>JACBOW010000001.1:618222-1236445 GCA_014706105.1 Phytophthora quercina | reverse complement strand
CCACAATTCTCGTACGGTCCTGGGCCTGACGTTCCGGGGATTCAATTGCCACAAGGCGCTGTCTTTGGAACGTAAACGACTGTGATCGTCGAAGTCATGTACACTCAAGAATGGTCGACAGTCCACCTAAAGATGCCAATGTACCGGGAGCGCGATGGTCTCCAGTACATTTTCTTGTTGAAGATGTCGCCCGATCTGCTTCACTGGTCGTACGAGTTCTATGACGTCGGGGAAAATCCTCCCAATCCCCCTCTGCACCGCCTCGCTGATCACTTCGAATTCAACGTCACCACTCTATAGCCCAATGATCAATTCGTTGTCCGTTTCGACACCAGACGCGTTCTTGGCCTGCCTGATGGAACACAGTGTGCCGCCAGAATTCCCCACAACTGGATTGTGATTGATGTTGCGGCGTTAGCACGCCGTCTGCTGAAGCAGCTTGTAACAGCAGTGGTCCGAGAAGTGGCGGTGCCTACAATTGATAAGGTAGCGGGAAGGGTCCTGGGGTTAGAAACTCTTCCTCACTTGCACTAATATATCCATGCGCTGTTTGTTGGGGTTGACGATATTACATATCTTCAACGCTAAATTTTAGCGTAAGGCACGTTCCATAAAGTGCTCTACATCATACTGCCCATGATGTTGAGACTCGACTGTATGAGGCAGTTGATCGTCGCGAAAATGCTGAAGAGCAGCTACTTGTAGCACAGTGTCGGATGCAGGAACTTGAACGAGTGTTACAAAATTCTCTTGAGTGGAGTAACAGCTTGAGACAGAGTTGGCTTTCAGGCAAATGCTACTGGAGAAGGTGAGAAACAAACGTAGCTTCTTTCCGAGACGAAGCGTGAGTTTTCAGTGTTACAAAAGCAACCTGAGGAGATTGCTAAAAGACTTGCACTAGAGAATCAGCAAGAGCTGCGACATCGGCAAACGAATCACTTGTTGAGTGCACCAGAAGCTCGAGCAGTAGCCGAATTGCAGAAGATCCTGCTAAAGGGTCAACTTGAGGCACCTCGTCAACGAACTGAGGCCACGAATCGAGAATTGATGGAGCAAAAGAAACAAACTCAAGACAAAAGGCAGCAACTCGCAGAGAAATTCACCGAGCTGACGGCCAAATCCAAACTGCTGTGTACAATGTAAGTTTGCCGACTCATCTGCTACAGCTGCTTCACTTTCTCTTTCAAATGGATTGTTTGGAATGCGTGAGTGTTGGATATTGAAGATGCTCGGTGGTGAAGGGGCTGGACGGTCGAATTGCGTCGATTACTTGTGTTTCTGAAGCAGTTGGTAGTGATACTCGCTGGTGCTGAGACCAACAGTGCGAGTGAAATTCGAGAAATCGATTTACGCCAGAATTGTGTTTCGCTGGATGGAATTCGTGTTGTGGCTAAAGGACTTGAAGCGCTTATCCCTAGTAAGAACAACAGCAACAGCGTGACCGGGCTAAGCCACGTTGTATTTCACAACCCAGTTGTTGATGAGAATGTCTAGATATTTGAGTCCTCCAGGTGCGAACATGTCATCTTCAGAGCCAGGAGCAGTAGTAACGTCACGAACAATCCAATGACCAACAGGAACTCGGACAGTGTTAGAACTCCGGTATCTGCGATCTCCTTGATGTTAGCTTCGGTGATCCACATCTTGCGGCGGTACCCGCCGTCCTACCAAATTCTCATGACGTTGTACTCTCCACGTCATGCTTCATCACTGGACACGCTCGTCCAAAGTGGAGACTCCCATGACATACATTTTTCACTCACCAACCATCCACCTAGATTCACAGCCCTGGACTTGAGAGCTCCACTACGAATCTTGGTCTGGATGTATGTAGTGGTTGATGAATTATTGAGAACAAGTGCGGAGTTGACGATTCCAGACACAGTACCCACTGACGTACGCTTACCCGATAGGTTACTTTTTGAGGTAACAGGTAGGGCCCCTCCAGTCAGTATTCACAAACGTGTAACTCATGCTTCCTGTTGTCGCCACACACTTATCACAGCAGTCTCAGGGATAATGTCGTTGCCATAGAAATCCACATCTGTGAGTTGAGTCGAGCATTTGGCAGGAAACGACAGACACTCGGAAATAGTAATGGTATGCATTTGGAATCTGGATCACGTTTCATGTCAACTTCGTTACTTTACATAGAGCGCTTTACTCCCGGTACATTGGCAGCTTTAGGTGGATTGACGACCATTGTTGAGTGTACGTGACTTCGACGATCACAGTCAACTAACTGCCAAGGACAAAGCCTTGTGGCAATTGAATCCCGGAACTTCACGCCCAGGACCGTACGAGAAGTCTGGTTGGAAGGTAACTTGTTGGCCGTTTACATCAACAGAAATGCCAGCAGCTCCAAATTTTTCTCCGCACCGAGGAAAATGGTCACTAATTTGGAACACAGCGCTTTCGTGTGGATGCGAAATGGGATACTCCACCACCCAGACGTTGCCGTCGCTCCAAACCAACTGTCGAAGCTGGAGACGGCGAGGCAAGTCTTCCATCTCAGCAAATTGGTTCCATGTCTCCACAGGAATTCGCTCCGCCACGAGAATGGCCGTCTCTGCGTTGTTATTCGTGTAGGTCCGGAGGTCGGTCGTCTCGAGTGCGTGGAGTAGTCTGCCCATGGCTTCCCTCACCTCCTGCTGTCCACGGATTCGAGATCTTGTGCGCCGCGTCCCAGCAGCCGGTTGCGTCTTGGAGTACAAAAGCAAAAGTGATGGTTCGAGCGGAATTGACTCGCAGCTGCGACAGACGACGAGTGTTCTGCTACAGGTAGGCACTCCGTTTGACACAATCCACAGGCCCTCCGTTACCGTCTCGGCGTTGAATGCAGAGCTCGCTCGTGTGAGAGACCCCGTCCGGCGCTGTCGGTCGAGGTTGGTGCCTGCATTATTTGGAGTGGTCGTTCGTTCGGTGCCCACTTATCCGATATGTCCTGTCGCCTCCTTCGCCCTTGCCATCCTTCTTCGTCTGAATTGAGCACATCTGCAGTAGGTTTGCGGATTTTGTCTCTCGTGTCCTACAGTTCCGTGATGCCTGCTGTGAAGCTTTGAACTTGTCGTGGCCATGGGCAAAAGTGGCGGTCTGTCGCGACAGAGGACACGCCGTGGCGTCAACGTGATTTCCACAGCGCGCACGATATTGCCAGACAGTTGGTACTGCCATCGTTGACGCAGGCGTTGTTGTTCGACAGGCATCGCGGTATCGGTTTACGCTGTCGATCGCACATTCCTCCACCCCGCAAAATTGAGCGATTTTGAAGGCGTGGGTGATAAACATCCTACGAGCGGTGAAAAAGCTAGTCTAGCTTTTACTTCATTGCCATTAACCAATTTGATTTGCTACGCTCCCGCCGTTGGTGCCGATAGCACATTACTCTCTTTCATTCGTTGACAAACGCTGTCCGTCCGACGTGGTCGACTTGTTCATCCGCTACACGTTTACGTTCGTCCACACGACCAAGATTGTGTTAGTAGGAAGTCCTCCTATGCCCCCTCGTAACAGCATTGGTCGTAGACTTAGGAGACAGTCTTAGGAGCGCCCCATATCCAGGGTCGGTAGAAAACATTGTTATTGTTTTATTGTTTTATTGGTGGGTTACAATTATTGCATTGGTCGACGTCCCAAATATCAGGGTGTTATTGCTCCCATAGGGTACAGACGGAATTGTTTCAGTTGAGTGTCCACTGACCTCTTAATCGGGCTATGACGCACCTCTTGCTATGTTTTTCACCGCTTTGGAATAACTTGCGTCCATAGTTGCTCGTGTCGATTTGGGTGGCGTAGGAAGGGAGTAAAGACGAATGGAAGGAGGCCAGGTCTGTGGATTGTGAATAACTCGCAGCGATGGGAGAAAACGGAAAGCTTGAGAACTCAGATTTAGAAGTGAGTTCGTTCTATTGTACTATTCTAGTGCTTCTCTGACCTTGATGGGTGGTCTGAAGGCTACCAAGACGTAACTGAAGTGCAGTACCCACAATATAATCTTCATATTGCAATGTTATTTCCAGTATACTGTTATTGCTACAATATTGTACAGAAGGCCAGCTTCCGACCAGTATATAACAATACCGGTAGTCATTGTCCGACCCCTGCCCCATAGCCAAGCTAGTAACGGACGCAACTCATTTCTACTTTTACGTTTCAAAGCTCAACGCAAACAGGGAACATCCACCGATGTTGAAAAGAGGGTTGTAAATGTATGCTCACATTGCCAAGACGTTTGATAGCAATGCAAGTATGATATGGCTTCCTCTCAATCTGTAAATCCGGCACGTAACCGTTGCTCACCCTCTCTTTTCAGTCCCTACCGAACAAATGAACAGTAAAAAATGATCGTTTCGGTCGCATGGGCTCACTTGAACCCAGTGGGCGCTGGAGCGCCTGTCGTCAAGACATTTCAAAACGTCGCTAGTTTCATATTCCCGCTGTGGAGTCAAAAGCTTTTGACGGCGACAAATGTTTCGGTCTCTCACGTCCACTTTTGCGTCGTGTCCCCAAGGTCAAGTCTACCTCAACAGGAGGCCCAGCTTTCTCAACACCAACAATGGCTTGGAAGATATTCTCTTCGCAGTCCGTGCTTATCGCACTCGCGGTCGTTGCCACATCCCACGATACTCTCGCTGCCACATCCCACGATACTCTCGCTGCCACAGAAGTAGCTGAAGCATGCGCTGCCGCTGGTCAACCCTGTGGAAATGCCCAAGTAGGCCCCAACTGCTGCCCGTCCGGTCAGTACTGTCAACCCTGGAATCGAAGCTACTACCAGTGCCGCCCCACGTTTCCCAAATGCGGCACTCCCGAGGTCGGAGTTGACTACAGAGGCAACGATCTGGCTGGCGGTGATATCACCGGGTTAACGCTACCAGAAGATTGTTGCAGCAGGTGCTCAACAACGGCGGGGTGTGCGGCTTTCACGTTCGTCAACATCGGCTGGGACGGTAAGCCGCACTGCTACCTCAAGTCTGGCAGTGGGACGAAGACAAATGTTGCGGGTGTAGTTTCTGCTGTCGTTACCTCAAGTTCAGCTTCAAACCACATCCAAGCCAAGATTCGCAGTGGTGCTGCCAAGTCCAGGGCTGTTAACTTGGGTGGCTGGCTGGTGAGCGAGTATTGGATGTCATGGGAATCTGCACTGTGGACTGGAGTTCCGGTGCTACAGCTTGGCAAGGTGAATACAATGTCATGAAATATCTCGGCAAGACAAAGGAACTGCTGTATTTGAGAAGCATCGCCAAACTTGGATCACTGAGGCGGATATTAAGGAAATCGCTGCTACCGGTGTCCTCAATACTGTCCGTGTGCCTGTCGGTCACTGGATCATTCGTGACGCAACCACCTCACCCGGTACGGAAGCTGACATGTTTGCTCCTGGAGGACTGAAGTATCTCGATACTCTAATCAACACGTGGGCAGTCAAGTACAATATCGCAGTCATCATCAGTCTTCACGCCCACCAGGGAAGTCAGAACGGATACGAGCATAGCGCTCCCGTCACTATCGGAAAAATTGGATGGAGCACGTCGCAAACGAACATCGATAATTCCCTGAAATTTGCGACGTTCCTTGCTGCACGGTACAGGAGCAGCCCGGCGTTTCTAGGCTTGGCCTTGATGAACGAACCGATCCCACCCGTCGATCGAACTGCACTGCTGAACTACTACATTCAAGCGTACAATCAAATTCGAGCTACTGGCAACATGTGCATCCTGTTCGTGACTCCGTTTTGAGTGAACAAGATGCAGACCATTTGTATGGTATGATTGGTGCTCCACAGTATGTGAATGTGTGGAATGAGATCCATGCTTACTTTATCTGGGGATACGCCGGCAAGACTGAGCAGCAGATTCTGGCTGAAATTGATTCCTACGATAGAACACACTTGAAGGCTGCACCAACAAACAACCGTCTCTTCTTGGGAGAATGGTGTATGGGAGGACCTCCTGACCAGACTGGCATCTTCCAGAATTTGGATAATTTCCGAGTTGGGAGGAAACAACTTGCCTACTACAACGCAGATATTACGGGTGGCTGGGCCTTCTGGTCATGGCGTCACTCGGATGAGACGATCAAGCGTACGGGCTGGTCAATGCGCTATTTGATTAGGAACGGGTACCTTAAACTCTCTTGAACGAACCTAGAGACATAAACTTTGAACTTTGATAAAACAGCGCGTCAACTTCGCGTTCGTCTGCAGATAATTTGCAATACGAAACGTGTCAAGTTCAGTAGGATTGAACTAAATCCTAAATCCTTAGTTGAGTTGCTTGAAAATACCAGCTTGCTAACCATTCGCGACCGTCCAATCCGCGATCTTCATGGGCAGTCGATACGACTTCTGAGCAACAACCCTTTAGGTCTTTGGCCTCCACGCTGTATTCGTCCTTTAGAGCTCGCCAGCTCCAGTCGCGGCAAAGTGCTCGCAGACGTCAGGATGTGAAGGCTACATGTCAGTGTTTTGGAAATAAAATAAAAAAATGAACTGGGGGGGGGAGAAGGTCACCATTATAAAGTATGGCAATATACAGCGGTACAATAATAAATATTTCAATTTTTTAATATATTGCATGGGTCAAAAACGGGGCAGTGGTGCAAGATTGACCATATCACACGGTGATTCACACCCACCAGATGGGAGATTTTTTTAAAAAAAAAGTTAAGACTAACATAAATAAGCTGGCGACAGCCTCAATACATGTGGGCCGTCGCTCGTATCGGATAGATGAATGACTCCAAATAAACAGAGACAAACTGGCGAGCTCTTGACACCAACGATACTTGAATGAGCAGGTAAAACCCAGTTCAATTATTACGGACCCAATTCGATATTTTACTGGCTTAGGATTTTCCCAATAATAAATTATAAAAAATCAATAAATACAATTCTATAATAACTTTATTATATTTATTTTTACGAAGCACTGCTACACGTTCGTCAACTCTGATCCAAAAGGTCCTGCCTGTTACCTGCAAGAAATCCTCAGTAGACGCGGTGTCAGGTATACTCAACTCCCTTCATGTGCAAGCTAAGATCCACAGTGGCCCAAGGCTGTAAACCTCGGTGATTGGCTTGTGAGTGAGAATTGGATGTCGTGGGACTCCCCACTTTGGTAATATGTTCCTGTTGATATCGCGTGGAAAGGAGAGTATACTGTCATGAAATACTTAGGCAAAACAAAAGGCACTGCTGCGTTAACCCCAGTCACGACTTTTGGTAGGACAAACGGAAGGACAAAAACTAAATATCTTGGATTTTGTATGTTTGCTGAGATTTTTTGACCTAGCCAGGACAAAAATACTGATACACTATAGTAAAATCGAGTATAATGTGATTTTGTCCTGGCATTTGTCCTACCAAAAGTCGCGACTGGAGTTAAAGGCGCATCGCAAGACGTGGATCACTGAGGCCGACATTAGTGCAATTTCTCGTAGAAATGTCCTAAATACCGTTCGCGTTCCAGTAGGTCACTGGATAATTCGTGATGCTACAACGTCTCCCCGTACCGAAGCTGACACTTATGCTCCTGGTGGACTCAAGTACGTGAATACTCTCATTAATGACTGGGCTGTCAAGTACAATATCGCTGTCGTACTGAGTCTTCACGCTCATCAAGGAAGTCAAAATGGATACGAGTCAACGTCACCACCTGTAAATGGTGAAACGAAATGGAGCACTTCTCAGACTAACGTCGACAATTCCATCAAGTTTGCGACTTTCCTGGCTGCGAGATACAAAGACAACCCAGCTTTCCTTGGATTGAGTCTCATGAATGAACCGAATCCGCCCACAGATTGCAATGTTCTGTTGGGTTATTACGCTGAAGCTTACAAACAAATTCGTGCCACTGGGAACAAATGTATTTTGTTTGTGTCGCCTTTTTTTGAGTGAACACGGCCCCGAAGGTTTCACGAATATGCTGAGTGCTCCTCAGTATGAACATGTCTGGAATGAGATCCACGCTTACTTCATTTGGGGATACGCGGATAAAACGGTAAAATATAGCACGTCCTAAAATCGTTCCTAAATGTCCTAAAGTCCTAAAACTACCGTAATATATGAATCGGTAACCGATATTTCCTAGGACAACACGCCGATTTTTAGGACACTTTCTCGCATCTTTTCTGTAGAATATGAAAGTAATATATTCTGGATTGGTAAATTACAGGTTATCGCTCGCCAATGCCCGCCAATTAGGCAGGCGGGACTGGTCTGTGCGAGCAAAGCGAGCCTCCCTGTGGTTTGCATCCGCGTGCTTCGCACACGGCCTGCAAACCCAGGACCTAGCATTGCCCTGATGGCAAGCGGAGGCTCGCGTGCGAGTCGTAGCGGGCTTAGGGTTCTGTCACCAGCGAGCGTTGCGAGCCTTTAGGAGGGTGTTGGTTTAGGGCAGGATGATAGGCCGGGAGTGTCCAACCAAGGAGGAACTTATACCCCTCACGAAGTGATCAGCATGGGTGTCCTAAGCTGTCCTAAACATGTCCTAAAAGTGTCCTAAATATGCGTAGTATAAAGTTCTATATAGTTACTACAGTCTCCCTTTCCTGGAGTGTCCTAATGTCCTAAAATGTCCTAAAAGTGTCCTACGATTATTCACTTCAATAGTTTAGGACAGTTTATAGGACAATATATTACCATTCTTTATTGTAGGTTTTGGTTTTTTTATGTCTATAAGAGCCGGTTTTTTTAGGACACTTAGGACATTTTTGGACAGTATTAGGACGTATCATCCGACACCGATAAAACAGAGGACAGGATTCTCTCCAACCTCGACGTGTACAGGCAGCTCAACCCCCAGAAACATTCCAAGGCGAACCGCCTATTTGTAGGCGAGTGGTGCATGGGAGGTCCTCCAGCTCAGAACGGCATTTTCCAGAACATGAACAATTTCGATGAACTGGGACGGAAGCAGCTCGCCATGTTTAATGCTGGAGCGACTGGCGGGTGGGCTTCTGGTCGTGGCGACATTCGGATGAAACGATCAAGCGGACTGGCGGGTCCATGCGGAAGTTGCTGAGAGACGGTGATCTTGTGCTGTAAAAGTCTTCAGGCTTCACGACCAGTCTACATGTAGCTTACTCAGTGAGGAGTTGGCATTGATGATACATGTACATGTAAAACACAAAAAAGCTACTTTTTTTTCTCGTACGAAATCAAGAATTAATTGCAATTGAGCCCTGTTGTCAGTGGCACGAATCCGCTCGTATGCCTTTGCGTTGGGGTCGATGGTTCGTTCATGCGGTTTAATCCGAGGAAGGCCGGACTGATGTAATAAAAGTTGCACATGAAAAGCTTTTTTCTCGATGAACTGTTACATAATATGTAAAAAGATAAAAAGAAAACATTTTTTTAAAAACAGTGATATATCCTAGTTAGTGATATTTTAATATCACTAACTAGGATATCACTGTTGAGAGGATCATCCACTTATGTCTTCGCAGATTATTCATCCGTCGATTCGGTTTTTCTTCCATCCGTGATTTTAGCTTCTACATGAGACATGAAATTTGGTGTAGTCCACACAACTACTACTTAGCCTAAAAGCGGGGGATATTGAGAGTTTGGAAGTACGAATTAACCCTGCCCGCGCGATTTACTTCCACATGTGACATGAAAATGCTCTTTTTAGCCAATCAAAGCTCGATTACGAATGGCCCCGCTCTAACCAAATAAATACCGATACACTAAGTCAGAATACTCCATCAGTCTTGTAACGGGGTACAGCGAAGTGTACCCAGGTTACATGAAGAGTGACTACTGTCACTCTTCCGAGTCCATGGTCCATCGTACCAGTTGGTCTGTGAGCCAACCATTGGACGTTGTATACTATTGTCGACTAATAGTTTGCAAGCTAAAAGGTCATCTATACATATATTCAGTCTTTATTCTACCAGCTAAGTAGTTAGGTCCCTTAGGCCAGGAACAGTGAACGGTAGTTCACGTGGGAGTTGGCATAACTCCCTGCACACTTCCTCTGTGCAAGGTGCTCGTGTGTCCCGTCACACTTGGAAGCACTTGGAGTCAATCCTGTAGGAAGGTGGATGTGAACTCGAGCTGGATGATTGAAGACTGATGCATTTTTGTAGTTAGATAAAATGCCGTCTTGGCTGCGTCAATATGCATTGCTCCTATGACCTCCTTCGCCATCTCCGTCGTCTCGTTCGCACCGTCGGAGATTCTCACCTTCTCGTCTCTGCCGGAGATGTTCACCATCTCGTGTCCGTACCAGCGTCTCTTCAGGTTCTCCTGACCTCCGGATCTCCTGCGAGTTCGGACACTCCTTCCCGCGTGGCCATCCTGATTGCATCACCAGTCCACGCATCTCCTTGAGCCGTCGCGCCGGGAGCGCCTTCATCAGGATGTCCGCGCGCATGACCTTGGACTCGCAGTACTCCACGCGCAATACTTTTTTCTTCACGAAATCTTTGACGAACTTGTCTCGTGCCAATGTTCGTTGCGCGCCCTGATGTATCTTCACCCTCTAGCTGCTCAATCGCTGCCTGGTTGGCTACGTGTAGCACCACCGGTGCTCGCAACTTTAGGCCAATCTCTTTTAACCCTTTTGTTGCCAACCGAGGTAAAACGCTGCATAATGCATCGTTTTACAAATATTGTCCAATCAAATTTAAAGATATTTTTTTGAACCAATAATGGTGTTACCGGATACTCGAGTAAACCGATGCATAATGCCACGTTTTACGAAACTCTCCAAAATGTTATACTTGGTTTTTCTATATAGTAATATTTGGGTTACCGGAAAAGTTCACAAAACGTGGCACCATGCATCGTTTAGCAAAGTTGTCTTGATTAAAGTATAGAAATCTAACAATAGGAAATGTATGGGCAACAAAAGGGTTAAGCACTCCATGATTCTCGGCACCTCTGCAGTCGTCTGTGACGCTGCCACGAACTTGGACTCCATAGTAGACAAAGCGATGCAGGCTTGCTTCTTGCATAACCATGCCACCACCACGCCCGTCACCATGAGTACACCACCAATTACGGACTTCCTATCCTTTTTGTCAGCCGCGTAGTCGGCGTCATTGAACGCCTCAACCAACACGCCGTGTCGTCCACCGCATCTTTGTCCATGTTCATCACGAACTTCAGTTCCTTGGTTCCTTTCAAATACTTGGCGATCCTCTTCGCCAACCTCCAGTCTGCTTCCCTGGGCGCGTGCGCGTTCCTCGTCACGCGGTGCACCGCGGATGCCACTTTGGGTCTTGTGCACCTCGCAATCCATAACAAGCTGTCCAAAAAAGACTGGAAAGTCTGCACCGTCGGACGTTCTGGCTTCCCAGCATCACCGCTGGGTAGAGGCGCACAAGCGGTGACCCATCCGCGTTATCCGCCGCCCGAACCGAAATGACGTCAGACACAGTCTCGGCTGAGTCTTTCGATGTCTCGCGAGGTCGCCGAGGTGTGCGGCGAGTGACATCCACAGCAGACGATGAGAGTCCACTCTTGATCATGTCTACTGAACTCGGGCACCGGAACAGAGCATCGGTGCCAGGTCGCGGGTCGCACGATTCGACCGCGTCCGCTTCAACAGGGAGCTCCCGCTCTACCGCTCGCGGAACCCCATGCTCAACCGCGTGTGGGAGTCCACGCTCTACAGCATCTTCTTCTTCGTCTTCAGGGAGCTCCCGCTCGACCGCACGCGGGAGCCCATGCTCACCCGCGCGTGGGAGACCACGTTCAACCTCATCGTGTACAACATCTTGTACATCTTCACTCGAGAGCCACTGCTCATCAGGACGCGGGAACCCCTGCTCGACCGCGTCGGGCTCGTCCTGCGGCCCCTGCTCAGGACCGGCACAAGTTGCGCGCTCACACGCCGCACACGGACGGCCATCGCACACTCCGGATGCGGCAGTGGTCATGAAGTCGGGGCCCATGACTGCAACATGTGGCCAATGGTTGAGCGTTCCGCTCAGGGACGCTAACACCGCATTCACGTCAATGTCACGCGGACGAACAGTCCGGGTCAACCAGTCGATATGAGCTGGTGATGAGCGAGCCACAGGTTTCCAAAGACACAGTCAAAAGAACCGCTCAGCTCGATCACCAGGAAGTCATCCGACCCGCGAAAACCATCGAACTCGTACGAGGAGGAAGCCGTACGCCGTCTGCATACCTCGCGATCATGTGACCGGG
Source organism: Phytophthora quercina (assembly GCA_014706105.1). Classification (NCBI taxonomy): domain Eukaryota; phylum Oomycota; class Peronosporomycetes; order Peronosporales; family Peronosporaceae; genus Phytophthora; species Phytophthora quercina. The sequence continues at coordinate 1,224,282 of JACBOW010000001.1, read as the reverse complement.
ACCTTCATGTACGCGCATGTCCACCGGTAAAACCGACAAACTCTCGGCGCGAACAAAGTTGTTCGTCGCGCCTGAATCCAGCAGCGCGCGTATCGGATGCTTCACGCCGTCGACGTGGAGACTGAGCACAATCCATTTCGAGATGTGGTGGCTGACAACTGTGCATGAAGCACAGGAGGGCTAGGAGGAGGCTCTGCCACCAGAGAACCATCTCTCCTTCCACCCCCAGTAGGGCGCCCCGCATCTACTGGTTGTCGCCGTTTTTTGTTTGGGAAGCAACGGCGACGTCGTTCTCGACCATAACGTTCTCCATTACAGGCGCCGGCACGCGGCACACTGCCGCGCGATGTCCAGGCTTGCGACAGTGGAAGCATCGCATCGGACGCGAACGGCGACCAGCATAGTGCTAGATCGCGTCCATCTCCGTCGGTTCTGGTTCTAGCTCGGGAGCCAGTGGGCGGGAGACGTCGAACGCTTGCGATGCCGTCACACTGTAGTCTTCGTGAAGTGCAGTCGCGAAGGCCTCTTCCAGGGTACGTGGGGTCTTCCTCGTCAAGTAGAAGCGCTGGTATCCAGCGTTCATCTCGGAGATGAAGACATGGACCTGCGTCGTGATGCACGACACGAGGTGATGCGCACGCTGGATGTATTCCAGCGTGAACGTGCGTCCCTGCTTCAGCGACAGAAAAGCCGACCGCTGGACGCTTTCCTCTTGGGGCGGCTCGAGCACGAGCCGCAGGTCAGCCTTCATGGACTCCATGGTCGGGAAGCAGGAAGCGTCGGCAACGAATTTGCCGAGCGCCGATTCCTTTGCTTTCCCCGCCAACTTGGATAGGAGAAAGCGCGTACGCGCAAGCTCGGTGGACAGCTGCCGAGCTTCAACTGCAATATCCACTTCACAGAACCACCGGTTCAAGTGGAGGCGAGCGTCGCCTTCACCACTGTAGGTGGAGACACCGAGCTTCACGATGTCGGTCTTGTTCTTGGTCGGCGTGAGAGTCGACACACGCTTACGAATGTCAGCGAGTTCACGCACCATGAACTACTGGGCGGCCAGGCGTTGTTGATCTTCCGAACCCACGACCAACAATGTCTTGACGACGCCGTCGCCAGACACCGCCGCAAGGTGATGTAACGCCTCCCACTCGATTGACGACAGGTGAGGAAAGCAGGCGTGTTCGAGGGAGATTCCGGACGCCCTGGACGCGTCGGTTATCGACGTGTCGTTCATCTTGGATCGTGGATCTTGGTCGTTGGGCGGATTACGAAGTGCTACCAGGTGTAACGGGCTAAGAGCAACCCGTTACCAGCATACACTCGTGACTGAGAAGTTGTAAGCAAATAAGACTCTGAGTGTGATTGATGTGTTAACTACCAAGACGGTCTCGACACTCGAGACCGTCCCAGCCAGTAGACTAACTCTGGGCTCTGATTGACCACCGCGCTAGCAATTGCGTGGCGTAGGCCCGTCACAGGAGACGGCGAGGTAAGTCTTCCATCTCAGCAAATGGGTTCCATGTCTCCACAGGAATACGCTCCGCCACGAGAACGGCCGTGTCTGTGGTCCGGAGGTCGGTGGTCTCGAGTGCGTGGAGTAGCCTGCCCAAGGCTTCCCTCACCCCCTGCCATCTTGTGTGCCGCGTCCCAGAATCCGAGTGCAAAAGTGATGGTTTGAGGCTCTACGTGTCAATAGGACAGGTTGAATCGACTCAGAGGTTTGCTGTCTAGTCCAGTACGTATTGAAAATGAACTTACTTCCGCGGTTGTGTTGGGGACGATATCGTACTCACTCGGCATATCAAACCGGACCACGACCAAGCTGATACTAACTATGCACCCCACCTTGCCAACTGGCGTGAAATACGCTATAAATATTAATATTAAATCAATTATCACCGTGGTACAGCGATATGGTTTTACCTAGAGCTCGGCTTGCCATACAGATCGCCGATACTGATTACCTACCGACAGCCTTGTTGATTGTTGCTACTACAGCTAGGCAGTCCCAAGAAAGCTTTCACTTAAGTTCACCCCATTTAAAGTTGTTTTTAAATGAGTGACATGTCGCTCAATAGATCAAAATTTGCCAATAGCAAGCAAATAGTAACCCAAAGAGTTTTACTGACCGTGCACCCACCACGCTCCAGGCACACCGCATTAGTGCCATGGGAACCTACTCAAAGCGTGCGTACAGCTTCCTCGGCCAGCAAGTGAGTATCGGGACCGCGTGCGTCAAGCGCGTGTTACCGTCAACCAGCCCCTGGTTGAAAAATGTGTATCGGCTAAGTTTTTGCCGATCAGAACTGGGGAGGGGGCGCCAAGTAGTGCCTACTATTGTATTACAAAACAATACACCGGCTACTGTGCCCGATTTGACATAAGGCTGTTTTGTATCGTTCTTTGTAATTTCCAAGATGCATCTGAGCAGGTCGTGCTGTTTTCAGCCAATCCGTTTGTTTCACTCTCCTCCAGAAGTGTTTGCCTTTCGTCCAAGGGGGACCGCGAAATTTGGCCTGATCGCGTTACCAACCGCGGTCAACGTCGCAGATTGTTCGCGTTTAAGTTCGATGTCGCGCGGATAAGTCCGATAATTCGAGTAGGTACGATACATAACTTTAGCAGTCAAAACGATAGTGGGAAGCTTTGTGATAGGTTAGGAAAATATCGGGTAATGGTTCAATAACATGCGGAACGGAAGGTAAAGACGGTAATATAGGGGTTCAGGACATGAGAATGGACATGTAATGCACTGTTGGGACATACTGGACAGAGGGTCAGACAGACAGACAGACAGACAGACCGCTTACGGGGTTAAGAGAGAGAGGATGAAGCATATAGCCGATGGTATAGTGCGTAGCCGATGAGATATATGGCACATCAACTACAAGAACGGCAACGACATCTCAGAGAACCTGTCTGACAAGATCCAGCTTCGTCAGTCCCCCTCCAAGCGCCCCCGCGTTGCTGCCGAAGACGAAATAGCTCCGAGTGAGGGAATGGGACTGAGGGATCGCACACGGAGATCAGCTGACCGTATCACGTGATTGTTCGTGGCCTCGAGGGCGTCGTTCGATTTTATCGCAAGTTTGTAAGCTGCAATGGTGAACATTTCACTTGATTGCATCCGTATGTCAATTGTACTCACTTGATTTCAGTTTCAATCACAAGCAGTTCGGTGGCGGTGCAACGCCAGTGTGAGCACGCTATTATACAGCTCAACCGTGCTATATATCACATACAGCCTACCTTTTCGCCACGCGCAACGTCTACAACGCTCAACTATTCATTCACAATCTTTCACCATCTTTCCCACCCCTGACAGTATACTTAAATTTGCTGTCTATACAGCCATACATCAGCAAAAACATCCTCCGGTTTGAAGGGGTTAGAGAATTATGACAATACAATGTCACCTTAGGTATGCATATCTGCTATATTTAGGTTGCGGGTAGACGGTTAAGACCAAGAATTTGTGCATGTTTCACAATTTTGTATCGGAATACTATCTTAGAAACACCAAGTGACCACAATAGGATTAAACAGCACCTCTGCTTTCTCAAACTCACGAAAGGCCAACTCACTTTAAAGAGCGGCATGGTAGCCAATCGCGTTGGTGTCTGACTCGTGGTTAGCTTGCCTTTTCCTGACATCGTTGATTTTGCCAACCTTGGTGGTGAAGAAGAGGCCACCCAATAGGCCCTCATTGAAGTTGAAGGTACTGCTGACGTGCTCAATGTAGATGCTAGTAGTACCTGCCGCCCGCCCGTCGAATAGGCCCACTGCGACTGGCCTGCCCCACTTCACGTAGTCCACCTCGGGGTGCGTGACGAACGTATATGGAAGCCCTTAATGCGTGTCGTACAAAGCTTCCGACACAACGATCCGGTGTCCGGCATATTGTGAGGCCGGCTACCCGGGTGGTCCGATGTGTATTGCACAACTGCGCCGAAAACACGTACTGCAACAGACACATCACGTCGTGTAAAGACCGACGTAACCGGCAAGACGGGCGTGCTCTTAAAGTGGAGAGCAGTTGGAATCCAGGGGGAGGAAGGAGTCGATGAGGACAGTAGACATACCCATATGCGCATTCAAAATTACGAGCACGAAGCCGAAGACCATCCATCAACCACGACAGAAGTCGGCGAAGCACGAGATTGTGGCATTCACTAAACACCAGGTGAGATACATGCACAGGTATTTCTGACTTTCGCTGGTTTGGCGCACGCGCTGCACAGCACAACTTCGCCAGTAGCGAAAGAGTTTCGCGAATTGGTCTACAAGAACATGTTCGCGATGGCTACGTCGTCGTGGAGCAAAACCAAGACACGCTGTCGACGCTGCGCAAAATTGACAAATCGTTTCTTTAAGCGTTCATGAAGCTGATTCCCAATGATATATCCTGCTTGTATCTCGTGGACACAACTCTGCGTGAGGACGGCAAGAAGGTATTCAAGAATGGGCGTCCAATACCATTAATAAGCAATTCTATAACACATTTCAGTGTTCGGCATGGGACAATCCTGGACACTGTGATCTTGGTTCCAAGCGAATACCTCTGCGAAGCGGAGACGCTCTGAAAACAGCCATCCACGAGAGTGACCATATCCTGTGTGTGTGTGTGTTTTCAACAAGGATCAGGAGCTCATTGTTGTCGATAACAGAGAATTACAAGTCTGTTCGCTCTATCGTGCAAGCGTCCGCGGACAAGTATAACAGAAGCATGGCCATCGAAGCAGAGGTCCATGCTAGTGAAATGAATGAGCAAGACACCAAGTACAAGCCACGCATCAAGGATTTGGAGCGCATGATTGCGGTTCTTGAAGAGCGCATCCAGAATGCAGCTGCTGGTACGAAGGCAAATGCTACTGCAGTATTGTTAGAGTTAGAGCAGCGAGAGCACTTGCGCTTGCAATACGCCCTCGATGTCCTAAACTTGCATAAAATATTTAAAATATTTATACTTTGTTTTGATGCTTGTTTGTGAATTACGACAACACAATACCACCTTAGGCATGCATATTGTTCGGCATCGCGGTGGGTGCATGATCTGGCAGGAGGTCGGGTGTCGGGAGTAGCCCCTGCCATGGAACCTCAGGTTGCGCCGTGCCCGATGAGGAGTGTGAACGGTGCGCCTTGTATGGCTTAAACATTGTGGCTATTTCGGTAAAATCGCATAAGTGAAGGAGATGCGTTCGTCGTGGAGGTTACTTTAGACTGGTCTACCGTGCTCGTTGTACGGGAGGAGAGACGACACGCCCGTTTGGCACTATGAGTTACAAGTGTCAAGGATGGGTAACGTGAGGAAAGAGGACACGGCCTCGGATCGGAGCCACGCAAGGTATCAAGGAGGTGGACGGCAGCAAGCCTTACGGGTTTGAAGATGCTGGGTCGTTCAAGTTTTAGTACTGGGGTAGAATGTTTAGGCAAATCTGGCAATTAACCAAATCGTTTTTGCCGCTTTTAACCGGGCCCTTATTCATTACCCACAAAATATCGATTATTTCTTGCTCAAAAGTTGCCACCGCAAACGGCTGATCCATGGGAATATTTTCCGCTGCGAATTTCACAAGTGGAACTTTGATCGATTGTTCATAAACCACTCTCTTCATAGAGCTTCTTTGTGGCGGTGGTGTCCTGCTCCAGCAGTCTGCTGGTCGTCGTCGTGTGTGGGCCATGACGCCGGAAACACAGCAGAGAAGAAGGCGTCCTCGATTATACCGATGCACACCATCAGGACGACGTAGCTGAACAGGATCATGTAGGTGTACACGTAGATCTGTCCAATCCATGGAGTGTACGCGACGTCGTTGAAGGTATCGTGGATCTCATCCCCATTCGCAACGGAAAATAGCGTGGTAGCTGTGGCGCTCGCGCTTTGGAACCGAGGCACCTTGGCACCAAACATTACCGTTCCAAACAGCACGAAGCCAACAAAGATAGGCAAGACGCCGACGAGGAACTGAACCACACGAGGCAAACCACGCCGCAACGTCAGCCCGAGGATGTGGAATCTCGTATTTACCTTCAAGTACTGCACAAGACTACCCCATTGCATCGCGCAGCAGGACGCAAACATGAAGCACAACGTGTCGTTCAATGAGAGTCTATAAGCGTGGCGCCATGTGGACAGCAAACACACCACAGTTACGAAATTAACAGCCAGGACGAACCAGAACCAGAAATCTTTAGCAGCACCTTTCCTTAAAGCCAACGTGATCGGGTGTTTGCCATAGTAATCTGTGTCCTGCGCAGCTAAAGTTTTCATATCAGTCCACTTGAGGGAGAACTCAACTGCCTGATACAAGCAGATGACCATCAGCGTGACCCAATTGAACGTGACGCTAGTGTCCAGCAGTACTGGAGGCATATCCTCTTCCCCTTCTCCCCTCTTTCCACTCTCTAATAGTGGCACATGAACCAACTCATAGTTCATCGTCACCTCCAAATGTCCCTGATTCAGTAGATCATAGCGTATGACCACCGCCCACTCATACAATTTCTCCTCCATCCCTTCCTTCTCCTCTTTCTCCTTTCTCTTCATCCCTACCACCATTTTCAGCTCCATAGCGTCCAATTCATCAAAGAATTTCCTTGTTTCCTGCTGTCGAGCCGCCTCCTTCCCCAACCGCAAAGGTGCCGGCCATTGTTCACTTGACGAAGCATTTGTGATGTTGTACACTTTATCCACAGGTTCCTCCCCCATATCCGAGCGTACTGTGAGTACTGGTGGAGGTAGAAGCAGCTGTGTCTCAGTGCTGTCATAAACCAAATACGCGTCCAACGCCACGTCCGCCAATTGCAAATAATTGCGCACAGCTCCATGCAGATGTTGACGCGTCTCCTCAATAGTGAAAAGTGCACCCACTGGCAACGCTGACACCCGAGCCGCGAAGCCTCCAGCGAAGAATTCGTCGTCTATATTGGCTGCGATCTCCTCCTCCACCTCCAACAGGAAATGGGGCAAAGTCTCCACTGTCGTCTCATCCGGCGCGATCTCCGTGATCACGTCCACGTAGAAGAGTAGACGCACCCAATCGTTGGCCACCGCGCGCTGAAATGGGTGCAGCGCAGAGCCCAATTGAGAGCTGCAAGACGTCAGCAACAGCGCCGCAGCCACGTGCAGCAATAGTCGGAGCAGCGGCAGCGTCTGGAACTTCATCTTCGATCAAATACAAACTAGGTAGGCTAATCCGATATTTGCCTAATCGGTGGCGGACGCTGGCGGACGTTGCGCGATGAGGGTGCACAAGAGAACCATTACCCGATGGATACGCTACCGTGGACAACGGTGGACGCGCGTTCGGATCCGGATATGAAAAGAAAAATCAGCACCTCAAAATGGCAACGGAGCGGTCTTTTCGAAACAAGTTCACTAAAAATGCACAGTAGGTGTACTGAAAAGATCGTCCGATAACACTCCGCAAAACAATACGTATATTAACATAAAATTGGGCATCAAAATGGGACAAAAATGGCTACTTTGTTGTTTTTTAAAGTAAAGTTTCGTCAATATATTTTAAAAAAATCCGGTGCTAAAAGTACTACAAAATAAAATATTTTATGCAAAATAATAAGTAATATATATTAAAAATACGCGAAAAGTACTACACAATATAATATCATTTTTGGGAAATAGTAAATAAAATATTATTTATTTCAGAAATTTTACTTTTTTCATCTTTTTGCAATTTTTCCGACGAGTTTACAAAGTTCAAGAAGAGATGGCCACCGCTGCGCCGTCCAGTATCATGGATCGGCTACGTGGCCATGGTCCTGCTAGCCGTGCAGTTCGCCCTGCAGCCCATCTTGTACAAGGAATTCGCCGGCGATGTCAAGAACCGCTCAGTACTACATGTAGTGATCGCTTGCGAAATGTTCAAACTGCTACTGTTGCTTCTAACGCTGCTATCTTCGGGTGCATTGGTCCGCGTGGTGAAGACGTGGAACCTGCACGACAGTCTCATGGGTACACGCTTCTCACTGCAACAGTGCTTTGCCATGATGTTGCTGCTAAATGCCGCTGTGCTGCTCTCCTTCGCCAAGGACGGTGGCGCCGACGACTCAGCAGCCCCCGCCATCTCCGTCGAGCTTGGCTTTGTGCCTGTACTGCTCGCTTCGCTGCTCTCAGGCCTTGGATCAGCACTCACCCAACGCTCCATGCAGCAACACAAGCGTGACGCTGCCCTTGTGACTGTGGAGTTGTCAGCGTACGGCAGTCTCTTCTTCATCATGCCGGCCATTTGGTCCACGATCGTCAAGACGCCCGTGTCTGAGTCGCCTACTGCCAATGCCTTGGCTAATATTGACAAGGTCTTCGAGGGATGCAACTACTACACACTTATTCCTGTGGTGAGCAACGCTTTGGGTGGTTTACTCGTCGGCACCGTCACGAGATACGTCGGCGGTGTGCTGAAGTCATTCGCACTGATCTGTGGTACTGCTTTCACGGCTTTTGTAGAAAGCTACGTGTATGGTGCTGTGCTGCCCAACGAGGTGTTCATTGCCGCTGGTCTCGTTGCTACGAGTATGGCTATCTACTCCAGCTTCCCGTACGTCAAGAAGGAGACCAAGGCCAAGACCGAGTAGACAGGATCGTCAAGATTGCACAGAGAGACGACTGTTTTTCGAGTATATGACGTCGAAGGGGGCAGTGCGAGGACTTGGTGGGTTTTGACGCCTTCGTTGCTTCTTATTGGCTGTATAACAATGCAATACATTGTCTAGAACACGGGGGCCACGGGCCTGGAGTTCCTTTCAGGACAGGTATCTTCTTCGAATCAACCTCCTTCGTTTCACAACTTCCAGCCAGTGACATGATCAAGTGGTCGGAGTGATTAAGACTTTTAAGTCTTAAAGTGCCCAGCACTCACCAGTTGAGAATACACTCTGAGTGACTCACTCGTTTCGACGGTGATCTTTCTGGCTGCCAACCAGCACCTGAGCCCACTTCTGATGAATCGTACTTAGTATGCGGGCCTAACATCGCGCGTGGTTTCGCCATGTCCAAGTGGATGGAGTTTGAGGAGTGGCTGGAGATAATGGGTTTTGGAGCACCTACAGCATTGTCCAATGTTTACACTTCATTTGAATGAACCGAGCAAAAACGACAATTCCGATAATTAGTTTATCAATTTATTTTCGTTTCTCGTTTTCTTTCTGGCTGTCAGAAAGATGTTCCTCACACTCACAGTATTTTCTTCATACCGTACTAACGTGAGTATTGTGATTTTGTATCTGAATACGGGTCGCGAAATTGAGCTTTGAAGGAGATGCAACAAGTTAACGATCATCAGTGTTCCTGATTCGGTTTAGGCACTAATCGTTTCAGGTTTTGTTTCTTTGTCTTCATTTAGTTACCAGAAAAGTTGTAGCTGAGGTGTAAAGATCTCATCTAGGAAAGGCATGTTCCGCTACCGCCCGTGATGCTATCGATCCATGTACGCGCACTCGACACTCGAGAGTAGATGCCATAGTAGCCTTCACGTCCGCACGCGTCATCCTTCGCCCAGCTTACGACACCATTCAGCACGTCCTCTCCTTCAGCCGACTCAACGATGAGCGGGCCACCGGAATCGCCTTTACAAGAGTCGTGATTCGCGATGCCACAGGCGCACACCATACTTGAGTCAACAGTGGCGTATGCTTTGCATGCTTCGTCGCTCACGAGTGGAACATCCACACGCTGCAGTTCATATGAGAAGTTACCGTTCATTTCTGCGTTCGTTCCCCACCCCATTACGGTCGCCATTTTCCCAGCTTGGAAGTCCGAGTCGTCCGCTGCAGCAAGTTTCACAGGTTTAAACTTGCTGGGTTTCTCCAGCTCTACCACCATGAAGTCATCGGCGTTCGGCACGTTCTCCGAGTAGTTGGGGTGGTTCATAATGGACACGATCTTGATCAGCTCTCCGTCTTCAGTGCCATTTCGGTAGTGGCCACCAATCGACACCCAGTGGGCGGCGCTCACCGTACAGTGCGAAGCAGTGAGCACGTGGGTGGGTGGGTGTGATGAGGGACCCACCGCACGAATTATCAGAATCCCGGTTGAGTCTCAAACCCACGACGTACGTCTTGGTGTTGCTGGGCACCACTTCACCACTGAGGACCAGTTCACGCTCGACGTGGCCAGCGAGAGCGGTGGCAGGTGAAACAAAGATGGTTGCCGCGGCGATGGCGATTGCGATTGTTAGCTTCATTCTGCTGGGATGCGCTGTGCGTTGTCGGTGACTGAATCCGAAGTGACGTTTGTGTGGACAGCATGAGTCTGCTGGTGCACAAACTCATGATAGATCATGGGAGCTACGGATTTGGTGATTGCAAACGATTCATTCTGGCAAGCAAGAGCTCAGTCCGTTGGGACACGCGAAGCTAACTAAGAGCAAGTTGGGCAAAGCCTCTTGTTGTGCACCACACGCTTCTAAGATCATTGGCAATGAGATGTGTTATCAACGAATCGGATCTGTGCAATCCTTTCCCCCGTGGACATGTGCACTACTTCGGTCTCGGCTGTCAATCTTAAAGCTGCAGTAGATTGGCACGCTTCAAGCGACAATGTGTGTGGAGACGACATTATTATAATAGCAAAAGTCGGAGGTCGTTGGCAACTCGATTATATAAGTGCAAATCGCGCAAATCACGTCACGCTTGACAATCAACAGAACGTTATTGTGTAAAGCGAGGACAGCTAACTTGGCTTGGCTTGATCATGTGACGTGTTGCTCCCCGTCCAATCTGCCACCCTCCTGGAGTCCTTTTCATCGCCTTTATGCACTGCCACTAGGTCTTTTGCTGCCTGAAACTCACTCCGTTTCCCAGCCACTCGCCCACAACCACCATGAAATTCGCGTCCGTGTTCCTCTACGCCGCTTCTGTTGCGATGGCTTTAAGCTCCCTTGTCACGAAGGCCCAAGATGATCAAGCTACCACAATGTTTCCGCGGGGGACCTCGTACCGAGCAACCTCTCCAGCGATGCTATCGCAACCAATTTAAAGACCAGCAACAGTACTGTCCCGAAAGGCACCAAGACGTACAACGTCAGTCTCCGAGTCAACGCTACGCACAACAATTTCGCCGCTGCCGTTCTTATCTCTCCGACGCACCTGCCAACGGGAGGAGCTACCATTGGCGCTGACATTCGCCATGCTTCGATCGGTTCGCATTACAACAATGGGACTGAAGATCGTGAGCAGATCAAGGTCGTGGTCATTCTGAGCCACCCCAACATCTCCGAGAACTCGCTGTATTCGTATGACTTTGTGGTCCTGCAACTGGAGAAGCCCAGCTCATTCCAGCCCATTCCACTTGCTGCGGCGGATGGTTCGGATATTAAGGACGGCGAGACTATCACCAAGCTGGGTTGGTACAACACCGGAGGCGAAGGGCAGAAAGCGCACGAACTGCAACGCGCAGACGTTCAGCTGATGAGCAACGAGGAGTGCTCCAAGCTGACGTCTGTTGATGATACCAGAATGTGCTCACGTCCCATGGGTAACCAGAGTTCATGCACGGGCGACTACGGCGGCCCGCTCATCGTTGAGCGCCCAGAAGGCGATGTTCTGGTTGGAACGATGAGCTGGGGTGATGACTGTGAGAAGGCGGGGTACCCGAGCTACTACACGCGTATTCCGGTTGGCCGTGAATGGATCGAATCGATTGTCTACGGTGATTGCTTCCACTAGTTCATCAAATTCAGCTCACTTTTTAAATCTGAGAACATCCAGCCATCAGAACGCCTTTAGCCAGAGTTTCTGTTCGGCACTAAGTGTATTGTTTGGCTGCTATGTGAAAAACAGCGGATTTGAAACAGCTGGTTTGTGAAAAACAGGCATCGCCTAAATTTCGGGTCCAGTCACTTCGACTCGAGGCTAAATTGATATGTTGGCTACGAAAATAAGCAAGCAGCTAGCAGGTATTTCAACTGAAGTCTAACACAAAACGTCCAAGTTTTCCCTAAATTTCGGATCCAGTAATTTTAGCCGCCGGCCTGGGTCGAAATCAGTGGTAGTATTTTAAAATAAGAAATTAGTGGTAGCATTTAAAAAATACACCACTAATTTCTTATTTTCCGGACAATGTTACTCTATGTCGCACAAGCGAACACGACCTTAGATAAAACCAATATGGGGCCCACTGGTCCAGTATACAGACCACAAAGCTACATCTACGCGCTTGGGCAGGCGTTCGAGTCCCAGATGATAAAAAATGACAAAAACCAATAATATCCCATTCAAAGAAATCAGAATCAAAAATCAAAACACCTTCAGAATTCAGTACTGTAGCTAAGTGTAGGAAATAACCCAGTTAATCAACTCAATTTCCCCAAATAGGGGACCTCTTACTTAAGTATCTAAGTCTATCCTACTACAGTAGAGCTGCGAAGGGCACACCGCCACGAGCGTACGCGAAGCTTGTCTAAGTCTATTCCAGAGCGGTAAAGTTCCCGCGATTTTGCTGGATGTTGATTTCAATTCGTGCGCTATGCAATGTTAGCCTCCTTGAAGTTTTTGAGGGGGAACACCATAACATGGCATATTATTGACGGCGAAAGCTAAGAAAGACACGTGCCATTACCGTGCGTGATACTATCAATCCAAGCTCGGACGCTCGACACTCGCGAGTATATGCCGTAGTAGCCTTCACGTCCGCACGTATCGTCCTTCGACCAGCTCACGACTCCAACTAGGACGTCTTCCCCCGTGGATGACTCGACGATGAGCGGACCACCCGAGTCACCCGTGCAGGAATCTTTGTCTGCGACCCCGCCAGCACACACCATGCTCGAGTCGACGGTGGCATACGCCGCGCACGTTGCGTCGCTCACCAGGGGGATATCCACACACTTCAGCTCATAGGGGGCAGTGCCATTAACTTCTGCATTCGTTCCCCACCCCATCGTAGTCGCCATTTTCCCCACCTTCAAGTCGGAGTCGTCCGCCGCAACAAGCTTCAATGGCTTGAACTTGCTGGGTCTCTCCAGCTCTACCACCATGAAGTCATCGGCGTTCGGCACGTTCTCCGAGTAGTTGGGGTGGTTCATAATGGACACGATCTTGATCAGCTCTCCGTCTTCAGTGCCATTTCGGTAGTGGCCACCAATCGACACCCAGTGGGCGGCGCTCACCGTACAGTGCGAAGCAGTGAGCACGTGGGTGGGTGGGTGTGATGAGGGACCCACCGCACGAATTATCAGAATCCCGGTTGAGTCTCAAACCCACGACGTACGTCTTGGTGTTGCTGGGCACCACTTCACCACTGAGGACCAGTTCACGCTCGACGTGGCCAGCGAGAGCGGTGGCAGGTGAAACAAAGATGGTTGCCGCGGCGATGGCGATTGCGATTGTTAGCTTCATTCTGCTGGGATGCGCTGTGCGTTGTCGGTGACTGAATCCGAAGTGACGTTTGTGTGGACAGCATGAGTCTGCTGGTGCACAAACTCATGATAGATCATGGGAGCTACGGATTTGGTGATTGCAAACGATTCATTCTGGCAAGCAAGAGCTCAGTCCGTTGGGACACGCGAAGCTAACTAAGAGCAAGTTGGGCAAAGCCTCTTGTTGTGCACCACACGCTTCTAAGATCATTGGCAATGAGATGTGTTATCAACGAATCGGATCTGTGCAATCCTTTCCCCCGTGGACATGTGCACTACTTCGGTCTCGGCTGTCAATCTTAAAGCTGCAGTAGATTGGCACGCTTCAAGCGACAATGTGTGTGGAGACGACATTATTATAATAGCAAAAGTCGGAGGTCGTTGGCAACTCGATTATATAAGTGCAAATCGCGCAAATCACGTCACGCTTGACAATCAACAGAACGTTATTGTGTAAAGCGAGGACAGCTAACTTGGCTTGGCTTGATCATGTGACGTGTTGCTCCCCGTCCAATCTGCCACCCTCCTGGAGTCCTTTTCATCGCCTTTATGCACTGCCACTAGGTCTTTTGCTGCCTGAAACTCACTCCGTTTCCCAGCCACTCGCCCACAACCACCATGAAATTCGCGTCCGTGTTCCTCTACGCCGCTTCTGTTGCGATGGCTTTAAGCTCCCTTGTCACGAAGGCCCAAGATGATCAAGCTACCACAATGTTTCCGCGGGGGACCTCGTACCGAGCAACCTCTCCAGCGATGCTATCGCAACCAATTTAAAGACCAGCAACAGTACTGTCCCGAAAGGCACCAAGACGTACAACGTCAGTCTCCGAGTCAACGCTACGCACAACAATTTCGCCGCTGCCGTTCTTATCTCTCCGACGCACCTGCCAACGGGAGGAGCTACCATTGGCGCTGACATTCGCCATGCTTCGATCGGTTCGCATTACAACAATGGGACTGAAGATCGTGAGCAGATCAAGGTCGTGGTCATTCTGAGCCACCCCAACATCTCCGAGAACTCGCTGTATTCGTATGACTTTGTGGTCCTGCAACTGGAGAAGCCCAGCTCATTCCAGCCCATTCCACTTGCTGCGGCGGATGGTTCGGATATTAAGGACGGCGAGACTATCACCAAGCTGGGTTGGTACAACACCGGAGGCGAAGGGCAGAAAGCGCACGAACTGCAACGCGCAGACGTTCAGCTGATGAGCAACGAGGAGTGCTCCAAGCTGACGTCTGTTGATGATACCAGAATGTGCTCACGTCCCATGGGTAACCAGAGTTCATGCACGGGCGACTACGGCGGCCCGCTCATCGTTGAGCGCCCAGAAGGCGATGTTCTGGTTGGAACGATGAGCTGGGGTGATGACTGTGAGAAGGCGGGGTACCCGAGCTACTACACGCGTATTCCGGTTGGCCGTGAATGGATCGAATCGATTGTCTACGGTGATTGCTTCCACTAGTTCATCAAATTCAGCTCACTTTTTAAATCTGAGAACATCCAGCCATCAGAACGCCTTTAGCCAGAGTTTCTGTTCGGCACTAAGTGTATTGTTTGGCTGCTATGTGAAAAACAGCGGATTTGAAACAGCTGGTTTGTGAAAAACAGGCATCGCCTAAATTTCGGGTCCAGTCACTTCGACTCGAGGCTAAATTGATATGTTGGCTACGAAAATAAGCAAGCAGCTAGCAGGTATTTCAACTGAAGTCTAACACAAAACGTCCAAGTTTTCCCTAAATTTCGGATCCAGTAATTTTAGCCGCCGGCCTGGGTCGAAATCAGTGGTAGTATTTTAAAATAAGAAATTAGTGGTAGCATTTAAAAAATACACCACTAATTTCTTATTTTCCGGACAATGTTACTCTATGTCGCACAAGCGAACACGACCTTAGATAAAACCAATATGGGGCCCACTGGTCCAGTATACAGACCACAAAGCTACATCTACGCGCTTGGGCAGGCGTTCGAGTCCCAGATGATAAAAAATGACAAAAACCAATAATATCCCATTCAAAGAAATCAGAATCAAAAATCAAAACACCTTCAGAATTCAGTACTGTAGCTAAGTGTAGGAAATAACCCAGTTAATCAACTCAATTTCCCCAAATAGGGGACCTCTTACTTAAGTATCTAAGTCTATCCTACTACAGTAGAGCTGCGAAGGGCACACCGCCACGAGCGTACGCGAAGCTTGTCTAAGTCTATTCCAGAGCGGTAAAGTTCCCGCGATTTTGCTGGATGTTGATTTCAATTCGTGCGCTATGCAATGTTAGCCTCCTTGAAGTTTTTGAGGGGGAACACCATAACATGGCATATTATTGACGGCGAAAGCTAAGAAAGACACGTGCCATTACCGTGCGTGATACTATCAATCCAAGCTCGGACGCTCGACACTCGCGAGTATATGCCGTAGTAGCCTTCACGTCCGCACGTATCGTCCTTCGACCAGCTCACGACTCCAACTAGGACGTCTTCCCCCGTGGATGACTCGACGATGAGCGGACCACCCGAGTCACCCGTGCAGGAATCTTTGTCTGCGACCCCGCCAGCACACACCATGCTCGAGTCGACGGTGGCATACGCCGCGCACGTTGCGTCGCTCACCAGGGGGATATCCACACACTTCAGCTCATAGGGGGCAGTGCCATTAACTTCTGCATTCGTTCCCCACCCCATCGTAGTCGCCATTTTCCCCACCTTCAAGTCGGAGTCGTCCGCCGCAACAAGCTTCAATGGCTTGAACTTGCTGGGTCTCTCCAGCTCCACCACCATGAAGTCATCAGCGTTCAGCACGTTTTCCGAGTAGTTCGGATGGTTCATCATCGATATGATCTTGATTCGCTCGCCGTCTTCAATGCCATTTCGGTAGTGACTCCCGATCGAGACCCACCGGCAATTTTGTGCCGTGCAGTGCGAAGCGGTGAGCACATGGTTTGGACTGATGAGAGTACCACCGCATACGGTGTTGCCATCTTCAGTGTAGCGGAGACTAGCCATGTACGTCTTGGTGCCGCTGGGGACAGTCTCTCCGCCGAGGATTAGTCGTCGTTCAACGTCGTGCTGGTAGGCATTGGAGCGGGTAGCGGCGCAGGTTACAACGACTGCGGAGCAGAAGACAGTCGTCAGCTTCATCGTGACGGTGGTTCTCGTGATGCTGGTTGCAAAATATCGAATGTGGCTGCTACATGTATTGATGAGCTGCTCTAGCATGCAAACAGCATTTGCATGCGCAGGACGGCTCCCAATGGGAGTCCCATGCGGGCATTCTAGTCGAATCTCTACACGTTCCAAGATAAGCATCAAGGATCGTTGGAGACTGCCGCCAGTTTACATGTAAGGTATCCGGATACTGTACTCTACACACACTTGTCCAGCCCATCAGAAGCTCAGTACATGTACGTGCCTTGGCGTGCCTTCGACTCCAAAAGTTCTCCAAATCATCGAGCACAATCACATGACAACAGCTATAAACAAATTCATTCCATTCCTCTCATCTGATATTCATGCAAGTTGCGAGCAAGGTCCTCCATTGACCAATGTGGACGGCCACAGATAGCACAACGATAGTCGAAACTCTGATTTACTCGATTTAAGTGCAGGATCAGCTAAGCAAACCGAAGGCGAAGACTAACAACGGCAGTTTTTTTTTTTTAAAAAGAAGAAAACAACATAACGATTGATGTGGTGCAAATCAACGGAAGCGTTACAGCGTTAACGTTTCTGTTAATTACTTTACTGGTACAGATCATCCTTCCCTAAGCGATCCCTCTTATCCCTGATATCCGGGTATATTTGATGCGGACAGAGTCCGCCGACTTGGTTCCCAGTCATTTGTATACAAGTTGATATCTTTTATTTGACACGAGGCTCCAATACAAAACGCAAGATTAAAATCTGAGTATCAAGTTTACTTGAAGGAATTCTTGTAATAACTCGGATTGAATGCCCACAAATGGGCCCAATTTATATCAATTTAACATGCTTTTGAAACGAGAAACTATATAATTCTGCTAACTACGAGTATTATCATACGAAAATCTGCCAAATAGCTTTTTCGTATATTTTCTCATGTCTTGAACATGTTTCCTTTTTACTTGCTCCAAATGGGTAAACACCACTCATGTAGCGTCCTACTGCATTTTGTGATGCCAGATACATTGTGGTACAGTGTCTAGAAATGTACTTCTCCTCTAAATGATATTCCAGTTATATCTGATAGAGACCGACTATCAGTTAGGACAGGATGGGATCTATAACGGGTTGTTCCGATTTTTTTGTTTTTCATGGTTGAGTAGCATTACAGTCACTTTTAAGTAAGGGTATACTATTCGGATATGACAGTTTATTCGGAAGAACCCTTATTAAAATAAGGGTCCGGTACACTAATCGGAAGAACCCGTTACTACCAAATTACATGTATAAATACGTGTATTGCCCCCAATACTTGTAATCTTCTCAAGGTTCTTTCGCAAAATGTGTCTACAGTACTGTACTTAGAAGTGCTTACAAAGCACTGACACATACGGCGCGCGAACGCTTGGGCACTTGATCTTTTCCAGTCTCCAGCCCACTCCTGGAAAGTCAACCATGAAGCTTGTGTCCGCTATCCTCTCAGCCGCCTCCTTCGTCTTGGCATTGGGCTCGTTGTCCACGAACGCTGAAAATGGCTCTAGCTACTACAACGTCTCGACCGGGGACCTCCTCACAAGCAACGTCTCCAGCGATGCCATCGGTGCTTCACTGAAACCAATCAACAGCACTGTTCCGAAAGAACGAAGACATACGTCGCAAGTCTGGGGGTCAACGCTACACACAACAACTTCTGCGCTGCCACGCTTATCTCTCCGAAGCACTTGCTCACGGGGAGCGCCTGCGTCTCCGCTGATATCCGATACGCATCAATTGGGTCACACTACAACAACGGAACTGAAGATGGCGAGCAAATCAAGGTTGCGGCAATTTTGGTTCACCCTAACAACTCGGAGAACTTGGATTACTCGTACGACTACACCGTGTTGGAGCTGGAGAGACCGAGTTCATACAAGCCAATCGCGTTAACAGCGGCTGACGGCTCGGATATCAAGGTCGGTGAGACTGTGACCAAACTAGGTTGGTACAACACTGGAGGTGCAGGTCAAATCGCTCACGAATTGACGTCCAACTGATCAGCAACAAAGAATGCGCCAAGCAGACAACAGTGAACGATACTATGATGTGTTCGCGCCCTGTGGGTAACCAGCCCTCGTGCACGGGCGACTACGGTGGCCCACTCATCGTTGAGCGTCCAGAAGGGGATATATTGGTTGGCTCGGTTAGCTGGGGTGACGACTGTAAGAAGCTACTACACACGTATTCCGATTGCTCGTGAGTGGATCGAGTCAATTGCCGGTGGCGATTGCTTCCACTAATTAGTGTTTCTTGTCAGGCCCCGATAGAAACCTCCATACCACCAGCTTTGTCGGATAATGATGACAGCACCACACACGCAGTTGGTTTTTGTAACTTCGGCACCAAGTGAACGAAAATGAAAAGGCTGGAGATCTCGATAAGCTTCTCGGGTTCAAGGTGGTTTTCAAATAAATATAAGGTTGTGTTCGTTCGAACCAACTGTTTGGTTTAAAAATCCACGAGCTTGAAGCAGAGTTTGCGAAAAACAAGTCCCCCAAAGTTTCGGATCCCTACCTGTAGAGTTTTTCAAGATGCACGACCAATTTACTACAGTAGTAGTATTTACCAAGACGTGGCGGAACTACAGGGTTATCGTTCAGCGAATGCATTATTGACCTGCCAACGTGGGTTGTGTTCGACTTATCTATGAAATTAAGCTCCCCTGAATTTCGGATCCGGGTGTATTAGAGTCTGCCTTTTTGTAGTTGTTTATTTTCGGAACTAATCTTTCTAAATTTCGGATCCGGGTATTTTAGAATCTGCCTTTTGTGGCCGCTTATTTTCGAGAAGAAAAAAACACATAAAATCAAATATATTTGCTTATTTTCGGAAACAATCCCGATTAGTGTTGAGTCAACACTCGCGGGTGGCCGAAAATGGAAAATAGCCAATGTTTCGGATAAATTCCTCGTGTAAAAGTAATGATAAACGATAAACTACGAAATACCGATAGAATCGTCGACAATTTCAAGCTAGTTTTACGCAACATTACAGTTTACAACTACGACAAGGCCGGCTTTCTCCAACTGACAGACTTCATGGGCGGCTGGTGCCCGATTTCTGTGTCTTCGGGTGGGGTCGGGTGCCCGGATCTGTTTATCTACCAGTTTGCGACCTCTGGTGTTGACTATCAAATCAAGCAAAATGTTCAACCTATTTTAATATAATGCCAACACTCATCCACAGAATTCGTGTGCTTCCTTTGCTGTTGAGCCACAATGCATTTTGTAGTAGACAGTCGAAATCAATGTATTACACTGCACCGAAGATTGGCTTGACCATCGCGCTGCTTGTTCGACAGAAATCGCGCTTCAACTAATAGTACATGCACAGCACATTATTAGAAAAGTTGTCGGTGCTTTTGCGCGGCTTTAGGGCGGCAGCCGTAGTGAACTTTTTAATCAACTTGCCTACTTTAAAAATGCTGGTCAGGGTGCCTTGATTGAGGTGATAATTTTGTAGTGTTGCTTTGCATGATGCTTTTTACCAGTACTTCGTTTGGTTAGGATCAAATTTGACGCTGGTTGTGACGATCGCAACTAGGGAAGACAAGTGCCGCTACCGCCAGTGATGGTCTCGATCCACGACCGAGCACTTGATACACGATCGTACACTCCGTAGTATCCTTCACGCCCACAAGTGTTATCCTTCGCCCAGCTTACGACGCCAACCAGCACGTCCTCACCTTCAGCAGACTCGATGATGAGCGGACCGCCCGAGTCACCCGCGCAGGAGTCTTGGTTCAGGACGCCGCCCGCACACACCATACTAGAATCGACGGGTGCGTACGCCGCGCAAGCTTCATCGCTCACCAACGGAACTTTTACGCGCTGCAGCTCGTACGAGTAGTTTTCGCCTGTCTCCGCGTCGGTTCCCCACCCCATCGTAGTCGCCATTGTTCCCTCCTTAAAGTCAGAGTCATTGGCTGCAGCAAGCTTCACGGGCTGGGACTTACTGGGTCTCTCCAATTCCACAACCATGTAGTCGTCACCGAATTGTACCGTCGATTCGTTCGGGTGGTTCATCATCGACACAATCTTGATCTCCTCGCCGACTTGAGTGCCGTTGCGGTAGTGCTCTCCAATCGGCACCCAATGAGGACCGTATTCCGTGCAGTGCGACGCGGTGAGTACATGTGTGGGCGTGATCAGGGAGCCGCCACACAGGCTATCACCACCCTGAGTAGCACGAAGTCCAGCGACATAAGTCTTGGTACCGCTTGGAACGACCTCGCCACTGAGGATGAGCTTGCGCCGGTAGGCGTTGACTGAGGAAAAGATGCACGCCACCGCAACGGTGATGGCGGTAATAGCTGCAAACATACTGTGCGAGGTTTGCAGGGGATTCTGAAGTGATGTTCATCAGTTTGGCACGCGCTCGTCTTTGGGGCTGCGTCCGAGATGCGTTTGGAGATCGGAAGGCAAGAATCGGTCCACAATCAAGAGCTTCGTCCGTTATGACACACGCGAATTATGTCGAGCTGGCAATACAAAGCCTTTCGTCGTGCACCATACGGGGATCACTTCACGATGATGAGAACGCTATCAACAATCACCTCAAGCGTGACTTGATTCCTCCTTCTTGCTCGATTGCAGTTTCCTGGTAGCTTCGGCTTCGTTGAATTTCACTGCAAGTGCAGCGTTATAGTGGCCTCCTCGGCTACTCACTGCACAAGCATAACTACGCGATTGCATGAGATGAACGAGCTGCGTGGAAGCCAGCACAAGGAATTCGCTCCAATCCTCGAATCCTTCCTCACGTGTGCAAATCTGCCACACTTTGCTACTCATCAAAGTCTATGCCCACCGTACGTCTGGATGCTACGATCGTCAGCACTGCTTGTTCACAAGCTTTTTCTCCGTCTTCATCACACCTCCCTTTGGCCACGTCAAGTATCCAATGAAGCTGTCACCCACGCTATTATCGGTTGTCTTCAGTGCACTGGCTGCAAGCAGCTCGCTCACTGTCGCCCACGGCGGATTAAACTACGGTGTACCAGTCACAAGCCTGATCCTAAGCAATCTATCCAGTGGCTCCATATCACCCTCGTTGGGGGCCACCACCAACAATGTCCCGAGAGGCACGAAGACGTACGTCACAAGTCTTCGACCCACCGCCGTGATGAGCAATTTCTGCGCCGCCGCCCTCATCAGTCCAACCCACGTCCTCACAGCAGCCGGATGTGTCGAGGGGAACATCCGATGGGCGTCGATCGGCTCGTACTACAACAACGGCACGGAAGATGGTGAGCAGATTAAGGTGGTGGCGATCCTGAACCACCCCAACCACTCGGCGTCCTTGTACGACTTTTCCGTCTTGCAGCTTGAGAAGCCCAGCTCGATTAGACCCGTTGCACTTGCAGCCTCCGACGGCTCGGACGTCAAAGACAGCGAGTGGGCAACCAAGCTGGGCTGGTACAATACGGGAGGAGAAGAACAGCGCGCCCACGAACTGCAGCGCGCTGAAGTGCAGCTGATAAGTAACGAAGAGTGCAGCAAGCAGACGAAAGTGGATGAATCCACGCTTTGCTCGCGAGCGCTCGTGCCGAGGCAACTACGGTGGTCCTGTCATCGTTGAAGGCCCGCACGGCGATGTTGTGGTCGGGGTTGTTGGTACCCGTAGTGACTGCCGTACGGAGGGATTTCCCAGCATTTACGCCCGCGTCTCGGTTGCGAGTGACTGGATCGAGTCTGTTGCCAGCGGTGTTTGCTTTCACTAAGCACCAGTTGTAGATAGTTCTAGTAGTGGAAGTCTGCGAGTTTCTTATATATTATAACGGAAATATCGCGTACTTTAAAATTGATTTATATACTGTACCCTCCCATTTGATATATTCCAATGTTTCGTACTTAATCGAGCTGGACTATTCGAACTTAATGACTGATACCCGCATATTTGATATCCTCAACACTTTATATTTGACAACCTTCTTAATGTTATATATGATAACCTTCCTAAATTTTATATGTTATGTCCCCAAGAGTTTCGTGCGAGAAGGACGCTACGACGTACTATTGGATGAAAATTCAAATCCATTTATCACCAATCCCCTCTGGGTTAGCGTTTTCTACGAGGATGCGGCAATCGTTAATGCAATGACGGACGAGTCCGCGCCGCCGCCGCCGCCTTTGTCGCCTCCGCCGACGCTAAAGACGACGACCATCGGCAAGTACATTGCGCGCTTCCGCTATGAAAAGCCTCAGCCGCGTGAGGTTCGTGTGGCGGCCCAGAGAAGCGACTTCTGGTGGACGAAATCCCCTCGATACACTCGAAGTCCGTCGCCTCCGTCCACTTGGGCGTCAGGCGACGTTTTCGTCTTCCCAGACGACGAATTAGACGACGAATTAACAGTTAAAATAAAGGAGAATGGGGATAAAACGGAAGAGGAAGATGATGGAGAAAGCGTCGACAGCATTGAGAGTAAACTACGACGTCGTTTAGGCCTCGATAGCCATGAAATTAACGACAAAAAGGTGAAATTAGCTGCTGCAAAGGAAATTGAGCTGTCGTGGGGATCGTTGGACTTGAGTTCCGCAGAAATGGAGGAGGAAGAAGAGGAAGAAGACCCGGAATTGGTCATTGAGAGGGTTCGCAGACGTCTTGGTTGGGGTTCGAGTTCTTCAAGGCTGAAGCCAATTGAGTTTCAATTGTCGATCGATACGAAGGACACGGGACGGAGACAATTTGCGCTAAAGCCTCCGTTGTCTCCAGGGTCCTTCAGAAAGGGACAACCTTTGGAGAGTTTTGACTCGAGATCAGATTCTAGTTGGAGGTCGATAGAACGGGATGACGGTGAGGAGAAGGTGAGTGCTGAAGCGAAGGATCATCGAAAGCGAGGGTCGGAGGGGGAAGGAAAGGAGGAAGTAAACCGGTCTTCAACGATTGAAATTACTGGGCGTCGTGGAAGTGGGAGCTCAGCGGAAGGAAGTGAGACACAAAGTGTACATGATAAATTGTCGACAACAGATTTCGCGACCAGTAGTTCTTCGTGTATACAGTGTACCGTACCACATGAGTCATCTCATGAAACATTGGTTGTGCCGACTGATGAGCGCTTCGAGGAAGTTCGCAGTACTACTTTTTCCGCCGTGGACACATCCGATAGCAACGATGCAGTTGAAAAACATGACGAAAAACCGCAGTTGCCGCTTAACACGTCTGATCATTTCACAGTTGACGAAGTGCCAGAGCTGCCACTGCTGCCGACAGCAAGCCCTGCTAGACCTGATTCAGTTCTGGAGATAACCTCG
This sequence comes from Phytophthora quercina, assembly GCA_014706105.1. NCBI lineage: Eukaryota > Oomycota > Peronosporomycetes > Peronosporales > Peronosporaceae > Phytophthora > Phytophthora quercina. The sequence continues at coordinate 1,200,493 of JACBOW010000001.1, read as the reverse complement.
CCGTCACGCAATGACGAGCTTTCTGAGCGTTCTCAAGGCTCAAGCTCATCCTCCAGCAGAAGAGAAAGTGAAACAGCGAAGACGCTCGATAACCTCGTGAGCTTAGTGGTTCATTCGTGGGAAAACGACTTCTTCTCGACGTCAGAACGAGAACAAGAGGAGATTGAAATCGCCAACAACAAACCAAAGCTCGTTTCTGGAAACAGAGAGGAATTAATTGACGCTTATGATACAAGCCGTACACTCAATGCTCCAACCTCGCCGAACGTGAGCCATCCAACCCTCTCAGAAGGTAGCAGTGAAGTTACAGAAGCCAGTGGTATACAAGAACTGACGGTGCCAGAGTCCATCGCGGAAAATGTAGCGCAAATGACTACGCCAGCAGATATCATCGACGCTCCAAATAAAGAGTCTACATGTACTCAACCCAACCCAGACAACGAGGAAAAGAAAGATACCGAGGTACCCGGAGAAGAAGACGATAAAATTGTCCAGATGCTGCTCAGACGAATCGCGTTGCTTGAGGAGGCACTACGCCAGATCGACAGTTGAGAGCCGCTATATTCTCTACGATGTTATTACTCGTTTCTCCAGACGAGTCCTCTCTTTTCAGTCTCCCGTACAGGGACTATCTCCTTTCGAGTAACGAATTTCTTCACCGGTGGTGTCAAGATATTCGTCGTGGAAGGGAAGAAGAAGTCCTGTGGCTCTCCCGACGTGACATCGGTTCCCGTAAATTGATTATTGTCCGTAGGACGCAAAGTACTGGCGAACGTGGAAGCAACGCAGCCAACGTATTCTTCTTGGTTATGGATTGTGATGGGTACCTTCTCCAGTGGCACACGCTTTCCGCTTGGTAGCGTTGCATTCTTCACGATCCGAATTGGCTTCGAGTGTGCGGGGCCTCTCAAAATGTCGGAGATTTTATCAAGTTGAGACGGTTTTTCCCGAGGAAGGCTGCAGATGTTACCGTGAGCAAGGAACTTTAGCTGCTTCTTGTCAACAACGAGACGGCGCTCCCACTCATCCTGCTCTTTCTTGAGCGCCTCCTCCATCTCAAGACGAAGACCGTCACCGCACAGATGAACACTTCGGAAATAATCTGGATTTACCGTGCCGTCTCCGTTTGTTCCGCCGAAAACCATGTCTTTGGAGGGCAGAGTCGAGAATTCGCGCCCCTTTCTACCTCCAGGTTCGCTCGAGTCTCGAGATACAGCTTTCGGATGATTAACGTTGTCGACAAATGGCTGTCTGAGTACTTCACGGCGAGATTCGCTTGGAGCGTTGACGTGCTTGTAATATTCAGTTGGTTGTCGAGGCGCAGGATAGATAAACCCACGCTGTGTCGTCCAATTCTTGCGGTTCTCCTGCTCCTCTATCTGCCGCAGCGCATCCGGATTGACCATACTGAGAGCAAGCGACTGGAAATCTCGGCTGTGGGTGTACGTGGCTGTACGATCTTTCGACAATCTCTCACGCTGCTTGTCCTGGAGGATATCCTGAGTCTGTTCGAGAGAGCGACAACTGTAAGTACGTCTGGTATGTGCCGGTTGATACATGTACAGTACATTCCAGTGCACTTACTCGGAGTTTTTGACCGCTGTACAGATAAACTGGTCCTTGCGACTTGTCCTCTAACATCTCGGCAATCTGCTTCTTCTCGGTGTACTCTGCCTGAAGAAGATCTACGTGCTGCTTGCGCTCAAGAACAAAGTTTTTCTCAACTCGACTCCGACGGGACTGTTCGAAGCTGGCATTGGTCGAGTCTGTTGGCGCTTTAAACCTTCCGGAACGGTGACGTGTGGAGCTGAGAGAGTGCTCTCCTTCTTTTGATTTTTCGTGTGAAGAAGCGTGTTCACCTGCGTTGTTGGCCTCGAGTTTAGAGGATACACTGGACTTCCCACCGCTTGTGCCGTGAATGTCTTCCAGTGTGATACTTTCTCCGTATTTACTCTCGACTTCGAGCAGCATGTGTGCTGTGGGGAAGAGCTCAAGATGCTTCACTTCAACAAGACGCTGGACTTTTCGCATATCCGCGAGGCGAGCCAGAGCCTGGTGACAGTTTTCAGACACTTTGGATCGCATGTAAATATCTGGCGTTGTCATCAACACTGGAAGCGGGTAGCGAAGCTTAATCCGCTTCAGATCAATTTCAAATACGGTGTACAACCGTCGTGAGAAGCGGAGCTCATCGTTGCAGAACATTCGGTACCCTTGCGGATCGTTTGGTCCCTTACGCTGGAGTTGCTCATGTAAGAACTTCATTCCTTTGTCTGCGAGACCCTCTAGGATGATCATGCTGAATTGGCTGTCAATGATTTGAGTACCAGTGATCACGTCCAAGACCCCACTGTCACACTCCATCTTCTCAGCTTCCGACATTTGATACGACCGAATGGAGACACCAGGTAGCGTCTTTAAGTTGACGGTCGTCATGGCTTTCGTGATTTCCCCAAGTGTAGCGTTGTCTTTGTATGGAATGATCACAACCATTCTGGAGAATTTCAAGTTGTTGGTGAGCTGGTTATCGTCGACGTCAACCGGGTTTTCACACTCGACCTGCGGCTCAAGTGAGTCAGTGCCAACAATTTCGATTGGAGATTGTAGCAACACATTGATGCTTAGTGAAGCACCAGTGGATATGTAGGCGCCCAGCTCGCGAATGACTTTCTCCAGTGGTGACAAGTCAACAGTTGCTGGGAGCTCACTTTCCTCATTCGAGGTGGCAGTGCCAAGTGGACTTGCACGCCGCTTCATGGCGATGATGTCTGTCGTGAGCTTTATTGCCACGTAAGGTTTGTCGGCATCCGCTTTCATCCCCCTCATCCGCTGTTTTGCCGTGTTCAGAAGCTCTGTAAGTCGAAATCTTGCGACGCCGTACGGAAAGAGCCGACCGGAGTTCGCAAGCATCGTTCGCCAATCACTTCGAGCAATGTCGTCGACTACTGATAGCTCCATCGGTTTAGCTGTTACTGCTGTCGTACTTGCAGAATGAGCGGGTTGATCTGCGTCGGTGCTACGAGGTGTGCTTTGGATAGAGATTCCATCATGCTGTTGCTCACTAGGATCCACTCCTGTCGTGTACAAGCTCTCCCATTTCAACTGGAACCGTGCCAATGTTCCTCCTTGCTTCAAGTCTCGATCGCGGATCTCCACGGTGAGCGCCGCGAAACGAATCGCATCAATAAGCTCCAGTGCCTTATAACGCCCACAGAGGAGTGTTACGCTGGCATTCCACCGGACTGTCTCGCCCTGATGATAACGCAACGAAGTTAGCTGCAATTGATATCGGACAGAGACCATTATCTCGTACCTGGCGTTGTCCTGGTGTCAGGAAAAGACGGGGAACAGAGTGAAGATATGTGGAGCTCGACGTTACACTGGACACGGGTTGTAGCTGATCTGGAAAGAAGTGTATCAACGCAAAGGCTGGTTTGCAGTAGTGTTGAAGAGGAGAATGAGCTGACGCTGTTCCGATCCCCTGACTAACTGCACCAGGAAGACGACGAGCTGTTCCGATAGTAATCGTGAGAGGGTTGAGCTTTTTCAACAGTTCACCCGTCAGCAAAGGTTGATCAACTGTGACTTGGATGGAGAGATATTTGAGCCCAGACGCTGACGGCATCAAGCAGAGACTTTGACAAGGGTGCTCGTTTGCAGATACTTTCGATCCCAAGACGCTGTCACTGAGATTTTCAGCTGCCGTTGTTGAGGGTGACTGGGCCCACACCTGCTTCACATGAAGTGCACCGGATAGCAGACTACTAACGTCTATCTCGTACAGCCCTGCAAACGCTTTCGGCGTGAATTCAACTGCTGGAGTTGGTACTGGGGTTGCAGCAACTACCGCTGGCGTTTTCGCCGTAGAGGGTTTGGACTCTTTTCCTTGTACTCGTGGTGTGGCTCCGGTTCCTGCAAGGCCAGGGTGGTCAAACAAGAAGAAAGACAAGATGGGGTCGTCGTCAAAAGCTGTTACGAATGATTCAGAGATCGCGATATCAGGAAAGCTCTGCTCAAAGCGGAAGTTGGTCGGAGTAGCTTCGGGTGACTCGGTGTCATGAATTGGCGTCCACCCGTGGCCAGACCCAATGGAACTTGTCTGTTTCCTGGAGCCATCAAGGAAGCGGAAGCGAAAACCTGGTGCTTCGAAGACGCCGCTTTCCACTGCAGCATCAATCTGCAGCGTGAAGGTGCATTTGCGCAGCCCAAGTGGATCAACCTCCTCATTTTTGACGACACCTTCCGCTCGCTTCATGTTGCTGATGGAACCAATTCAACTTTTGTGGAAAAGCGAGCATTAAACGGATTTTTGGCGGACAGGAATAACTACTGCGATGAAGCAGCGAAGTTTCAGTGCTGGATCCTACTGAAAACCTGTGAGGATTCGCTAACAATTTCGCGACACTGGAACATCCTGGACACTTGGTGCGCGACGGTCATGAACATGTTGGATTCCTTGTTGTGCAACATTTGAGGACAGTAGTCGGATGTAATGTTCTAAGACTGAAAGCTGGCTGGCCTTATCTCATTTATACAACTTTAGGACACTAGCACTAACATCTTGTTACCCTCAGGCACGCACGTTAAGCAGATCACGTAGGGAACTGTCGCTGAGGTATTTGCGCACAGCCACGAGCGCCTCAAGCTGAACCGAACGCAAGAAATCGCCCTTGAGTTGCTCCAACTCCTCCAACCTCCCCCGAGCACCTTCCACACTCATGTCGAGCTTCTCCTCCTCTGCGAGTCTCGGGTTAATGAGCTTGGCAAAGTGGAACATCTTGCAGTTGCTCAACTTCTTCAGTACGCGCATGTCGTCACTGTGCAGTTTCTCTCCAATGTAGCCCCGAATACTCTGACCATGACGTAGGAGAATGGTGCCATTCTCAATCAGCCGTAGTAAACCCATTGTGTAGTTTTCTTCCTCTGATTTCCAGCGCCCCTTGCGTAGTGGACACATAAGTGCGTAGATACTGGACGAGTCGAAACCTACATTCAGGAACGTTGCAACCCAGTCGATCTCATCGTGACGGTTGCGCACCAGACTCTTCGACTTGAGAAACTCCTTGGATTTCAGTACCAACGTCGTAAGAGAAGAAGGTTCGTTCTTCTCCACATTGACGTGGTGGGTACGAGGAGTTGGCGATGTTTTAGACTCGGTTGGTCTAAATCCCCTTTCAGATCCTTTGTAAATTCTTGAGCTGGTAGGGATGGGGGAGTTGATTGTCTCAAAGTCATCTGAGTCATCTCGGACGTAGCGCTGTCTAGACGTGAGTATGTCTCCTTCTGCACCCGACTCCATACTGGAAGGATACCGTAGTGGCTTGGACGTCTCTAATACAGTCAATCCATACCCAGACTCATATAGAGGCTGACGAGGTGTTGGAGATGTCGTCACACGACGTCGTTTGTGCACATTCATCTCCATCTCCTCGTTTCGGTCGTAGTAGGCTGAGTGCACGTGAGGGCGATGATATCTGCTTGATCTCCCATGTTTCCTTGGTTCATAGTAATGTGGGATCTCAGCTGGGATGTGGATCTCATGGATCTTATGAGGGTCAAGGTCGTGGTGGTAGTAAAGACGACGACGTTCTGCATCATGTTCCCTGGGAGGATCTCGTTGCAGATAGCGAGATGAAATTTCCACTGGTGTGGGGCGCACACGACTGCGGGAGTCTGAGGATGGGAGGGGTGACGCAATCTCCACTGGAACAGCAGAGGCGGGTCCAAATTCCCGGTAAACAGCACGACGCATTGCACTGGAAACAACAGGAATGTTGACGTCTTCAGTATACGTGATAACCCTTGGCTCTTTCCTGTGTTGAAGTTTCCTCTTGCGAGTTTCCAGTTCATCTCGAGTCGATTCGTTATTTAGCAGCGACGCAATCGTGGGCAACATAGGTGGCAGATAGTTGAGATCTGTAGCGCTTCTAAATCTGGAAACGGGGGATGGGGTATTATCCGTCAGTGGCCACTGCTGGGAGTGTGGGTGTGTGGAGAAGACCATCGGAGCGGGTGTCGGCGACAGATGGAAGTGCTGGTCTCGGCGCAGTGTGGGCGTCGCCATTGAGAGCGGAGTGCGGCGGCCGAGGCAACTTGAGGAATGAGGATTTAGGACGCGCCCGTCGCTGCAGTTTCGTTATCTGTAAGCTTCGGCGACGTTCTTTTTGCGGAGATGGGCGGTGAGTTGAAAGGGGGCTTTCTATTTCCAGATCTTGCGACCAGTGGAAGTTTTGAAAGTGCTGCACACGAACTGCATTGCCGTTGTCTTGGCGTCGTTGAGCAGAGCGTTGGAGGACTCTGACGTGCCGTACTGATCGGAAAGGTGCAGTCTGTTACAGTCTGGGTCGCAACAAGCCGCGTTTGTCAGCGACAGTAACTTAGGTACTGCGACTGCTACTGGATTCATCGTCGCTTGGCAGCTCAGACAATGGAGCAGCGACATGGAGATCCGACGGCTCGGCAGTGGCGGGTGCTGGAGATCTATCCAAACTTTGCAAACGTGGAGCTATTGTCTTGAAACTAGGTATTTATAGTCAATGCTAGCAGGATTTGATGCCGTTGGCGGTGAAAGCACGTGGAGGCAACCGTCTCGCTGAGGCAGAAATCTGTGCAATGTTGTTCTGAAAAGCGACTGAATTATGACCGCCGTGTTTTGCCCGTCTTCGGTACATCTGTTACCCTCCGAGTATTGTTTTGTATCGATACAGCTATCAGCACTCCAAACGTTTATTCTACAATCCCAGAATGGTCGAAGCAGCCATGACGACGATATGGACGATCTGGACAACAAGTACACAAGGTATGCTTTGGAGAATTCGCAATAAAAATTCTTGCTCAATGCTACAGTGTTGTTAAAGAGGCCCACCCACAAGACCGGCCCATGTTTGTTCAGACGTGGATAATCCAATTTCACGTCGTCAAGAAACCAATCGGGGCTTGGCTCGTACTCGCGCCAAACGAAGGAATCTCGCAAAGCATTGAAGTGGTGGGCATTCACTCAGCGGACCCAACGTCGACAAGTACCCTTCTAACAGAAGTTATATCGGAAACGCTGAATCAAATCCGGCAGACTATTAATCCAAGCACCGTGCATGTAGTACTCCAAGGAACATCACCTCCAGCACATCGACCAAAAGGACAAGATCTCTTCGCTGGAATCAACTCGTACTTGTGGAAGATCACGCGAATCACAGATATTTCAGCCACTACACAATTGATCAAGATGGCACTATCAGGAAGACTTCCACTGGGAATCCATTCCTGATCTAGCTTATTACCAAGACTCCAGACATTGCTGAAAAGCAAGTTCATTCGGGACACAAGCCCCAATTGGCCACCTGACCCCAACAGTTCGATCAGGCATTGCCTCCAACAATTACATGACTCTATAGTTAAAACTTAACAAAATTGAGGATCTCATAACCCCCACTCCAAACGTTTGGGAGGTTTAGCAAGTGTAGATAAGTACGAGTACAAGGTTTGCAGATCGAACCACAAATGACAATTTACTAGCTAAGTGCGTGCAGTACACTATTAGGCAGGTACAGGGTGAACCTTGTCGCGGTCAAACAGAAGTCGGCTCTGTCTCTGGTGTCAGGAGAACCCCGGTTCGTCTGTACACCCGGGCATGTTAGCAACCTGATTTGGGGTTGTTGCATCCAAAACATTTTAGAATGCAAACCGGTGGCGTGGGGGTCACCATTCACAGGATTGCAGCCACAATCGATCGATGCCGCAGGTAGGTCAAAACGAACGCTGGCAAAGCTTCAGCGCGACGAAAATCGAGGCTTAAATACTTTGCCGAGCTTAAATGTAGAAGTTCAAACAGATCCTAATTATTTCTTAAAAGAAAATGACTATGTAGAGATTCAAATCGCAGAGAGCTGGCAAGACTGACATGTGAACTTGCACCACACATCATTGCAATCAGCGAGCGGTGCCTTAGCCTTACCTTACAGTTAGCTACCTTTTATCTTCGGTGGGGTTCGCTACCGTTATATGCCGTCCACCCACGAAAATTCTGTCGTATCCGACCGCGTCTGAAGTATTGGCTCGTACAGTACAGTACTTCGATTCTCTCGAGGCCATTATTTTTCGTCGAGGGAAACGGATGCCGAGGAATACACTTCTTGTAACCTAGTAACTAAAAGCCTTGAATCGGTTGAAGGCTAGTGCGTGTGCAGTTGCAGACTTTCGAGTCGCGAAGTATTTAGGATTTGTTACGCATATATGGGGGGGCTTTGGCAACTATAAAGACCTTTCATTTGCAATCAGGATGGGGCCAGTGCGAGGTGCTCTCTCGCACTACATGTAGACGTGGTTCGGTTCGCACAAACGTAAAGCGGATATACATCCTGCGATTTCGTGGCCCACGAGGCTTGAGCTGCTATCCCAGCAAAAAATAGAAAACGCAGCGCCAGTCTAAGCCGGAGAGCAGTCCATGAACATGACTGCCGCGCCTATGTGAGCAATGCGTGCACCTGGCGAAGTGCCACGAGCAGTCCGATTCGGTTACACAGTGTTCAGTTTTCCGAAAGTACTTCCAAGTAGCGCACAAAAGGATTTGGTGCGCTGTCGTGCTTGGGTTAAAAAGTAGTGGTTGGTGCTTTTGGGGCGCAAGTTCAGGACAGGCTTCCCTGGCGCAGGACAGGAAGCTACAGGAGCGAAACCTTTACAAATCCTTGCAAGTGTCGAAAGTTGAAGTTTCTGTCGTGACAAACGCGTTTCAAATTTCAAATGCTGCTGGACCTAGTATTACTATTTCCCAGTGCCATGGTTTTCGGGAGGTACCTGGAGGGTCCGCGGTGGTCAATAGCCTTACTCGCCCGACGCCACGTGATGCCCTTACCCGGCGTCGTAGCTTAGTGCTCGTGTACGGTGTCGTCGCTAACAACTTTAGAATTCCAGAGCACGTACGGGTTTGGAATCCATACTCGGGATGCTGTGTGAAATAACGATGTTAGTCAAAGTAAACACTTGAGTAGGATTCTATTACTTGGGCACATCATTCAATAGTCTTTGGCGATAGAAAAAAATCAATTTTAAGTTTAATTATTACTATTTTATTAGCTTTTTTTTTTACTTTAATTCAAGCTTATGAATTTGTACAGCTGCGGCACACGTTCACTTATGCGTATGCTTAAACGATCGAATAGACTACGGTACTCGCACGCGACTACCGCTGCCGACATTGAAGGCGACAGTATGCCCTCATTCGATTGAATCCACACCGACCTTTTTATTTAGCATGAATCGCTAAGACTATAACAACACCAGGCATGCATTTGGGTGTGGTAGTCTTGCATGTAGCAAACTCCTAGGCGGTCGATTTGTCCGCGCGGACTAATCTGCGTTGTGCACAGAGTGCAGGTAAGGCGTGTGCTTACTAATAGCTATGAACGTGAAGTAGATCAAATGGGGTGCTAACCGTGAAGATTGAGTAGATGATGTGGCTAGATTGACACAATACGTTAGAAGCGCGCGTGCGTAGACGCTTGCTAAGAGATGACGATAGTAAGCTATCGTGGAAAGACACAAAATGCACTGAGTCCGAATGATGGAGCCTATACACAGAATAAATGTGCTATGAGTTCAATAACAGCTCCGTATACCGTAGAGTTAAACCATCGGCGTTACAATCGTGATGGTTTACGATCCGTATCCCAGGGAGCTAAACGTTCCTAACGGTTGGATGAGCATGTAGGGAGTATGCTATGTCGGCTCGACCCATAAAGCTCATCCATATTGGATATAAAGCACCCTGGGTGTATAACTGTACAGTATAAAGAAACAGTTACGGAGCTGTCGTGGAGCAATGCAGGTGGCTGCCGCATGCGTATTGTAGTGAACACATTAGCGCATGCGTTCACTATGGTTCGCGAATTGCCATACGCAGTTGAAACTATTGTAATGGTAAGATTAGCACTGCGCTGCTGAGCAGTGGTCGCGCTACATTAAAAATTGAGGGGAGCTGCGCTCCGATCAGATAAATACGCTAAGTCCGAATACTTCATCATAGTCTTGCGGTTTTGGGATGGATAATGACGACGTTGCGGCCGCACAATGTCTGTCGAATGGCGATTAAGTAGTGTGAGCTATACTGTGTTGGTGATGCAGTAGATTTAGGTATGATTGCTAATTCTACACGTTTTTGGACACGTTTTCTTTTTCAAAACTATTTTAGAAAATCCAAAATCGTGTAGAGTTAGAACTTCAGAAAATAGCCCGCCGCAGCGCAGCGGAGGCGAGCCTGTCCTTATTACTCGGACCAACCACGCCCACAGCGCTAGTAAATAGTTATACAGGAAGTTAACCACAACATGCATCGCAGAGGTAGATTGTCGTTTCACCGCGTTTTCTGTTCATCAAATGTAATGAGCATACTTTGCAGTTGCGCTGCACTCTCTTGAGCTGACCACAGTGGATTTTCCATTTGCTAACTTGCTTCGCGGAATGTTTCGGAAGTTCGGCAGTACCGCCATCATGAGCAGCAGCAGCATCTCCCGTAGTAGTCGAAGGCGATGCATTGGTAGGCGTCGGAGGTGGTGGTGGATCTATGAATACGAATATACAGGTTAGGCTGGTCACTATAAAGTTGTATATACAACACATCCAAACACAGGCCTGCTCCGAACTTGTTGCTTTCGTACATGTCTTCGTCCTTCAGGTTGATGAGTTCCAGGTGCAACTTGCAAATATATTGAACATGAGTAAGTGGTCGCGTCTCCGTCGCCGTGTGGTATGCCCGATGCACAATGTAGCCGTTCACTATCGCCCAATTCACGACTCCCAAGAACAGCGACTTATAGTATTTCCGAACAAAACATCCCTCGCTGCAAAGAATACCGCTGAAGGCGGAGTTGATCATGCACATGAACTCCCCCCTCGTACTTGTGGTAGTTCTTGGCAGCTTTTGGGCATGGCACTTCGTTCTGTCTTCTTCCTACGGACAACCCGGGGCAGAGCTAGATCACTCCCTGTGCACAGGGGGAAAAAACTGGCTTGCCGTCCCACCATGCGATAGCCGCCACCTCTTTCACCTTGTCGGACCTCGTATACTTGAAAGTGCCTCGCATCATCTCCTTGGGTCGCGTCTTCTTTTTTTCATTTTTTTTTAGACTTGTGGCAAACGCGATGCGGCTCGTCATGATCGTACCAACAGTATAAAAACGCATCAGGAGCAGCTGGATCGCAAGCATCACGCTCGTGTAGAATCGATCCGTAAATACATGTTGAAAGCTTTTGTCGGTTCCATCGGGAAAGCAGTCTTGGTTCTGCACAGCCGCAGCTGGTCCCGATTTATCTGATTTCGACCGAACCGTGACAGCTCGGTCGCTGAACCAACTACAGCAGAGTCGTTCGGTGAAAGGCAGTTCTCACTCCTGATTGGTGAAACACACTCCCTTCAGTGGAGTGTCGGTGACGCGCTAGTGACATCTGGAAGGTCTCGACTGGCCTATTATAACCTGGTCCAGGTACCCAGAATGCTAATTTGGGATTTGTACCCATCTCAGCTATCCAGGACCTGAGACCTCGGTCGTACCAACGCGGGGTATGGGGAGCCCTCAGCAAAATTTGTTCACAATCGATATTTGTATATAGGAATAGTACTCAACAAATGATGACATATGGAGGCCCCCAGAGCCTCTCATTAATAGGAATAAAAACGCAGTTTTCCCCCCAGCCAAACCAGGGTCAAGTCCGTCTACGGAAAGCTAACTGTTGCGATAGGACACTCTCGGTTGTGTGGAATGCCTGTTGGTAGACTCGGGAGGCATTGAACCAAGGGTTTATCTAGGTAAGGCCAAGAGGAGAGTGCGGCCGAGAGGTCGGCATACCCGAGAGTGTCAGTCCGTATGTGTTCGTGGGACCCGAGGGTTCCTACCTGTATTATACTTCCCGCCGAGGATTTCTTCGGCACCCCTGTACTGTGCCTGGTACCCTTCCTTCTGAGGGGCTACAGGGGTTCGCGCGAGAGCGCAATATTGCATCCTAGTCCAAGCCCGTGGCTAGGGGTGCAGGTTTAACGGTTGACCGAAGGCAACCACGAAATACATAAGCACTTGCAACGATAAGGAATCGTTCCTGGTCTGCAGGTATTGGTCCAACAATCGCTGACCTTTACTGGGAAGCGTGTGCTGTTGGTGGGGACACACCCGACTTGTAAGAATTCTATCGTGTTTTCCTACACGACTGTAGACTTCGAATCTGTAATATACAACAGATATACAGCACCGCATAGTATGTGAGATGATGTATTATAACACTTAGCACCTTGATAAGTGCCTGACGCAGTACGCGGTGTGCGCACAGCAAAGCATAAACATCTTTGTCCCCCATTTACACGGCTTGTCATTCATGTACACCCCAGTGATGTTGAAGGATGAGCGGGACGGCAACATTACCTCGTCGAATGCAAGCTCTGCAGGCGGAATGTAGCCTCGTCGAAATCTCCGCTGCAGAACATGTACGACCTACCGAATCTCCCATGCTCTGTCGGTTTTAGCGCGTGGATCAAGGTTGCTTGAAAAATGGAGGTTCCGAGAACGCGAAGCTTCTCCAGATCTTTGCCCACGATGTCGCCAGCGAGCACCTTCTTGCTTCCACCAAGAGACCCCAGAAACTTCTCGGCAAAGTACCGTTAAGCAATCGCGTCAATAGAGGTTGGAACGCACGGCAATTGCCCCTCCTCTTAGTCTTCGTCGACTACATCCTTGTCTGCATCTTCAATACCGTCATCGAGTTCATTTTCATCAACAATTTCGTCTTTTCCCGGCTTGTCACCAGATCCAAGCCCGCCAAAGTCGTCGGGAACTTCGTCGTCTTCCATTAGATTGATATTGTCTTCTGAATTGCTTCACATGTTACTGTTAAATGAAACACATATTATACAACACATCATGTAATGTACTGTAGGACGTATTGCGCATTACCAAGTAGTCAACCTACACATCTTTCAACTCCTATCCTAAGCTAGACTAAGTGCGCATCTGTTGGACGCCGAGGCTTCTGATTTAGCACACCATATACATCATAACATATACAGTCTAAGCATAAGCTATATATACATCGTAGCTTTGTAACATACCTTCCGACATTCCCGAATTCGCCACCTGCTGAACAGATCGCCAGAAACAGTCCACCAAGGGGGGGGGGGGGGGGGGGGGGAGTCCCCCTCCACGTGGCGGGGCCCTGGTGCCGCTGAGAAGTCCGGCCGAGGCGTGTGGAGCGATGTCCGCGTATTATGCCCCTATACACTGGGCTAACGGAGTGACGCTCGTGTGCATCAAGTCCAAGTCATCGGGTAAGTGGACGTGATACCCCACAACGATCGCTTAGCGCAGCTCGCGGAGTGACGTCGGCTGCGGATCAAGCAACAAGTCGGTGTCTCCGGACACGCGTCTTCGTGGTGCACCTCGGGTGCGAGGGCCTGATACCCCTCGCGTAAAGCCCCAGCGCAGGTCGCGTAGCGACGGCGACCGCGGATAAAGCAACAAGTTGATGGTGTGGGGGGAGTGATGCCCCTCACGTACAAGTCTACCAAGTTTACTCACGGCGTGATGTCCGTGGATCTAGTGATGCAGTGATGCGGTTAGTGCCGCGTGAGGCTACAGGACTACTGGGGAGTGGCCTCTACCACGTAGATCGCCAGCTCTGAAGGTATACGGGCGCTTCGTACAAACCCTGAGGGGATGGTGCGCTGATGGAGCGCTAGGCCTATCGACGACGTAAAAGGGCGTAGGTAGTGATTGGTGTGCTTAGAAGTCGTTTGGACGTCGGATTCTAAGTGACTACAATACACCAACTGCAAAGACAAAAAAAAACATACCTTCCGACGCAGCATCCGCATACTCGTCGTCGTCGTGTGGGCTTGTGACACCTATGTCTTCATCTTCATTCGACGAACCAAAACGAGAAAATCGATTCAAAGCTTCAACGACGCGCCTCAGGGGTAGAGCACGCGATTGGCGTGGCGGCAAATGGCCCAGAAGAGGAGTACCAGGTACCGAAGCCGGAGCTGTATTCTCTGGAGCTGTGAGCTGTAGATGTACATGTTAGTTGTCTGTAGAGGTACATGTTAGATAGTCGAATATAGATGGTGTAATAACAGCACATGCCTCACCTTTTGCCCCACACGCTGCACTAAGCGGTTTAGCAGCGATCGCCGAATGAACTACAAAGCACTGGGTTGAAAAGTTAGTCAGCAACGCTTCGGATAAAGCGATTGCCGCAACAATTGACATAACAGGCGCGTAGTAGGCAAGGCCACGTTCTTTACCAAAAAAATGGTTCTTGCCCGCAACGCCGCTTGGGTCCCCGTTCGGCGGAATGAACTTCCATCGGGTTTCAAGAGATGTTGCTGGTGGTAGTTTGTGCGTCCATCCTGTCGCTTTCAGCTCGCTCCACACTGCTCCACACTGCTTACCACGTGGTTCTCCTGCCATGCGCACCGACCATTACGCTCCACTCGAAGAATTCTGAACTGAGACCAAAACTCAAGGGGGGCTTTACGTGGCCGCGCATACGAAAAACCTGGGAATTACGCATGACGTAGTTGTGTTATATACTAGACATATATATATATATTATTCGTGTAAGAGGCATAGTGTCGTAGCCTGTCACCACTTCAGATGGCTCTAGACCGACTCATTTTTATTTGATTATACAATCTCAGGGAGTTGTTTGGGCCTAAAAGACCACGCATTATCGTAATGACACAAAACTCCAGTTAAATTGCATGCCCACGATTAGGATTCCTTGCTTTCGATGATGCCGTGCTTCTCGTATCCTTAATCGTCTTCTAGGGGGGTAAAACTCAATCAAAAAATGCATCACAACTTCAAGGCAAGATGCACGTCTGGCATTTAACACCGATTTGTCCTCCCGTCGTACCCTTTTTCACTAAGTACGAAAACACATCCTATATGCCGAATTTGGCAAGCTATATCTCGGCGACCATGTGCACATTAAGGCTCTAAACCTCACCACTGACCTTAGATTTACTTCTATGTTGCACCTGGTTTGTCGGCATATTATAATATTATATTTGAATCTACCAATGGAGGCAGAACCCATGTTAACAGATATCCCCGAAACTCATATTATTGATTGAAATTTGAAACTATAACATTGCCTTGACTCATTGGCTCATGAAGGACCAACTCAATCCCTCATCATTGTAGCTAATCTTGCTGGTGGCTGACTCGTGTTGAGCTTGCCTATTGTCCACATGCCAGTAGAATCGCGTGATACAGAGACACCCAGCAGCGTGAATGGCGAAATGGCGTTGAGGATGGCCTGACTTAAAGGACTATTAAGTGACAAAGCTAACACTGCTATCGCGGCTCATAATCGCTGACCGCGAGTCTGAAAGTGTACTCTTGGAGAACGTTGTTCAATGCCGTCCCATGAATGATCATATTGAGAGATACGATCACCTCCCAATTTTCTCATCGCCTGTGTCGGGCTAGTATGAGCTCAAGTAATCCGAGGCTCAAAGGGGCCATTACTTCTCGAGTGTTGGTGCGGGGACATGGTTGGAAAGTCAAACAATGTGTGCGTGTCGTCCTATGTTTCATTGTCGTGCTGCGCGCCGTCAAATGCTCCATCGTCGAGCTGCGTGCCGTCTAATGCTTCATCGCCTTGGTGCGTGGCGTTCGAGCTTGATGCGGTTGGCGCAAGTCACACAAGCCTGTGGCGTTTGGGGCGCGGCGTATGGTGCTTGTTATGCGTGGAGTGTGGCTTGCGAAGCTGGGAGCGCAGCGTACGATGTTGCGCTTGGGGTGTGGCGTCGGAAGGTTGGAGGGTTGTGTTGGGCCGGCTGGTTCGTTCTGAGACGGACAGCTGGCGGCGGAAAACATCACAGTACATCGTGCACGAAAGAGGGCGAAATTTTGTTAAAGCGGTATGTTCCCAAGTGTCGGCCATGCGTGGTTTTCGTCGAGGTAGTTCCATGGGAGCCAAGGTATACCTTGGTAGTGGATGAGAGAGTCGAAAGGTTGTTCATACTGGCTCAAAACGGAGTGGTATGGGCCATGGGGTTTCTCGGACGGCCAATTCGTCAACCTATTGAGATGGCTGTTCTGCGCTGTCGAGGGTGGCTAAGCGTTTGCCACCTCGCAGCCTTGTACATTACAAGCGAATTGAAGAATGGAACCCGCGGCGGAGAAATGGCCAGGTAAGCTTGGAAACGGCAATATAGTAGAGTACCTTGTGGCGCCGCCTGGTATGCCGGCAACACCGTCAAGGTGACAGATTTGGCGCTGTATCCATAGAATGCGGGCGTTTCGTTGTCTGGCGTACATCCAGCAGAGGAAAAACGTAACGCAGTACGCCGTGCACTAGTGCGACGAAACATGGTTGAACCGAAATGTTTCTAAGTGTCTGTTCCGTGTGGCCTTTGACACATATAAATCCAAATCTCAACTTTGACATAGCCGTTTTAACCATATTCTTGTAAACATTGAGCTAATCCACTTTCATAGTTTCGAATTTTAATCAAAAATATGAGTTGCGGGAATATGTGTTAAATATGCATAAATGTCTTTTTTGTTGTGAATTATGTGATAAATCAATGTTCCTTTAAACATACGTATTTTTTGCTATATTTAGGTTGCGATAAGACCAATTATTTATGCATGTTCACTATTTTGTATCGGAATATTTTCTTACAAATATAAAGGTAAAAGCGTGACTACAATAGGTTGAACTAGTTATACCCAATGAGAACGGTCAGTACAGATATTTTTAGTCAATGGTTGAGCACTCTATAAGGGGATATGTTTCCAACCGTTCTGACCATATTTTGTTGAAATTCTTTTAGATTATTTCTAACGCCATACCAATGTACATATACGACTGCATATCGTAAAAATATCCTCCAGTTTCTGACCACACCGCCGTAGAGAGGTTTCTCCTTAGAGAGAGAACTGCAGTCAGTCGAACATGCCGATTGCGTCCATTCATCGTCTTGGTGCCTGTCGTCCCATGCTTGATTATCTGGGTGCGTCTTGGACGCTGCTTCGTGGACCTAGTGTACACCGTAGGTTAGTGGGCGTGCTTGGTGCCTGGCGTATGTAGTTGGGAGCTCTTTGGGCATGGTGATTCTCGCTTGTGTCGCTTGGTGGGGGTTGTACGGTGCTGGGTGTGTGGGATATGAAGCCTATTGCATTACCGGCGACACGGTGGGTGTCAGGCATTGCATTAGCGCGGTTATCCTCGTGGTCGGTTGTGCGAGTCTCAACCGGCGCAAAAATGCATACCGCGCCAACCCCACACACACACACCACCCCACCAAGAATATAACCCCAGGAATCCGTGGGATGGACCACGGCAAGTCATGCAGCGAAAGCCGGGCGTTGTCGATGGGTGTGAGCCCAGTCGACGCGTGTTCCGCGTTGTTCAACTCAGCAAGCGGCAGAAATGAACTCATACTCTTGAACGATGTTGCGTAGCTGCGATGAGAATCTTCGAGGACCCGATTTACTCTCTTGGTTTGACCATCCGCTCTCAGATGATCCGCAGTTGATGTCTTGAGTCTCGCACCGCGATCTCGAAGAGCTTCAGCCGAAAGGCTAGTGTGAACCGCGGGCCGCGGTCCAACACGATGGACTCGGGTATCCCATGATGCCAGAAGACGGTATCAAAGAAATGTACCGCGGACATGCTCGCGGTGACTGTGGCAAGGAACGAAATGAAGTGGGCCATGTTGCTGGATCTGTCGACTGGGCGTCTATACGGCCTTGTTCGTCAGGCGGGGCCCGAAGTCGAAGTCCATCGACACCGGAAGGCGTGCTCAATGGGTGTCGGAAGAGCGCGCAGTGGGGTCTGCGACGACGGAGATGGCTTCACGCGCTGGCAGATCTCGCAAGTGCGTACCCCAACTTGTGCACGTGGGACCAATAGAAGTCGCGCAAGACTCTCCCGCAAGTCTTCTCGCGTCCGAGATGGCCACCGATCGGCGCACCGTGGTATTCGTGGATTATTCGTGAGAATAGACTGGCTTCTTTGGGAATCGCCGCCCGGAGGCATCGAACCTGTCGATTCTGTACGTCAGTAAGTTACCACCCAGACGGTAGCACTCGGACTGGCTGTGCTGGTGTCGTGACAGACCTTCCAGTGTAGTATCGTTGGGAGTGCGTAGATATGTCATGATGTTGGCGTACTCGTACGCAGCGGCGATCTTCTCGCGCAGCGATATCTCAGGGGAGACGCTCGTCAAGTTCAGATTAGATTCCACACATATGGTGAAAGTTTCATCGTCTTCGTGAGCCACTGGTGCCCAGGAGACCACGGCGATCGTAGTCTGGCCGCCGGGACAGCGCGTCAGCGAGGATAGTATTATTTCCAGGCTTGTAATGGACTACGAAGTTATACTCGGAGAAGAATGACAACCACCGCGCCATGCGTTGCGACAAGTTGGGGCTCCTCATCGCCGTCCGCTGCGATGCGTGGTCGGTGTAAACAGCGAACGCTTGCTCCCCAAGCAGGCATACTCGGAACTTGATGAGAGCATAACGCATGGCGAGGGGCTCCATGACGTGTACCGTGCGGTTCCTCTCCGCTGGCTTCATCTGGCGGGATTGGTAGCTCACCACCCTCTCACGATCCTCGTCGTCGAACCGCATCAGGCACACCTGACGGCAAGACGCACACGACGTGTCATTTTGTCCGGAACCATCAAGCCGGGTGCTGACGCTAGGCTCTTCTCCACCGAGCCGAAAGCTTCTCGGTGTTCCGACCGCCAAACCCACGTATTATCTTTCTTCAGCAGAGACGACAACGGCTGGACCAGCTTGGCGTAGTCCTTCGTGTACTTGTGTAGGTAATTTGCAATGACCAGCCACTGGCGGAGCTCGGTGGGGCTTTTGAGAGTCGGCCTTGAACAAAGGGAAGCGACCTTCTCGGGATCAGCGCGGACTCCATCCTTATTCATAGCAGCCCCACACCGGGATCTCCGGTGCACAGAAGACACACTTCTTCAGGTTCGCGTAGAGCTTGTTCTCTCTCATCACTTGGAAGACTTGCCTCAAGTAACGTAAGTGAACTTCGTCAGCACTGAGATCACCGTCGGCGCGACTGAGGACGAAGATATCATCGAAGTAGATCGGTGTGAACTCACGAAGCGGACGGAGCACCTGAGAAACCATGCGATTGGAGGTGGCCGGGGCGTTCTTCAGACCTTGTGGCATCACGAGGCACTTCCAGAGCATGCCTCTCGGAGTACTGACTGCCGTGAGTGGTAGTTGTACTCTCTCACATCAGGATCTGGTAGAACCCGTCGGTCGAGCCCATCTCGCTGAAGATCACGCTGCCAGTAATAGTGTCCCGCATCATGTCCTTGCGGGGAATCGGCGTCTGCGCTGGGATAGTCGCATCGTTCAGGTTGTTGAACGCATGAAAATGCATGCGCCATCCGCCCGTAGGCTTCTTCCCACAGAACGTAGGACACGAGTGTGGCGAGATACTTTCGCGTACGTGGCCTGCCTTGCGGCGGTTCTCGAAAACTTCGTTGATGGCTTTTACTTGATTTTGCGGTAGCGGCCACTGTCGCGCCACACAGTACTTCATTCCAGGCGCGAGATCAATCTTGTGGCGCACTCCTCTGTGGCGAGGCGGGTGGACGCCTGGAGCCGCCCAAAGGTGTATAGCTTTAATGTGCCTTCTGGATTCGAAGGACGATCCTGGTTGGGATGTCCCGTTCAGAAATCACCTCCAGTCGGGAACTTAATTCAATCGGAGTGGCGTGTGTCCCTTGTGACTACCCCGTAGGTTCGTTGTCCGAACCGAGGAATCTGCACCGTTGGGTGAGTCGCCTTTTGAATTGTAGGTCTTGGTTGCGAGTCTGGACGTAACCTCCTTGTACGCAGCCTCCTCAGCACCGATAACCAAACACAGATAACAATACAGAGTTATATACAAATATGTAGTATTTCCTTATTCATTTAGACCGTAGAAAGATCGGTCTTAACACCAGTCAACGTAGACCAAACTTCCAGGACTCTGGTCAGTCCCGGTTGGTCTTCTCACGCGCACCACCTCAGATGTACTGAGGCTAATTAACACAAAATCAATACAGTCCGTTCACAGAAGAGCACTTTTCTTGCACGGGCCTCCAGGCAAACGCTTCTGGCAGGCTTGTCCGGCCGACTTGCGGGGTACTTCGGTAAAACGAACTCTGATTGAATGTTGTCTGTCTGGTTAGTCTAGCCGGTAAAATATGCATACACACTTTTGTCTTGGTTTCACCATAGTCACATTGACGTCAACATGTCGGGGAGGTGGATTGTCTTGGATGGTACTTCGAAGATGGTGGAAGTTGGTCTGTTCTTCAACGGTTCTTCAATGCTCTCTGACACCAAAACTGATCTTGGTCAGTCGGCTCGGTCGGTCGGAAACATCTTGATTTCAGTATGGGTAATCGTACCATCCAGAGTAATCCATTCGGACTTCCTCCGTCTGGACTTCTCCGTCCGGACTCAACCCAACTGGACCTTCATATCTGGACTCTTATGTGCTTGTGTGTCTTCTTCTTGGACTTGTAGACTTCCTCTACTTGTGCGAGCGCTGTACTATGTCAGGCCAGGTAGCTTCAACCAACTTATAACCCGTTGGGAGCACTTTTACGCCTTGTGAGCAATCCTGCCGTCAGGAACTTGGTGTCCATCCAGACATTCACGTCTCCAGACATCCACGTCTGAGACCTGTACGTCTGGACACCTCAGCCTATCCATAGCTTCTCGGGCTCAGCACTTTCCACTCCACAATATCCACGCGTCACACACATAGAGCCAGCTGGTCGGCCAATCATAAGACCTGTATGGGAAGGGGCCAGACAAATTTTCCGAGTCACTTCGTGTCACCTCGGTGTGGGGGCAGCTCAGCAGGGATCTTGTCTGGGAAGACGTCCGCGTATTCGCGTGAGACGTCATAAACGGGATTTCCGGACTCTTTCCGCGTGTTCCATGACTGCGTTGCGAAGCGTTCTTCGCGCGCCGACTTGGTGGGCGTATTAACCAGGAGGAAGCGTCGGCGTCGGAACAAACTGGCCGGAGCCAAACGTGCCGTAGGACCGTCACAGTTGCAACCACATATCCGGGCAAGTCGACCAAGAACGACAGGTCATCTGTTTGAACTTCACCTACTCAAGTCCGGTTAGGGGTGGCCAGAGACGCCATCGGTATCCTGCGGTGATCCATCGATTCCATATCCTAGTTGGGTTACTAATTCGTTGGTGGTTTGCCCATTTCATATTAACGTCTGTGTGATGAGGCGTACTAGGAATTTATAGGAAAATAAACTTGGGAGTTCAGGTACACTCTAAGCCGTTCTCCTTGGCCCCAGTATTAGCACCAGTTGTGGTGATGCAGGTTCCTAGATCTGAGATCCCGGGATGTACCTCGGACTCGGATCACTTGACTCCCAGATGTGAAGTCGAGTGGGCGTGTGTGTACCCTCTTGTGATCCTCTTCCTTGATTCTTCCTACGGCTACGCTGTGGGCCCAGACGTAAGTCGGCCGTGTCAGCTGCACCGGATTCAATTGTTGCCAAACCTATTTGAGTGGAGCTTGGCTCTGGCTCAGTAGGTCTCAGTCTGCACTTGTCTCGTTCGAACTCGAAATGCCCCGAGTTTTCTTGTACGTACGACCTTGCCCTCGATTTCACCGCTTAGCCCAGGCCACGGGCCGTAACAGCCTCTTCTCTTTTCGACGAACTACGGTTTTGAGCCATCCCAGTTGCTTCTTCTTCTCTTGCGGCTTGAACTAAGAGACGCTTAACAGCCTCTTCTCTTTGACGACCTCCGGTTTCGGGTCGTAGCAGTCACTACGTTTCCTCCGGGCGGCCAAGACTGAGAGTCGCGTACAGGACCTTCACTGGCTCCTCAGATCCAAGAGTGGCTAGATGTAAATGGCTCGGTTTGAGCCCGTTAGAATCCAGAGTCCTCGCACCCACCCTGGACACCCGCGCACCACGCCGTTATTCGGCGAACAATAAGCCAAAGCCGGACAACGCAAACTTGCGACTGAACTGGGATTAAAAACTGGGATCCCTGAACCGAAGCACTGCCGAAACCGCATAGACGATCATTTTCGACTCAAAAACATGAAGCACCGCCAGAATACCAACCGAAGGCCGATGGTCCGCGTATGGGAATATGAAATAACCCGATCACAACGTCAAGACGAAATGACTCTGGTAAGTGGAGTTGAATGTTGGCTTGGACTTCGACTTACACCTTGGGGTCTGGTCAGTATGTGGCTGCACACAAATGCGATCATCCACTCTTCACTCGCGTCCTTCGAGGCAAATTGAACTCTGATTGAAATATAACACATGCAAACGGAATCTACAGAAGCTAGAGCGCCAGATCCGAAGTCAAATCGCTGCAACTTGACGTCCAGACGAAGTCACTTGACGGAATCCGCAGATTTAAGCGCGCTTAGTCAGGACTTAGTCTGTGCTTATATCTTAAAATCCTTCATGTCGGTGCCGATTCCGACACAGATTGGTCATTCTCAGTGAGGTCATCGAAGTGACCGAATATGCGCCTCATACGACCCGCACCCAACTCAGGCGACTGTTCGTGCCTGACATATCTCGTAATCACAGGCAGGAAGTGACCCATTCTGGGGGGGAGAGGGGGCTTGATCTGGGATCGGAGTCACCAAACTGGGATCCAGCAAGTGATTCTGGGATTCAGCACCAACTCTGGGGTCCGGGAATAGTACCCTTCCAGCTGTTCACACGAAAAGACCACGTATGGGAAAGACTCATTCCTGGGAACGGGCGATCTACGGCAACGTACGTCACACGTGTGGAATCCAGTGATAGTCCAATCTGGGTTGAAATCTGGTCTTAGTCTTTCCGTCAATGCGGTTTGGGTCGCGGGCCACTCCGTGATTGGCCTCCGTTTTCACAGATTTTCAGCAGCCTCTTCACATCTGCGTTCTGGGGTGCTAAGTAGTCGCCTCTGGAATATTGTACTGACTCCTGCAAGTGAAGCGAAGGTAATTGCTTGTATATTGTACTCTCTCTCTTAATTGGGAGTGGTGCGCGTGGATTTCCAGTATTTGGGCTTGGCTAGCTACCCAAACTGAGCCTCGAGTGAGCCTAGCGTGTGAGACCCCTTCCGCCTCCGTGCGACACGCACACTTCAATGCCACCACTACCAGCGACGACACGAGGCTGAGCATTGTTAGTCTCCACGTCGATGGCGCCCGACGTCCACTACGTACGCCCGCTCTCGGGTTCAGGAGCGCTGAACAACTTTTACCGCGCGTCGACTTTTTCGGGTCTCCCTGTGAGTGTTCCCGTCCGATATAGCCTGGGCAAACGCCGCCAAGCTTGCTGATTGCAAAACACATCTCTTGCCGTACACGCTCGACGGCTTCCAAACTGTGGACGACTTTCTAGTGATCGAAATGAATTGTGCGTTTGACTACATCCTGGGTATGCGTTATTGGCTCAATACCAACCCGACACCGACTGGTTGGCCCAATGCGTCAAACGTCGAAGCGGCTTCAACATGGGTGGGGTTTTCACGCACCTCTTGGTGTACCCAACAGGCTAGCTACACGTCTTTGTCGTGGACCGAGCATCCACGGCGCAGACGGTACGCAAATCGAGCGATGACCATCTCTATACGGCTTGTGCGGTGTTGCTGAATGACGCGAGCGGTAAAAAATCATCGCGTCCCAGCAGAAGAACACGACGGCAGTCTAGCATGACTTCCCACTAATGAACAAGATAGTGGTCAAGCGTGGGTTCCCGCAAGCAAACGAGATGGCGGTTGAACATGGGGTTCCGCAAACAAACTGACTTGCGGTCGAGCGTGGATTCCCTAGACGAACGAGAAGACGTGGCGCTCCCGCTAGACGATGCCGCGGGCAACCAAACCGCGCACCCGCGTGTATCCGGTGTGACTGAGCGTGACATCATACACTTAGAGGAGGGTGAATCATTGTCCAGTGAAAACGACGCGTGTTCCTCGAGTACCGGCTCGAAGCGTAAGAAGCGATCAAAGCGCCGACCTTGGAAGCAACTCAAATACACCGCAGCATTTTTGCTTGTGACGGAGTCGGTTTGCGCACTGGAGTACGTGGAAGATGCTTCGCGAAGCCAGCGCATCATCGAGGTCACCAGTCCGACTCGCGATGCAGTGTCACTCACTCGCTTCCGTCTCTCCCGGAAGAATGTGCTGTGCGACCTTAAGCGGGTGACATCGAGCAAGTATGACTGATCACCAGGTCTCCTTAAGTGGAACTTTCGGTTAGATTAAACAAAATAATTTATTTTTGACAAGGTTGAGGGTTTAGTAGTTTCATCTTAGTTCTTTTTTTAAATTTTGTACGGGTTATTTAACACTTTCTTTAGGCATAATACTTTCGTTTAATATATGTCTTTGTATCGGTACTCTCGTAAGTGCGGTTCGAACTTAGCGCGATGCCTATGCCATGTGTTAGCCAAACATCGGAATGCACTAACTATTGAATAGAAAAGTGGGTAATTCGTTCCGTAGAGGGCATTTTCAGCGTGTATTGGGGAATGTGATACTTGTTTTCGCTAGCTGAAATCACTAAAAAATCCGACTCGATGCCTAGATGACCTTATTAGTTTTGACGCCTTCTTAATCTTAGTTTTTTTTTCGACCTTCTTCTCGAAAATGCCAAATTTAAGGAGGCCAGCTGATCGCCGACGCTGTCTCGGTGACACATGAAGTCAACGCTTTCAACGGCCACAATCTACTTGGCACTCTAAGAACACCGAGCCCAAGTCGGCGCGCGAAGAACGCTTTGCAACACAGTCATGGAACACGCGGAAAGAGTCTGGAAATCCCGTTTATGACGTCCCACGCGAGTACGCGGGCGTCTTCCCAGACAAGATCCCTGCTGAGCTGCCCCCACACCGAGGAGTCCGCCACAAGATTGATCTCGCGCCTGGAATGAAGTACTGTGTGGCGCGACAGTGGCCGCTACCGCAAAATCAAGTAAAAGCCATCAACGAAGTTTTCGAGAACCGCCGCAAGGCAGGCCACGTACGCGAAAGTATCTCGCCACACTCGTGTCCTACGTTCTGTGGGAAGAAGCCTACGGGCGGATGGCGCATGCATTTTCATGCGTTCAACAACCTGAACGATGCGACTATCCCAGCGCAGACGCCGATTCCCCGCAAGGACATGATGCGGGACACTATTACTGGCAGCGTGATCTTCAGCGAGATGGGCTCGACCGACGGGTTCTACCAGATCCTGATGTGAGAGAGTACAACTACCACTCACGGCAGTCAGTACTCCGAGAGGCATGCTCTGGAAGTGCCTCGTGAT
Organism: Phytophthora quercina; assembly: GCA_014706105.1. NCBI lineage: Eukaryota > Oomycota > Peronosporomycetes > Peronosporales > Peronosporaceae > Phytophthora > Phytophthora quercina. Next base: position 1,175,172 of record JACBOW010000001.1, on the reverse strand, counting down.
GCCACAAGGTCTGAAGAACGCCCCGGCCACCTCCAATCGCATGGTTTCTCAGGTGCTCCGTCCGCTTCGTGAGTTCACACCGATCTACTTCGATGATATCTTCGTCCTCAGTCGCGCCGACGGTGATCTCAGTGCTGACGAAGTTCACTTACGTTACTTGAGGCAAGTCTTCCAAGTGATGAGAGAGAACAAGCTCTACGCGAACCTGAAGAAGTGTGTCTTCTGTGCACCGGAGATCCCGGTGTGGGGCTGCTATGAATAAGGATGGAGTCCGCGCTGATCCCGAGAAGGTCGCTTCCCTTTGTTCAAGGCCGACTCTCAAAAGCCCCACCGAGCTCCGCCAGTGGCTGGTCATTGCAAATTACCTACACAAGTACACGAAGGACTACGCCAAGCTGGTCCAGCCGTTGTCGTCTCTGCTGAAGAAAGATAATACGTGGGTTTGGCGGTCGGAACACCGAGAAGCTTTCGGCTCGGTGGAGAAGAGCCTAGCGTCAGCACCCGGCTTGATGGTTCCGGACAAAATGACACGTCGTGTGCGTCTTGCCGTCAGGTGTGCCTGATGCGGTTCGACGACGAGGATCGTGAGAGGGTGGTGAGCTACCAATCCCGCCAGATGAAGCCAGCGGAGAGGAACCGCACGGTACACGTCATGGAGCCCCTCGCCATGCGTTATGCTCTCATCAAGTTCCGAGTATGCCTGCTTGGGGAGCAAGCGTTCGCTGTTTACACCGACCACGCATCGCAGCGGACGGCGATGAGGAGCCCCAACTTGTCGCAACGCATGGCGCGGTGGTTGTCATTCTTCTCCGAGTATAACTTCGTAGTCCATTACAAGCCTGGAAATAATACTATCCTCGCTGACGCGCTGTCCCGGCGGCCAGACTACGATCGCCGTGGTCTCCTGGGCACCAGTGGCTCACGAAGACGATGAAACTTTCACCATATGTGTGGAGTCTAATCTGGACTCGACGAGCGTCTCCCCTGAGATATCGCTGCGCGAGAAGATCGCCGCTGCGTACGAGTACGCCAACATCATGACATATCTACGCACTCCCAGCGATACTACACTGGAAGGTCTGTCACGACACCAGCGCGACCAGTCCGAGTGCTACCGTCTGGGTGGTAACTTGCTGACGTACCGAATCGACAGATTCGAGAGCTCGCAACGGGTATCCGTTAGCGGGTACCCAAAGTCGATCACTGCAATGGCGGGCACGAGTACGGGTACCCAAGCTTAGAGGGCTAAATATACATAGCGAAGATCTCGGGAAAACGACATTGCGTATTCCGTAACGACCCCGTCCACGCGGCCACTCAGTTGGTGCCACAACACGTTTGAAGACGCTGCGGTGCGTCCCATTCCTTGCTAATACAATCTAAGTGAACGTGTGCGTATGGATTGTGGATTCTTGTTTAGTTTGGGGGGTTGTGAAGAAATGGAGAGTGACGTTGGAAGCTTGGTCACGGATGACGTGTTGGACAGAGAGGCCATGACAAAATTTGACGAAATACGTCAATTGCCACCAAGCCTGGTGAAAAGTATGATTCAACAAGAAATACAAGAAAAAAGAGAGACCGTTATTTTCATTAAAAGAAAGCAGCTCGACGAGGTCGAAATGTTAGAGTCGCTTTCTTCGTGTGTACGAAAAACACAAGGGCATTATATTGTTGCGCATTCGACGGGGTTTGTTGCGTGCAAGCACTGTTTCAGTGTTTACGCGCATCGTTCGACACAAGGAACACCGACTTTAATGAAGCATGTGTGTCCACCACCTTCGACATCCCCTGGTGCAGGCTGTATTTTCTCGTTTGTTGGAAAGCAGAGCGTAGCGTCAGTGGACAAGAAATGAATAGCGAAGAGAGGTCGCAAACGCTAGACACCGGGTGTCCGTAACCGGCCGAACTAACACACCGACAGGTTTAGGATGTCCGTGGTCAACCGCACGAAGCTTCCGGGCAACTGTGAGTGACCGAAATATTGGTATCGGTTATTCGAGAAATGACATGTATTTATTTGCCAGAGATCTGCTTGGCTTTGCAACTGTACATCTGCATTTGATCTAGCGGCAAGTATAGTGTTCGCCACGGAGAGGCTCAACACACTTTCTTGACTTATGTAGGACACGAAGGAGCTGTAAATGCTGTCGGCTGTTGACATGGAAACCCCGTTCCGGGGATATCGGCTATCCAACGCCATCCGTTGAGTCTGCTCGGTTGACCGTACCCGTGCGTTTTCAAATTAGTGAGAGAGTTCGGTTGACCGTACCCGTCCGTGGTTGTGGTCAAACTTTATCCGTTCGGGTACGGTTGCCCGTTTGCGACGTCGGATAACGAAGGCTATTGCCTGTATGTGCTGTCGTGATCTCCGTCCTTTTGAAATGGTTAGTGGGGAAGGGTTCCAAAAAGTATCTGCAAAATTTTGATGTCGGGTTACGCTCAAAACGCAGTTGGAAGATTAGTGAGCTGCTTCCGTGCCCAAACACCGTGAAAAGCCTAATCATGAGTGACGCCAAGATGGTTCGAGAGAAGTTACGTATTCTGTGTTCATCACAGTTTTCGCTTGGGGTTGGTGCAGGTTTTACTAGAGACGTTTGGACAGATTCGATGCGTAACATATCCTTTGGGTAGATCACCATACAATATTTGACCAAACTATTTGTACTACACACGAGAACGCGTCAAGTGAAGGAAGTTTTGGCACAGTCACATACATCCGAGGCACTCCTTGGTTTATTCAAGGAGTGTCTAGTATCGTATGGTATTCGCGATTCCTCTACGTGTACTGCTGTCAGCGATAGCGGCTCCAATATCATATTCCTTATGTGATTCCTGACATGCATCTGCATGGATTGGATTCTGATTCTCCTATCATGGGAAACAGTTAACTTCGACAAATGTAACATTAGGTTTACAAAAATTGTATCAAACGAATATTGCACTTGACGTTTACCACTAAACCTCGGCAGCTTCGTCTTCCTCGTCGTTGTCCAAGGCGTCATCAGATGACAGATCGCCTACACGGCTATCTATTATGTTGTATTCATCAAAAAGGAAATAGCAGCGTCGTCCAACACATCAACTGCAGCAGTCTCTTCTTGGCGTGCGTCTGGCGGCGGGATTGGTGGGATTTTCAAAAGCCTCTCTGAATCGTTGTTGTGCTCAGACAATTCCAACTCTCGTGTACTGCAAACTTGAGAACGAGTCAGTGCCTTCATTTTGAACGCTTGGTCTTGTGCGGTGTGAGCTCGAAGCTGGTCCCGTAGCAAGTTGACCTATTCAGTACGTAGGTAGCTCTTGAAGAGCTTGATCCAAGCGATATCAGCGGGTTGCGACACTGCCGTACAAGACGATGGGACCTACATCAATTTCGTTCGCGTAGGTTTGCACTTCAGCCGTCCGGTGGCCGGAGAAATCATCCGCCAGCAGTAAAATCGGCTGTCACGGCCGCGGTCCAAAGGATCCCTTTAGAAAATCCTTGTGAATATTAGAGTTCCACCACGCAGTTGGGTTCGCGTAAAGTTGCATATTGGTCGCTGTCATGATAATTTTTGCTTCATTCCAAACATGAATACAAAATGCACGCCGATATTCCCAGTCGGCAGCGTCACCGAGCACATTTTAGTACGACGAAAAGTGGGTACTTGATGCCGTCGGAATCCGCAAGGAACATGGCAGTGAACCGCGCTTTGTCTTTACCGGCACCACGCACCCATACTTTTTTTGGAACCAGTTTTGTTGATTGATCTTTGGTAGATACTCGAACAATACACCTGCAAATTCATATTTTAGTTAGCAAAACAAAAGCAAGAACTGCAATTAATCCGCAACGTACCCGTTTGGTCGGCATTAAACAATTTTGTCACACGCAGCTCGAAATCTTCTGCTGGACGTTCATCGCGAAGTTGAGAGCGATGGCGTCCGCTTCAGCTAGCGACACTTGACGTTGTCTTGTTCGCGCGCGAATGCTCAACCTATGACGCTTCAAAACGTCCTTTCTCGAGTGCCACGAGGCCTTGAACGGGCTGATATTGTAGTCACTATGTGACGTGTTCGTCTGTAACCAATGGCAACGCTACAGAAAAACACGTCGACAATTACCTGCGAAGCCGTCCTGCTTACGCGGACGCTCGTGGAGTAAACATGCATGTGTTAACGACCAACTTGCATTTCTATTCGTCCAAAATATCTTGTTGGATAGGCAACACGTTTACGGGGTCAAAGTTGCCGCGTCAACATTTGAATTGGCGCTACCTCATTGGTTGTAAATCATGTGGATTTGCTACAATCAAGTTGCCATCCAGAAATTTGGATTAGGAGACGTCCGTTACCTTTACGTTTAGGAATAGTAGGTTTTCATTGGTTAAGAAAGATAGGATTTGAGAATGATAGGATTTAGGATAGGAACTGGATACTTGTGCGCGTGTCCAGGACGCCAGGAATTGGTGAGTGCGTAGCGACTACGAGCTAGCAGCGCCAAACTAAACTGGCCGATCAATCAATCACTTTCAAATTCCTCTCTACGACTCAAATCTCTCCAAGCTTCGGGTCCTCGCATCGACTTGTGTGACATCCTAGCCGCTTCCTTCGCCTGGATCTCCATCATTTTAGCGCTCACAGGAGCGCCATCTTTGCGCATCACATTGATCCACTGGACAAGTTCTCGTTCAGCATCGGCGGGGAGAATCGTCGCTCTACCGGTCAGCCGAACGTACTTGAGCCGCGCTAGTTGAGGGTTCGCACACAGTAACTCATTTTTTTTTTTTGCGCTCTTTTGCGCCACTAATAGACTAACTTTCGCTTCTGTTCACGTGCGTGGGTATTTGCTAGGGAAAATGTTGTCAAGCGTGTCATCCATAGTGTTGTTTGCAAAGAAAAAAACTCATCTCGAGCTCGTCACTGTTTGTGAAGCAATCCCGAGAGTGTTTTGGTTCCTTGCGGCCGCCCCCACTGACGCAACTGCGGCCTGGCGGCCTCGCTCACATGCTTAGCGTTGTCCGTCTGCGTTTTCTGTCAAAATCCCTAATGAAAAAATTGTGGTTGTGCTGAACTGTCAACAAGCACATAAGCAGCTACAGTACGATTTGCACTTGATTTTGATTGGCTACTTATGTCAGTAAAACGACTCAGTCAGGAAGCACATAAGGAATACGGTATGTGTGGTAAGCACGGGCATTCAATCTGAGTACAATTGGATGCCTTGCGCTGACCACAAGATTGCTACGGTCATTACTACTGTGTTCGCCAAATCGACAAGTACAGTAAATGGCGTCCGGTCTTCTGTCCACTATCGCTACTACGATGAAGCCCCAGAATTGTTCAAGTTTTTGGACAATTTCATTTATCTTGTTCGGTATGTAAAACAAATAGTGTGCAGAATCAACTCGAAAGCTCGCTCAAGCAATCCAACGTGACCAGATGGAATTCCCTTTTGAAATCACTTGAATGATTTCCACCTCTTTTGAATCTGTGAAAAAATTATTGGCCTCACGTGGTAAGCTGTCGTATATTGTCAGCATCGCCAAGCCCCTGTTAGACGAATTAGTCCGCTTTTTGGAAAGATTTAGAAAAGCAACTCTCAAGTTGGAGCACTGGCAACAACCGACAATTCATCTCGTGGTGTATGAACGGTACGCGTTGATACGTCATCTTGAATCTCGCACAGAAGCCATTATTATGGACAAAGAGAAAAATGTTTCGTTGGAGATAGTTTGGAGAGTACAGCAATCGACATGGACAAAAATATTGTGATCCCACCTGACAGCACGACTCTCAACCACCTCCATCGTTTTGGCGTGCCTGCACAAAGCATCAAAGATGCCAAGAATGAGCTTCTCATGCTCCTTACCCCCGAAGCACAATCCAGGAAGCAGCAGGTACCAAGTACACACGCCCCGGCTCAAAAAGACAAAAACATCAAACACGGCGAGCAGATCAACTGCACCTAACACCGAGACCCTGTATTCGTCCAATGAGAGTGATGATGACCGCCAACTCATACGTATCAGCCCCGAACAGCGTGAATTGAACCAATACTTGTCGTTGAAGCTGGAAAAGTCGGAAAAAGCTGAGTTACATTTGTTGCAGTGGTGGTGCAGCACGGGTAAAGCTGCTTACCCAAACTTATCCTCTGTTGCCCGCTCAATTCTGTGCATCCCTGCTTCTAGTGCGATGTATGAAAGTATTTTTCAAGTGCTCGTTCAACTATGTCGAAAGCACGGACTCGTCCAACTCTTAAGGTACATAGTTTTTTTCGTAACTTTACTCCTTATTAGAGAACTTTAGTTCCTGGAATATCTCCGTGTCTGGAACAACGAAAAATCCGCGAAAATCTGAATAACTTACGGATAAATTACCAGCGGATATTCCAATACATAGTTCCAGTGGAATAACGAAGGGTCGCGTAATTCCACAGGAATATATTTTGGGGGCATCAGGTTTTTATACGTTTTCTGTCATTTCTTGTTCCAAAACGCCGAGTTATTCGAGGAGCTAAAAGCTCTCTATTAGCGATATTAATATGGAGTTTACAGCGATCTCCCGTTATCCTATGGATCATATGGCTCAACACAAATCTTAAATATCAACCAGAATTTGGTTTCCGTCTGTTCGTGTGCACCGGGGTGTCCGTGCGTAACATCGCTACATTTTCGAAAAGTGGCTACATAGCTGCGGAGCGAAGCGAGTGTCCCCAGCCAGGAATGTAACGGGGGGTTGGAGACAACAGACACTCCACCTTGATCGTAACAGCTCCTTGCTGAAAGTGGGGAAAGAGGAGACGGAGGAACGGAATAGACCGTCGGCCCTAAGGCCCTGCTGAATATTAAATGTAACTTTGTTGAGCTCTTAGTGTGTTGTCTTCTCTTAGTCGCGTCGAATTGAAAAGTGATTTACCTGAGCGTGCGCGTCTGCTGCCCCGACGCGCTCCTAAGCATGCCACCCCTTCCGTAGCGCACTGCAGCGTTCCCTTGGGCGTGACCTCCATCCTCAAACGTGACATCCCTCCTCGAATACCTAGCGTTCGCTCGCAAAGGCGCGATTTGCCGCCCGTCCTACCATCCCCTTCAACAGAATGCATCCAGCGCGGTCGCAAGATGACATGGTCTAGGGTCATCATCGAAGCCAACTCTTCAAGTGCACCCAGACAACGGTACCTTCGATTCTTGACTCGTACGGTAGTCATACGTGGTTCCGTCCCATATATGCTCGCGACATACGGTAGTCGTAAGTGGTGATATCCCATACACACGGAGCTGTGTCACAGTCAACGAAGGCCTGGCCGATCGGCTGTATACCACGACTCGTGACTCGAGGCGGACTGAAGGACCACAATTGGGCTGTAAGAATCCGGAAAGTACGGCTGGCAACTGCATCACAGATAACCATCAGCGTGGAAAATCGAGTGATGAAACTGAGCGTCTACTTATCAATGGGCGGATAACCCGTGGATTCGAGGTGGACAAGGCAACATGCTCAAATGCAAAATAAATACGGACGAATTAAGCCCTGTGCCATGGCCGAGTTGAATATTCAGCGAACAGGAGTGACCTCATATGTCATGACGATCCACAGCCCGGACGGTCAGGAAACCCACCACATTCGGACGGAACTAAGACGATGGCATGTAGCCCTTTTGATGGGGTCTTCTCGATATAGCAGGGGAGATGCAGATTAACCCGGTGTTCCAACTCCGAAACCTCAACAATAACTTCAAAAGGACTGCAACAGGAGGATCCACAATCCTCGGAACAATTGGTGGACGGTCGATTGAAGCTGAAGGTACAATCGAGCATCAGGGTAGGATCTGGATCTCAGATGAAGCGACCGATCTACAAGTTCGTGCGTGTGGTTGGTCACTTTGGCATAGTTCGACACCGAGGGACGGCAGTGGCGTTGCAGCAAATCAGTGAGCAATTTGTCTGGAAGGGCATGAAGATCGACGTTGAGTTCTTTGTGTATCGTTGTTTGCACTGTGCTTTCACCCTCGGTGGCCTGCGTCAAGCAAAGATGCTGGCTGAAGCAATGCGTGCCGACCGCCCCAACGAACTAATCCACTGGGACTTCATGTACATATGGGAGAGTGGCACTAAACAAGAATACGTATTGTCATAACGGATGATGCTTCAAAGTTTGCGTGGCTGCTGCCGTGTGAGGCAGCTGATGCTGAGGTTACGCTTACGGGGATCCTAGACTGGTTCACGCCGTTCGGAGTGTGCCGCACCTGGGTTAGTGACCAGGGCGCGCATTTAAGAACAAGACAATCGAGGCAATACAACATGCCCTCGGAGCGCACCATGATTTCACCACGGACCGCTGTCCATGGGCAAATCGGACGGTGGAGATGGTAATGCGTGAGGTGCAGCGCTGCCTGTTATCAGAGTAGCGGTTGCAGCCGCGTGAGTGGCCAAGAGTAATCAAAGTTGCACAACTTGTGCTAAACAATTCGCCGTCTCCTGCACTAGGTAGAGTAGCCTCTATCACAGCGACGACGCGCCTGAAAGCGATGGGGCTAAGTGGACATATTGCGGTCCCTGGACCTATTAAGGTCATAACACTTGATGAAATACTGTCTGCGCAGCGCGAGAATGTTGTGCGGCTCCAACACGCTCTGGAAGACACGCACAAAAGGAGCAGCCAGGTGAATGCTAGTGTACGAGCTGCAAGGCGCGCCAACCATGGCAAAAAGAAAGGAACTACCATGGCTCAATTCGACACGGGGGATTTCGTGTTGTATGCTGGCGTGTGGCAACACATACCCAGTGTGTTGCGTGTGAAGTGGTGTGGGCCAGCGTAAGAGGTTGACACAGTATCCAACTGGATTTTCGTGATACAGAACGCTATCCGCTTGTAGTTTTATGCAGACAACTAGCTTAACGTGACAGAGGACATATTGAGAGGTTATCTTACTATACGTCATATTTTCAGGATGACCATTCTTTTTAAGGAGTAAGTTGTACAGTACCAGCGCTGCAATCCTAGATCGATGAGAGTGCTAATAACGCCACTCTCGATCTATATCGAGTTGTAAGACCGGTAAACATGCTAGATCGTACGCTCCGAAGCAGAAAAATAAATTAAAGCGTTGTGTATTAGGAAGAGATTTCACACAACTACTCGATAAAACCAAATTACAGCTGCAAAGCTTCATCTTTTCCTATTGTACCGGCATGATTGGGAACGGTCACCGAATTCATGAAGCCATAACTTTTTTTCCTGATCGAATTTTCAATGCGGTTTTTTTGTATGAAAATTGGCTGGGAGCTTCACAATTGGTCCAAAGGAAGCCGAATTACAGCCAATACACGAGGCACTGGGGCTCGCCCAATATTTTTATTCGCCAAAAATCGATGTCGTCGTCTTGTGGTTAGGGTAGGGTTGTCCAATTTATGCACATCAGCCGTCAATTATCACAATAACATAATAAAATCAAGTCTAATTTCGGTACAAAAATAAGGATAGTGTTAGTGACGGTCGAAAATGGCTGGAGTGCTTTCAAAGGATGAAGCGTCTTGTTCTCTTCACTCGCCGATAACAGATACGATTGAACTTGACGTGTAGCTAAGACGTTCGTGGTTCTTACCGCGTAGCGAGCGCATTACTACGAGTTTTCGCTTTGAAGTTACACGCAAAATGAGCCCGAGTGGTACGAATTTTCTGCCTCGAGCTCGCTGCTTCAGTCCTCCTAGCTCTGCAAGCGTATGCTGAGCCGCGCTGCAACTCGGTCGAGGGTATTTGTCTAGCTTTAAAAAGGGCAATGGATTTTGTTTTGCTTGAATTCGACCAATATTCATGTTAGGACGTCAAAAACAAATTTCGGTGACCGATCCCAATCTGCCGGTACAATAGTGGATGAATTCAAGAGCAAGAGAAACACGCCCGCCGGTGATGTAGGATCGATGTTACATGTACATGTATTCGCTCGTAGTGTGGCGTTAAAAAACGTAAAACAAATTCGTGGAAAGCAGGATTCGTATGAGGGTCTGTCTGTTGCATAACTCGGAGATTACATTACACTAAGTACTGTATCAAAATATGAAATCATCATAAATTGGTGGGACAGAGAAGTAATCATTGCAATATAAAATGGATGGCGGGGCCCCGGGTTCCCGCAAAAACTAGTTCGGTATACCGACTTCGGTGCGTTCTTATGAGGTGAGATGTGATCTTATGCTGAGGTGAGGTGTGATCCTCCACTCTCTCTCTGCGAAGTATATCTCGATACCACCACAATATCTTGGCTACTACCCTGCTGTGCCCCAAGCGATTACCAACGCAGCTCAATCGAACAACGACAATTTGGATTGCAATACTACGTCACGCAAGCCAGTCCACCCAAAAAAAACGCAACAAGATAACGAGCTCACAGCGGTCTATCTTGCAATTTTTTAGCGCTCCAGTGAAACCCAACGCTAGCAAGTCGCCTTCAGCGAAGTAATCTGCATGCTTATATATTTTTTTATATACAGATACCGGTATATTATTTGAGTACCGCCATCCGTTTCATATGGAGCAGTCCAATAATAAACTATTTTAGTGGAACAATCCCATAATAATAGTATTGGACGAAATTTTTATCTTAGCCTTGTATGCATCCGATATTTTCACAAATATTGAACGTGATGGATCGAAATACGTAAGTAATAATCATTGCGATACCGTCTTGACCAATAGTAAATATTTGTAGTGAGACAATACCGAAATAACTGTTTTTATATTATTTTTTCGACTTCTGATGGACGGAGCACTGGTTAGAATGAGTAGGGACTGCATGACGGCACGATGGTCCTTATCAGCATTGTCTGCATAACCTTGGTGTGAGTGTATAGACCTGAAGCACAGAACTCTAGCTTTTAAGCTGGCAAACTTCATGCCAAGCCCTTCATTTCAAACCAGCCTGCTCCACAACACGGCGCAAAACCCAGCTTCGAGATGCAGTTTCCCTGCGATAAATACACAACTGACTAGCTACCAGTACCATTATTGGCAAGCTATTGGTTGAGACCTCAGCAAATTATCATGTATACCTCCATTTGTTCCATGCTGTCGTACTGGGTTTTGAATGAAGCCGTTCCTCTAACTCTGCGTCGCGTACGAATAGCAAACGTAGAGAAACACGAGCGTAAAGATCATGCCCCCAATAACGATCCAAAAGTCCACTGTGTCTCTCCTCTCGATCACCCGCAGCAATGAGCTGGACAGTCCTAATCTATTCGCAATGTCCAGTAGCTTCGTGCGCACATTCTACAATAAAATAAAAACTCATGAGTCCTCCATCACCCTACACCTACTTCATCAGTCCTTACTTTCATCCTGTTGCGTTGCTCTCCAAGATCCCCCAGAATGGACTGCGACAGACTCGTCAGGTCCGAGACCATCTGCGACGACCTCTGCAGACTCTCCGACTCCTGCGCCGCGTACATGGCTCCATTGCCACTGTCAAAGCCCTATCAATAATCCGCAACATATTAGTACCAACTAGTGGCAAATAGCCATCTTCCGTCACTGCGTCCGTACCCCGTTGCGTCTACTCATGAGACTCTCCCTCTCTCTGGCCTCTACGGCTCGACGGTTGACACTGTAGATGTGCTGCTCCAGTGTGCTGCCCAGTGCGTGGGTCTCACTGCGTAGCTGCTGCAGCTTTTTGGTCCATGTGTCCCTTTCCGCGGGTTTGGCACTGGTATGTACGAGTGAGTCCAACTGCCACAAAAGCTGCTCCAATGTACTGAGATTGGCCCGGGTCTCGGCCTGAAGCTCGGCGTCCGTCCTGCCGCCGGTTCGACCTGAGTCCAAGTAGCTCATCTGCATCTTAAGCTCAAATTGGAGCTTGCGAGCCTGCGGGTACAGCGAGTCCAGCGTCTGGCGTCCATGAGTCCCCGTGCTTGGATGCATCTTGGCGTCTGAGTCCACGCGGCCTAATGATGGGTGAACGTTGTGTTGTAACTATCGGTTTATAGAGGCGAAGTGTAGCTATCTTGACGGATTACTTCAACTACACACTACATGTAAAGGGTCTTCTCTCTGCGAACACCCACATTGCTCCTGCCTGTTTAACGCAGTTTTATGTATGCGGGTGCGCGCTCTCCCGAGAAATTTAAGGCCTTTTCACTTCTCATTTAGCCTGAGCTGTCGCATCGTCATCACTCGTATCCACAATACCGAGCTGCTGAATTTGAAATTGAAAAGCAACAGATACACTCCGATGTCGGCCCACAAAAGTATATCCAATCTGCATCGCAGACACTGGACTGGACATCGGTGGCAACACCTGCATCTGCTCGTTGGCATCGAATTACGCGCATTTGACTCTTTCGTGCACGTTGCTCTCGTCCAGCCTATCGATCTTGAACTGATGATCGATGCTCTCACACTATGGCGCGATTACTCGCACTTCTGAAACCACGTGCAAGATGTCGATCTCCAAGTAGCTCAAATACCGTCGGGCTGGTCACGGAGGACTCGATGCCAAATGGAACATCCTCAACGAAGCTGTCATTCATCGACATCTTTGTTGATTTTTCATTTGGGCCTGCTGCTCAGGAGCCAGTCTAATACGACGGGTTTTTGCATCACCCTACGAACCACGGAAGCCCCTGAAGACGGAGCCGCATGCTTCTCCGTGCAACTGAGTGCTGGGCGCTAGCCTGCCGATTTTAAAGTTCTATGGGGTCGTTATATTACAGGAACACGACCATCCGAAACGTTTGTGTGCAGTGCTTTCATCATCGGCCCGTTGTTTACGGGAAACCAACGGAGAACTTTCCCTCTCACCCGAACAAGGTAAAACTTAACGAGCTCTCATGGCGTTCTGGGGTAGCACTACCGCCTGGGCAGGCTAGCTAGGTGCACGTTCAGGAAATTGCAGCGGACAGCACTCCAGCTTCGATTACTATGCTCTTTGCGGCACACCCGCACAATCCCACCAAACTACTTCGTCAACCACGCGACAATAAGCACCAACGTCTCGAGCGGCTTGGCATTCATCATCGCTGCAGTGTCCAACGCCCCCAACGTCCTGCGAAACAAAGCGAGAGTGCCGTCACAAGAGCAGCGATGCCACGAACGAGCACCGTGAGATGCAGCAGCATCCGGCTTCTTGCCTTCCGCATCGCACCGTCATCTCGGCACCCCACATTCGTCGTCTTCCTGCAGCGAAGCAAATTGAAGTCTTTTAGCAGTGTTGCAGTCGTGGTCGTCTTACTAGTTAAGGCGACCAGCCATCGAAACGGCGCACTGACCTGGTCGTGCAGACTGCCAAACCTGATATTGCACCCCGTCTGCGCGCTGAGATGACACATTCACAATCTTTCATTAAGGGGAGAGACCTTCCATAACGCATACTATGTCGAAATCCATAGCTGTTGGTTTTCAGTTGCAGGGTTCAAAACAACAGCGAAGTCCTGGTAACTTATGTCTACATTTCAAAAATCATCGACCGACGGGTGGCGCTCAGCTACGGTAAAGTTATTTTCACTCTCCGTTTTTGTAAACGAATCTACAGTCGGATTGCCATAGGCCAGCTTTATCTATGAATGTTTCCCAAATGAACGACTTGAACGCATTTACAGGTTTGCCATTGGAGCTTGAATCCTCTCTTCAACCTTATTCTTGTGTGAAAAAATGGTGTCTATCGAATGATCTTTGTAGTCGCAGTGCAGTAATGCATGGGTGCGTTGGTCTAAAAAATATTAACAGGCTCTCGCAAGTTTCTAGTGGCTCACGATACCTTTTCTAGAGACGTAATACTCCTTGCTGGCTGTACAGATCTCCTGCAAAATCAACGTTGAGCACAAAATTTAGTCCATGACCAAAATTTGTCCTTTGTGATTTGTGTATTTGCGAATCCGACGCTCACCGTAACCTGCCTCTAGCGTCGAAAGCGTCGAGATATTCTTGCTTCACCGCGGCAGCAGCAAGATCAACGCAGTGTGCTCTCTACTTGCGCTGGTGTCTGTACCCGCTGGACCCTGTCCGGCGAGCGTGATCACCTTCTGATCACCTTCTGTAATTTTCTTCCCACTAGCGGCGACAAGGGCAGCAGCGAATGATGTACTCAGCGCTGCAAGTTAGCAACCCCATCGTCATCCTGGCGGTCAAGTCGCCGTCTCGCCTCCGCATTGGCGAGACCAGCTGGTCCGCATTCGTCCATCCATCGTCGAACTGTCTGCGTATGTCCACCGGGGCGGCTCCGAACTGGGCGGTATCGGCACTGCCTATTCGTCAGTGGCTAGCAGCATCGTGCGGCTCTGCTACGCTGGCATCAGCTCAGCTTCAGGGTCAGAGTGCGGCCTTCAACGCACAAGACTTGGGTTGAGTATGCATCGGTTAAGGTCGTCTTTACAATCGGGCGGGTGGTCGTGGAAAAACGGGGTGCCGCGTTGGGCACTGTAGTGTCTAATACCTTCACACTTTGGCAACGCCCTCTCTTTGCAATCTCTAAATCCCCCTCAAATCCGATCGCAGGCGTACCCGACTTTGGTCGGTTGTCCCCGTTTTTCTGACGCGTCGCCCTGTCGCCCAGCGCCGTTTAGGGCGGCGAAGTAAGCGCCCCTGCTCGTCTTGCGCGCGCTGCTTCCTGACTGTACATGTACAAGTACGTGTGGCGACATCGCCCTGCAGTTAGCGGTCTGCCTATCTTCTAGACGCTAGTGAGGCGTAGTGAGTGCACTATCGCACGATTCGGCTCGTTGATAGAGAGATAGATGTCGCCCCGCCCGGTCCTTTTTCTGCGTGACAAACAGAACGGTGGGGTGCGGCAACAGAACTGGAGAGCTCGGAATTCGCCGGCCTTCGCCCGAGATCTCGCTACTTTTTAGCGCGACGGGGCCGCCAGAAGCGAATTTGCGGGCGGAGGAACAACCAACCAGCCCGGCGACGTACGTGCCGGCAACAGCCCCACCGTGTCTCGCCCCGCCACGGCGCTACACCGCCTAACGAAATCTAACTGTTTGCATGACGGCAGCGCCGACGCGAGCAAGCAGACCAACTACACGCAGCAGCTCAGCGCGACGAGCCATGAGCAGCAGCATTGCGCCGCCCGCCACCAGTGCGCAGAGCGCGGCGGCCTCGACTGCGACGACGTCAACAACAGCAACGACGACAGTTGCAGCTAACAATACCAGCAGCAGCCCGAGTGGCAGCAGCTCGGGTGGCAACACTGTTGAAGGTGGCAGCACCGGCAACGCCCAGCAGAGCTCCAGCAGCGACGGCAGCAGCCCCATGCGCCATCTCCCGACCGTGCTGCGCGCGCCTCCCGGGTCGAGCAGCGCCTCCAGCAGCAGCGTCACGACCACCACCACGACCGTGGCGACCCCAAGGTCTCAGACGCAGCAAGCAACGGCCCTGCTGGGCCAGGGCCCGGCTACGACCGGGGCCGCTGCCGCTGGAAACCGGGATCTTACCGGTATGGGCCGGCGGCACATGTACCCAAGTGCGTCGCTCGCGAGCCCGTACGGCAGCAGTGGCGCGGCCTCACCGCCCATGCAGATGCAGCAGCCCCAGTACTATGGTGCCAGTCGTATCACGACGGGTTCGTCGTCGTACAACCACAACCACCTCTCACCAGTATCGTCGGCGGCCATGGCGAGTGAATCCTGGACGCAGAGTGCAGCAAACGCCAGTAACCTGGCCACTCGAGGGCTCAAGCGCCATCTGCCGCAGCAATACGACGGACCTGTGTACGACGGCTACGGTGCCCGAGCAGGTTCCAGCATCACTGTCCCCGGCGCATCCAGCATTGGCATTCGGGTGCCCCAGCAACAGCCCGGCGTGCAAAGCGTGGGGAGCAGCAGCACACAGTCCACGGTTCGTCGAGGGCCCAATAGCATCAACGTCCCGAGCGTCCGCCCGGCGTCAATGCAACAGACGTACAGCGCGCCACCCAGCGAAGATCCCAGGCAGTATGAGCCATCGGGTAAGGCGCGCCACCCGCGCGACACCACGCGGTACGAGACCTGGACATCCAAGCAGCTCCGTAAAAAGTGCTCGCACCTCAAGCTACGTGGCCTCAAGAATGTGAAAAAGCATGTGATGGTGGAGGCGCTGTACCGGTACTACCGCAATCAACGGCTCAAAGACATGGCGGAAGCTGCCAACACTGAAAACAACAACGTGGCCTCACAGCAGCAGATCACGTCACCGCAGCAGCAGTCTCAGCAACGAAGGATGGACGTCCGGCGATCTAGCATCGGGGGCAGCTCCATGTCCGGAAGCCGCAACGATATACAGTACCGATCACGATACGACCAGCGCAGCGCCGGCCCATCGTCGCAGCCACAATACGGTTCGCACTCCTCGCGACCTAGGAGCTACGGTAACTACGGCAGTCAGAGTCCCTCGCCGCCGTCGAGTGGTGGGGACAGCGGTGGCCCGCACCCGCAACGAGCTGGCACGCCAAAGTCCAGCAACAGTGGCTACTTCCTCGATGAAGAATCGAAGGGCGAGTCCCAGTACAAGGAGGTGCCGGTGACGTCCGAAGATGTGATTCGTTTGGTAGACGTGGTGCTGTCCCCCGAGTTCGTCGACCGATTGGCAGCCGAGCTTTCGCGATGGCAGTTCTGGGTGGACGTCCGCGAGATGTACATTGCGCTACTGAACCGGCAACACCCGCCCGGATCAGCAGGTGCGAGTGGTGAAGGGGGACCCGTCGGCACAGGGGGCAGTGCCACCAACTCGCGCAATTTCAAGTGGAGCAGCATGCAATTATGGGAGATTTGGAAGGAGCTTTCTTTCGCGTATACAAAGACCTGCTTCGAGTTCACCGCCGCTGGTATGAACAAGAGTGAGCACACCTACGTATCGCTTCTGCCTGCTGGGGGTTGAAGCTCTCTTGCTAGTCCGTATGTTGTGGCATTAGGGCCGAGAATGGACAGCTTAGAGTGGAGACCCCATGATGAGATGCGACGGCAGATATCGAGTGAAAGCGATATCTAGTGCGTTGACTACCTGTACTGACTTGTTTTCTGTTTGCGTTTTCTGTAGGAGTGGACGACCGGGAGTACATCAACTTTTGCGACGGTAGGCCTGACGTGTACTACCTGCACCAGCGCTTGCATCTGCGACCGGATCTGTTGCACCTGATCAAGTCCAACGAGTACATTGACGAGAAGTGCACCAGTGAGGCGTCCGAGTCCATTGCGCACGAGCAGCAACAGGCCCAACAACAGCAACAGGCCGGTCCTTTGGTCGGTTCTGGGTCTCCTCTATTGCGTGGCCACAAGCGCTACAAACGGTCTGCCCCGATGGCAGGAGCTGGTCCTTCGTCAGACGCGTATAACAGTGCACGTGCTATCGCAGCCTTCCGCGACGGCAATACGGCAGTTGATGGTTCTGGTGCAGCCAGTGGAGGAAACAGTGGTGACAACGGCTCTGGCCAAGGCAGCGGTGACTCCCGTGGTCACTCGCCGGAAGAGAACAGCACGGAGAACTCGGAGACGACGGGTGAGGAAGGTAGCAGCAACACGGCCAATTCGAACGCGAGCAATAGTTCGCAGGACTTGTCAATGCGTGCTGCACTGGCGGAGCAGAAGTATTTCGGGCTTTTGCTGCAGAACTTCGAGGTGATTTTCGAGTCTCTGCACAACAAGAAGGTGCTTCTGGCGACGCTACGTAAGGACAGCAAGGCCCCGGACCACCTCATTGCCGATCTGCACGACGACATCCACGTGCTGTCGGCACTGAAGAAGGAGGTCCGCAACAAACTGAGGCGCACGATGCAGTGAGACGGGCGATGGCAAGTTGATGCTCAACATCGTCATTTAGTAGTAAACTCGGTTCCAAGCACCTGTGGCGATATCCATCCTAACGAAAGGATTGGAGTCGGCTAGGATGGTCGAGTGTAGTGTGTATAATGCGCCAAATGCGTATGGTGAACAGGTTTGCCTTGAAGGGTAGGCAGGAAGTGTTATTACTACTGGTATTTGTAAGTAACTATGGTCAATTGGCCAATCAAATCGCTTCACGCCAAGCAGAAATAGCTACACCTGATAACGTGTCAGCAAGTAGAACTTTACCTTAGCTCTTCATTCTCCATCATGGGGTCCAAGTTGAGCGCCTGCATCTGGCGATACGCCGACATTCAGTATGGGTTCTTGGACAGAGAGCTTGGCTTCGACAACCTACATGCGCAGGCAGCGCAAGGGCGGCACAAGGCTGTTTGTAAGCTCCTGAAACAGGGTATGGATCCAAACGCCCGTCGGCTGGAAGGAGCCTTAGGAGCGGACGATGACGAGCGAGGTGACTCACTCATGATCTGTACAGCCAGGTTAGTTCGCACTGTGGCTGTAGTGTGGTGAGGCTGGGCTAATGGAGGATATTAGAGGCTTTCTGGGCAACAAAGACCAACAACGCCACGTGAAGACACTCGAAGTGTTGCTGCATTTCGGAGCAAAGGTCGACCAGACTAATGTTGTAAGTGTTGCGTCTTCTGCTGCGGAATTATTATCAGCAACTAATTTGCGGTATCTGCAGCTGAACCAAACGCCGTTGTACATCGCGTGCGAACGCAATGCATTGCGCGTCGCGACGTGGCTCCTTCAGCATGGCGCTGATGCCAACATCAATTGCAAGGTGACGCGTCAAATACAGATATATAGTGTGATCGTTGACTCATGCAATGTGTTGCCTTAGACGGGTGTATCGCCGCTCATGTGTGCGTACCAGAACCAGAACGCAACACTTGCCACCATGTTGCTCGAGAAAGGGGCTGTCGTCATTCGCCCACCTGCTACATTCAGTAGTATCAAGGTAAGTGGGCATCTTTTGCTACACGTAGTCGGTGGATTTACTGAAACACGACACTGTACAGTTCCCCGAGCTCGCAGACGAACTGGAAGATGACGAAGCTTCGTCCAATGACAAAAGCGCAGAACTTGTGCTGCGCTCCACACTGCAACAATACGTCGACATCGAGGCAGAGCGTCGAGAGAATTTGTTTGAAGCTGCTCATGAGGCACAACGTCTTGAAGATCAACGTGTCTATCGAGAGCAGCTTGCTAAGGAAGGAGCCAAGCGCAAGGCTCGTCGTCGTCGCAAGCGTCTGGAAACTCAGCAACGACGAAATCTACCTCCACTGAGTGATGTTGGCACTGACACTGACACTACAGAAGTCGAGCGTGACGAGGATCAATTCCAACCATCACGCAGCAATATTCCTATCAACCAAGGCGAAGGTCTATTGCTTTGGGAAAAGAAAGCAATGATTCTGCGACCTCGCTCTGTTGTTTCGTCCGAAAGACCTCGTTGGATAGCGAGACAGATTCACTGCACGCAGCAGTCGGACAACCACCGAGTCGAATCAGAGCACGATTTCATGCGCCAATGCACGAAACTCTACGATTCACTCGAGCAGGAACGTAGCCGTCGACTAAGAGTTAGAGCTATCGTTACGGCGCCAGCTCCGTGCCATCGTCATGAATTACCATGCGATGTACGGCCAGAAACTGCTTCATTCTGATAGCATGGACGATCCTAGCTAAAATGCATATGAAACGACTCCGCGCCTGCTCAAACGGTCTTGAGGTCTCTTGTATAGCAAGATAACTCCATCGTGTGAGAGATAACTGGACAGCACCATCATGCCTGGACGCGTGAGCGAGCACCACCAAGAAGAGGTGTGTACATTGGATAACGGAGACCTTTGACACAAGTCTCACGTGACGTGTTCTTTCGTCTTATATTTCTAGCTGGGCAAGTTCCTCAAGTTCTTCCGCTCGCGTCTCAAGACGCACTTGGAGAACGTCGAAGCTGATTTTGAAGACACACGCTCGGATCGGTTGTCGTCTGAAGAGGTTTACAGCCAGAAAGACATCCAGGAAGCGATTAAGTCGCTATGCTTTGCCGTCAAGGTGAGAACACGATAGCTACAAACCGAGTCCGACGTAACAGTACAAACTCACGTTGATATTACGTTGACTTGTAGGCCAACATCCGCAGTGAGCTGCAAGACACTATCAACATGATGGCGTTACTGCTGCGTCAGATCTTCGTTGAGGCTGAGGATAGCGTACGTCTTGAACTAAACGCTAAGGTAGGATGACTATTCACACGTAAATCTGTTGTTAGGATCTCGCGTTGGACCTGGACATTGCAATGGTGGAAGACAAGGAGCTACTCGAACGTGTGGAGCAGCTTTCTGTATCTGAATGGATCAACGGAGACTCTCGTGGTGCAGTACAAGTTGGTGCTCTACCGAAAAATAATGCAAAAGTGCAGGCCGACGCTGAGGCGAAAGAGAAGTTAGAGAAGCAGCTTCAACAGGAGCAGGAGCAGCACGAGGAAGAGATCCGTGCAGCGAAACTGACATCCAAACAGACGCAAGAGGCTCTGGATGCTGCACACGCCAAGGAGCTACGGAAGTTACAACTTAAACTCGACCAGGCTAACGAGCGTGTGGAGAAGCTTGAGAAACACGTGGAAGACGGTCGACAGCATATCGCGCAGACGTCGCAGTTCCAGTCCATGAAGCGCATGGTGACGACTAAGAACCAGCAGCTACAGGACCTACGTCGTCGACTGCAGCGCTATGAACCTGACTATGCCGACGACGACGGGGAGACCAAGAACGCTGATGACGAGTAGCTGCTGGCAGTTCAGAGGTAGCAGCTGCACCTTAAGTCAATACACTGACACCTGCATCCAGAGAGACCTAAAAAGTCGATAAATTGGTCGTGGATCGTCCTTCTCAATAGAATTCGTTCTGCGTTATCCGCTGCTAACAAGTTACAGTTACGTAACTTGAAGGAAATTTCAGTTCGAAATCAACACGCCAGGGCCAGCACCCAAAAGAGACCTCGTCCATGTGTCGTAAAACTGTCCAACCAATCCACGACCGCTTACAGGCCGAGCTTGGTGCGACGCCAGTGACGACGCTTGGCGTTGTACTTGATGGTGTTGTCAGTGCGTAGACGGATCCACTGCGGGATTGGGCGGTTCTGCTTGGCCTTCTTGGCGAGAATGCGCTTGGTACGGAAGGTCTTGTGCGACGGCTGTTATGGTAACAGTTAATAGACACGTAACGAGTTAGATCAGTGTCCTTAGACTGGAAGGTTCTCCTGTATTTTTCAGCAGCTTCTGATGCGATTCTCGACGTGAAAAGCAGTCCAGGCGACGCGCCATTCGACGGGGAATTTGATCATGCACGCGTCACCCTGGTTCCTGCTGTTTCCGGTCACCTAAATGCATCCGAAGCGCGCTGACACCATGCACACGCACCATTTTGGAAGGAAGTTATTCGGACTGACGCGCTATTGGAGCGAGCCACTGCAGCGTTGGGCTGCCAGCCAGCCAATTCACTTAAGAGAGTAATTACGTCTGTGATTGGAGACGTAAAAAGTGTTTTTACAAATGATGTGTGACACATAGTTTATGTAAAAAGCGAACCCATTTGAGATTAACCCATGTTTTCACTTGACTTTTGTATGAAGTGTCGATGGTATGCAGGAGGTGCTAGATTCCTCATACAATAAATGAGGAACCTAGCAGACACTGTATCATAGTGTATGCAGCAGTAAATAGCGCTGGTCCTGGCGTGGGTTGACCATGACCAAAGATGCCGAGTAAGCTCAGCCGCCGCCTCTGATTTCTTTCGTTTCGCACATCTTGGCAAATCCACTTTTCTACCCGCAATAGCTTCACTTATTGTGATCGGTTTTGAGAGGATTTCCGCCGAAATGACTTGATCTTTGTATGATACCCCTAAAAATCCACTCTTTGCCCGGTGTTAGTGACAGTGGACCTCATTCCTCTTTCGCACTTGGTACCCACATGGAGGCGGGCGCTGGTTCCGCTGGGCCGTCGCGGCTCATCGACGAGGACTCGGACATTGCCACCAATACCTCCGTGTTCTCGTCGTCATCGTCCCAGTCTCCACGTGCTCTGGATCACTCTGTGGTCGTCGCAATGGACACAGGAACGTCTACCTTCTCTGTATCCCCGTCGCCGCTCCATTCGCCATTGCATTCGGTCCTGAAGCCTCCAATCAACGTATCAACCACTCCACCACCTCCGGAACCATCTTCAGGCTCTTTAGATTCACAGTCGCCGCTTAAATCCGCTCTACGCAAGCCCAACAGTCCGCAGAAGCCTAAAATCTCTCGAAGAGTCTCTATCGAGCACAACGTCACAGATTCCAGACAACACAGAGATAGATTAAGCTCCTCACAACATTCAGCAGCTTCAGCGGAGTCTGCACGTTATGGATTAAACGACTCCAGTGTCAGTTTGAGGTTCCGACGCACACCAACCAACAGTAGAACATCCAATCGCAGCTCCTTCGCTGTAAGAGATACAGTGCTGTCCAGAATGTCTTCTAATGTGGGTGGATTAAGAGAGAGTTTCTTCGGGGTTATTGGCAGAGGCACGACGGTGAACGACCCATTGGAACTCTCACCCAATCAGGAATTTGATCTCGACGTCATTGACGAAAGTGGGGGACTGGATGAGAATATCGGACAAATTCTAAAACCTCAAGTGGACTTTAGCAATTGGTCCAAAGAAGGATACATTGTACTTGGAGTTGGGGTAGCTCTATTGGTGATTATGATCGTATTGGCGGAAACTGTGAACTCGTTGAATGGCTACAATATCGACCCTGGGCTCGTGTTTGGCTCGCTGCTTACTCTGATTCTGTGTGTTTGCGTCTTCGTGACGTATCATGGAGTGCAGAGCTACCAGAAACATCCCAATCCGCTGATTTACTACAAATGTGTGATTGATATTTTCTTGGCATTGAGGTTCTTACTCGACCCGATGCTACTGGATATGGGCGTATACAAAGCTGATGATGAATCGTCGTGCATGTATCTGTCGGGTATCACACAGTTTTTGTATCTGTCGAGTGATTGCTGGTACTTCGCGCAGATTGTAGATCTGTACTGGTCGCTTACAAACCCGTTCATGAGTGTTAAGGCGAACAGAAAAAGGTTCAAGATGATGGTTTATTCTGCAGGAGCATTTACGGGCATTTTTGCAGCTTTTGTACCTGGTGTTCATGGTTTTGCAGACGGAAACTACTGCTGGACGAAGCGGAAGACGACGGATGACCCTGTGCAGAGAGACTTCTTCCATCTCAACCGCGGAAGTTGGCTGTTGTTCTACATGTGGATGATCCTGTTTTATCTGTCGGGTATCGCGGTGCTGGTCTTCGGCGTCAAGCGGCTTCGGTCAGGGCTTCGTGATACTCTACACAGTCGGCGTGAGATGCTGCGCAACGGTGCGCTTTCGATCATGAGTTACACTATCTACTGGACGATTGTGTTCATTTGGTACGCTCTATCCTTCCAGACACGCACTACGTACGACAAGGACGGCGACTTCCCACCTAGCCACATTTTCCGAGTTTTCACGTTTACGTTATCGGCTCGTGGATCCATTGACTACTTTGTGTGGTTCATGATCAACAGTCCGAGTCTTATTCGGCCGAATTGGCTCAAGTTCTCGTCAGACTCGGCAGACAAACAGTTCAGCGCACAGCTCAATACCGCACTCCAGGAAGAACTCATTTACTTTACTATTGAGGGCATGACTCGCGCTATTCAGATCGCTGAAGAAGACCTTATTCGCATTAGGGATCGATCTCCTACGCAGGAACTAGTGTTGGGTATGAGCGATGATGAAGATCTTCGTGCATCACTTGGTGAAGCTGCAACAACCGCAACCGGCCTTCCTGGAGTAGGCAGCACTAGCAACTTGCTTCAAAGCGTACAGAGAAACCGGATGCTGAGCAGCATTACAGAGGCCATTAACGCTGGTCTTCACCGCAACAGCAGTGCTGATGCGGAGGCGCGACGTGCGAAAAAGAACAGCAAGGAGCCCGACTTCAGCTTTGACATACCTCAAGACCAGCGATCTATGCCGCCACAGCAGCCGAACGTGGATCGTCGTCTTAACAATCCTTCATCTGCGTCGACGATCGCCACGTCAGCCGGTCCGAGATCACCAACTCCTGTGTCAGGAACTACGACAGCATCCATTCGATTCACACCTTATAAGCCGCAGGCGTTCGCGGAGCTACGTCAGGCATACGGGATCAAGGCTGCAGATTTCATGAAGTCTTTCCAGACGAGTACGAAGCCCAACATCAGTGAAGGTGCAAGTGGTGCGTTCATGTTCTTCAGCGGCGACAAGAAGTACATCGTGAAGTCCATGGCCGAGGAAGAAGCACGCTTCCTGTGTGAAATTGCAGAGAAGTACACCGAGTACTTGACCCTGAACCCAAGTTCGCTCATCACCAAGTTTTACGGTTGTTTCAAGATCACAATGTACGACAAGCGCTTCTACTTCATCGTGATGGAGAATCTGTTCGATGTGATGGAGGAGGGTGTGCAGATCCACCACCGGTTCGACATCAAGGGCTCTTGGGTGAATCGTAGTTACAAGCGTCCGCGCCGTGGTGCTAAGGTCAAGTGCCGCCACTGCTCCATGATGTTTAAGTACGGTGCGAAGAAGAGTTTGCTGCAGTGCCCCAACGTTGTGGGGCTGCACGAGCCTAACGTTGTGCTAAAGGATAACGATCTGCGCACGAGGATGAGAATCGGTACTGAGGAAGGTGTCGAGCTGTACGAACAACTGCGTGACGACTCGCTTTTCCTCTGTGACCTTGGGATCATGGATTACAGTCTGCTCCTCGGTGTCATGGACATCGAGTTCGCGGTTGATCAACCGTCCAGACCCGCCGAAAACTCAATTCTGAGTGAACGCACGGCTGCCAACACAGCCACCAACACGGGGACTGGGACTGGAACGAACTCTGCGACCGATAGTCTCACCAACGACAGCTTCATGTCTGCGTCATCGTCAAATTGGTCGTCGTCCACCGGAAGCTCCTCCAGCTCGATGGCGAAGGCCCCGAAAAAGCTGGGCATGAATGTCACGCCGAGCGTGCACTCTCTATTCAATCAGCCGGAAGACCCTCTGAACCAGTCTCGATATCCGTCAACCGGTGGGGAGCCGAGGCCGAAGCGCTCTATGCGGAAGAGTAAGCGCGTGTTCGGACCAGGCTACTACTACGTGGGCATCATCGATATCTTGCAGACGTGGACGTTGCAGAAGAAGCTCGAGCGGTTCTGGAAGGTGGACATTCAGCAGAAGGACGGCGAGGGTCTGTCGGCCATCGATCCGGTGCGGTACCAGCGACGATTCGAAGCCAAACTGCGCGAGATCATCGCAATCCCGAAGGAATATTACCACCGCCAACGCCGCAATCAGCCGAAGAACGCCATGTTCCAGTCGGTGCAGCGTCTCAGCCCCGTGTTGCAGGCTGCTGCCGCTTTCGAGAACGCTGCAGCAGCGAAGGAGGCCCGCCGTTCGCTTGTTCGTGCACGTGGTGACTCGACCGATACAGACACGTCCGGCACGTCGTCAAGCACAACGGAGGACGGTGACCTGGAGCAGGCTGGCCGCAACCCACAGCCGATCCTGCTGCCGTTCAACCAGCGACTGATCTCCACCAACTCGACACGCAGCCAACTGAGCCTGACAAACCTGGCCGTGTGAGTGGGCAGCAATGTCTGTAACTGAGCGGTGCTGCAGCGGATCCCGTGGTAAAACGTTGAAGTTGAAGGTGGCGACCAGCGCAATGGCGGGCAAATAGATTAGGTACAGTAGTAGGAAGCACCAACCTGAGTGCATCCATGTATTGCTGGAGATAGCAGGATCTCCATCGTGTATCATGAAGAAACTCGTTGCTAGTAGCAATGCTACATGTATGATAATTTTTTTCTGTCTGTACTTTGCTTAAATTTCGGTGCTTCGTCCACAACGTGCACTCTACATTTACCACTTCCATTTTGTATAATATCGCTCCCATTTTACGAGTCAATTTTTGCCTAAAGCCATCAAGTCGCTGTAAAAATGCAAAGCTGGACATCCAGCGCCGCGATTTGTGTCGTTCTTGATCGGCAGCATCTCTCCCCCCCCGTATGACGTCCATCTGTCGAATTCTCTTGATTTCACTATCTATTGCACCAATCATTTCGTGACATCCGGCCTAGCCCGGGAAAGGCTCGACGAGCAGCTCCCGACATTGCGCTACTTTGACCTGGCTAGTCATTGAGGTTACAGGGTTTCCGTC
This sequence comes from Phytophthora quercina, assembly GCA_014706105.1. Lineage (NCBI taxonomy): Eukaryota > Oomycota > Peronosporomycetes > Peronosporales > Peronosporaceae > Phytophthora > Phytophthora quercina. Next base: position 1,149,107 of record JACBOW010000001.1, on the reverse strand, counting down.
GAACAGGCTGGCAGCAGCATAGAAGACAAATACCAATGGACGACGTCATGTCCTGGCACGAACAGGTTCAACGCAAGACGTCACTGCCCAGCAACACCAACAGCTTGTCACTGGAAGAGCAGCGTCCACGAGGCAAAAGCGCCCCTGGAGTTCCACCCACAGACGTCCCAGCACGACGTCGAGGCTTCTCGTTGGCACGTCATCAGTCCGTGTCCGTCATGTCCGTCGGCAAGTCCCGACGTCGACGTAAAGTGACGTTCAAGAACATGTACGCACCCGACGTGGTGCCGCCACCCAAAGTGGAGAGTTACGACGAACTGGTGTTTAATGTGGCAGGTTTATTCCACACCATGTCGTTCCTCCATGACCCGGAGGATTGGGGTGACGACCCGACAGGGAGTATGTCGTCTGAAGACGACTATTATGACCCCGAGCCACCACTTGAACGTTCCGTGCCACTGATGATTGCAGAGTTCCTTTACCGTTCTGCAATGTTCTTGGGTTACCCACAAGGTGACACCCCGTGGCTTCCTGGTTTTCGAGAAGACAAGAAGTTTTCAGGAAATGATGTGAAACGCTGGAGAAGACTCGCACATTTTGACTGGGAAGCGGAGGAACGGGAATTCCAGAAGAATCATCGGAAACCACCCACAGATTTACAACCAGGACTTGAACGCACTGAGTCGGTGGAATCTAATGGACATACGTCGGTCATGTCGACAATCGGTGCAAGTTTCCGGATGAGACGACAGGACAGTGCTGTTAGTGTGGAATCGTCGTCGTCGAACTCGAGTATGCGCAGTCAGGACAACCAGGTCTCGGGTAAGGCCAAGTTCCGCGGTGCGGTGTCGGGTTGGATCCGTAAACATCGACGTCAACACAGTAAGGACGACATTGTGGCAGAACAGGTGAGCGAGGACGAAAGTGGCGAGAAGAACGAGGAGAAGAAGAAGCGCAACCATAAACCTGTTTCGTGGCTTAATCCGCCGCCTATTTCGTCGTCTAGAGATCTGACGCTGCTCGTGGACATTATCAACTCGTGTGTGTACTGCGGCCAGTTCCAGTTCAGGAAGCGCGACATTGTGCGTCTCTGCAATATCAAGATTTAGATGAAAAAAAAAGTTTTGAGCAAGAAGTCGAAGCCCCGTTTTATTGCGCACCTGACGAAGGAAGACAGGAACAGCGCAAGCTTAGCTGAAGATTAGTGTGTTAACAGTCCATGCGGGACGCCTGGTGGTCGAAAACAGCGTTTTGTCCGTATTGCATCGATGCGTTCGCTCTGACGTTCGAGTATTGCGTCCGTATTGCACTAAACGTTTCTTGCAACGAACGCAACAGACCTCGTCGTAACGTTATGCTTGTCAAGGTTGCATGCTTCAACTCATTGCGTTGGGTTTCATAGCTTTTGTTTGTTCCTTGACTTATTTGACCTTACCGAATAAAAAATCTGCTTAGGCTTTTCACAACTTAGATCCAGCCGTCCTCCTCCACGATGAACTCGAGCCGCACCAGGTCGTCAATCTCGTCGGGCATGAAGAGCACCTCGCCGAAGTTCACGCAGCAGTTGACCACGCCGCACAACTTGTCGAGCTTCACGTTGGACGGCACCTCCAGCTCCTCGTCCATGTCTCCCTCCTCCTCAGGCTCCTCCTCGGCCACGCTCTCACTCAGCGACCGGTGCAGCGCCACACTCTGCAGTCTCCGGGGAGCCCTCGACGGCTGGCTGTCACTATCACTATCAGTGCCCTCCGTCACGGCAGAGCTGGTACGCGACGACGGAGCTTCGACGTCCTTGCCCTTGACACCCAGAGCAGCAGCGGCCTGCGCCGTCGTCACCTCCTCAAGTACCCAGTCGTGCAGTGCCAACCGACGCCACATACGGATCTCCTCGTTCGAGATGTTCACAACGTTGCCGTGCTTGGTACGCGTGCCGTGAAGGAAGGCCATCGAGCGTTCGAGGAACTCATGCACCTTCGTAGTCGTTGGCCGCTGGTCGTGGGCCGCAAACTTGCACACGCGCACCAACACGTCGTCGTAGCTCTCGAGCGCAGTGTACGCACCAGCAGCACCATCGTTCGCGTCCGATAGGATAATGATAGGCTTCGAGCTGAAACGCGTACGCTTGGCAACACCAGGCGACAGCACCTCCTCAGCAGGAACGGGGCTTGGAACCTTACGTCCCGAGATCGAGCGACGGTGCAACTCCGCCGCCTTGGCCTTCTCAGCTGCTTGAGCAAACTTACGCGCTTCCGAGCTGCGTGAGAAGCTCGTGCGGTCCTTCTGCAGATCAAGATCGATGTTACCACGTCCACCGATGAGACGGGCCTGGATCGGCAGCTTGCGCCAAATCTTCGAGATGAGGTGCGTCGGCGCCTGCTCCATGAAGTCCATACTTTGGGATCGGCGGTCGAGTCCACGCGTGGGTCGCTTGGTGTCTTCATAGTCATCATCACTGTCTGAGTCCCAGGTCCCCGCATGAGGCTTCACCACCTTCTTCGAGTATAACGCGCGTTTGGCACGTTCTGCTTCCTCCTTCTCTTTCTTCTTCTCCTTCCTTCCGGAAGAAGAGAATGACAACGACATGCCACGTTCCTTCTTCACCTTCTTCTTGCCCTTGAGTTTCTCCGGTGATAAAACCGAGCTGTTCTGCTGTGGGTTATAGTCCGATGATCTCGGCTGCGGATATTGCTGCAAAGATCCCCGTCCAGGTCCCGTAAGGTCGTTAAAAGAGCTCGAACTCGACTGGTACGAGTTCGGCGCCGTCTTGACGGTACTGTAACTAGCCAAACTATGGCTAGAAGACCGGACTTTCGTCCTCTGTCCGTATCGACTGTTTGAACTGCCAGGAGCTCCCAACGTCGCTCCAGGTTGAAGCTGGAGCGCCATATTGCCATGCACGCCACTGTTACGTAGCGTCCTGTTGCCCATACAAGGAGGACGGTCTCCACCTGCACTGATACTTCTGTTACCGAGCTTAGGAGGCTGCGTAGGCAAGTCGAACGACGTAGTGGAGAAGGACGAGTGGGACGTCGTAGCATCTCCATTGGAGCTGCTAGAGTTGCGACTGCTGCGTTCCTTGCTGGTCACTTTGCTGCTCTTATTGCCACCGAAGAGGCTGCTACGACCAGGTGCCGTATGGAACGCGTTACTGATAGTTTGCGTTAACGAGTTGCGTTCACCTTCCTCCTGTGTCTTCTTGGCTCTGGGTGTGGCAGCTGTAGCACCGTAAGGTAGCGACATAACCACAGGTTGTGCAGGTTCTGAAGCCGCACGTTTCTCCTTCCAACCTGAGAAGGAGAAGCTTGAGTGACGTCCCTCCTTCTTCTTGGACGGCTTCTCACGTGCAGCAGCTTGTGCTTCAGCTGACAACTCGGCGTCCAGACCGGCAGCGCTCATACGACCCGTAAAGGAGAAGCTCCCGCTGCGACGCGAGCCTGGGAAGATCTTCTTGATGCCTGAGTACACGTCCTTCACTTGCTGCGACATCGTGGAAAAGAGTTGGCGGTATACAAAAAGCAAGAGAGAATTGCCTTTTGTGGTCTTCTCCTTTTCGCCTTTGCCTGCCTCTTGAGATGTGGGCCAAGTGGGGACTTCACACGAGACGAAAGAAAGGGGGCAACTCAGTTTGCGGGAGCCGTCTACCGTGGGCGGGATATGTTGCAAAAATGGGTTTGATGGAGAGAAACTGTTTGGTGTGAAATACCAAAACACAGTATACGTTTGATATTTAATATAATGAATAAATCAGGCGGTGGGAACCGTGTTTTGGAAAATTGTTGCTAGGGGAAGGGGAATTTTCACGCCAGTGGCTGGGACTGGTCTGGGATTTTTACGTGACTGCGTTGGCTTGAGATTGACGCGGTGCCTAAACCGGCTGATTGGAGGAGCGCCCTCGGGCTCCGCTGACATCTGACCCCGCGCCATCGGAGCACTTACAAGGGTCTGCTTATTATGGAGAGCAAGTTTGGCTTGCTGCATTGGCGCTGGCGTACATGTACGTAGCGACAATAATTTGGTGTCGTTTGGCGGGCAAAAGTAACGGTCCGCGACGATTGACTCGCAAATACGCGCGAGGAACGTTCTCACGAGGATGGGGGAGAGAAGTACCGTCACCCTTCGTTGAAAGCCGCGCCGTACTGAACCAAGTATTCCGCACGGACTTTGTCGAGAGGTCAGCTCGAAAGCGACACATTATGCGACGATAAAGCTGACTCGAGCTTGAAGCGTTGCACACTGACTATTGGATCGGATGGCTGCATTTTGCCGTCGTCCATCGCTTGGCTGTCGCAATGCAACGCGTTTGGCCTCACCGCGTGCGCGTCTCAATCAAGTGGATGGCTGTCGTGCTTGTGCAGTCACGCAATTTACTGTGAACGCCGGACAGGAACTGACAGGTTTTCGTTGCACACGCTGGTGCGTCGGTTGGTTCGCCAAGCCTTTCGGTGGCTCTGATCACGAAAAGCTTAGCCGGCGTCCACTGGCCGCACTGCTGGTGCTGGTGGTGCCGCAGCGCGAAGCCATCACGCACTGAATGAAGCAGATGAGCCCGAGAAGAGCCGGAGTTCCTGTAGACGCCGCGGCAGAATGCATCACGGGAGTGCAGGAAGCGCTTTGCGACACGGTTGATCCATGGTGGTCAAGTCGCGCTGAAAGCTCAAGTGACGGCTACTGATTGTACTGTACTGTATCGCATCTGCTGTTGAGGCTGTTGAGAAATCGTATGCCAACTGGTGTTCTCTGTCAAGCCAAAGAGGACATGGGGGGGATAAGACGGTGAAAGCATCACTTCGATCTCTATTGGAAAGCTTGCATCCCCACATCAACATTGGCCAGACTGTATACAGGTGTGTATAGTATACATGTAGGTCGTTTCTTCATGTAAATTGCACGCGTCGTGCAACAACCAACTTGGTGCTGCAAGCCGTGGGCCAGCACAAATCTATCGTCGCTGATCGGCTCCATGAAGACCTAGCTTGGCGTCTAGTTCAAGTATAGCAAAACTTCCTCAGTGAGCCATTTATATCACTCACTCGGGGTGATAGCGTAGAAAGCAGTGAACACTCGCGTACCTATGCGTCCTGTATCATAGCATAGTTGCAATGTGCTGTACAAGCGGGAAGCGCTGTTTGCTATTGGCTGCTGAATGGTCACCTGTTCGCTTTGGCCTCGATACATTTTCCTATTCGCTCCCTGATCAGACTTTTTTAAAAGTTACTTAACAGTTATGTCTGCTGCATGTACGACGGTATCTTGCCTGCAGACTCTGCAATGACATTTTGCTCGCTCTGCAACAGTGCAGAACGAGCAAATACTACAGTAGTAACCAAGCACCGAGTTTTGGTTGACCTAATCTAAAAGACACGCGCCTTGGTTTATTTAGGCGGACTCTACAAGAATGAACAAGCACGAGCGCCTTGCTGGCAACAAGTTGTTGCTCAGCAGTGCATCGTTATAAGCCACTGTGTAGCCATGTTGGGATACCAAGGCAACTACCGTACTTTACCAAATTGTCAGTTCCTCAGACAAAGAGCTGCGGTGGTGCTGTGGCCATAGGAATCTGTTGACTCTCAGATAAATTTCCGCTCGCCTTCACATCAGGCTGCCATTGAGAGCAAGTACTACGAGTGTCAAACACGTTCAGGATGTTTCCTCCCCTCCCACCAGTAACCTGTTTCATCTTCCAAGTCGCTAGAAACCCTGAACGCCCACGCAAGTAGACCACAAAACCATTCCTAGCTGACGACATATTGGAGAAAGAATGCCTCGTATATTATGGCGTAGGAAGTCGATCGCGTCCCCCAACCTGCCCGACGGCACCATAATATGCTATCAAAGAAGGCTTCTGTCTCTCTCTTCGCAACGGGAGCCGCTAGAGCTCCGCCGGAAAAGAGGCTGAGGAGACGCAGCGAGCTACCAGTCCTGAACAGAGCATCAGCAACTACCGTAGCTGCGCGCAGGCTGCAGTGAGCTTAACGGCGCAGCAGCTTACGAGCGCTTCGGGGCGAAACGACGCGGGGGCGGGGCACGGCTCTTACGGGCCTCAACCGAGCGACCACGCACGATACGCTGGTGGATGGCGGCTTCCACGCAGTAGTAGTTCTTGATGTAGATCTTGGGCAGAGCGTACGACTCGTACACGGACGCCTCCTTCAGATCACGGATGGCCGACTGGTCCACGATGTTGCTGCAATAGATAAACAAATAATGATCAGTGTCTGTCTATGGCGAAAGTTGCATGAAAGCGTATTATACGCCTTGGACGTTGGTTTCGCTGTTGTGAGCTGCTGACGTACCGCACGACGAAGCGCTTGATGGCCTTGTCCTTGGGGATGAGCTTGGCCGTGGACACGCAGTGCACACGCTTCACGTGGCCGCGGCCCTTCTTGTTACGTCCGTGGTTGCGGCGCTTCACAGTCATGATTCCTCCGTTCTTTTCTCCGAATTGACTGAGCTATTTGCCTGAGCACAGAGGGATTGAGTCGCCCAACGACGAAGCGCTGGCCGCCACCAACTTGCCACGATCGATGATTGGGTGGAAGTCACGCTTTTCGACGAATCAAAATCGAGAACCTTATCATGGTCACTATTCGCCTGGAGTCACTCGGGAGGGGTACTATCCTCGATGCAGGTGTCTTCTGTACGGATATCGTACATGCCTGCCTGCCTGCCTACATGAACGACTAAGACAACGGACTCAAAGTGAAGGTATAAAGCGGTGGTATGTCAGCGTCTGAACTGCAAACCCATCAATACATGTTATTTTTTCTGTTTGCTGAAGGGTAGTAGGTATAGTCGTCGTGAGCCCGGCAGTTCGGTCGACTACGTCAGCTGCATCGTCACCCGCAGGCGCGCGCGCACTGGCACACCCAAAGGGCAAGACGCTCGAGTCCGCGTGCAGATGGACATGTTTACTTCAGGTGCTTCATGATCTGCGGGACGGACTGTTGGGGTGGGCAATAAATAACGAGCAAAGGAGGAGGCGTTAAGTGTCAATAGCTGTAGAAACCTGTACAAGCAGCTGAGACTGCAGCAGGACGTACGCATTTGTCGATGCAGTGCAGGAAGTCGAAGTACTGGCCATCGCAGGCACCAACTCCCTTGGCCTTGACGCGGTCCAGGCAGGCCTGGTAGGCGTTGAAGGACTGCTCGCACTTGGGCTCACACGCCTTGCGGATCGCGGGCATCACGTCGACAGGCTCTTCGTCAGACTGCGCGGACATAGACACAATAGGCATACAGGTTAGTTAGACTAGTCGCGCTCTAAACAGACCGATGTCGGCAAGCAGGCAGACGCACCATATTCAACGGCGTTCAGAGTCTCGAATGGGGGTGAATGAACAGTGTGAGGCTGCGGCTGAGGCTGCGACTGAACCCCCGGATTGCATTGACTTAGATTAACCGTGTACTGATATTTCTGTCCATCTGACCAATAGAAAGCGTAAGCGTCCGTCTTCGTGATGCTGAATATACATTCACCGCGGTTAAATCTGTACCATACCCATTTCAAGTCCAATTTTCCGATCCTCTTCCTATTGGCCCCTAGAAGCCCGAACCCTTGTTGAGTACATCTTAGAAGCCATGTTTCACAGTACCGTTTATTTCATGTGCACCACACGATCGTCGGGGGAGGCTGCTAGGCCGCACGTTCGGGTGGTCCGTCCAGCGACAGTCAAAAGCTCCTCTCTCTGTGGCCATGCTCTCTCGCAGTGTGCGCGCTCTCCGCGCCGGTGCCGCTAAGCTCAGCGCGCGTCCGGCAGCCGCCGCGGGCTTCCACTCCTCTAATGTCGCCGGAAGCAGCTTCGTGCAGGTACTGTAGCCTGAGATACGGCCCTTTTACCAACGTTGATACATCCCTCTAATTTTCTTGTTACTATGGCTACTACAGCACCGCGACACGGAAGACAACAATCCCGACACGCCGTTCGACTTCACGCCCGAGAACTACAAACGCGTGCATGCGATCCTGGACCGCTACCCGGATAACTACAAGACGTCTGCCATCATCCCGCTGCTGGATCTGGCGCAGCGTCAACACGGTGGCTGGCTGCCTCTCGCTGCCATGAACAAGGTGGCACGTATCGTGGATGCTAAGCCTATTCAGGTGTACGAGGTGGCCACGTTCTACACCATGTTCAACCGTGAGAAGGTGGGCAAGTACTTCATCCAGCTCTGTGGCACGACTCCTTGCATGATCTGTGGCTCGGAGGAGATCAAGAAGACCATTGAGAACCACCTCGGTATCAAGGAGGGAGAGACCACGGAGGACGGCAAGTTCACGCTGCGGGAGGTTGAGTGCCTTGGCGCCTGCTCCAACGCCCCCATGGTGCAGATTAATGACGATTTCTACGAAAACTTGACCGCCGAGACGACGCGTGAGCTGCTGGATGCCTGCAAAAAGGATGCACCGCCTCCGATGAACAAGTGGGGCAGCTTGCCCATGAATGGCCAGCTGTCGTGCGAGGGCCCGCAGGGCAAGACTTCGCTCAAGTGGGACAAGGTCCCTGGACCGGGCTTCCGGATGCGCCCTGACGATGAGCTCAAGCCCAAGGTGAACCCCAAGGACATCAAGGACGCCATGCTGTACTAGGTGCGGCTCCGGGATAATTAACTGGAGCAGGGAGTGCTTCGCCGTACACACAGCAGTTTGACGCATCCATGTATTTCGGCGGATCTTGCTGACTCGGAGGACCCCTCACACACAATAAACAGAGAAAAACAATAAACTGAATGCTGAAAGACCTGGCTGGGTTGTCCCGAATGAGTTGGTGAACGTGGCTACTGCTAACGGGGACGTCGCCGTTAGAGTTGCTTTTTACTCTCGTCGGCAAGCAGGTTTCCCAAGATGGAGTTTAGGCGCTTCAAGAGTTGTTTGGTTGGCGGCACCGCTGAAAAACTCGAAATGTGCGTGCGCAGGCTGGAAGCGACAAACGAAGACTTGAGTTCCCTGAACGCTTCACACTCGGCCTGGAAAGTGCCGAGCTGGTAGAGGTGATTCGATTCTCCCTCCGCTCAGGATCTTTGGCGTGAATTAGTGAATCACAACTGTGAGGTACACCGCATTCGCGTTCTGAGTGCATTGGTATGTTCACCATAGTATTCACTTGCAGCGTCACTACATTCGTAAAGAAACCACCACAAAGGTATCTGCGCCAACACTGCATAAAAGAACCACATAAAGCCGAAAGCCTGTCAAATCCGTTATAAAGCCGATTCAGCCGCTGGTGACAATTTGGTTTTTGAGGGTACCGCACTGCTGTACACAACGACGTACAAATCCGGCGTCATAAAAATCCGGCAGAAAGAATTGTGTATTTTACTGTGGGGAATCCCGTTAGCCAATAAGATTACATCATTATACTTGGTGTTTGTAATCCATATGCATTTGTGTTTCTTTTTTTGGGTTTCTGTGTATTTTATGCATCTCTGTGTGTGTTCTGTGCCACCTTCCATGTACATTTTATACAGATCCCAACAGATAAATCCGGCATTTACTATGGGGGATGCCAGTCAGTATTGTCGGATTTGTATGTCGTTGTCTGTAACCAAGTAGAGAGGATTGCCGCACTTTCAGTTGGATTTAGCCGCATTATAGAGCCGTCCGGCGCTCGAGAAGCTGGCAACTACGCCCATTTGCAAGGCATTCGACGCTTTTGGACATCACAATAAAGTTTGTCATCAATGACGACAAATCGACCGAGCTTTCGATATGAGCGGGGTATGCGGTGTTTCTATAATAATTGGGCTGCCGCCTTGTCTAACAAGCTGGGGTACGAGTATGACCAGCTCATGGAACTGATCGAGTCACGCATCTGCGTGGAAATGAATGTGATCAGCTAGCTACCCGTCGTTTTGACCCAGTAAATAACTCAGCGGTCCTTGCATGTTCCACTCATCTAATACAACGACGACGAGCTCCTCCCTTTCGATTATAAAGCCCAGGCAGAAGATGGCGAGCCGAATGATGCAGGCAAATAAGAAGCTGCGGCGTGGACAAGCGGCGGGCATTCAAACCACTCGTCGCATGTTTTCCGTTGCCCCCGTGCCAGGAACGCGCACCGACAAGTTCGGGGTACGTGGAATTTGTTGTCTACAATGCGACCTATCGTTCATATAAACCATTCCTGGTACTGTGCTGATACACAGAGCCGATCACGTGGAGCGGCTTGGCACTGGCAGGTGCTGTGGGCAGCGGCGTCATGTACTACTACAAGTCGGAGAAGAACCGCTTGCAGACTTAATGTGCGTTATAGATCTGTTTATTTGTTGCTCCAGCAGAGACTAACTACACTGTTGTCACTGGCAGCCACATCCAAGGTAACTTCCATCGGCAAACCACTGCTTGGTGGTCCGTGGACGCTTGTGGACTGCGACACCGGACACGCCGTGACGGACGCATCGTTTCGTGGCAAGTTCTCGTTGCTCTACTTCGGCTTCACCCACTGTCCGGACATCTGTCCTAATGAACTGGTGCGCATCGGCGACGTACTGGACAAGCTGGAGGCTGACAACAGTCCGGAAGTGTTGCCGTTGTTCGTCACGGTGGATCCCAAGCGAGACACGATTGCCCAGATGCAAGCGTATAAGGCAGACTTCCACCCTAAGTTCAAGATGCTCACAGGCACTCGTGAGCAAGTGGCCGACATCGCCAAGGCCTACCGCGTATACTTCTCCAATGCAGACGAGAACGACGATGACGACGATGACTATCTGGTGGATCACTCCATTGTGATGTACCTTGTTGGCCCCGTTGGCGGGTTCCTTGACTTCTTCACGCAGAATGCACGCGTTGAAGATATTGCTGCGAAGATTAAAACGTATTTTTGAGGACAAAAGGTAACGGGAATAAGAACGTCATCGAATTTTTTTGCCGTGTTGCACTTACGAGCTGGCCCTCCCTGCGCAGACACGCTGGGGGTACAGCCAGCAATTCAGGCAGAAGTGAACGCAGTATTGGTGGCTGGAGCTTGGTCCACCGAAAACCCAAGTTGAAGTACTATCCTCACAAATTTATGTCGAAATATCAAATCAAATCCTACAGGTCGACATTCTAATTGGCCAAAATATCCTCCATGACTCGCTATGATGACTGCGACCGGAAGCGACGTCGTTCGTGTTCGTGCTCTCGCAGTCGTTCCCGCTCTCCTCGTCGCCATCGCCATGCGTCATCTTCTTCCTCTAGATCTCCTCATTACTTCCGCCAATCCGCGACCGAATCCGACGTCTCCAGCGTTCGGGAGACAAAATCTCCCCCGAAGGTTCCTTTACCTGCGTTAGAGCACCGTGAGGAGCTTCTAGATGCCCTGAAAGACCACCAAGTTGTGGTCTGTGTAGGTGAAACAGGATCCGGTAAAACCACGCAACTCCCGCAATTTTTGCATGCCTGTGGGGCGTATACCAGCTCAAAACGTGATGGTGTAGAGATATCCCAGTGTGTAGCAATTACTCAACCCAGACGAGTCGCTACGGTGTCCGTGGCTCAACGAGTGGCCCAGGAGATGAACACGAGAGTCGGAGGCGACGGACTCGTGGGTTATTCGATCAGGTTCGAGTCCAGATGCAGTGACCAGACGAAGCTCAAGTTCCTGACGGACGGAGTGCTGGTTCGAGAGTGTCTAAATGACCCGTTGCTCAAGAAGTACAGTGTTGTGATGCTGGACGAAGCTCACGAACGCAGTATTCATACCGATCTGTTGTTTGGACTATTGAAACAAGTGATGAAGAGAAGACCGGAGTTTCGAGTGCTGATCACGTCCGCCACATTGGATGCCGAGAGGTTTGCGGAATTCTTTGGGGAGCCAGCGTTGAGTGAAGGGAAGAGCAAGAAGAAGAAGCACAAGGTGAAGCCGTGCCCAGTTGTGAAGATCCCCGGACGAGTGTTTCCCGTGGATATTTTCCATTCCAAGCAGCGGCAGATCATGGGACACCGAGGGCCATTGTCGACTTATGTGCGAGTTGCTGTCGAGACGTCGATGCAGGTGCATAATAGTGAGGGATCGGGCCATATTTTGGTGTTTCTTACGGGTCAACGAGAAATTGAAGACGCGTGTGCTCAAATTCGGGCGCTGTACCGAGAACAGGAGAAACGGAAGGATGGGATGGCGCTGCGGGTTTTGCCGCTGTACGGCGCGTTGCAAGGTCGAAGACAGCGTGAGATTTTTGATGCTGTGCCGATGGATCGTGTTCGCAAGGTGATTGTCGCTACAAATATTGCTGAGACTTCGCTTACCATCGACGGCGTTCGATACGTTGTGGATTGCGGATTCACGAAACAAAAGGTGTACAGCCCCGTCCAGCAAATGGAGTCGCTTGTGGTGGTGCCAATCTCCAAAGTATCAGCGCAGCAGCGAGCTGGTCGAGCAGGTCGAACGGCGCCTGGCAAATGCTACCGTCTTTACAACAAGTCATCTTACGAGGACATGGCTCAAGAGACTGTGCCTGAGATTCAACGCACGAACCTTACCAATACAGTGCTGTATCTCAAACTGCTTGGCATCCAGGATGTGCTTGGGTTCCCGTACTTGGATCCTCCCGACGAAGACTCACTCTTGGATGCATTGAAGCAGTTGTACGTGCTTGGAGCTCTGGACGATACCACTGGTGAGGCCACCGCTCTCGGTAAACTAATGGCTGCCTTTCCGGTGGAGCCAAAACTTTCACGTGCTGTAGTGGAGTCACTACTGCTGGACTGTACTCATGAAATGACTGAGGTCGTAGCAATGCTTTCTGTGGAGAATGTGTTTGTTGAGGTTCACAAACGGCGACTTCGTGACGAGAGCGATGACGAGGATCAACCAGATTGGGAGCAGCGCATGCTGGCATTGAGAGAAGCTGGCCTTTTGCACGAAGACGGAGACCAGCTCACGTACCGACTGTTGTTAAAGGCTTTTGAATCACAATCACGCAAAGTCCAGGGTCATCGTCGTGACCTCGAGCACTGGTGTGAAGATCGCCATCTTCGGCTGCGCGCTCTAACGATGGCTGGGTCAATTGTGAAGCAGCTCCGTGATATCATCGACTCGCTGTCTCGACGTGATCTGGATGCTGTCAAGGATACGATGCGTCATGAAGGTAGCAGACGAGATGCCTCGTTAGATGATCGCCTTCGCCAAGCACTATGCGCCGGGTTCTTCATGAATGCAGCACGCCGATGTACGATGGAGACGGTGTATTGCCTCATGTACCACGACGAAGATGGCGCCCAGCTTGTGCAAATCCACCCACTCTCAGCGATGTACTACTCGGCACCACCCGAATTTTGCGTGTATCAAGAGCTTGTCGTCACCAGCAAGCCGTTCATGCGCGGTGCATTGGCTGTCGAGCGGCGTTGGCTAGACCAGTACAGCAAAGACAAGCTGAACGTCTCTGCAGCAAAACTCTACGCTCTGTGTGGACGCAAACCTCCCGTCGAGAAGAAGGATCTCGAGCAAGAAGTAAAGCAGCAAAGCGTCGACACACCCGAAACAACAAATTCATCAGCTGCAGTGACTGCTGCTGCCGTTGCTGCCGCCCGTGCTCGCTTCTTGGCGCGCAAGAAACGCTCATAAACATCACGAAGTGGTCATTGACAAGCTGGTCTGCCAGAGGTTCACTAGTCGAGTCGCACTTCAAATGCCAAGGGTACGCAATAGGGAACAACTATCGTATTCTTGAGAGTTAGTTGTCGTGGTGCTTGGTAACCTTCTTACTGAGTATGGGGTAGCAAGTGTCTGTCAGCTTGATGCTCGCCTTACCAACACTTTTCTCCACCAAACTTTTACCACGGTGCTCCAGTGGGATCGCTATTAGCAAAGGTTTAAGCGAGGTAACTTACGATGTAGGCTACGATGTAGACTACTTCGTAATCTTCATTGCTCTCCTCTTCGGTGTCATCCGTGTCGCTGCTAAGCGGATCTTGCTCGTGTGCTTCCTTGACGATTTCCTTGACAAGCTCAGTACCCACCGTCTCGTACGGTATGGAAGTCGTCAAAAGATAGCCCACCAAAGTCTCGTACACCTTCAAACTGTGAATTTGGTTGATCGACTGCATCGCAGTTTTGGCCTCATCGTTGAAACTCTCGAGTTCTTGCTGAGCAAAGATGCATTCTTCCTGGGCACGCTCAAGTTCACTGCTCAAGTCTTCGTTTGTCGATTCCAGCCTGCGCACACACGTTTCGAGATCGTCATTAGTCTGCTCGAGACGCTGCAATTTCTGCTGTAGCTGTCCCACTACATCATCGTGCACGGATGAATGGTGAGCAATTCGACAGAACTCATTCTTCCAGCGTCGTTCCAGAGTTCTGCTCTCGTTTTCAAGTTCTCTATTGAGGCGAGACAGACGAAGGATCTCACTTTCCAATTCCTGCTCCACCTCGCGACTGCAGATGTCAAGCTCGGCGAAGTTGCCTTGCGCAACACGAAGGTCCTCCTCCTTACGTTGCAGTTCCTCATCCTTTCGACATAGTTCTGCTCGAAGATGCACCACAGTGTCGTCCAAGTTGTCCTCAGAGCCAGCAGGCAGAGCAGACGCAGTTTCCATTGCAGTCACTGCGTTTTTAAATTCTAGAGAATCATTGCTTTGGGTAGTACAGACACTTACAATCACGTCTGTGGTAGTCGTTCGAGCTCGTTTCATCTTTGTCTGGTGTCTCCCGATTGTTAGTGCTGGTGTTGGATGCAATTTCGCTACTGTTCACAATATCCTGCTTTTTTTCAGCAACAATTGGATGAAGACACTACATGTAGAAGTGTACTTAGTAGAGCTGTTGACGAAGTTGCGATGCTGGCCTTAAAACTGGGTCTCAACTGTACACATCGGAAAGACTTCGTTCAACACATCGACCAATATACAGTACTTCAGCAAAGCCACACACGTATTGATAAACGCACGTTTTGATTCCAAAGAAATGCTTGGCGCCTATTGTGCTTCACCATAGCGAGAAGCACAGTTGGTAAAATCTACCTACCAAAATCTGAACTGGCTGATTCTATCCAAAGACACCAATTTGATAAAACACGCATGTTGATTCCTATCTTACCCGCGTCCTTCCTTCACTGCGTCACTTCCTTCTGAATTTCCTGATCTACGACCTCTATTGAATCGTGCAGTATCCCTGTGCGTCGGAGGCCTTCTTGACCTCATTCAGGCCCTGTTGCGTCTGTTGCATGCTTTCATGCACGTGAGTCTCAATGTCGTCAATAGCTCCCTGTTGGTCCTGCACAATAGCTGCTAAATCTCTGAAGATCTCGTTAACCTGCGCCACACTCTGGTGAATCTTGTTAATGTCTTGTTCGCGCTCCTCGATGAGCGCTTCATTATGTGCGATCTCGTTCTCCAGCTCCGCGAACTCGAAGACTTGGCCCTGATGCTCGGCCACAATGCGTCCGTCCTGTTGCTGGTCTTTTAGTGTCTGTTGTTGCTCCAGTTCACGTGCGGAGACCCGTAGCACAGCCGTCTCCAATTGGTTTGAAATGGCTTCAAAGTCTTTGCACAACTTCCGCTTAATGAGCGAGTTAGCAGCATCTGCAGGTACACGCGCCAATGCCTTAGCAATCTCTTCTTGCAACAGGCAGGCGAAGCGGATGCGATCGTGTAGATCTTCGTCCACAGAGCCAGGAGCCGTGGACGCACGTTTAATCGCCAATACCTGACGTTGAAACTGCTCTAGCTTCAGCGTGGCACCCTCTATAGCTTGACGCGCTTGAGCCGATGGCAGCGACAGTGACGCGGACGTAGACACGTTGCGACTGGCGGCGGGGGGCATCGCCCCGTTGGCGGCGAAGTCCGCGAAGCTCATGAGCAGGAAGCGTCGCCTGCTCTTCTTGGCTGATTCAAGTATGGAGAAGGGGGGTTTAGGATGGAAGAAGGCGATTGGTGGAAATGTGATGTGGATGCGGAGGACACACGAGGACCATTTTTATATTGAAGTTGACTGATAGAAGGACATGAGGTTAGGGAAGAAGTCGGTGTCAACAGCAACGTCGTTCTGGAGCAATAGTGAGCGGATGTCCGCGTGGACGTTGATGAAGACAACCGGGATGGAGAAGTTGGTGCAGTACTTTTTGAGGATGAGGAAGGCGCCGCGCGCTGCCGTTGCGTCCATACCGGAGACACGAGAGAAGTCCATGATGACGTAACGAGTTGGTGTGGTGTGTTCATCTGAGGCGGGAGTTCTGTCTAGGCATTGGAGTGGAATGTCGTGGATTGGAAGGAGACTGGAATCGTGCAGCTCCTTGCTGTTGGAGGTCTGCTGATGGACGAAGACACCTTTTTGTACGGTCTCCAGGATCTGGACAACTGAGCCGAAAAACAGATACCCCCAGAACTCGAAGTGTGCAATAGCAGAACTTGTGTTGGTTTGGGTCATTCTCTCTGCACGATCCAATACAGAGTTCGAGCTATTGTCCACAATGGGGACACGAATATAACTCAGCATGAAGTTGAGAGCGGCGACGCCGATTCCAATGAGCATACCCATATCTAACGACACGAGGTTGATGGCAAGGAACGACAGCCACACTACAGCCCACTCACGCACACACATCTTCCGGTATGCAAGCACTAACCACTCGAGCATCAGGTCCAAAGCTACGAAGAAGAGTGTGGCTGCTAGGAAGAACCGAGGCACGTAGCTCATGACGGACACTGGGACAGCAACAATCGCTATCTCAGCCAGAATCACACACACGCCGACGATACGCGAGTTGGTCTTGGAACGACAGGTGAAAATGGTCTGGCCGAAGATGTAAGAACCCGTGTAGCCACCTAGCAACCCACTGACGACGTTGGACCAGCCGACAGTCTTGAGCTCGTGGTTGATGTCGAGTTTACTGCCCATGTCAATCTCAATAGCGACGACGTCGAGACTGGAGGAGATGGCGACAATGAAAACCATACCGAGCCACGTGACGATCTGCTTGGGGATCTGGTTCCAGTGCACGAGGTTGAAGTCGAAGAGGTTGATGAGCTCAGCGATAGAAGCGGTTTTCTCCACAGGGTCGACCCAGCCATCTTGACGCGCTTCATCTAGCGAGATGCTGCCGATTGCAAGCACCAAGAAGAAAAACACCGGCATGACGATGATGGCGGTCGAGAGTGCGAACGGGTTCTTGAAGTTCTGCGAGACCAAAAGCAGTGTAGCTCCGCCCAAGAATCCCGGTGCACACAGTAAGATGTTGTGAGCATCGTCGAACATGTGCAACATGGAGGAGAAGTCGTTGACCACGAGTCCGGTACTGAGAGCGAGGCCTGCATAGAGGCAGAAGATGCCGATGAAGGCGAGGTAGCCTCCGATGACTGGCATAGGCAGGTACGAAGCGAGTGCTGCCAACTTGAAGCGTCCCATGACGACGAGACAGACTCCCAATGAGGCAGTGGCGATCCCGATGGTGACGATGGTAGTGGCAACTTTAGCTTCTGGAGATACATCGTCTCCGAGTGAGTTGCAGATGGAGGTAGCCATGGCACTGAGGAAGATGAGACCGGCGTCTTGGACTTGACCGATAGCGAAGGGCATGGAGCTCATGAGTGTGAACATGACTTGGTGCACGGCGCTGGAGAAGATGACGAGCTTGGAGAGAGCTGGCGTGAAGTTTGCGAAGGTGTGGTGGCTGAAGATGATGACGGTGTATCCGTACATTGTGGGGATGGCTCGGATGGCGCTGACAATGCCATACAGTAAAGAATTGATGATCTTCTCTGACTGTTGGCTGTTGCTGGAGTTGATCTCGTCACGCGTAGTACCACTTGCAGTTCCGGTGTTGTAGATCAGCGGCTGGGGCGGGCAGTCGACGTCACCATTCCACTCTTCAGCAGCTTGGCACTGCGCCCGGTTCACGACTCCAGTCTGCGCTACAGTACCATACATCTTGGGGTAGCGTTGCATCGCCGTCATCTCGCTGGCGAGCAGTTATAAATGGTTGATGGCGAGCGGTGACGGGACTGTAGAGCTAAAGTAGCCGGTGCAAATCGGAGGTAGCCATCCCAACAACGCCTTGAGTGAAACCAAGTTGATGGTCGTCAGAGGTTTTAAACGCGGACAGAAACGGTCCGGATCTGATCCTAACGAGCGTGAGTCTGAAGCAGCCTCCAACGGCGGAACAGAATGGTCCTTCGTGGTCCTAACAGCGGTGTGACAACTGCGCTCCGACGGCCGTGTGTTGCTTGTATTTACATGTAGACCGTGGCATTTGTCCAGTGTGCTAAGATTGCTTCTCTATCTCCTCGGCTCGAATCTTTTCCGTGCTCTGAACGATAATACTACTTACCCATTTATTAATTGGCCGCATTAACAGGATATGGATACTTTTTAAAAAGTATGAAGCAACTATACATGCAATTGGTGGCTACATGCAAAACGCCTTATCCCTTCGCTTGTGTACCGATAAGTGCTTTGACATGTATCTAAATGAATATGCTGTATGGGGTAGCTGCAATGGTTCCACAAGTGCATGGGGCGCAAAGGTGGTCAAGGCGACGTGCTGACAAGCCTTTGACAAGGATCCAACTTGTCAGCACGTCGAGTGTGTGAAGCCTCTCTCAGCACACTGTGAGCACAGACACATTTTGCGCACATGCGTGAACTATCAAGGCATCTGATATCCAACATGTAGCTCGCGAGCATTTTGACATCGACAACTTGCCTGCATCACCCCGTCGTGTTGGATGGATCAGCCTTCGAGGTCGCGGAATGAACATTTGGATACTGTGAATCACGGCGCAATGTTGATGGTGCACCATCTTGCATCGCTTGGTGGACCGTCAACATCTACTGTAAGCTTACATGTACTGTACATGTAGGACTGTCTTGGGTCAAGACTCTTGGCTGCCATCCAAGCGATGCCTGGGCCAGACTGCCAGCGACAACTTGTCACGCAAATCCGGGAAGTCTCCCGCTGCGCAGCTGTGCGGTCCCATGCCGGTGTTGGGTTAAGCAGCCTCCTGCTCGGGCACTGCCTGGGTGGGTGGGTGAATTAACCTAATTCAGTACATTTCGATTTCGGACGCTGCGTGGGTTACTGGGGCCGGGAGGGTAATGGATGACCCGGGAACCTGTGTGGTTTCAGCCGAAACATATCTCTAGCAGTAGTGTGTGTTACAGCTAACTCAGTACTCCAATATATAGGATTCGGAACGGTTAGCCTAGACGCACCGCTAGGGGGATAATACCGCAGTTGCATAGCGTGGCTGTGGAAGGTGAAATCAACGCTGTCCTGGACCCAATCCCGACAAGTCCCTAAGTTAATGAGGGCACCCAAACACCTCTCCTCACCTGGGGGTGGAAGGCATCGTCAGGTGGGGAGTTTGGTGGGGTATGTACATACCCATGCCGGTGTTGGATCCTCCGATCCACTGGACTCCAGTGGAACTTCCAGCGTGTTTGAAGCAAAGAATAACCAGAATACAGTCCACATGTGGACGCAAAAGATCGTTTAGCGGATCGGTAAGGCTACAGCAGCACAATCAACAAACGCCGGCTCTTCAAAACCGTCTTCGGAGCTCTCATTCCTGCCAATGGAGACTTCAAGCCAATGTGCGAGTTGCGGTGATTGTGTGGTCAAAAACCTTATGCCCATAAATCCTGCATCATCCTAAGTCGTTTGCGCTTCGTCACCGCTGCTGTGCGTAAGTACTGTACATGTATCCGAACTCTACCGGTACTGTACTCCAAATGAGTGCTTCTCTGTTTCCTCTGCAATTCCGATGTTGCAATCCTCCTCACTCACGACAGCACGTCTTAACTCTCAGCAGAACCATTTAGTTTTTTGACGTCCCGTTCACACCCAGCATCAATCTGAAGGAGTTTTTTGCTGTTTGCAATGGTGTCCATCGTTTCCTCCACGCGAAGCACTAATCGAAAGACCGACATCAACTCCCCTTCCCGGCCGTTCCTGCTCAGCACAGGAAGAATGTCAAACGAAGCACCAGTACACCCAAGATGGTCAAACTCGCAAATTCTTTACTGTATGGCATTGTCAGCGCCATCCGAGCCATCCCCACAATGTACGGATACACCGTCATCATCTTCAGCCACCACACCTTCGCAAACTTCACGCCAGCTCTCTCCAAGCTCGTCATCTTCTCCAGCGCCGTGCACCAAGTCATGTTCACACTCATGAGCTCCATGCCCTTCGCTATCGGTCAAGTCCAAGACGCCGGTCTCATCTTCCTCAGTGCCATGGCTACCTCCATCTGCAACTCACTCGGAGACGATGTATCTCCAGAAGCTAAAGTTGCCACTACCATCGTCACCATCGGGATCGCCACTGCCTCATTGGGAGTCTGTCTCGTCGTCATGGGACGCTTCAAGTTGGCAGCACTCGCTTCGTACCTGCCTATGCCAGTCATCGGAGGCTACCTCGCCTTCATCGGCATCTTCTGCCTCTATGCAGGCCTCGCTCTCAGTACCGGACTCGTGGTCAACGACTTCTCCTCCATGTTGCACATGTTCGACGATGCTCACAACATCTTACTGTGTGCACCGGGATTCTTGGGCGGAGCTACACTGCTTTTGGTCTCGCAGAACTTCAAGAACCCGTTCGCACTCTCGACCGCCATCATCGTCATGCCGGTGTTTTTCTTCTTGGTGCTTGCAATCGGCAGCATCTCGCTAGATGAAGCGCGTCAAGATGGCTGGGTCGACCCTGTGGAGAAAACCGCTTCTATCGCTGAGCTCATCAACCTCTTCGACTTCAACCTCGTGCACTGGAACCAGATCCCCAAGCAGATCGTCACGTGGCTCGGTATGGTTTTCATTGTCGCCATCTCCTCCAGTCTCGACGTCGTCGCTATTGAGATTGACATGGGCAGTAAACTCGACATCAACCACGAGCTCAAGACTGTCGGCTGGTCCAACGTCGTCAGTGGGTTGCTAGGTGGCTACACGGGTTCTTACATCTTCGGCCAGACCATTTTCACCTGTCGTTCCAAGACCAACTCGCGTATCGTCGGCGTGTGTGTGATTCTGGCTGAGATAGCGATTGTTGCTGTCCCAGTGTCCGTCATGAGCTACGTGCCTCGGTTCTTCCTAGCAGCCACACTCTTCTTCGTAGCTTTGGACCTGATGCTCGAGTGGTTAGTGCTTGCATACCGGAAGATGTGTGTGCGTGAGTGGGCTGTAGTGTGGCTGTCGTTCCTTGCCATCAACCTCGTGTCGTTAGATATGGGTATGCTCATTGGAATCGGCGTCGCCGCTCTCAACTTCATGCTGAGTTATATTCGTGTCCCCATTGTGGACAATAGCTCGAACTCTGTATTGGATCGTGCAGAGAGAATGACCCAAACCAACACAAGTTCTGCTATTGCACACTTCGAGTTCTGGGGGTATCTGTTTTTCGGCTCAGTTGTCCAGATCCTGGAGACCGTACAAAAAGGTGTCTTCGTCCATCAGCAGACCTCCAACAGCAAGGAGCTGCACGATTCCAGTCTCCTTCCAATCCACGACATTCCACTCCAATGCCTAGACAGAACTCCCGCCTCAGATGAACACACCACACCAACTCGTTACGTCATCATGGACTTCTCTCGTGTCTCCGGTATGGACGCAACGGCAGCGCGCGGCGTGTTCGAAGTTACCATCAGCTTCAACACCTAGCTCTCGATGCTGACGAAGTAGATTGCCTAGCGGTTCCAAAGACAATGCAAATAGGTAGGGTGATAAGGGATCTCCTTGTTTCACCCCCCTTGTTGGCGACAGTGGGTCCAATATCCAACCATTAATCATCAAGGAACATAGCGAATCTTTGTAAAGCAGTCGAATGCACGAAAGAAAATCACAGCCGAATCCTTGGCGCTCCATCACCTTGAATAAGTAGTCTCGATTAACGCGATCATATGCCTTGGCAAAGTCAAGGAATGCGGCAATCCCTTTCCCTTTCTGACATGTGATCAAATGTTGGAGGTCACGGACTAACATTACTTGCTGATGTATAGATCGTTGCGGAATGAAACCTTTTTGGTCGGGATGAACCAAAGTTGCAATGTGCGGCTTTAATCTGTATGTCAGTACACGTGATAATACCTTAACTTCAACAGGCATCAGCGTAATTGGTCGGAAATTGCCAGGATCTGCTCGATCGCCCTTCTTGAACAATAATGCCACCGAAGAATGACGCTGGTGCGGCAAGAGCTCACCACGCTGGAGTTGATACCAAAACACAATCAGCAAGATTTCCCCAAACGTGTCGGGGTCTATTTGGTAGAAAGCTGACGTGAATCCTCAGGCCCTGGCGTAGAATGCGACCGTATCGTTCGTATAGCCTCAGCAAATTCATCCACAGTAAGATCACTATCGAGGCTTGCTTTGGCTTCCGATGTGAGTGTTCGATCTATCGACTCTAATAAGCGATGCTGGGCATTCGCACGGGGTTGTGACACTTCTGCGTATCGATTGTCGCCAAATATTTTACCCCAGTGGTCATTAAAGCCTTCATTAATTTCATCTGGGCTGTTCGAGACAGTGCCATCCGCTCGCTTCACAGAATCAATCGGGGTGTTGCGCAGCTCATAACGTGGTGGAGTGATCAACCAGGGCACATTCACTTCAATAAATTTCAGAGCTTCTTCTGCACAGTTTTTAAATGATGCACGATGCACTTCACATTCACATTATACCCACATTGCGATTCATTTTTAATCAACAGCTTCACTAGGTATCGTAGTTTAACCCCATTTCTTCAAGCAACATTCAGGGTGATTGGGTCCTGAAGTAACCCTTAGTCGGCACAAACAACATTCAGTGGGATACATTAGATGATACTCGACTATATATTATAAGAGGTTATGTTATAACCTGTTTTGTATGGAACGAAGAACCTCTTAATACTGATAGCCAATTAATTTAGTTTGATAGGGAATGACACCACTCTAGCTAATAAATCCCATACAACAGGTACATCAAGAAATAGGGTTCCAGTTGAATTCGTAAGCGTGAACATGCCTTTTAATAGTATTGAGACTAAGAGTATAAAGCTTTACTAGGCCAGCTCTGCAGAAACACTGGATCTAAAATCAAGAGAATTCTGACCAGTCGACTGCAAAACCAAGTTTCTCATGATAGTAAAGAACACCCATGTCAAGATCGAATAAGCTTAGCAATAAAACACAGCCTCCAGCGATATCAGGACTCTATAGGTTAAAGCAAAATAGAGGACCTCTTTACCACCAGAGAATTCTGCTTTGTTTGATTGGGATATTGGTTTTTGGAATGCTACTCTTTTCCTATCATCTGGATTGGGCGCCTAGCTTTGTACTCCATAGACCATTGCCCCCCTGCACTTCGTGTGAAAAAATATATCATAATCACGTTAAATCGTGGATTCTCACCCACTACTGCATCTCCAGGTGCATCAACAGCGGCACCGCATAATCCGGCAAAACATTGGTGAACATAATCGTGTTTGGTACTGCAGGGCTGACGGAAATGAAGGAAACTGAGTTGATTTAACTGGGTTATCTACTACACTTGGATATCGAATTCTGAAGGTGTTTGATTTTTGAATATGATTTGTTTTGTTGAAGTTCGCCTCTTTCATACTGTGGCACACTGTACCAGTTATCCGTGAGAGCTGATGCTCTTACGTGGCAATACCTGTCTGTCCCGTTAAGTATAAGGGAAAAAATACTATAGAGGGCACTAGAGAGATTCCAACCAGTCCTGTAGGCCAGTCATTACTGCGCCGTCGGTAGGGCGGCTTCCTTGACTTCTTCTCTCTTTAATCTCACTTCTTCTTTTAACACTCTCTGAATACATCTCTTTTTCTCCTCCTCTCGTTCAAGCTAACCTCGTCATATGTTTGAATGGGATAAGAGCAAAACTTACTAGGTTTTGGACTGCTACTCATTGGAATCTTGCCAAGTTCGTACAGTAGCTTTGTGGTCCGTAGGCTGCTGGACCACCAGGGGAGCTGACGGGCGACAGACCCGATCAGGCACGTGCAAGTAGGAGACGGATACCGGTAAGCTTATATTTTAATTGCACTAGCTTCGCAACTTGCTTTACTGTAACGTCATGAATTGTCCATTTGTCCGCGATACTTGTTAAATTAAAATTTATTATAGTGGGGGTAGTGAGTGGGTGCGAGGAGCGTAGCCGAAGCAAACCCGCGCGGGGTGCCCGTGAAGCAGGGTCGCGTGGTATTCGCGCAGGCGGGCCCAGCAACGAACTCCTCAACCCGAACATCTAATCTTTATGTTGCGAACCGCCTAGCCAAGCACAGCGCGGCTGGTTATTACTTTTTCTTATTTTTTTGGTCCATGTTGGACTCTTAGCTCGATCTCTATTGAATTTCCCAATGTACATGTACTAGACTGCCAACGATGAGACCGTGTGCGCAGTAGCCAGCAAAGCGAATATAACCCCGTTTGTTATCGTGGGGAAAAGTGCTAACCGACATTTTCTTGTCATATTATAGAGGCACACCCAAATGCATCCCGGATTAGGGTTTCTGAACGATCTTGGCAAAGACAAAATGTGTCGTACCTAAATGAATTCGTACTGTAGACATTTTTTCCCGCGCTGGGGAAAACTCGATGAGGCGAGTGGGGGTGGAAGTGCGGCAACGGTGTTAGTCTCACGACCTCACTCGACAGCCCAATCCGCCTTAAATGGTAGCTTACTGGACTACCTGATAGACCATGGCCCTTTACGGGTCTTATAAGGCGAGCGTATTCGCTCTACACCGTGCGCTTAGCGCCTGCGAGGTGGCAAGCCTCCACGGAGTTAATCGGCTCTCAGCATTTAAAACAAGGCGGTGAGCCAATCATATTGGGATCGTACTTTACAGTATGATATACTGTACGGTTTGCCCTACATGTAATGACAAAAACAAACAACGCCACAATCCCACAGGCCTTATGATTGGTCAAAATACCTTTGCCCTCATGACATAGCGTGCAGCACGCTGCGTGCCTTTATGACAAGAAAATGTCAGTACTATAATAGCAACATAAAAGTGTACAGCAGTCAGGATACCCTGGAAAAATGAAAAAAATGTTTAGGGAATTAAAATTCCACTTGTTCATTGATATTCTTTTGTTGCCAGTCACGTTGTTTTACTATATTTTGGACAGGTTACCAGCTCGAACAACCGTGGTGGTATGATCCTAGTTGCCCTTATCCGTTGTATGTCAAAACATTTAATTACTCTTGGTGCGTCCAGCGCCCGAGGTGATCGAGTTGATCCATTGAACCGCAGCCGACACACGAGAGTAGTCGGTGGGCGATCCAGCATCACCGCAGCCATAGCCCCAGTTGACAAGACCGATCAGACTGTCGTCTAGGTCACCCTGGCCCTTCTCCTTGATCAGCGGGACACCAGTGTCAGCCACGCAAGCATCCTTACCAGGAAGACCTCCAGTGCACACGTTCGTGGGGTCGATAACGTACACCTGCGAACATTCGTCGTTGCCCCACACCTCAAGGCTAACTCCCTGCAGGTCGTACGACAGAGAACCGTTGGGGTAGCTGGTGACTCCCCAGCCCATAGACTTCGACCACATGCCCGGGACGATGTCTGTGTTGTCAGCCTTAGGAAGCTTCACTGGCGTGAACTTGCTGGGCTTCTCCAGAGTCAGCAATGCGAAGTCGTAGGCGCCGCTGGACTTGTTGTAGTCCGTGTGGTTCTGGACCGACACAACCTTGATCTGCTCGCCGTCCTGCGTGCCATTGAGGTAGTGCGTGCCCACCGACACGAAGTTCGGCTTTTGGTGGGTAGTGCAGAGCGTCGTGGTGAGCACGTGAGTGGGCGAAATGAGCGAACCACCGCGTAGGTGTCGCCCTCAGCGGTAGAAAGGATACCGGCGTTGTACGTCTTCATACTGCTCGGGATAATTCCTCCTCCGAGGATAAGTTGACGCGAGGTGTGGTCAGCAGTAGCAGTGACGGCCAACGAGGCAGCAGCGATGGTAGCGATAACCTTCGTAGTGATCTGAATCGGTAGTGCTTGGAACGCAATGAGCAGTAGGCGGTAAAATCCAAAGTGGTGTGCCGTGTCCACGAAGTTAGCAAACGTGTGGTCGGATACGTGGACGTACACAAGACGAGGAAGAAGGGGATGCTTAGCATGTAGAGGGTCCTTCTCAGCCAGAAGAGCCAACGCATCCGCCCCAGTTCGAGGAGTTCACGGCTGCAGGCCCGTAGCCCGCCTCTACAACGTAGACACAGGTTACTCCACCGCGATGAGTGGAAACTCACCTTCTGTGTATGAGCCTGTGGATTCGCGTTTGGTGACACAAGGCGTCCTCCGCTACAACTGCTGTGTTCCAACGAACATCAAGCGCGAGTTTTACGATGCGGGGCATCCACCAGACTTCGGCTTAATCCTATCCACAGCTGCAACGGTCCCAGGGACAAGGGCATCATGCACAACGCCAACACGCTCGCAGCACCGATCGACGGATTGCAAAGTTCAAGTAACGTTGTTGTACACAAGGAAAGGCTTAAGTACCGCAGCTCGCTAATACTAGACTCGAGACAGGTCCCATTGCCCACCGCCACTCAGGTCAGCAGTAGTAAGTGGAAGTGCAGCAGTAAGACTATACAATGACGTTGCACGTTAGAATTTGCCTTTATCCGTTGAGGCATTGCATGCTCGACACTACATATGTGTAATTCGCGGTCTCACGGTGAGGGTCAGCCTTTGTCAAGTTGTTCTTGCCCATACTGCTATGTTGCCGGTCTTCAAGCCAGCGCAACCGTGAGAATCAGCATCATAATTCCACCATTGCTCGCTTCGCTCTTGAAGTGCGAAACAGATGATTGTCGGTGCTGCGGGTGGAGCACATTTTCCTAAATTTGAGTCAGCGTCGTAAATTTAAGTTTAGGACGATTCACAGTGCTGCGGGAATCGCTCCAGTGTTACGGTTGAGTCACTCAACTTGACTTCACTGGCATCAATCTACAAGTGGAGTGATTCCCGTAGCCGTTTGAACCGTAACAGATAAGATCACAGACCAACTTCGCTCCAAAGCGGTCGAAGAAAGTGCATATTCAAACGTCTGGGCCAATCAAAATGTCTGTGCGAGGGGGGGGCTCGCACGGACGTTTTGATTGGCCGAAACGGTTGAATGTGCACTTTCTACGACCCACTACGGTGTCTGTTTGGCATGTGATCTTATCTCTTACGGTTCAAACGGCTGCGGGAATCGCTCCAGTGTCACCTTATTTTTTGCCATGGGTGGGTCGGTTTAGAATACGGGGTTTTCATCTATTAAAAATAACGTCAATACAAATATCAAGTATTAAATAGATGGCTACATCCTAAATAACCCAATAAGTGAGCGGGATTTTTCAGAATTCCAAAACCCCAAAACGTCATCCAGTTGTCAAACTGAGGCTCCACATATCAGCATATTGGAGCTCCAAGCTTCGCTCGCCGCCCAACCACCAGTACCTCCTCCACTTCAAGACCCTATACATCCAAACAGATACCTCCAAACGTCACCGGTAGCGGCATTTGAACGTCAAGACGTTGGTCCATGGCTGACCTCCACATGTTGTCAAAAGGTACCTACCTAAAAAAATGGTTCATAATTTTTCAAAAAAGCAGCGCAAACCTTCCAGGTTATCGACCAGGAAGTGTCGGGAGTGTACTGGTGAGATGCCACTAGGGACATTTCAAAACCGGCTGAAACGGTCTGAATTTTATCAAAAACACTCCACCGCCATGGACGCCGCATTCCCCGCGAGCGGTGGCAGTCAGAGCTCGCCATGAATGGCAGATGGAGTCTGAGCACCGTCGAGAGCGGCAACATAGTGGAAGCACGTTGAAACGTGCGGTTGGTGCAGTGGATCCTGTTGAAAGACCAAGTAAAGAGTTGAAACAGCTGCACACGTCACGAAATGTGCCGCGTGAGAGCTGCGGCGGTTAAATCCCGCAAAGATTGGCGAAAGAAGCCTGTAGTGGCACCTCAGCAGACTGCCGAGCAAAACTGTTCTCGCCATTTGAGTAATCACTCGCTGCAGACTCAAGCCAGGCAGCCGTTTGTCCTGAAGGACGTGTATCGAAAGAGGAGGATGAACTTGGAAGTTTAACGTACTTAAGTAGTCGTTTGATAAGTGTCTCTGTGCCACTGAGATAGTCTTTTGGCAGTCGAGCAACACAAAGGTCTGGGGTTATTTTTGTGCTAGATTATCTTTTTTAAAAGTCGGACATTGATAAAGCAATCGGTTCAGAATGCCTCAATTGTTTTCCTACGGTGCCCATGAAGCACGAGCTTCGTGGTCAAATGATCACATTGAGTCGTCTATGAGCAAAAGAAATGTATGAATTCTAATACAGCTTCTTAAACCCGAGAGGGTATCCTTCGGTAAAAATTCCAGGGAATACGTACCTGATCTTGTGTTTCGTACCGCTCAAGAACTTCGAAACATTCTTCCACTGCTTCTGCTGTTATCATGAATTCAGATTTTAAAATACATGTACTCGTAGCGAATTCAACCACTCGTGGGAACCAGGCAGCACAATCCACCCAGCTAGATGTTGACGGTGTGATTATTGCCGACCTGCACCCGAGCCTCAAGATGAATTGTCCATTCGCTTGTTAATTTTGACAACACGTCGCTCTACGAGTATCACAAAGCGCTGAACAACATTTAACACGTCCATTCTCGCTTTTGCCGACAACTGCACACTGCATTCAATTGCCAACCAAGTTTTGGTCGCCCTGAAGGTTTTCTCGACAATTGTAATTGCGTCTCTCGCCCTCGGATCTGTAGCTGCCAACACCAACACTGCTCACGTCGAGCGCGTTCTCGTTCTCGGCGGTGAAGTGGTTCCGAGTGGCACGAAAACATGCACAACGGGCATTCGCACCACAGCCGAGGGGAAGAATTTCTGCGGTGGTGTCCTCGTCACGCCTTCGTACGTTCTTACGACGGGTGTATGTACCACGTACAACGAAGTCGGCTACGTGTCTGTGGGTACGTACTACTTCAACGGCACACAGGATGGCGAGCAGATCAAGGTCTTGTCGTCACAAAACCACACGAACTACAATGCCACTAGCGGTTCGTACGACTTCGCGCTGTTGAAGCTGGAAATGCCGAGCAAGTTTGCGCCTGTGAATCTCCCTGCGATCAACAACTCGGACATTATTCCGGGGATGGGGGCAAAAATTATGGGTTGGGGTGAAACTTCATGGCCCAATGGAACCGATTCCTTTGAACTGCGTGGAGTGGGTTTGGAGGTATGGGACAACCAAGACTGCGCCCAAATCTTCGGGGTCGACGACACGATGGTGTGTGCGGGTGGTGTCGCTGGCAAGGACTCGTGCACTGATGACACGGGCAGTCCTCTGATCAAGGAGAAGACCAAGGGGGACTCAGACGACGTTTTGATCGGTCTGGCAAGCTGGGGTAAAGGCTGTGGCCAAGACGGATATCCTGCCGTATACTCACGTGTATCGGCCGCGATCGAGTGGATCAAATCCGTCACCAACGGGCAATAAGCAAGTTCCGTCTTTCATTGTAACCGAATGGCAACGACATTTAGATGTTCTTCAATGACCCCCATGACAAACGTTTTCTAGCAATGTGAAAAACGCGAAAATACATTGTGTTTGCTGAAAGTGCAAATTGGTTTTTTGGGCAGTAATATTTGTTTTACTAAGAAATTGCGCTTTGCTTTTCTGTTTGGGTGGTGCATTCGTCGATGCTTAGTGAAAGCATACACCACCGACAACTGACTGGATCCAAGATCGAGCACTCGACACACGCGAGTAAATACTAGGATACCCGGGCTTAAAGCAGTCAGAACTCCAGCTTACCACACCAACCACTACGTCGCCGGTTGGTTTCTCCACCACAAGAGGTCCACCATAGTCACCTGTACATGAAGCTTCGCTCAGAATCCCGCGTGTGCACACCATGGTATCGTCGACGTTCGTCTCATTCAAGCAGTTTTCGTTGCTCATCAACTGCACATCCGCTCGTGTGAGTTCGTAGGCTATGGTGCCTTTCCCTCCAGTGTCATCCCAGCCATTTTTCGAGACCCATTCGCCATCTTTCACGTCCGAATCATCAACTGCAGCCAACACCGCAGGCTTGAACGAACTGGGGTTTTGCAGGACAAGAATCGCGAATTCGTTGGAGAAATTTGCGTTCGAGCTTTTTGGGTGATTCAAAATTCCTACGACCTTGATCTGTTCTCCGTCTTGAGTGCCATTGACGTAGTGCGAACCAATTGAAGCCCAGCGGATGTCATTGTAAATGCAATAGGTCCCCGTAAGTAGATGCATGGGTGAAATGAGGGTAGCGCCACATCGGTTGTTGCCCTCGGGAGTAGCTCGTAGACCAGCCACATACGTTTTTGTGCCTATAGGCACAATACGAATTGCGTTGGGTGAACTGTCGGCAGGAGTGGACGTATCAACTGCAATGGTACGGTTGTTTGATCCATCCTGAGTGTCTTGGAGAGCTCGAATAGCTGTACCAGGAAGGTTATTTCCCGGTACGAGTCGGGTGATCGGGATAGTGTCGTAGTTTCATTCATCTTGAGCGTTAAGCGCAGTTACAATGGCAACAAATCCAGCAGTGAAGGTAGAGAGGAATTTCATCTTGCTTGCTCAAGACTGAAGAAGAAATGATGAGAACGTTGGTCAAGGTTAGGTGCTTCTACACCATCGACTGGAGCTAAATTGCATAAGCTCCACGTAAACTTGCGGAGAACCAAGATTTTGAGACGTTTATGCCGCTCAAGCGCTTCAGATCGGATGTAGGTTACAGTGATATCAGCACTTTGGTGACCAACTAATAATTTGCGATTTTTCTTCATAGTACCCACGTGAACTGGTCCACGTGAGAATGCTGTCTGCTTTAGTCGGCATTATTGCTGTCTTCACAGTGACTGCACCAATTGTACATGGAATAGAGCGCCAACTTACCGTCGGTGGAGATGTTGTTCCCAGCGGCACCAAGACGTATGTTACCGGACATCGATCGGCACCTGGTGGGAACAGTTTCTGCGGTGGAAGTCTCATCTCTCCTACTCACGTGCTCACAGCTTCGCACTGCGTAACCTACAACATGCGTTGGGTCTCAGTGGGCACGCACTACCGCGACGGCACTCAAGACGGCGAACAAATTCGCGTGATTTCCGTCATGAACCATCCAAATTACTCAAGAGAACTTGGAGTATTCCGATGACTTCTTGGTGCTTGAACTAGAGAAACCGAGTTCATTTCCGCCAGTAAAGCTTGCAGCAGGCGACGGCTCCGACTTTAAGACTGGAACGTGGGCTACGACGATGGGTTGGGGTGCAAATGCTGAGGTCAACGGAACGACGTCCTACGAGTTGCAGCGCGTGAATCTCCAACTAATGAGTGACGAAGAGTGTGCGAAAAATGCATCGATCGACTCAAGTATGGTGTGTGTCGGTGGACTTTTGAACCAAGATTCGTGTTTTGGTGATTCAGGAGGACCCCTTATTCTGACTGGAGACAGTTTGGTGGAGGATATCTTGATTGGCGCAGTGAGTTGGAGCACGGATCAAACTTGTGGAAGAGGGATGTCCTAGCATTTATGCTCGTGTAACGAGTGCGCGAAAGTGGATTGATTCGATCGTCGAAGGCAACGGAACTTGTCTTAGCTAGATTACCTGGCTAATGTAACACGCTATACACGTCAGTAAAGCAACAACTTTATAGACAATATTACTTTGATGATAAAGATCATCCTATCCACTCGAGTCTTACTACAAACAGAATGAGGCATTCATCACTGACGTTACTCGCGGATGTCCAAATCCAAAAAATAATTTAAATTAAAGGATACGTCGGACAAATTATTACTGGAAGAAGCGTAGCCAGTGGCTGCACTGGAGTTGACGCCATTGTTAATGACCAACATTTTGGCACGCGCGATGTCAAGTGCATCATACTCGTCACCTCGCACATGCACTTGGTGCAGAACGTCACCTTGCGCTGTGTCATCTGCAAGTCCGGGTCCACGAAACTCAGCTTCCGGACGATTTTGCACGCGTGGCACACGAAGCCGAAGCACAACTTGCACGTGCTGTTGGACTTGCCAAAGTCGCCAAGCCGTCGACCAGTGATCGCAGCCGAACATGTGACGCAGGTGCTCTGTTTGTTGGGAGCACCGCGTGTCTTGGATTCCGCATAGCGCCGTTCCAGCATGTAAGTCAACTTGCGCATCTGTCCACAATAGACATACTCGAGACTTCCTAGGAACAAGGTCGCGACGACGGGGAGCACCAATCTGCGAATGATACTGCCATCGTCCACTGGATCAATGATCCCCGTCGCATACATCTCCATGGTGTTGTTGCCAATCTCGCGCCAATACGCGATGAAGGAGATATTACCACGA
This sequence comes from Phytophthora quercina, assembly GCA_014706105.1. Classification (NCBI taxonomy): domain Eukaryota; phylum Oomycota; class Peronosporomycetes; order Peronosporales; family Peronosporaceae; genus Phytophthora; species Phytophthora quercina. Next base: position 1,116,807 of record JACBOW010000001.1, on the reverse strand, counting down.
ATTCGGTTTGGAAGCGCGTGAGTTTGCGGGAAGTCCACGGAGTGCAGCAAGCTGTAGCCAAAGCGTTCTCCGGCGGCGTTCTTGACAATACCGATGCCTTCGAGGTAGATATAGTCTCGGTTCTCGGTTCTTGATGAGTCCGGTCGAGTTGAAGGGGATATCGAGCTCCATCCACTTGACGACGAGTGACCGGAAGGGGTCCTCGAGAGACGGCATCACGACTCCATCGAGCACGGCTGCAGAACTGAAACTGTCGGCGTACGAGGCCTTCATGCGCATTGTCTCCAAGTCTTCACTGATGATGCCGAACATGAGGTCGTTCAATCTCCCTTCCTTCGTACCGACGCAGAGAATCGTAGGAGTCCTAGCCGACATCGGTTTTGAGGACTCCTACGATTCTCTGCGTCGGTGAAGAAGGAATTGAACGACATGTTCGGCATCATCAGTGAAGACTTGGAGACAACCCTCGTACGCCGACAGTTTCTGCAGCCGTGCTCGATTCGTGATGCCGTCTCTCCGGTCACTCGTCGAAGTGGATCCCCTTCAACTCGACCGACTCATCAAAACCGAGAAGAGACCTACCTCGAAGGCATCGGTAAACGCCGCCGGAGGCTTTGGCAGCCTTGCACTCGCGAATTCGTGGTCTCCTTCATCGCGTGGCGCTGGCAACAACACCATGGAGATGTATGCGACGGGATCATTGATCCAGTGGACGATGGCAGTATCATTCGCAGATTGGTGCTCCCGTCGTCGCGACCTTTATGTCTATTGTGGACAGATGCAAGTTGACTTACATGCTGGAACGGCGCTATGCGGAATCCAAGCAACGCACCTGCGTCACATGTTCGGCTGCGATCACTGGTCGACGGCTTGGCGACTTTGGCAGCACGCGTGCGGCTTCGTGTGCACGCGTGCAAAATCGTCCGGAAGCTGAGTTTCGTGGACCCGGACTTGCAGATGACACAGCGCAAGGTGACGTTCTGCACCAAGTGCATGTGCGAGGTGACGAGTATGATGCACTTGACATCGCGCGAGTCAAGATGCTGGGTATTAAGAATGGCGTCAACTCCAGTGCGGCTACTGGCTATTCTTCGTCCGACAATTTGTCCGAGGTATCCTACTACAGCCAGTAGGATCGACGTCAACAGGAAAGCTGAGAGTTGCATATTTCATTCATATAAAATAATAATGTGCTTACGTAGAGTTCCTCGCTTGCCAGCACTTACTTAGATTATCTAAGTTAGATCAGATGCTTCCACCAAGAACACTTAATAGTTTTATCGTTTGATCCGTATGTACTTAAGTAAATGTCAATTTCGCGCGTCCATCAAGTGTTCATCGCAGCCCGTAGGTCAGTAACATTCTCGTTCAACTGCGAATAATGCTTTCAACTCACAGAGATGTACGGATTTCATTAGGTACTGTATTTTTTAAGAGGACAACACATACCATTATGAGCGCGAACTACCGTAGGACGACAGTCGTTTTCCTCTTTCAGATTGAGGGCGTGTTTCTGAGTTGAATACTTCAACACATTCAACAGTCAACTAGAAACCAAACCAAGGATCTCTGACACAAACCAATGTTACTTATAAGCGATGAGGCGTATTGCGGTGCTATTATAGTCATACGGATATTTGTGTTAAGCTTTGACGTAGCAGTGGTTGCTTGTAAGAGCATCAATTGCCTGAAACGGAAGTGCTTCTCTTCCAGGTAATAAATACTTCTGTTTGGATAGCACATATTCCAAATGACACTACCTCGGCTAACTCAAACACAGTGTAAACTAATTGGCAATTTCGTTTTTTTTTATACAATTGATGTCATTTTGCCCATACACCAGACCATCGAATCAATATTTTTTTCTAGGTACCCCCGTGCTAGACACCCCCGAATATTAGTTGTTGTGGTATCATCCACTCCATTACACTGAACATCTGTATCGCTACCGGTGCATATATATTGATAAAATTCTTTTCGACGATGTGAACGTTCCATTGGTAAGCGTTTTCATACTCAAGAGTCCTAGTCAACATTTACTGAGAGGATTGTATTTTATTTGTTATGATTGCAACTATAATTCGTATCTGCGGCTGTCTTGGTGTCGATTTACAGGTAAGAGCTTTACATATTGACTTTCACAACATCGTACAACCACAGATTACTTCGCTGTTTATCACCCTCTACTGTAATGGTTGAGGCCCAGTAACAACTTTTCCAAACCACATTCCGACACCTATTTCAGACAACCCCCGCCCACGACCGACTCGATCCATGCGCGCACGCGAGACACAATAGCGAACGCTGTCGGGGTTGCATCCCTGCCGCAGGTGTCACCCCAGCTTACGAGACCGATTAGTACAACGCTTCCATTTGGTGATTCTTTAACCAATGGTCCCCCGGAGTCACCATAGTATGGGCTCTCACCTGGTCCGCCAGCGCATGTCACGGTATCGTCACTTTTAATTGCTCTTGAGCTGTAGCTTCACGCGTTTGAGCTCGTACGATGTGGTCGCATTTTCATCAGTACATCCCCATCCTGAGACTGTAGCCCGCTCACCAGCTTTGATGTCGGACCCACCGGTTACCGCTAGATTCACAGGTTTAAACTTGCTGGGTTTCTTCAACTCCAGCAGCACGAAGTCATTCGACAATTAATGGCCATCGGACGTGTAGTTCGGGTGGTTCGTGATCAACACAAATTTAATGTGCTCGCCGTCTTGGAGGTAGTGCGACCCAATCGACACCCAGCGGATGTCGCTTGCCACACGCGCCCAATACGTAGGTCGGAGTAATGACAGAACCCGCGCAGAAGTTGTCGCCATCAATTGTGGTTCGGAGACCCGGCGTATATGTCTTGGTGCCAATTTCTGCGATCTCTCCACCGACAATCAGTTTGCGCTCTGGTTGTGTCACTTGGTGGTCCGAGTTCACGGCAATTTGGCCATCGATGAGGGAAGAAACGAAAGCGAACGCGATGGTACCGGCAACAATTGAGAGGACCTTCGTTGCGGTTGGTTTTGAGGGTTTAGCTGGGATGCTGTGGAGGAAGTAAAAGCGGCAATGTTGTCACTGAAGACTTGTCCACGATAGGTTCATCACGCGAGCCGATGTCAATGCGACATTGGCACTCCCAAGGACAGTACTTTGTCGTTCGACGGTTTTACACGTAGTTCTTCTGTTATTTTTACTGTTTCCAGAGCGCAACATCCACATTTGCGTGATTTAACATATAGTTCAGGCAACAGATTTTCCAACTCGAACTGGTACCCATTAATGTTGATGGTACAATAAGCTAGACACTATCCAATTCAACACTTGATATCCCACCAATATCCCAGAATCAGAACGTTGTGGATGGAGTGTACACAACGACGTTTTCATCGAATGAACGTAATATGGGGTGTCGCCGAGTTTATAGGCCAAAATTATCACATTCATCCAGCAATAGGTACGCTGATAAATGAAGGAATAACCGCTTTGTATCCGTTTTGAAGATTTTCGTATTCAGTCGTTGTCTCTTTCAAAAAACATTGCGTTCCGAAGCTTTTTTACAAGCAAAAATTATTTCTAAATAAGTTTTGCTTTTATAAAAGCCCTTCGTTTCGAGGTAATAAACGCTACCGGTAGCTGATTCATTTTGGAGCAGAATTCCACCCGAAAGCATGTTAGCAGGTTTTTTTAAGCGCCGGCATGACAACATGGACTGCAGTTGAGTTTAGCATAGACAAACAGCAGTGTAAATTACTTCTAAAGTACTCTCAAGCGTTAGAAAAATGAACTTTAAAAAAATCTAGTTCACTCACAAATTTATGGTGGAATACTTAGAAATATGCTGTTCTTCATCCGCCCCGACATCGACACTTCTTGGGTTTTAGAGTGATGGATATTGCGGAAACAGTGCCAATGTCAAACAGCAATACATTTGTCCTTCACTGGTGGAGCGACCCAAAAAGTCGGTATTCTATTTCCCTTTCGATCTTTAGTATCCACACCCTGTTGTGCTACCGAACGCCGCCGTTTACACTGTTAAAGCATCAAGCACTACATACAACCAGTGCTCGAGGTCACCTAAATTGTCGTACTCCACCCGGTATGGAGTCAGGCAGGTGCTGGAAAGGTTTGGAAGTTGTGCAAGACAACCCAAGGTTGACGATAAGTAGAAGAATTACTACTAGAATACTTTCTAGGATATGTGATTCCAAAAGTTGTTTGACCCCGAAGTTTCTTTTAGTTTTTTTAGACTTTCTTTTGGTAAAAACTAAAAGAAACCGTGATATAAACAACTTTTAATTAAAATTAAACTTAGACGACTTGCTAAATATTTAAAGGGTTAAAGAAGACTAACCCTACCTAGTTTGTCTTCCTCCTTACATGTAATATAACAGTAAATCATGCGATTAGTTACATGTATTTGGGATGGCCTTGAAATGATCGCGGATTATGGTCAAACATGAATATAAATCGCCCCAAGTGGGTGCCGCTCTCATTCATGCAGCGGAAAAAAGACAACCGAGTTCTAAAATTTCAAAATTTGTAAAATAAAGAGCAATGCCATTTATTCCTACCAACAAGAGGTTTTGTCTTCGCACCAAGTTCAGTTTAGTGAAAACACACACCACCCGCTACCGAATCGATCCAGGTGCGAGAACTTGACACTCGGGAGTAAATGCTAGGGTAACCAGGTTGGCCACAGTCGTCGCCCCAGGTCACCACTCCAACCAATACGTCACCACTCGGACGTTCCACTACAACCGGTCCACCATAGTCACCCGTACACGAAGTCTCATTGACAGCCCCACGCGAGCACACCATGGTGTCATCCACGTATGTCTCCTTTTTGCAGTTCTCGTTGCTCATCAACTGCACGTTTGCACGTGTCAGCTCGTAGGCCATAGTGTCTTCACCTGCCGTATCGTCCCAGCCCATTTTCGCAGTCCACTCGCCGTCTTTGACGTCGGAATCATCAGCCGCTGCAAGAGCTACGGGCTTGAATTTGCTAGGTTTCTCCAGCACAAGAATGGCGAGGTCACTTGAGAAGTTGGCGTTGGAGCTCTTGGGGTGGTTCATGATTGCCACGACCTTGATCTGCTCACCATCTTGGGTACCGTTGACGTAGTGCGATCCGATCGAGACCCAGCGAATATTATCGCGAGAGCCGTACGTCCCCATAAGAACGTGAGTGAGTGAAATCAATGAGGCACTGCAGAAGTTGTTGCCTGCTTCTGTGGATCGTACGCCAACTACGTAGGTCTTGGTCCCACTCGGAACGATACTTGTACTCTCAAGCGAAGCATCAGTCGACTTGTTGTTTGACGTTAAATCCGCAGCCGAGAGAGTGTCGTAGTTCGATACTTCATGAGTGTCTTGCAGGGACGTTGCGATTGAATCGCTGGAGAAGTTGTTGCCTGGAGCTAATTTGGCGACCGGGACCGTATAGTAATTCGACGACCCACCGTGTACGGTGGATGTCAAAGCCAATGCAGCAGAGGCGACAGCAAGAGTTGATGCGAGCTTCATCTTTGGCGTTTTCGTGAAAATTGAGAAGCAAAAGAAGCAACGGAGGAAAAGTACGAATGGAATGGAGCTCGCAAGCGAACCACAGTGAATTGCAGAGCTCGCATAGCCTTGGCAGTGAGCGATGGGGGGATTGATTACCTTTTGGCACTCGTTACGATGACTATATAATTCGACATAAAAAGGCTATCGAGCAACTTGCGAGCAACTTTACACTCGACCCCTAACCCACCTATACCCTGGGTGGGAACAAGGTTTAGCACACTGCCCGAAGACTACGTCGATTTTGAACTTTTCTTGGCCAAGCCTGTTTATTTGACACTAGTCTTCCAGCGCTGCACGCTGCGCTTATTAATAATCTCGAATTTCATGCATTTTGAGGGTCTAGGGGTAATGTCCTGGTTATGTCGAAATAGTTGGTCCATCTAAGCACTTTTCCCGACATCAAAACAAACATCGATCAGCATGCTTACACGCAAGACCTGTGCCTCCAGGAACAGATATAAGTTCACTTCTACTTTGAACTTTGCTCTAAGCTGCTGCATTTGTCTGCTGTGGGAACCGATGCCATTGTGTCTATGCCTCAGTGTCACTTACAATATACGCTGCCAAGGTGGTCATATTTGACGGTGCTCATTCAACCTGCCTTAGCCTCATCTCAAAAACTTACAAAGGCCGGCTGTTTTCGAGCAAGTTATCCTTTGATTTGAACCGTCCGATCGACTGCAACACCAATAGAGAAGAAAAGAAACAAGTTTATGTAAGCTTATTCGTGGTTCTTCCTCGGCTTCGACCAAGCATTTAGCAGCAACACTTGCATCAAATTCTATCAAAAACTACATGTAAGTTTTACTTACATGTAGTCGTGCGCCATTTCACGATAGAGAACAAACGGTAACAGTGAATGGAGGCACAGCTCCATAAATCTGTCGTAGGGTACGCTTGAACTCGCGCTGGATCTTTCCTATCTGAGAACCTTATCTCGGACGATTACTACACAGCACCAACTTTCAGCTCTTCAGATACATGTAGTTTTCCGGGACATATCAACGTTGACAAAGTCTGGCGTCTGCCTCAAAATGACTAAACAGTTCGAATTCAGAGACCAACGAAGAATCAGAGCTTGCACCAAGTGTCAGGATGAAATCATTCGCAGTTCTTGCCACCTCTGCATTCGCACTTGCGTCCACTATCCCAGTCGCCCACGCCTACGACAATGAAGCTCAACGCCAACTTATCATGAGTGGAGAGGTTGTTCCCAGCGGCACCAAGACGTACGTGACTGGACTTCGAGCGACTCCCGACGGCAACAGCTTCTGCGGTGGCAATCTGATCTCTCCGACTCATGTGCTTACGGCTTCACACTGTGTGGTCTACGACATTCGCTGGGTCTCGATTGGCACGCACTATCGCAACGGAACTCAAGATGGCGAGCAGATTCGGGTTGTGTCCGTCATGAACCACCCAAACTACACCGAGAACGTACAGTACGCCGATGATTTTCTGGTACTCGAGCTCGAGAAACCCAGCAAGTTCAAGCCTGTCAAGCTCGCAGCAGCAGACGACTCCGACTTTGTAGCTGGGAAATGGACTACAACGATGGGCTGGGGGACGGATGCAGAGGTAAATGGTACCAACTCCTATGAGCTCGAACGCGTGGATGTTCAGCTTGCGAGTGATGCAGCTTGTGCTGCTTACGCCACTGTCGACTCCAGTATGGTGTGTGCCGGCGGTGTTTTGAACCGTGACTCTTGTAATGGAGATTCAGGCGGTCCACTGATTCTAGAAGGAGGCAATTCGACGGAGGACGTGTTGATTGGTTTCGTAAGCTGGAGTAAGGACGAAACTTGCGGAAGAGAAGGATACTTTGGCGTTTACTCTCGCGTGTCGAATGCTCGAGCGTGGATTGATTCGATCACGGGGGGCAACGGTACTTGCTTGTCCTAGTTGAATGAACCAGTCATACAGCTTAATGCCCTCCTCACGGGATCCTAGCGTGCAGTTTTTAAACTTAAAAGCAACACAATTTTACCTGTCAATTTCTTTTGTGTTGTTGTTCAGATGCAAAAGTTCAATTATCGGTATGCTACAAAAACGAACAAGAGCTTGGTGATTTGCCTCTAAGTCACTTTCGCCATTCAGCATGGACATGTATCTTGGGGGTATCACCAACTGCCGCCGACCGATCGACACCAGCAGCCGACACCTCGACGGCCACATCATCACTACGACTGCATAAACAACTGCGTGTGTGCCGCGTCAACAGCGGCACTTCCTAATTAAGTACCAACGGTTGGTGCTGCCGAAGGGCACACTCCCCCTGTGAGGCAAGTAGAAGCAGGAAACAGGACTGAGGAGCTACTTGTATGAATGAACTCACTTCGTAATTAACTTTGAAGCACGTAAACGTCGTACAATCATCGTTCTAAGTGTTACTACGCCGAATAAATTGCTCACTCAGGTACCCCCGGTTTTTGAAATGGGGCTGTTGAGAAGCTTCCAGTCGGTCACTTGAAAATTAAGTGGAAGATAGTTTTTCCTTCAGCCGCATCTTCGCCATTGTGGTTTCCAATTTCAGGGCAAGAAATCGCATACTCGACACCTTAGGCTGTGCGTTGATGAAAATCTTCGAGAGACCGTCGTAACCATAATGGGCCGTCAATATCGGGACCATAATCTCTTCTGGTGGCTGCGTGTGTGTCATTTTCGTATACGCGTACCAAGTGTTCAATTGGGGGGTCACAAAAAGATCACCTCCCGCCTTGTCAAGCTTTAACAGCGAGAAAATTGTTTTGGAGGATTTTACATTGTCTTCCCAGGAACTCAAAAGCTCATACCGCAATCTCGACGCAACTTTTTTGGTACTTGGAACGTTCATCCCCATTTCAACCATCTTCGCCACAGCTTCATCTCCGTACCTCTTCGTGAACAAATCGACCATTGTCACCTTCTCCGTGGGGTTTTGCTTGTTGTACCGGTCAACAAAAGCGGCGTACAAATTGAGTGTCGGGTTGCTGTCTTTGGTCATCTGCGGTGTCTTAAAAAGCGTATTACCCGCTGTATCAAGTTTTAGCAGCGTGAAAATGTCCTCTGCGGTCTTCCCCTTACTTTCCCAACCACTCAACAGCCCATTCCGCATCCTTGACGCAATTTTTTTCGTACTTGGAGCGGTCATCGCTACCTCTATCATCTTTGCCACAGCATCGTCACTGTACGTATTTGTGAACATGTCAAGCATTGTCATCGGGTTCTTGGTTTTTTTCTTGTTGAACCGGTCGATGTAGACTGAATAAATGTGGAGCTTCGAGTTGGTGAGAACCTCGTCGAGTCCTTTATCGAGGTTCAATCGCTTAAAGACGTATTCCTAGTTTTTGTTCTTGAATACCCACTATCCGATGCGAAGTTTTTCAGCCAGCGTGAGTTTAACTTCTGCTGATTTCGGTGTAACCAACCAATTGACGAGCTTTGAAGTCGTGGGGACATTCACGGCTCTTTTTTCCTCGTCCTGTGCTCGTCGATTCAGCCTTGGAACCAGTGGAGAGCGCAACAATAGCAACAATCAGCAACACCACGTAATAGAAAGCCATAAATGCCTTAGCGCGAATGTCAGAGAGTGAATACCATTTTTGGGATCAGCAAGACACTGGAGGCTCCAGTGGAGCCATCGTCACCATCGATCTTAATCCATCGACGTATCCTACCTACTGTCTCCGTGCCAGACATAATGCGAACAACCTCCATAATATATCTGGCACGAGAACGTCGATGCGTGCCGAGATACGATAATGACGATGGTGTGAAGCTGTACATTACGCCCACTGGAGCCTCCAGTGTCTTGCTGCCCCCAAAATTGGCACTATTAACCCGAGGAGAAAGCATCCAGCGTCCGAAACCACCTTGGAAGTCACATCAATAGCACGCACAGCTCCTAGCGCATGGTCTCCTATTGAATGCATTTTAGCTGGGAAACAGCAACTTTACACAGGTATGTTAAATGAATAGGGGGTGTCAGAATTAACAAAAATGTTTTCAAATGGCATCGTCAAATGGCATGGGGAAGCGACATGTCATTTTTAAGTTTCGTTCAAGGCGTATCAGAATTGCGCGGGAAATAACTGGGATTGAATTTTCCAAAAGTCGCGCCAACATGCCCAAGACGAGTGAGCGCCAGCTTCTCATCGCCGGGGTAATTGATCTACTTGCCCTCTATCCTCGAAAAGGAGTTCGACGAAACCATCGGAGGCTCCCCTCCTTTCGACGACTGGAGTGAGTGTTTTCCCGTCAAGTCCACGGTTGAAGATCTGCACGATATCCTCGTACAAATTCTACGACGGCGTTACATGACGGAAAGAGCGACCACACAAAGAAGCAGAGAATTCGCGAGGGAGTACTTCCAGAATCTCGATGATGATGCATTTCGATAGCTTACACACACCACAAAAGAGTCGTTCGACATTATCTGCCAGTTGATCGAGGGCCATCGCGTGGTTAGCGAGCATTAACAGGCCCCGATATGGCTCCAGCTTGCCGTAGCCCTTGATCGGCTCGGGGCAAATGGGAATGGGGACGCACAACGAACATCTGGGGCGTTGGTACAGGAACACTTGACTTTGATCTTGTGTGAAAGTGCGCATTTTTCACTCTTTTAGACGGATATTTTCTACCGTGTTTTGCAAAACCCCTTAAAGGGCGAAAAATGCGCCCTTGCATCACGAAAGGGTGAACCCTTAACCCTTTCGTGATGCAAGGGTGCACTTTTAACCAATGCACTACTCGCTTGCGAGCTCATACGACTGCCAACACTCGCATTGCTAATTCAGCAGCTTTCACCCAAACACACGCAAATCTACGAGCACTCATCGTAAATCTGGAGCAGCTCTGCTGCTGGCTTGCCTTCATTGACCAGAGCAAGGATAAACTCGCGACGCTCGGAGGCTTTGCGCGAAGCTTGTTTTAAACGTTCCCTGCTTGTCAGCTTTCTCTTCGGCACACTTCCGCTTGTTGAACTCCAACTGCTCGTAAAGGAAGCCTTGCTGTATCTCCTGCTTTTTCAAGCTGACTTCCGTGTGGGAGTCGGCGAGCGATAGATTCTTCTGGTGGTTTGAAAGTCTCTTCTTCTTTTGCACCGCTCTTCTTGGTGGGTTTACTCGAAGCGTCAGCTGTACGCTTTGTCCCAGAACTCTTCGAGGAAGCCTGGGGAACATTGGTGCGTGCTGCCAAAAATGGCTTGCGCACTGATATCTTTGCTTTTGCTCCTGCCGATTTACCCTGTTTTGCTTGGTTACCCGCTGAATTGTTGTTCTGAATGTCTTCTCCAGATTCATCGTCGTTCCAGATGCCAGCTAGTCCGCAAGGCTGGTCACCACCCACACGAAACATACGCTGGGCCGGTTGCGGTTGTGGACTTTGGAGATCATCAAAAATGCTACTTGCAGGAATCAAATCGTCGGCAGCTTCGCTTAGGTCTGCTGCATGCGACGGAAGTGGCCCAATCGATATGTCCAACGACACAATGTTGTCGTCATCGCCCTCAGCAGTATGATCTTTGGAGCCTAGTTCAGTATTCCCTTCTAAAATACTGCTGTCAAGGGCATTTAGTCTCCAACGTTTGCTCGATTGTCTTGATCCCGTTGGCATGGTCGCGTTTAGTCAGCCCCATCCCGGTGCGATGCAGACTAGCGTCGAGAGTTTCCCTGTACTTCTTCATATAGGTCCGCCATCTATTCTGCAGTTGTTCGCCGGACAGGTGAGGTAACTCGCTGAGACCCGAACATAAGACGAGATCCGCACCTAGTGAGCGGTCGCCCCGCCGAGGTGTCGCCGGTAGGCCGACCTCCCGTTCATACCGGTTACATTTATACTTGATATTTGTATAGGAAGTAGGAAACGACAGGACAAGATCTAACGCCCTTTTGGGCCATATCAACAGAACAGAATTTCCCACGAACTGCTTTACCGACCTCGGCAAGTCCAATGTGTCTGGCTACTTTTGAGCGTACGGAATGCCTGTCGCTGGACGCGAGTTGTAGTAGCTTGTGTTCATCCACGGCCAGGCCAAGCGATAGATTTCGAGCAACGCAGCCTTCACCAAAGGCCCCGGGTTGTAATGCAACACCATGCTGCATCGACGCATGGTCCTGCAGCGCGCTGTGTACATGCGGAGGGTGGGCAAGTGCGGCAAGTGTATTCAACGGCCACCGGTGGTTGCTGCACTTTGCTGCACTTACAACACGATGTATAGGCTGCTCACAGCCCGGCATCAGTCTGTAGGCTAATACGTATTCCATCCCGCACATGTTTCCCTCCCCCGCGCCCGTTGCAGCGCGCCCCGCGTGATACTGATTTGGGGCAGCATTTATGCCGCCCTTTCGGGTCTTTTACACGTCTTAACAGCTCTGGGGCAGAATTCGTCGGCTGGAGCACCTTGGCGACGTCCTTGTCCAGCTAATGAGCCCTCGCACAGATCTGTTGGACTTCGGGAGACGACATGAGGGCCGGAGGTACACCGTCCGTGCGCCGCGCAGCGTGGCATCTCGTTGACGCATGTGGTGACAGGATTTTATATTGTGTGTATCGTGCACTGGATAGCGTACGTGTACACCACCATCCACCACAACGATTGTGACGTCTGGTCGTAAAGAGGTCGGTCGATGTCATGAGTGCTGCAAGCACATAATCGAGTGCTGAGCGCTGATTCCTTGCGTGTTACTCGTTTCTACCCCTACACCTGAATCAGACGTATTCTGTAGGAGAAATGTGTTTGTGAAGGCTTTTGGCGGGCTTATTGGGCGCGACCACTCGCGAAGACAAAGTATGGTCTTTAAAACACCTCAAAACGTCCAGATTATCCGTTTGTCTTGGCGATTACGGATGTTGCGGTTTTCGTTTTATCAAATCCACACACTTTCATGACCCCTTTAGTCAGACATACCGTGTTGATACACGTACATGTATGCCGATCGACACCATTGGGTAGCTTACAGCATCTCCAGCGACAAGTTTTATGCGAAGTTCTAACGGTGGCCTTTGAGATCCGGAATTTAAAATGAACTTAGCGAGCACTCCGTTCTCACGGCGGCGGGTCTTAAATAGAGTTTAACTGTGTTTTGGCCATTAGAAGTAGCCATTGCTGAATTTATTTTGTCCAATCATTCGGTTCAACTACGTCAATAGTACATTACGTAGTGGAAACGATAACAACGGTTTACTAGGGGCTTGGGTCTGGTTCCACTACGTATCCAGACACCCCTTGCATCACTGGATTGCCTCTTCATCCCTCGTGCAATGCGATATTTAGCAGCATGTTCGCCCGTAAAATTGGGGTGCACCACACAATCCTTTAAAACGGGGGGTTTATCTTAGAACTCGAGATCCAACGGATAGGACTTCGTGAAGTCAAAACCCTGGTTAGGACATCCCGCTGGAAGCTTAAAACTTATGCCCAGGTTTTAACGCGCTACTTTTAAGATAAAACCGCCTTTGGGACTTGCCACTGCAGATGCTCATACGTTGCTCTAAACAAAATTAAGTTGCCCTAAGCGCATTTCTCTTAACCCGATACGTCATCTCCAGGACCCTCGAGAACGGATGTCATGGGCCTGAAATCCATCAAAATGGAGGTGCCGACAGGCATATCGACCCAGGACAAACCCCTTTCACGCTCGGTTTTCTCCGCTGAATCGGTGCATATCAAGGCGAACTGGTACCTGGTCTAGGACCTAGCCCCTCAAAACGCGTCCTGAAATCTCAGGCATCGAGTTCGCCGTCCCGAAACAAGATTTCACCCCCTCCTGATAGTGTGCACGATGGTGACGGTCGGCATACATTTTCAATGGTGATACATGTATACGGTAAACACTTCCATTGCCTTTGCGCCAAGCAACGATTGTGATGTGTAAGTGATTGTGCTCCAGATTCAAACTGAATGCTTGTGTACAGGCAGTTGCTTCCTGGTTTGCTCATTATTTACGTTTCGTTTTGAAAACATATTTCGTTGTTACCATTAAAATTCTAGATTTTTTCCGATAACTTCGTGGCTAGATTCGTGGCACTAGCTGTTCATTCTGTTTGCTGGTCTGCTGTTCTCAGAAATGCCTCGATACAATACTCCAACCACACTCCGTGCTCAGCTGTTATTTGCGATCGCTTTTCGCGTCTTGCTACTGCTCTTAGTTGCTGAATTCCTTGTTGTTCGAAACTTGGTACAGCTTTTCTCTTTCAATGTTTTATAACTCTAAATCAGGGGCGGAGCCAGGATCAAATCAAGAGAGGGGCACAGTGTTTAGGGGTAAGTTGATATAGCTTTCACCATGGGGTATGTAGAAATTTTGTGTTGGAGAGGGGTCGAGTGCCGGGGCAAATCGGCCCTGCCTCCGGCACTGACTCTGATGCGCTGTATCCACAATTTAGCTCATTATTTATTAAATTATATTTCAAAATAAAAAATACTAGGGATGCACGCTTCCATCGCCAATTTATCCATAAATCGTTCAGATGTACTCTATTTGTTATTTTAAACTATAGAGTCCTGGTGTCGCTGGAGGCTATGCCATATCGATAATCGATCCTGATTTGAAGTTTGGTTTTCGTCCTGTAATATTTCTGCTTGAATGTTATATCAATATGCGGCGGGGACGCTGCTTCGGTTCAGGACAACGCTCTTGAATGCTTGAATTTGTTGCGACTTGACTAAACCTTCGACTGCTGTTTGCAGAGCCTTCGCTATTGGATTCCAGGTAATTAGTCCATGAATCCCCGTCGAATTTGTCCATAAAAATGCCTTGGTAATGTTAACATGCATCACAATCTGGCAGTTTTGGAGTGATCAGTCTTGGTTTCGCAAGGTATAACAAGACCCCCCCCCAAATAAATAAATATAAATAAATAAAATAACAAAAATCATTAAACGCTACGTTGCATCAATGCATTCGAGAGTCGTGTACAGCGATTTAAACGGTGAAGCATTGTTTCTTCACACGCCATGCTCTGACGGGTATGTGGCAATCACTATGGATACCATGGAGCAAAGCCTTCTCGACTGCTTTTGAATGGAGATTGCTGTTAGTTCCTAGGCCGAGTAACATCGACGTGTAATGGAGGCAGCAACAAAATGTAGTGTTGATGCTTTGGCGAATGCACACGGCTATTGTGTTTCATGCTACGTGGAGACTGCGGAATGACATACACTTTCATATTTGGACTCTCTGCTTGAAACCCAAGCTGAAAGTCCGAACACTCAGTGGGTGGCGGGTTCTTTTCACAGACACTGTCAATTTATCTACCGTCATTCAGCTGAACTAGGTATTGATGGCAACAAAGGTGTCGAAATTCTTCGACAACTTGTATTCGACGCACCTACAGCTTTATTCCTGTTTTTCACTGAACGACGAACTTGGATTCCCCGTACGTAGTCAATCAGCAATTTCAAGTATTGATACCCTTATTACTTAGTTAGCGAAACGATAAGTCCTCTAACTGTTATTAATACATGTAATAATAGTAATAATAATAATTTTATTATTATCAACTTATTTCACCCCCTTAAACATTATTAAAATGGTGGAGGGGTCCATACTCGACGCCGTGGAGGGACAAATTCAATGATTTCGGCGCTTCGAATCCTAAGCGTTAAAGAAAGGAGGTTATCGTCTCGCAGTTCTCTGAAATTTATTTCAGAACTAAGGAGGGATCCGAGCGAGGTCTGATTTCCGTGAAGCCATAACCTGACAATTTAGATCAGGTTATCGGAAACAGGTTTAACGGGGGAACGTATACATTTAAAGCGAAACATTACAATAGTTAATGTCCGAAAAAATTATACATGTTTCGATTGATTAAGTTCGAAAATGTTGACTGTGTCGTCTCCCTCTCTGTTAAGTCCGTGCGTTAATGGATCGGGTGTTGCGCGAACAGAACATAAAAAACTAATACCGGTCTGGGTTCATGCAATTGTGTTAGGTGCGTTATTCTAATGATGTACCGTTGTAGCTTTCGCAGCACTGTACAGATGCTGCGGCTGCGAACCAGGCGCAGGAGATGCGTTGAAGTGGACTGAGAGCACTTTGAAGATGTCGGCCAAGGTGAGCTGTTCTAATTCTAGAATGGTTCATTTATTTCAGTAAATAGCAGCGACTCCACCAAGTAGAGGCGGCATGTAACCGCCGCCACGCGTGGCTTTCATTTATATTTGGTTGAGACATCAACCGCTCGAATCTAAGCCGAGTTTAAATTTCAGAGCTTCCTCGTGCAACGCGCGAGTTTGTTATAATAATCTTCAATTCCGTTGCGGGGCGATAAAAAATGCCAACAAAAGGAAGCACCAAACTTCGAACACTTGGTTTTTGAGCGTGAGTTTCCTAGAATAGGATGCCGTTCGCGTAGTCTCTAGTATTCCATCTCACGTTGAGACTCTCCACGTATTAATATTTACTACAGAGTATCAAAATAATTGTATGCTGACTAATCTCGGGTAATTTGGGAAGACTAGCAACCTCCACTCGGCCTTTCTGTTGAACGTCTTGTTCGACGGTTGCCGAAGAGACCGTCAGGTTTCCGATAACGCTGGACAGGAGAAGAACTACCGCTTCAAAGGTCACACAAGTTGTTGAATTGCTTGGTTCGAGATTTCTAGTCGTGAACACAAAATGAGATCGCCAAGTATAGTCTGAATAGCACATCATGAATTTCCAGATAAGGCACAGACGGTGCTTCGACGGTGCCGCACCGTCGAAGCCTTGTTATCTGAGATATGGCAGCACGAATAAGCATTTGTGGATTTATGGACACCCACGTATCTTCATAGGATAATTTTTCACTGATTTATCTGGGTGTAAACATTTTGTGATTGGAGACTCGAAAGAAAACGACGCGTACCTTTAAGTCCATAGAGAGAGGTAACTCAGGAATTCCCACTTCCTTTTGAGTGTGGCAATTCGCAATTGTAGAGATACCCAGTCAAGAGCAGCGCCTATCCACTGTGCATCGCTGGCACTTGTATATTAGATCGTCGCAATTTTGAAACAGTTTTGTGAATGGACCCCGAAACGGTACGTCTCGAACGAGGTGAGGCGATCTCTCGCCTGGTTCTTGTTCGAGTCTTGTGCTTTATACTTTTATTGGAACTTGCGGCTGTGACTTCCGACGCCGATAAAGACCCGTAAGGGGTACCCTGGTGGATAATACGGTGTTCTTCACAGCTTGTTGCGATGAAAGACGTGACTACCGCAGCAAAATCCAGAACTGCTATTTGTTGTGGGTGGACTTCGTCGTGTGCTTCTCTTGGTCCCTACATCCAGGCACACGTCCTGCGCGTGCTGTGCGCGTGGCCAGTGGGGGCTGCAGTTGAAGTGAAGCGAATGGTGCGATATGATTGGGTGACCTTTCAAGAACATATACCGTGACTGACTGAAACTGGTTGAAGTGGGGAAACATACTGTGGTGGGGACGGTTATTGACGAGACATCACGTATCGTCAATGCATACGCCAATCATAAGTTGACACGCCAATGAATATGCCAATCGCCAATCGATACGCCAATCAGTCGGTGATACGTCAATGGGGTCAGATTTGTATAGGACATTGTATAGGCCACCAAGGGCAGTAGGAGGGAGTCCTGTGGTAGTGCATGTGTAGAAACCGACAAATAGGCAAGAGCAAATAACTCAATCAAAATCATTTTCTGATTCCATTCATCTGCTCACATCGACAGCATTCCTCGTTCGCAACCTACACCCCGAATTATACTAAGGCGGGCGCTTCAGCCCATGTTCTCTATATGGGTTAGGTTAACCAACCATTATAAAACCAAGTGATCATGCAAACATGGGCTTACATGTTTGCAATCGTGTATGATTCGAGGACGGGTGTCATGGATTTCAAATCGTATGCAATTCTCAATGATCGTACTGACAATCATTCGTCAAAGGGCACCCCCATTACGACAAGTCCAAAAATCGTACAAGGATTTGACTTACATGTATATAAATCAATACAAGCAGACAAGTACATGTATTACGGGTTTTAGTGTTGAGATGCTAGACCGAGGTCTTCAGTTACCTCTTCAGCTACGTGGAGTGACTCCGGTTTACTCACTAGTCCTGCTATCTCTGCCTCCAGAAAGACTGGGTCCGCCGCTGGAAATGCGCATTTATCCGCTAGAATGGCAAGCTTGCGGAACCCACTTGCCAGCTTAGCAGTAGGCCGGTTCTCCCATGCATTAGTGAGCCATGTCATCAGCGTTGGTCTTGACGGCGCGTCCAGCTGGAACTTTTACTGCGAACCACTTTCCTGGCGGGGTCGAATCAAGGCTTGTAGGTGCCTTACACATAGAGTCCGCAGCACCATTTAAAAGGCTTCATCCATGCAATATCCACGGACTGATGTGATGATGTGTAGCCCGGCGGAATCTTCATCAAAACAACGTTGATACTTGCAGCATAATCCTGGACGGCTCGGGTCCAGTGCCGCTAAAGTCGTCCCAGAGGAGAAGCACCTTTTCTCCTAAGCTATCCCTTGAACCGAAGTGAAATTTCAACAACTTTATCGATGATCCTGCATTCCACCAGCCCTTTTCATTGCAATAAATCTGAACATCATGTTTGTCCATCAATGGTGCCACTTCAGCCCAAACACCACGACCAAAACCATTTTGATGCTCATGGCGGTAAATTTCCGGGGCCTCGACTCTCGAATGGGGTGTTTGAAAATCACAAATGGTGTATTTCCTTTCCATGCATGTCTCCGAATAGCATGACCATCATCCGCTTTTTTTTTAGCACTCGCATTATGAATCCAGCCTGTACACGTTCCTTTCTCCTCATACGTACGCGTAGGCAGATATTCATAGTTCATGGTCGTCTAGTATGCTTTCTAAACATCCACAATACCTTCCATCTCAATGGTATTCAGCACTTCCAACCGAAAACGCCGAGCGACCTCAGCAGAAACTGCAGGCGTAATTTGGCCAATACGCGTTTTGCGTCGTAGTGATAGATGATACCTGGAAAGAACGCGATTTCCCAACTGTCCGAATCTGAGAAACTATCGGCAGGGACCCCAACACCTTTGACTACTTCCTTTGACTTGCTTTCCAGCATCAACGGAGAAACAGGTACAACTTCGCGGCGAAGATCCCGCACCCAGTGCGCAATGAAGTCCTCCGTTTCATTGTCCGGCACCTTGGAGAGTCCGTCCGCTATATTCTTCTGCAGATGGCCACGACGATTAGCCACAGCTGCGAACATTGTTTCTTCTTTTTGAACCCATTTGTATATTTGGCGCTTTTTCGAATTCTGCTGGGATTTAGTCAGGCTAGGTAGAACTGCTCCATCGTGTCCTCCATGCCACTGGCCAGGTAGCTCTAGAGTATGCGTGCTATTTTGTCATTGCTTAAACTGTCGCGCACGAACTCGCGTGCTTTCCAGCACACGCCCTTGATGCTGTTACGACCCTTGGGTCGAGTCTTCGGCGCCATATTTGGCAATGGCTTGGCGTCCAGCGGCATGAAAAAGAGTCGGACCGCTCAAGGTTTTTACACGAGCGCCCTTTGACAAACTTTATCCTGATATCCAAACGAAGCAGCACTTTTGGGCACCTTCCAAAACCCGTATCAGATGTTTGTTGACCCTTGGTTTGTACCCACGTTTGAACCTGGGGTCAGGGGATATTTGAAACTGTTCGCTGAAAACCGTCTTCCAAAACCTTCATGAAAATGTTAATGTATCCCGGCTGTTGTGCCCATGGCCTACGGAAGTTTGTATGTAGGACTTCAACGAGACACATAGTAATAGGACAAAATTGGGAAAGCTAACTCTCTATATAAAGATATCACATGGCGCGAAAAGCCGTCATTCGGCTCTTCCTTCTTCACTTCGGATTCGGATTGCACATCACGTCATTCTAAGGAGGAATGATTGCGGACTCGTGGGGTTGCGCTGTTCACCATGATTTCCACAAGACGCCGTATGACTGCTTCGTTTCGTGATCTGCGTCGCCGTCTCCACAACGAGTACCTTCGTACAAAGCGAGATCGGTTATTGCGGGCCCGCCATTACTTGACGGTCGGATCCTTATCGATGCCTGTTTGGGCCTCGCGGATGGATCTATGGCACAGAGGAAACGACCTCAATTCCATTAACATGACCATGCTCAGTAGGTAAGTAAAAGGAATGGAGTTAGACTTGGCCTTGCTGTGAGCACATACGTTTTGTTCGTGCTGTGCAAACTTTCATGGAGATGCATTTGTTCGACTCCTGGAAAGGTTCGCGTTGTTTTATACTACCCCCCAGTACAACACAAGGTGTGGGCGACCCAGAAAACAACAACATCATCACCAAGTGCTTGGTCTACTTCTCGCATTTTTATGTTGGCTCTATGCAAAATCCGCGCGTTGTGTATGATATTTGGAGGTCCTCCGTCGACGATGAGCCGGGTATTGAAGGAAGCTGAACGAGCGGTGGGCTCATCCCTGTCAGGATTTCCAACAGTCCGCTTAGCTTGGCTGTCGATGGAACATCAGAAAGCGTGTGCCCGTCTCGTTGCGCGTCGACAGCCGCTGCTTCAATTTACATGGGGGTTCGCTGATGGAAAGAACTTCCGTGTACGTACTGAAGTCGTATTTGTTTTAGTAAGATGACTATGGTATCTAACCTGCTGTGTCTTGCTTGTGGGAGATAGGTGCCGCAACCAGCGAATCTGGACGTCCAAATGCCCATTACAACGGCTGACTCCATGCTTTTTTTGTTACCGGCACAATTTGTTTCTCGGCGAACGGATTGTGTGGGTAGAGCACAACAATCCAGGGAGATAGAATGATGGGGACATGAGCATCGCTTTCCGAGAGTGTCTTGTGAACTCTCAGCTGTGTCCGGATAAACGCTATGGAGCAGTGACGGACGGCGCATTCCCATGTGGAGGCTCCATGACTGGAAGGATAATGACACCCCCAGAAGCTTGCTTCTCTTCAGCCTCTGATATTTTTTACCGAGCTGAGCCAGCCGCTTTCCTGTCTTGGTTCTCTCCAACTGTATGAACGTTTCGATCCCAAGCTCGAACTCACCCCATGGTCTCTTACTCAGCTGTTCAAGATTATCACGGATGACACCAACGTCGTGGCCACCAAGACACTCAGACATGCTTGTCAGATTGGGATTGCGGGCTTTCTCTCTGGTGTCGGCGATGGCGTGGTCAGGGCCCCGGATAAGCTCTTCGCCGTCAGGCGAAGTCACAGCCGTAAGCGTAGGGGCGTTTGCCCGAGGGCGACCCGCAGTACGAGATGCTTGACGCTTGGACACGGGAGTAGATCCTGGCCATTGTGTCATTGGACTGTCGTTGGAGACAGTATTTGGTGAATCTTTGATGGTTTCACTTAGAAGTAGTCTTGTGTTCGTCAGTGTCAAACTTGCTCTACGCACAGGCGTGTTTGTCGTGCACGGGCAGCGCATCCCCCCGATTCGCTGACGATACTCAGTTCTCGGATACGACTGTGGCGGGGGGCAATGAGAACCTGAACGACGACCGTCAGTATCCATGTCCTAGTTACGACATCGATGAGGAAGAAGGCTCTGAATACCGAGGACGGGATGCCGTGAGCCAGTATGCAGAGCGTTCGCAGGATTCGCTTCTTATTCCAACCGTTACTGGAGTTGTTGTCACGAGTTCCGGGACCTTTGACGCTACCCTCGCTACTGCTTTAGAGCTTTCGGATGACGACCTGGATCGGGCCGAGGAGGACACGCAGACGGAGTTGGTTCTCGTAGCGAAGCATTGTCCGCTTCGCCCCTCGAGTTACTTTCAGTAGTGTGCGGTGTGTTTCCGTTGTCGTGGTTACCCGCGCTAGCGTTGCTCGTGGCAACAACGTTGGAGGCGGAGTTCTCGCCAGTGTTCGCTCGCTGGCCACCGTCCACGTTGCGCTTCGTTGACCCCGCGTCGTCGTCCATCCCGTCGAACGATGTGTGGGTGCCCGCCTTTTCTTCGATAGCGAGATGAATCCTTTACGCCCACAAGATTGGTTTCTGGGCCGGCTTCACTTCTCCACGTCCGGATGGTTTTGGCTTGCTGTACAAGCTCTCAAACTTCCGTCGCAAGGACACCAGATCCCGCTCGACAGAGATGCGTCCGCGCCGAGAATTGTAACGTATCGTTACCGATTCCCACTCGTTTCGGCCTGTTGGGAGGATCTTCTCGACGACCACACAAGAGGAGCTGGTCTTTGACAGCGTAACTCAGGTATCCGGCTCTGTGACCTCTCTACAAGCCCGAAATAAACGTAACGAGCCGTCAAGGAATGCATATGCTTCAGAACCCTGGAATAACTTACCACCATAATTTCCTCAGCGCTCTTGCTGGCCTCTGGAAGATAGAACAATGAAGATCACGATGGACACTTCAAACGTCTCATATAACCTTACGTTGAAGTTAGTGTATTGAAAAAATGGCATGTACAAATAAAATATCCTTACGAGCACACCTCAAGTGACAACTTTTCCGCGATTGCGCCAGGCGAACTAATTATCACGAAGATGTTGAATCGCCCGGTGGTGGCATCCTTCCCATCCACAGGGCACTCCGCAGGAGACCGTAATCTCCTCGCCTGGGAAGATGTCACGCACGCTTACGGCGACGACAGTGATACGTCTTCCAGTTTGCACCTCGTGGAAATGGGCGCAGGGGTTGCGATAGGCATTCGTCACGTTGGAAAAGGATTTTTCAGTACACCAGAAGACTTCGGAAAGCTCTCTGGCGTACTCCGCGTTGTATTTCACGGAGCGAGATTATTTTCGAGTGCAATTTGGGGAAATCGAGTGCACGTTAGTTTTGAGAGCTCAGTAGAAGTTTCTTCAATCACTAACGAAGATGCATCGAGGCACTTAGCAGCCAAACTCAGGCGCCAACAGGGACCGCCACGCATTGGATGAAACTAGTCCGTTCGACAGTTAAAAAGACGGACCCAGCGGCGGTATCGAAACAAAGCGAACCGCGGTTGGTTCCTTATACTCTTCTGACGCTGGTAATCCCGTAATGAAGTCCATCGACACCACTTCCCAACATTCGAGCGGGGCTGGAATCGGTATAAGCAGACCTTTCTTCTTCTGGCTGCTGGCCTTCCATCGTGCACATGTTTCACAAGTGCGCACATATTCCCTGATGTCGCCATCCATCGTCGGCCAATAATACCATTGCGACGCTTTCAGGTACGTTCGTCTGCTTCCCGGATGTGCAGACGTATTGCCATCGTGAAATTCCGTGATGACATCTGTGCAAAGCTTCTTTGATTTCGGCACACACAGTCGGTAAACAGTTTCACCTTTCTTCTGCTTGGAGAATAGAAGACCGTTATGCTTCACGAACTTTTCTTTCTCTGTCCCCTTGGACCACTGCTGCTTGAACGCAGGATCCTTCGCGTAACCACACTGGAACTCTCGTTTCGTCTCGTTTGTCAAATGTGGCCGCACATAATGATAGTCGACGCTGTTGACTTGCTCTTGCGGTACACCAATCGGACGACTCTCCCCCCGTAAGTCGGCATCGTCGAGTCACGGATGAGAATCGGCTGTCAAAAGGCACCGCAACATCGCAGGCTTGGCTCGACGGTCTTTGATATGAGCAGCGTTCTTCTCGCATGCGTCGTCACACTCATGCACCTCGTACGTCACATCAGGTAGAGGAGGGTTCTTATCGTCTTCCTCATCCTGAGCATCACGTGGTGGACGCGAAAGCGCATCCGCCACCACGTTGCCCTTGCCCTTGACATGATGCAACGTGAGCTCCAATTGTGAAAAATGAGTTAAGAAGCGCGCCATCTTGGGTGACACTCGTGGGTGACGCAACATCCACGAATACGCTGAGTTATCCGTATAGACATCAAACGGACGTCCATGCAGATAGTGTCTCCACTTCTCCGTAGCCACTTTGATCGCAAGTAGCTCCTTCTCGTGCGTAGGCCATCCACGCTCATGTACATCCAACTTCTTCGAGTAGAAGGCAATGGGATGATCTGCCCCATCATACTTCTGCGAAAGAACACCACCGATACTGTGTCCTGATGCATCCGTCGTTACAATGAATGGTCGTTCAAATTCCGGCAGCTTAAGCGTAGGCGCTTGCTAAAGTGCTAACTTGAGATGCAGATAACCTTCTTCCATGGGCGTTGACCATTCCCACGGGGTCGTTGCTTTCGTCAAATCCCTCAACGGACGAGCAAGCTCAGCAAAATCATAGATGAATCTACGATAGTACCCTGCCAAACCCAAGAAACTCAACAACTCCTTCCTGTTCGTTGGAGTTGGATACTTGGCGATTGCTTCCGTTTTCCGTGGATAAACGCTTACTCCTGCCTGAGACACCATGTGTCCTAGGAATGCCACTTCTGACTGGCCGAAAACACACTTCGACAAGTGAGCATACAATTGTTCGCGTCGCAGTTCTTGGGGAGACTGCACGAAGATACTCCACATGCTCTTCCACACTTTTCGAGAAGACGCATATGTCGTCGAGATAAACGACAACAAACTCAAACTTGTCAAACAGCGCATGCATCAGACGTGACCAAGTTCCTGGCATTCCAGCCACACCCATTGGCGCCACACACCACTGGTACGTCTCCTTGTGCATTCGAAACGCTATGTACGGTCGACTAGACTTTACCGCCCTCATCTGATGGTATCCTTGTGCTAGGTCGATCAACGTGTATATGACACAGCCTACTATCTTATCGAACAGCTCTTCGATTAGAGGCAATGGAATCTTGGCGATAATAGTCACACTGTTGACTGTTGAGAGAGCGATAGTCGAACACCCATCGTAATCGAATCTGCGCATTTCCACTACGTAACCACTCTGCACTATCAGGCATCTTCCCAGTAACCGGATCCTTCTTCGGGATTGCGAAGATATTCGAAACCCATGGCGAGTTCGATACTTCGATCCAACCCTCTGCAACTTATCCTGTACGAATTCCTCAAAGGCATCCTGTTCAATTTTTGACATCCAGAACGGAGCTCGAGTACTTGGTTGCGCTCCCTTCTTCAGCGTTACCTCAAAGTTGACTTCACGCATCGGAGGCAATCCATCCGGTAACTGGTCAGGAAATACATCCTTGAACTCTTCGGCTACAACCTTTCGAATCGGCTCTAGAATTGAATCCAGATCGGGTACGACTTGTGACTTAACCCGGAACACCTGTTCATACTCGCCTGCGTTCAATGTATTCTTGAACGTAGGTCCATCGATGTCGGTGAACTGCATACGTTCTGGTATTGCAACCTCTTCAGTTGCCAGTTCACTTGCGGATTGTCGTCTTGAAACCACGGTTTCCCAAAAATGACGTCATGCGACTCTGGTAACTTCCATTCCACGAACTCCATCGCTGGAAAGAAGTACCCATCCATGGTCACCGGCGCTTCGACATGTTTGACATCCGTTGCCGGAGTCAACGTCCCATCGAAACGCTGAGCTTGTAAATGTCGGGACAACAGCACATTACTCGCCATTCCCGGTTTGATCATGTTTGCGCTTGCACCCGTGCCCAACAAAATTCGGACATCTTTGCCATTGATGTGACCCTTCTTGATGAAAAGGTTGCTCTTACGTTCGGACTTCACTGCGTTGACCGTCATGATCCCGTCTGTTGGTCGCAATCCTTGCGAAACCAACTCCTCTTCTGAGTGCATCGCATGCAACTCAGATTGCTTCACTGGTGGCGATCCGCACACACCAGACACCTTTTCGGAATGCATCGCACGCAATTCCGACTTCTGCTCTGGCGACGATCCGCACACACCAGACTCCTCTTCTGAACGCATCGCATGTTCAGGCTTTTGCTCTGGTGGCGAACCACACACACCAGGCCCTTCTTCCGAATGCGTCGCACGCAATTTGGGCTCTTCAACTGACTGTAGTCCACACGAGTCAGCCTCTTCCGACGTCTCCGTCTTTGCAGTGAAAGTCTTTTCTACTTCCTTCCGGGCGCTTTCTACAAATCTCTGTAGCGCATCCGCTTGTTCCTGGATGTCGGCTACACTCATAGTCACGCGATCCATGACGATTGTATCCAACTGATCGTCTTCCTCGAGAATCATGTTCATTCTCGGATTGTCGCGTCTCTCTCGTCTTCGGCCATTACCCGAGCTGTTGTATCTTGGCGCGATACGTCTTGTCATATCCATCCGCTCCGGCTGTACAGGACATTGCCTGGCCCGATAAGCAGCACTCCCGCACCTGAAACACAAGTTTCGGCGCATACACTCGTCCCTTGATGGCACCCTTACGTTGTCGATCTCCATCGGCACGGGTCCATCATTATCGCTTCTCGACCGCCTGCTGTCGTCCTTGGTCTCTCGCGAGCGCTATCTGAGCGCCCTCGATGCGAGTGAGACCGATCATAGTCGAGCGCTCCCGTAATAGCGTCGGTCAGCGTTGCACTCCTGCGATACTGAACTTCTTCACGAATGCTTGACGGTAGACCACGTAGGAAGTACGTGATTTTGTCCAGTTCGCTCATTTCCTTGACTTGAGTAATCAAATGCCTGGAATTGCAGATATAATCCGGTAAGTCCTTGCAGTGACGCTCTTTCAAGTCATTCATCTGGTCGCGTAGACGTTCTTGCAGATCTGGAGGCACAACCTCCTCCTCCAGCTTCTCAAAGAAGTCTTCGACACTCTTCACATCGTCCTTCTTGACGATGTACCACTGCGCTGCGCCATCCTTCAGCGACCACGCCAATACAGCCAAAATGCGTCCTCTCAACTTACTACCCTTCCAGTCTATGCCCTTTGCTAAAAAGTATTGCTCCACCTGCTCCCGGTATAAATGGAACGATTCCTTGAGCGTCCCCCCGTAGCTGGGAAACTTTATCCCATCCAGCTTAAGTTCGGACAGCTGTCGTGACTTGCGCAGCTCGTCGATAAGTTCGGTTTGTTTTGCCATGGCCGCCAGCACGCTATGCATCAGCTGGACCGGGTCTGTCATACTTGATATCTTGTAACCCGATAACGGTGGGAACAACTACTTTCTCGGAGGCACTTACTAAAAGAAAGTAAAAGAAAAAACCTTTGAAAGGAAATAATCTACGCTATTTCCTAAGTTAGCTGTAATTGTGCGATATGGCAGGTCGTCCACTTGAGAATTCCACTGAAGAGTCTGGTTGCTCTTCGTCCGACGAGTCGTCCGATCGATGACGACGATCTCGCGTAGGATTCGTTAACCCTATCCTCGCAGGCCACGCGAAAGAAATTCAGGTTAAAGTGTGCTACTGAACCACCAGAACAACTTTGACAATTTGCCGTCTAAGATGTTAAGCCACTTACTGAAAGCAAGTTCTTTCTGCAACTTAATGCAGTACTTAGGACGTAGGCAATGCAAAGTCTCAGTACGGTGGTCACGACTTGAGAAATGGCTCACCGGGGTTGGTTACACGTATGCAACACGATACCCTCCGGGTCAACACTTCTAGCAGCGCAGACGACGGTTGCAGCGGTTCTCGGACACTCCCCCCCCCGAAGTGCTACCAAATGTCGTCATGTACCGAGGAAGCGTGTCGGTAGAAAGGTGAGTGTAGGTCTTTGTAGTTGAAGCTTGGTCAATTGGTCTCGATTGTGGGGTAGACGGTGTATTGAATAATGAATTGGTTCCTATCCTAAAAGTGCATGCCTTCTTGGTGCTCCTTGGTAAGCATAGGAGGCTCTCAGTTGGTTCTTCTTGTTTTTGTTTCCTAACCGTGCCTTTGTATCTACCCTGCGTGTTTTTCTGTTTTTTTCTTCTTTTCTTTGGCGCTTTGCTTTTCTTTTGTCCGATATGCATGTTCACTTTCACTAAATGCATGGTCACTGCGACTGCTGGCCCGTCAAGGCAGCCGTCGCAGCGACAGGTTGCCTCTGGCTGCTAGCAAGCAAGCCAGAGTCTTTGTGCCCACGCTCTAGCTTGCTCGCTCAGCAGGCTAGAGGCGGGCATGACATTGTATTGCTTAGCTACCAATATCTGATTGCTTGGGCGGGAAAGGTTGCTAACATAAACCATTTTCCCCGTTTTACCGCGCACCTTGACTCGGTAGCTACTATCCCATTTGATAGCTCGAATATTCAATCTCTTCAGACCTTTGAGCTCGTATGCAAACATGTTGCCTATATATGCGTGGCTATAATATTCTCGTAGAAACTGACTTTATAATATTTCAGATCTTGTATCAGGATCGACTTTATATCATAGACCCATACAAAAAATCTGAAATTAATTAATTCAGATATTTCGCACAAGGCTTGTCGGTGGTTTTGAGCCACTGATAATAATCTATATCATTAGCCTTGATCCACTCGATCGATTTGGTGTGATGCTTACCGAACCCAATAATCGTTCGTGGTAGTAGATTGCGAGCTAAATCCTTCCCAGAAGCTTCAGATACTTTATAGTACTTGAATAAGAAGTGGATATAAGAATCATCGACACCTAATAATGAGTTAGGCTTTCGTTTATATCGTCGCTGAATAAAGTAAAACCACGGTCTCGACAGTCTTTACAACATCGATAGCTACCTCGGTATCGATTTTGACATCCAAAACATACCTTGTAGTGTCCACCAAAGAGCTTGACACACTCAGAACCAACAAAGTGATGGTTCTCATCCTTATCGATGATTAGGAAATGTCGCTTAATTGGGGTATTGCAATAGCATGGGGCGATAGCCTGGGCATGGGTAAATCTGCGCCTTACCTACAGGCATCCATTTACCATTGTCCTCCAATGAGTTCCCCTTGTTAGTCATCGTCTATATAGGACTAGACTTTTTATCTGATATTATTTTTAATTAATTAGTTAAGTTCGCTTTAGCTGTGGTTAAGTTCGCTTTTGGGCTTCTGCTTGCAAGCACGAATTTGCTCTCTGTTCTTGTCGTCGTAGCCCTTTTGATAGGACAAGCGAGTTTTGCGTGTGCACTGGTAGTAGCGCTTCTGTGCCGCTTTAATGCGCTCCTTGTTAGTTTGGTATTGTTCAGGTGAGTACGCCATCTTAGTATATTATCAACTTTATATATATATATATATTGGGGGAATGGCCTTCTATTTGGATTTTATGTTTTTGTACCTGATATGCAATTAATTAGGCGGTCCTGGATAGAATCCGCCTTTCGTCGATTTGTCTGGCCTATGGCCCGAGGAGCTTGATGTTGGCCTCCTTGTCGAGGTAAGACCTCATTGGGGTCATCGTTGTTGCTGTTGATCTATTCTGAAACTCGTATTTCGTGATGCTGTTGTCTTATGCCGGTTATTTGCTTGCTAGGAACTCCGTGAGTTTGGGCTTACCCCATTGAACCCCGAAAAATCTGCTGAGCTCTTTGGTGCATGGACTCGCTGTGCTGGGCGTTGTGCTAGTAAGTACCTTTGTTGGATCTTCGTTTGTAGAGTGGCACTGCCTCTTCCATATTAACTTTATATTTATCAGGATAAAAATATAATTGTGCGTGATGCACTTAATTAAGTAATGTATGAATTGTATTCCTCGCTGTTATCCGATGACGGCGAATAGATGATGAAGTAACGTCTCAGTAGGCCGTGAAGGTGAGGCTGATGCCACTGAGACGTTAAAACACTCATATTATACCTCTTCGGGATACGGGATAAGGATTGCAAACTGCTCGACGGTTTGAGGCGACTTCTTTGTGAAAGAATGGTAGTAGAGTGGTGGAAGCAAAAAGAAGAGCTGATTGCCATTCGGACCCAGTTTCTCCAGATCATTTTCCGCACCGCCCTTGATGACATGCTTCTTTCCCACTGTCATTTGAAACCCACCAACATTCGGCATCCACGCGTCAATGTAAGCATGATTTGACGTCCTTGGCACGTACAGCTGATTTCGGCGTTGATCTCGTTCCACACCATCCACTATCTGCCGCGACGACGCTAGAATTTCAATTTGACAAGGGCCTCGTTTGCGCTTGCTTTTGCCTTTGTCTTTGCCCCGCCTTTGCGCTTGCATTTGAGCGCCTGACAGCAGCTTCCGGTATACGAAATACCCGCCCTTCTCCAACAGATCCATCGCATGCGGCTCGAAAAGGTAGCCACACAAAGCTTGCGTCAGTGGATTTCCATCACAGGAACCGAGAAGATTCTTCATCTTTGTGCGATCCGATTGCCACTTCGTTCGTGCAATCACTTGCATCGCCAATTTTGAAGCATAGACAACACTATAATCTCGGTATGGTTCTTCGCTGCGGATGTGGATCAGTGCTTGGATAATCTTAGTCTTCGAGTTGGTCTCGGTTGGTAGAAACCAACATGATGCAATCATCCAGCGAACAGCTCCTGCATGCCGACTCCAGCAAGTCTGGTGGTACAGTTTGAATGTCTTGCAATACTAGACGAGGCACACCACCTAAGCTGTCCGCGCGATCCCGCCACTCAGCTGCTGCATGTGGATAGAGGGGGGCGATTTCCGCGAGTTCTTCTTGTCCACAGCGGCATGTAGAATACATCTGGAGTTGGAGCAAGCTTCTTGAAGTCACCAATGCAGTCTCGTCGCGGTGTGCTTGCCAGAAGAACTGAGCAGTCGTCTACAGGCAACTCGGTCATACCAGTTGGATCGATGAGTCCACGAGGCACCACAAATCGGGCAACCAGAAGTGTTGGTTGAACTTGTTTGGCAACGACGTGCACTCGAACATCGTCGATCCATCAAAGTAGATGGGCCACTTTCTGGAGAAAAACAGCACTCGCTTCTTGTCCTTGGTCAATCTCCACATCACGTAGTAGACGAACACTGATTTTCCAATCCCAGATGTGCCAGTGATGACTGCATACTTCCTGCGGGTTGGATCCTCCTTCGACAGTGCCTGGGCAGCGATCGACTTGTACGAAGAACGAATATAGAGTATTTGACGTTCAGTCAACGGCACCAACGCCGAAAACTCGAGGCAACCATCAACTTCATCAACCGTGGGGAATTGTGAGAACAATTGATCGCTACAGTGATCGAAAACGCCGTTTTGGGATACAATTTGTGCCGAGGCCCCTTGCTGCGGAACCACCACCAGCACGTGAATTTGCCGTGACTTTGGAGCGCGCCCTTCGGTCATGTTGTTGGCTATCAAAACATCCTCAATTGTCCACGTAGCCTTCAGCTGCTCTTCAGTGGTCACCATTGGAACGTCATCAATCTCCCCTTTATCCAGTCTCTTTCAACCACGTGCCGTCCTTCTTCGCCAGGAACAGCTGCAGCTTGTCTGCTCGCTCCGTGTATTTCAGCTCATCCGCGGTCGCTTTCTTCAGGAGAGCCACCGTCAGACTCTCGTCAATGATGATATAGACCACGCTCCCCTCTCCGATGATCGCGCAGTTCAGCAGCACCATCTTCCCTCGATGCGGCAGATTCTCGAATGAGAGGAAAAAGAACTTTCTGTTTCTGTAGCGAATCGCTATTGGTCAAAAGTCAGGACAGATTACGACCAATGGTAATGGCTCCAAGAGGGGAATTTCCACGAAATTTCAGACCTAACCTTAACCGTAAATTACGCGAAGAAAAAAATCGCTGTGTGATAAGCTGTGCGGACGCTTGAGCTGCAACAGATGCCTCCTCACGCTTTCAGTTGGTCGAGCAATTGCGTCGTTAGAAATAGCTCCTCTCGCTTAGAAATGCTCGAAACCTATTCTCCTTGTAAAATAATGCTAAGAAAAAAAACTGCCGGCGTAATGTGCCGGTATATACTACTGACGTGATCCGATAGATTCAAATGGGTTTAGCTGTAGTGCAAGCCACCATGAGTCGCCTTAGACATACAAAGTAGTGCGGTAAATTCAAGTGGGCTTGGCTTTAGTGCAAGCCGCCATAAGTCGGCTTAAGTTAGACGTACTGCGGTAGATTCAAGCAGGGTTTAAGCTATGCAGTGCACGCCGCCGTGAATGTAGTCGGGTAGATTCGAGTCGGCTTAGATTTTTAGGTAGTGCGAGTTGGCTGAGCGGTAGTGCGGTAGGTTCGAGTGGGTTCATGTAGAGTTAATCAAGCTCACCGAGTGAGTCGTACAATGGGTATTACATATTTTGGACATTCCCTCTCCAACAACCATGTTGCACCAAGCTGGGTGCTTTTTGTTTCCTCACCGTAATTTTCCTCTGTAGTGTAGTTTTCAGCGAATCTCGATTCCAATGTCGAACGAGCTCGTGCGTGCAGTGTGTTGCCTGGGTGATTCAAATCTCGCTCAATATGTACGATTGCAGTGCATTTTATTAGCGATTGTATCGAGATCTCTAGAGTCTACAACTTGAATGCGACAGTCAGACCTTCGAGCGACATTCGTTTGGGTGTTTTGCATTTTTTGGAGGTTTATTAGCGATTGCAGTGCGTTTTCGAGCCATTTCTTGTTATTGCAGTTTTTCGAATTTAGAGCTACATGCGTTTTGAGCGAGAAGTCTGATCGCCGAGATACTCTGAAATAAATTCCAGAGAACATCTTGACATCAACTCCAACGCAAAAAGGATCACGCGTTTTCAAAGTGACAAACGAGTGCATCATAAACACTGGTCTTGTGCTGCATGCTTGCCACCTTTCGGTTTTGGCAACCTCGAATCGATCGTACTCAGGTTTGTTGTTTTAATGAAACACTGGGTTTGTGACCTTGCACCGAGCCGTTCGACTCACATGTACTGTAGACAGGGGCGGAGCCAGAGCAAAATATGATAGGGGGCCCGACGATTTTCAGGGGCCTGAGTGGAAACGGTGCAAAATTGACTGCAAATCGGCCAAAAACTTCCTAAAAATGGGGGTCTGGCTCCAAAATGAGGGGGCCAGGGCCCCCTCATTCCTCATTTTGTATGGAGCTCCGCTCCTGACTGTAGACACCGCCAACTCCTCACATCATTGAGCATGAGTTTCGCAGAGCGTGCGTACCTGTCAGCACTTGCATGTGCGGCAGATCAAAGTTCTGTCCGTCCAACTAAACCGCTCCAGCAACTTGCTGGAATGAATTTGTGCAGCACGAAGTCAGTAAATTCACGCTTGTCCAGGTGCGTGTAGAGGTTGGAAAATAAAATATGTTATTGCATTTTACCCAGCCCGGCTCCGTAATATACATTGCAATGCTACACTCTTCCGTAACAAATAATTTCAATTTTATCCATTATTTTACAATGGGTTCATAGTGTCTTGGTCAACTAGTGCGTCGAGTGAGGAAGTAAATTGAAAGTATCTTGGTCAGCTAGTGCGTCGACGGGGAAGGAATTGAAAGTGAGGAATCTTTGTGGGACTAAAGTAGATAAGGAGAGCAAGTTGTGGCAATACATCGTGGAAGGGGGCTACTTCCCTCTATAAGCACGGCTCGTTTTAACCGGTTGTCTTGATAGTCTTCTGGTGTAGATATTTATTGCAATAATTGGTTGTATTTTGTATTGTAATTTCCTGGGAACCTTCAATAATAAATTACTTACACGGAAAATACCATAGTTATTGTACGGGATGCGGGTATGCAATTCTGCAGGTTCTCATACGGTGTACGACTGGTAGAGCCTGGCAAGAATACATGTAGTGGTGTTTGCACCCACAACGGCTTTTGCTGGCGCCGCCGTGAGGCCAAACGATATGTAGCGCAGATTCTTGATACGTTAATAAGTTAGTAAGTTTGTGATGGTTGCACCCATCGAGGCACCGCGGCATCAAAGTATAGGCCTCGTAGCTGCCGCGGCGACCTAAAAGTGACAATTATGATGTTTGTGCGTTGGTGCGATTTGATCAATGGCAGCATCAAAAAGTTGGCATCCTAAATCCACACAACAAACGAAGACAATTAGTCAGCATCTTCAACAATGGAGCACATTCATGCTGAACCTGCAGCCCCGAAGCTGGAACCCCAACAGCCCTTTGTTCTTGGTGTTCCTCTGTTCTACAAATGCGCCACAAGGGTATATCAGCGTTATCAATTTATTACGTCTACATGTTTCAGTACTGTGGACAGGGACAAACAACCTACCGGAAAGTAGCCGGGCGTGCAGGCGGCATGATCTCGTTCTCGCAATGTATTGAGCTGAATGTCAAGAAGCTACAGAGCGCGCAGAAGATCAAACCGTCGCGAATTTGCAAATGAGCTGGTCACTCCCAATACTGTAGCGAAGCTCGTGGCCAAGTCCACAAAGTCAACAACCTACAGTTTTCCCCCTATGACCCGCACAACCTGATGCAGACTTACATCCAATTCACGGCTGGCACGATTGCACAAATCAAATAGCTCCACACCAAAACCGACAGACAGGCTCACTAGTAGCTAGTCTTGCTGCATATCAGGCTTCTATCGGTTAAAGGAACCAAATAGAAGACCCATTACCCCCCCCCATATGCCAGCGCTGGTTACATCTTTCACGCTGCTTCATTTTGTTTCTTCTTTTTTACGTGTGGCGCGGAGTTGCTGCAGCGATTCAAGAGAAAATCGTTCCCGAGCATACTGTTCTGCATGCATTTAGACATTATTGCAAGAACTACCACTTCCCCAAGCGGCCGCCGGCAAACGGAAAACATGAGGCACCTCGCGTTAAAACCGACGGCTTCTTTGTTTTTGGCTGGTAAGCCCATACACGACCGCCCTCTGTCTGAGTCGATGCATCTACCTTCTTGATAGACTTGTCGAGATCAGTTGCCCACACAGCTGCCTGTGTTGTTTGGGGTCGATCATGGATGATGAGATTCTTCATGATAGCATTGAATTCAGCGACGTTAAGATCACTGTTGTCGCCATAGCTGCCGCCAGAACTCGAGATAATGCGAGGATTAAAGAAGAACATGATTTATATTAAATCGAAGATATTAGAGGCGCAAGCCGCGAAATCAATATTTCTTTAGCTTGCTATATTAAATCAACTGATAATACTCCACAAGCGGTAAATATAAGAATATGTAATAGTGTCATTGCTTATAACAGACGCGTGATAATTTGCTTGAACTCTTTATCATTGATCAGTCGGTTGCTGTACATATCCACCGATAGAGACTTTAGCTGTTTGATGATGCTTGGGTTATCATTACCTAACTCGAGCTCTCCCTTCAGCTTATCATACTCAGCTCTAAGTGTCTCTAGTGGGTCATCCAGCTTATCATGGAAATTATACTGGAGGTGAGTGATAGCAAGAATCTCCTTGAACAGTTTTTTTATCATCGATACTAAGCTGGTAGTGCGCAGGTTGATCGATTTGCTGCTTGTACACAAGGGTCCTGATCATGGTTTGGAGGTTATCACTGATCTGACATTTTGGCCCACATTTTTGAGACGATCGTCGGGCTGAAGCTGAAGAGCGGAGGCAAAGCGAGGAGCGCGACGATCGTATCGAAGACGAACGACGTGACCGGGCTGAAAGAGAAGAAGTTCGACGATCTGAAGCTGATGCTCTGGAACGACGAAGACTACTGAAGTTGCAAGAAGCTCGTGAGTTCCGCGAAGAGCAACAACGGTGCGAGGCAGCCAGAGAATCCAAGATACAGTTGGAACGCGAGGATAACAGGCGTCGGGACGATGAGCGCCAAGCCCAAGATCGGGCCGAGCCAAGACACCGTCACGAAGAAATGATGATTTTCATAGCTAACATGCAGAAGAAGGGGTAGCCCAAAGGGAAATAGGCTATGGGAAAATGCAATGTTGACCTTACTAGCTATTATCGTCTCTGTGATGAACGAAGGTGGTGCGTATCTGACGAACATCGACTGTTCTCACACGATATTTGGCGAGTCTGAAAAAGTTGTCGAGGCGCACCTTACGTTTTTCGATATCGTATGGCAGGGGATGCATGGGCGATGGTACACCTTCTCAACTGACCCTATACACCATTCCGTCGACTGCCGTACAAATATTATCGCGCGCGACTTGCACTGGGCCACAGCGCGTACGGATGGCACCAGTCTACCCAAGTCACCTTCCTTCAGTGGGGTCATTATGCGGTCGAGCATGTCGTCTGCGCAGGGGAAGGCGCTGTCCGCTATGACGCCGTATCACAGATCAGGATTCAGGAGCGGATCTTTGAGTATTTGACGAAACTGTAGGCTCGTATCAGAGTCGTTCCAGCTTCCTGGACAGTTGTGTTTACTCCACACAATAAGTCCATCGGCGCTGAAACACAAAATACCAGTGATCAGTACAGTATGCAGCCAGTCGATGTAATGCGCGTTCTGGAGATCGCGCTGAGGTGGTTGCTGGACCTAGAAAAATCAAAAATACAACAGCACAAGTAACCAAAAGCAACCGCCGCCACAACAATTAGATACGTAGACGTAGCTTTCAAATCTAAAAGTAATGGTACAGTACCCTGTAGTTCTTGCCATCGATGAAGCCCCACGTAAAGGACACTAGCGGTTCACGAGAAGCAATAAGCTGCGCTAGAGCCTTCTGGCGAGTCAACGCGGGAAACAATCCTGGCTGGCGAAAAAACCGTTAGCGCACGTTTCATAACTTCTTCGGCTTCGTTGAGCACTCTGTTGAGCGCAGACTGGGGCACTCCGAAATTTGAGCACAACGTTTTTTGGCCCATGGATCCTTCATAGAAAGTCAAAATCAATCCTAAGCTTGATGGTGGTGTTGGAGCTTCCTCGGCCGGCCCCCGATGGCTTTATAGCGAGGAATCTGGTAGAATTGAGCAAACCGATCGCGTAACGCTGTAAACGACCGCCTACACGATCTTTAGCAGCCAGCACTAGATTAAGAAGCACTAGTCAGTGATATGCCTATTTGATAATGATTTCAGCGAAATAATCGACTTCTTGAGGAGGGTGGCATTTTATTGGTGTGTGAAAGTCCGTCGGTGGTTGTTTTGAATACCATTGAATGCATGTACTATGCGTGGCATGTTATGGGCTTTTCAAATTATGAGTGGCATTTGATTACATGGTACTAGGCCACACTCGTAGATGTGAACTCAGCGCTGACGAGTCTGGCGCTGTTTAGCATCCTACATTTTCCCTGTCTCATGATGTTCATGCTGCCGCAAGTGCTAAACAACATGGTGGAGGCAAGCGTGAGTTTTCCCTTTCAGGAAACTGCAGTTGTTCGTCAGCTTACACGTCCATGACTGCAGGTAGCCTTTCCATGATAAAGCACGAATACACCTGCAGCAACTATGCGTGCTGATTTCCAATATGCGAGCGATCGTAGCTGGGCTGGTCCATCCTGCTGGTGACCGGAAGATGTTCTCACCGCCTCGATCTCCATCACGACCTTACGCCGCGCATCGCATCACGACACCCTTCGTGAACGTTTATACTTGGCCTAAGACGATCAGCAGCTGCATGCTGCAAAACGAAGTTCTATTGGAGGTTGCCTGAAAGAAGATAATACCGTGAATGTTGCTCGAACTGGGCAGATAAATTACTTGTCGCAGGTAAAATGTGATAATAGAGCATACCAAATCATATAGGTATTAGGGGTGTCAGACTAGAAAAATCGCGCCAAAATACCAAGGCATTTCCCCCAAAATCACATGTAATATTCGGCCAAATGACATGTCATTTGATTATGAAATAACACGTGGTATTTGTACTAGTGTGATTTCCACCAAGGCTGCAGTCTTGCGAAGAAGAAGTTCTCGAGTGCCCAGACGGCTCGGGCTTTAACACCGATACTACCAAGTAGTTACCTACAGCACCAGACCGAGCAAGCAAGCCGACTTACGCGGCGCAGGCCTCAGACCGATCAACCAGCACGCGCCGGGCGGCTCTGGTTTCGAAACTGGTATGGTAAACGTTTTTTACGCTTCAGATCACCTTTCTTGTGTTTGATTGCCATTTTTGACAGCTGTGGGTGCTGTACGTAGCCATTATGTCAGTTCTTAGCTGATCTAGGCCCACGGCAAGCTGCCTCAGTGAACTTGTGATTGATTACTGCTATTGGCAAAGTAAACGCGATGGCCTTCACTAGTGCTACATGTACAGGTAAACTTAAAGGAATTTCTTGTAATGTGTGTTAAGCGTCGTCGTCGAGGTTTTAGAAGATGCACTTGCAATCTCTCAACTTCTTTGTCAATTTACGCTGTAGCCCGCGATAGAACTTGCACTAAGATCTCATATACCACCTCCACGGTTGACTGGACGGGGAAGCACTCGATCTAGCTATCGAAGGAGAGCACCCACGTCTTCGTCACTCTCTTCTTCAAGAAGTGAGAGGGCGTGGAGACCTACCACCTCGGGGATGAGGCCTGGCCTTGGGCATGCTAAAAGCTACTACTAGTATACATTTCCTGCGCAATATGTTTTAAAGTCTGACGCGCCCTTGAATACTGTTCCAGATCACATGCCATTTGGCCGAATATCACATGCGATTTTGGAGAGAAATGCCATGGTATTTTGGCGCGATTTTTTCTAGTCTGACACCCCCTATTGTTTGCATAAATCACGCGGATGGGTCAACATCCATGAATAACATTAATATCAGTCCGGTTATTTATTATAAAGGGTAGTTAATTATTACTGTGGTCACTGCCCCAATCGAATCCGACAGGGTATACGATACGTGTGTATTCTGACCCTCGTTGCAATCCTTGGATGGACTCTGGATATAAAATCCAGAGAACTTATTGCAGTTATAGCAATGTATTTTTTGGTCGGTTCGACGTTCCTATCCATTGGCTAAATTCACATGTCAAGCCCGTTTTCGTGCACATAGTTCACAAATACTTCTTTTAGTTTTAGGAGACGGGGGAACAGACGTTCACAGAGACCTGTGTAGGAAAAAGGGTCGTATTTCTTTCTCCTTTACCAGGTTGGTGGCTATGTTATATTAGGGGATTTGGTTATTTCTTGTGGTAAATAACGGATTCATCAGTTACTTTAGCTTGCACTTCGGAGTATCTCTTGAAACGTACATGTACTCAATATAACGTAAACGATCAACTGCATCACCCCTGTTAATGTTTGTATCGCTGAACTGTCACTTGGCTTCTTCCAAGCTGCCCCCACAGGCTACTGTAGCATCTCAAGGTTCATAGAATTTGCTGAGGGTCTATCACCGATAACAGCGTTTCCACCATGGAAGTACCTAGGTATTTGCCATATACGTCTTGACTAGTGGGGTCTGCTCCTACTGCGCTCGAAATCTTCACCCGACGGTCTTCTTATTGGCAAAATTATTGCATTTATTTGGGCAGTATGGTATTGTATTTTTCGCCTCAGTTTTCCGTAATAAGTATTTCTATTGACAATACCAATAACTATTGAAAAATAATAATTTTATCCCACCCCTGATATGCAGAGCATGTCCAGTTGCAGCTTCCAAAATATAGTATTCAGCTTAGATCAAAGAGCCAACGGTGAAAACTAAATGTGAAGTATGCTATCGTATGTCGTTGCGGATAGATATCCGCTAAGTATTCGCACAAATAAGGAGGTTCGTTTTTTTTAACAGTTCTAGGTCAGCAATTAACAACTTCTCTTCCATTTTGTTTTGAAGAACATGAGTATTTCCAAGAAAGCTTGAGCGCAACACATAAGCGACGTGTAGGTAGCACGAAGCATTTGTATGCTGTGGCCGCCAAGTATGAAAACTTGCGCCCCGGGTACAACTGATGTGGCAATATTGCAATGCATGTACGGTAAGAAAGTGTACGTGTATTGAAATTTGCACCAATCGAGGGGCTTTCTAAAGTAGCCCGACAAGAATGTACTTCCTCTAGGCCATGCAGGTTCCGTTGATGATGGAGTCAATCCACGGTCAAGCGTGTGTGATGCGAGCATACACGCCAGGGGCGCCCTGAGTTCCGCATGGCGATGGCCCCTAGCTCGACAGACCGATCAGCACGTCCTGAGATTCCGTTTCAAGGATAAGGGGTCCACCCGAGTCCCTTTCACACGAGTCCTTGTTCGAAATACCTCCAGCACAGAGCATCGAGTCGTCCGTGTCCATCGTCTTCGTGCAGTTGTCATCGTTCCACAGAGTGAGATCCACACCCATCAGTTCGTAAGACACCGTACCGTTGTCCGAGGTGTAGCCCCAACCGAGCCTGGTAGCAGATTTGCCCGGGACAACATCCGAGTCGTCGGCTGCAGCAAGCTTTGCAGGCGTGAAAGTGCTGGGTTTCGCCAGTTCCAAAATCGCGTAGTCGTTGGGGAATTGTCCAGATTCATAGTTGGGGTTATTCTTGATGGACACGACCTTAATCTGCTCACCGTCACTCGTTCCATTGATGTAGTGCAAGCCTACGGACACCCAGCGAACGTCGTAACTGCTGCTGCAGTGCGACGCCGTGATCACGTGTCTAGGCGAGATGAGAGTGTCACCGCAGACATTATTGCCGTTAGGAGTTCTGTGAATACCAGTCGTGTAAGTCTTGGTGCCAGCAGGGACGGTCTCTCCTCCAAGGATCAGCTTGCGCTCGATGGCATGCGTTGGGGACGCACAAGCCAGCATGAAGCATGCACCAGAAACAGCCGAGGAAATCTTCATCACGTTTAAGCGGAACGAACTGAAGGGTGAACTGCGAAAAGCGGAATGGACGAATTGTTAACCAGGATTAACTACTACGGTGGCAAATTAAATCCGTTCTCGCACAACACCGTCAACCAGGAGGCAGTAAAGACGCTTGTTACACCTCCCATTTGCGTATGTGTGTCATGTTGTGCGTTTGGTGTGCAAGTGTATGAATTGAAAAGTCATCACGTTGCTTCACGCTATCGATGAAACTTCACGCCATCCGTGATGCCTTAGTCGTGCATATTAAAATTAGGAACTGTAGTTTGGCGAGAGAAGAATCAATGGTATAGATATGATCTACTCACATTAGTGTGGAACACGCTATTCCAACAGAAACCCACACCATAAAACCCGGCATTTTCTGTTGCTTCGGTGAACTTTCGGTATTTTGAGGAAATTGTGGACCAATAATATACCATATGTTACACGGTTGCAGCGGTTCGATAAACTAAACCGTAGTAACAGGGAACGGGTGATTTTTGACTGCGGAACCAAGCCAAAGCCTCGAGTTCGTTTATTGTGGTGCGTGCGTTGCCCCCGTTTTCGGGTCATGCCAGTAGCTCACCTCGGTCTAATTTATTCGATGAGGCCAAAACCGCCTCATTCTGTTTTCTTTTGGCTCAGCTACGCACTTTCTTCATCGGAAACGGGTCCGCTTTGGAGATTTGGGCGCCGTGACATCCGTCCTCGGACATTTCGGAGGGCCTTTCCATTTTCTGTGGGAACACGATCTCGGATCGTCGATCCCGTCAGTGTGACCACGTTGTGCTCCAATCCAAGTTCCTGATCAACAGCAGTGTTGGAGGCAATCTGGTTTTTGGGGAAATCAACGTCATAATCAAAGTGTCGATTAATCGGTACAGGTACCGGTACACGTAATGGAATCCATACCACATTTACAAGAGGTGTAGAATCTTGCGTGCCTTTAGGTTGCCGCGTCAAGCGTACATAATAATATTATTAAGAGGATTTTTTTCAAAAGTATCACTATGGCCATGTTGAGGTTTATTGTAATTGGCATCGGAAGTTGGCGAACGCTGAGTGGTGCAGCTTTTACTGAGCGGAGAAAACAGAGAAAAACAAAACTACACTTCTCGTACGCCATGCATACACTGTTGCCACCAGTCTTTACCTGGGACATGCTGTGTGCCGAGTACACTAAGTACCTCGACGATCTCTATGAAGACACTCCACGCCCGTCCCACAGTGCTTTCGTACGCATTCTGCACAAACGGAGTGTATAGTTTCCGTTTACTCTGACGTTGTCGCACTGGTCTATGAAGTGCTCACGGGATGGCGAGGTCGCCAGAGTAGACAACAAAAGAATGTCCAAGTTTGTTGACCAGCTAAGTTTTCAATTTTCTATTGTTTTAACAAACGGTTCGCAAGTCAACTAATGGTAGCATTTGTCCGAGTCCAGGCTTTAAGCTTGTCAGTTCCCCGGGTCCTTGAGCTCAGTACTACATAGCAATCCAAGTCGTCTCCTATGTTTCCTCTATTGAGCCCAAAATCATGTCACAGAGTCGAGCGTCGCTTGTAGAACCCAGTCGCGAGCCAGCAGCACCATTTTGAAGCCACAAAGGAAGTGACCGACGCAGCCATTCTTCACATTTTAATCCCTAGTTTCTCCGGAAAAGGGACTCGAAACCTAAAAAACAACATTTTTTCTAGATTAAGTACTTTTTATCGAAACTTGATAAACCTGTCATCCCTTTGTTTATATCACCACACAACTTTGGACCTTTGTATACTCCAAAGGAGCTTCCGGTGTTCCTAGTTGCTACTACACTTGGCTGTTGCTACTGAGTACTACTAAGTTGCACCATTCAAACGTTGTCCGATTTATCTCAATAGCGCTGTTTGCGAGCAAATTAGGCAAATGACGCGGACATTATACTGGGAATAACTGAGAATGAGGAATGGATGGCTCTCAACCATTTTTTTTCCCGCGGTACTGCGTAATGTACCCTCTGAAGAGTCTTCAGTGAAGACAACGAAAAACACAGATGATGTCGCTTGTGTTGTCATCAAAACCCATTCACCCGTGGATGTTGGGCGAACACGATGCTAAAGCTTCACTAAAAGGGAGCCAAAACAGCTGATGGGTTTTTGAAAATTGAATAACCCAACACCGCTAAAGACTGGAAAGCCAGCCAGGTGCAGCTTCAAAATGTCCACCAACCAAGAACGGATGATCCTCGATCATTGATCGACCGATATTTTACTAAAGCTTAGAGCCTATCATAGAACGTTTTTGGTGAAATTATTTGCAAATGCTATCGGTCAAAAATCTAAGCCTCAGGTCTGGTCAGATTTTACGAAAGGCGCTTCAAATATGTAAACTACATGGCTTCCCCGTGTCAAACCACGCATTAGCTTTGTTTCGGAGCTCGTGGATCTGATAACCAGTGCCATCCCAAGACTGCCGTGATTACCTGTCCAAGCATTTATGCACCTGATTGTCAGTCAAGAGCTCACAGCTTTGAACTCGGTCTATGAACCCAAGCATCGTCTTACATGCAGGGCTCCCGAATATTGCATTGCTCACAAATAAAGGTGTAGCGTGCCCGCAAGTTATAGTACTCACATTCAAGCTAAATCTGTCCGTAAATTATTGCAATTGCTGAACTAGCACCTGCCATATGTAACTATCCTCGCCTACGGAAGATTTTTAAATGGGTCTTAATTAGACCTGGTCTTAATTTTGGGTCAATACAAATCTCAATACGATTTCTCTCACTTAAGTAAGATTGATCTGATAGGATGGGCGACATCTGATAAGGTAGCCTACGAGGAGCACTAAGTATTCATTTGAATCTAGATCGGATGGAGAATGGTTTTAGCAGACGCACATTAAGTGCTGGTGTTGGTGATGCTGCCTCCACTTTACCTTAGCAGCTTATCCAACACCATCTGAGAGTGATCTGAATTGCATCAAATCCAGATCAAATCGCCAGACCTGATCTGCTTAAGAACCAAAATAAAGACAACCCTCGTCTACGTACACTCCTACATTACTTGGGGTTCAAGGAAACAAAAAGAGAATAGTTTCAGCTGGAGACTATGGCGGATCGTGGCAAATGTAGCTTTTACTAGGCTAAAGAAGCTCTCCGTGACATTATAGGTCGGCGGAAGCTAAGGTATTTAAGTAATTACTTGGAACTTTTTAAGCGACTTACTCAATAATTCCGTTCTGTTTTGAGAAATGCTGCAATCAATTATTGGGGCGAATTTATTGCAGTTATTGTATGGCCAATGCATTTTTCGGGAGCCCTACTTCGGAGACAATCAAACAAGCTCGCTGGGCAGTTCTGAAGGCTGCCTCCAGAAAAGCATTATCTCGAGATTGTAATTTCTGCTAGCCTCAGCAAAATCCTGGAACGGTGACAGCAATAACAACACTCCCGTTGGACGATTATGTGGGCACCTTGCACACGTAATATACTCGTCGTGTTGTACTAAGGATCAACAGTGTTGATCCTGTGGCAAAACCTTCCAGATGAACACGTGTAGATCCTATCTTCTCTAACATTATACTGTAACGTTAGTATGTGTTTGGAAACCGCTAATCGGTTCGGCTACTTGAAGACGATATTTAGCCGTTGCCCGAAGCTTGGATCAACGATATAAAGCTGCTTTGATGGACGAGACTCGTACCAATCAATTCTGCTACTCTTAAGTATAACTTTTCAGCGCTGATCTCAAATGCGAAATTGAAAGCTTGAGCGCATAATCGGTTACGTATACGCTTCCTCAGTAAGCAATGATTCTCATTTGCTTGCTACATGTACTGTGTTCCAGAAGGCTGGTTCAAATGAACTCGTACTCTGGGGTTGAATTGCCAAGATCAGCTCTACTCGGAATTGTTCATTCAGATATTTTCCTCCCACTGCTCACTCCACTTCACCAAGCACAACCACGAAGATCATCGCCGCTGCTGCTGTAGCACTAACCTGTGTAACTGCCACCGAGACCACTACTCAGGCTGAACGGAAGCTGGACGTCGGTGGAGAAATCGTTCCGGGTGGCACCAAGACGTGCAACGTGGGTCTGCGCAACAGTACGGATGGGATTGACTTCTGCGGTGGCACTCTGATCTCCCCAACGCAGGTGCTGACCTCACCCGAGTGTTTCAACAGGACCATCTTCCCGAAATTGCGGTGGGTGTCGGTGGGATCCCACTACCTTAAGGGAAAAGAAGAGGGCGAGCAGATCGAGGTCATGTCGGTCACGAACTACCCTGATTTTGACCACGATCTCCAATACGAGTTCACGGTGGTGGAATTAGCGAAGGCTAGCTCGTTCACGCCTGCGAAACTTGCTAAGGCCGACGACTCCGACATCAAGAAGGGTGAATGGGCGACTTCGACGGGCTGGCGTTTGACGAGTGAGGACGGTGACCCATCGGAGGAATTTCTCCGTGCGGATGTCGAGCTCTGGAGCGATGAAAAGTGCTCGAAGACTTACGGCGTGGATGAAACTGTGCTGTGCGCTGGTGGGACCACAAAGGCGGGCATTTGCGGCATGGACAACGGTGGCCCGTTGGTCATTGAATCGGAGAACGGGGACGATTCCGAGGACGTCCTGGTTGGTGTGGCGATGGGGAGCGAAGGCTGTGGAATGGGTTTCGCTGGTACTTACGCTCGCGTCTCCACTGCGCGTGACTGGCTTGATGAAATTACCAATGGTAAGAACACAGAGTAAGAAAGGATTGGGGCTTTGTGGGGAACAGTCCCGCGGACTTGAACTAATGAAGGATAATCCACTTCATTTTTTGCATTTTGCTTGTTTTGTATCTTCGACATTGAATGGGACAATACATGTACCCCGGCGAGATGTACTTACATTTCCAGATGTCGTAGCCATCGATTTTTTAGGGCGTGCCGGAAATCCGGCACAATGACGAATCTTGCTTTGTAGCGCCCCCACTACCTGGGTTTGTTGCGTGGCGGGTTAAGCGAGACGGGAGAAATCTGAAA
The DNA here is from genome assembly GCA_014706105.1 of Phytophthora quercina. Classification (NCBI taxonomy): domain Eukaryota; phylum Oomycota; class Peronosporomycetes; order Peronosporales; family Peronosporaceae; genus Phytophthora; species Phytophthora quercina. The sequence continues at coordinate 1,071,900 of JACBOW010000001.1, read as the reverse complement.
CTAACGCTGTCACTACTCCTACCGGTCTCTTGCGTTGGTTTATCTTGAGCTGCTTCCTCTAAAAAGCTATTTTCATGCCTTGCTTGAAAATTCCCATGTAGAATAACTAGATCGTGACTTTATCTTCACCGTATTCGGAAAACAACCCCACCTTAGCTGTATGGTGTACAGTAGCATTAGTGGCTGCGTTTGGAATTGGGCGCCTTGGTATAAGGCTACCGCCTACATCTCATTACATTCCAAGCACCACCGATTCAAGCCACTCGATCGATGACCGTCGCTGCTAATGTTGACCACACTCGCGATCGGAGAAGGAATCATCCCGAGCGGCACGAAGACATACAACGCTGGTATCCGATGTACCGCTGACGGCGACACCTATCGCTCATTTCGCCCAATTACGTGCTCATCACGACGCTCTGCACCAGGCTCTGGGGAATACATATTTTGCAGAGTCTGCACAAGCGGTACTTCATGTCGGTGGGCACGCACTACCTCGACGACTACCTCAACGGCACGCAGGACGTCGAACAGACCAAGTTTGTGTCGATCTAGAACAGACTGGGTTATTATCGGCGCTTGCCGGAAATACCGGGATTAAGCTGATGGCGGCCCTTGCCGAATGTTAAAACCGGCACATTATCTAATTTCGATCTACAATCATACCCTTGCTTGAAATTGACATCGGATGAGGCACCATTGGGTCTGGTAGCAGTCACGAATAATAATCGACAAATCCGACGGTGCGTAAATTATTGACAACTACTCCACTTAGATATTAGCGGCGAAGGGACACTACTTTTATGCTGCCGACTAGCAAAGCTAAGCGCAGGCGTAATGTGACTACGCGAACACTTAATACATTACATTACATGTCTTAATTATTTGCAGTATAATATTTAGTTAGATGTGAATCCAAGCATTGTGCTCTTCAACAACGATGAGCTCAGTTACTGTGGTGCGAATTGTGCACATTCTTCAAATTATTGCGTCCGTCTTTAATTCTTCAAATGTTTGCGTCCGTCTCCAACATGAGCGTTGAGAGCTTCAGTACCCTACTACTCTCACTTCCAAAATAACGCAATGCACACATGACTAAAATACAGAGAATATAAGTAGTCAACTTTTTCTTCTTCTATAATACAGAGAATAGCAGAGTGAACTAGATGTGTTCGAATAAGGTGAAAAGAGACTGTTGTGCAGTTTTAAGTGTTGGAGAAGCTTAGTAGAAGCTTCGCAATGCGTTGCATTTGCAAGCAGTATTGCAAACGTCAGCTTATATAGGCAAATTGTAGTGATTCAGACTTAAATTTTGTCTTTTTTCCGGCACTTCTCAAATCTTCAAATCCGGCAAAATCAGCCTCTAATTTTGGCAATTGCCGATTATTAACCCCTAGCCCATAAGATTCAGCAGGAATATTGTCACACAGTAGCTAGTGAAATGAGTAGTGCATAACTAGTTAATCAACTTGTTTCCTAGCTACCTACGGTATGCTATCTATATGGATACACGTATGGGGGTGTCAAATCCCAGGCGTTGAAGGATGTTGGCTACTGCCTCACCGTCCACGCCTATTTCCACCGCGTGAGAATACAACACTTGACAATGCCGATTGAAGGAGCTGACAGTACTTGGCACTCTAGGAACTTCTGCTTGAGTTTCGCGAAAATGTATGTCGTTTCGCAGATGCCACGTTGCGTGAAACACGATAGCTGTATGCATTCGCCAAAGCAGCCGTAATATCTTGTGATGTTGCCTCCAGCTCGCGCTAACATCGCTTACAGAGGGAAAGAGTAACAGTTTCCACTGAAGTTGTGTTGCGAAGGCTTGTTGTCACGGATCCCATAATAATTGCCACATTTCCGATAGCATCGGGCATGGAAACAAGCAATGTTGAACTGTTTCAATCTCCACACAAGATTGCCGAACATATTGCTGCACCGTTGGATTTACGTCCTTCAGGAAATAAAGTCGCGATCCCACAATGAGGTCTCCGAAAAATAACCGGAGCATTACATCATGGAACACAGGGAGCAGACATCGTCGTAGCCACAGAAGACTTGTTAATGTTGGATGAATGAGATTTGGTCTGCATCCAAGTTCTCGCATTGGGTGATTATCAATCACTTCCACCGGCTGAAGAATGGCATTCCAGTCTTGAAGCCGAAGATTTGGAAAAAATCTCGTTTTACCACCAACGACCGCTCCATTAACGGGCGGAAACACTCCTTCTGTTATCACAGCAACTCAACCCGCTTCAGGGTGGGGTAACACGCGATTGAAAACTTGAATCAATTGGCGATACAGAAGGAAAATATTTATTTGGATATCTGCTCCATAACTCGATTGCACTGCACTGTTAAGTGTCTTGAAAAAAAGTCGTTCGCGTCAGCCAATGATGTGAACTATCCAGAAAATCCGCCAAGCACCAAACTTGTTGAGTTGCCAGCTTGCGGCAGAGTAGTCGAAACTTCAGCGTACCCACTCCCACGGGTTGTCTAGCTGAATCTTGTGAATGCCATACTTGAAATTCAGATGATGTATTCCACCAAATTGGACTGAACAGGGCACTTGGAGAGTTTTTGCTGCAGAGTTCAAACGTCGAGATATGGAGCAACAACGGCACTGTAAGTGTGAGCGAAATTCTGGTGTGCACTGGTGGGACTGCAAACGTAGACGCGTGTATCGGCAACACCGGTGAGTACGGGAATGACTCTAAGGGGGGCTAGCTGTTGCACTGTAGTGTGAACTCTGATGTCTCATACGCCGGAATCCGGCCCGGCGGCCGGATTGATCCCTTCGTCAGCAAGCTTACTTTATTCAGCAACCCAGTTGGTCTCATTTAATTAATTTCTTGCTTATCGTGGTATTATGAGGAAGTTGGGCATCTTCTTATCGTTGTTTTCTTGCGGAATTCATAGTTTAGGTGTGTATCAAGTAGATGAAGCATAACATTGGGGTACAGCTCAGTGATGTACACCGTGGGTCGTGGTGACACACTTTGATTGTAATGTATTATATGATGGGATTTTTTTCAAAAGTATCACTATGGCCATTTTGAGGTTATTTAACGACCGATGCAGGGCAAATCAGCGATGTCTTGGCTTGCTCTAGAGCTATCACACGCCTCCAAACTTGTAGTACAAGCAAAGTTATGCTGGAGAGAACAGAGGCAACAGGTCTGGATGACCAAAAATGTCAAATCACTTTTTTATGTAGTTTCTGGAAGCTAAGCTCATGGGCTTTCCAATGAACCAATCAGCGACCTCTACATCATACTGCAACATGCTTAAAAATTTATAGGAAGCGGTCTGAAAAAATGTTTCCATTTATACAAAAGTATCACTAAATGTGTACCCGTGCACGGAAGCCTACACGATGGCTTCCATTCCCTCCTCGTCGTCAACTTGATTGCTGTCTTCTTCTTACATTGCGTCGGCATTCAGAATCTCAATTTCTCTCTGCTTTCGTTTCTTATCTGCCTTGCTGCGTCTGGTGCGATTAATTTCTCGAGCTGTCTCCATCATAGTCTCACACGGCTTCTGGTAAATTGGATCGTCAGCAAAACAAGCAGGTACGTAAGGCAGCACCATGTTGTAGATGTCGGATACTTTCTTGGGATTTAGCGGCTTGTCTTCGGCTTTTGGTACTGTACTCCAAACGGTGGCAAAATCAGCTAGCCACTTAGCTCTTGGATCTTTGTCCTTGTCAATCTTCATCCATTCCCCTGTTGACGAAGGAGATTGTTTGCACTGTTCAAACCGGGGCTTCTCTCTGGTGATTCGAAATATTTGACTATTGAATGCCGGCTAACTTCTTGTGTCTAGATGCGAAAAAGGCATTGGAGGACCAAAACGGATTCTCTTCTTTTTCAAGATTGGTAACACTCACGTTTGCTGTAGCTCGATCTACTGCCTCCAGCAGTGACGACATGGTCCAGCACGATTCGCGTCGCATGTGTCGTTTAATTATTCCAAAACCGTGGTCACACGCATTTTTCGTATGCCCCTTCGTAAACAAATTCAGGTGCACGTCGTTTAACACACCAAACTCCACCAAAAACATCAGATACCAGACGACCTGAGAATACTTATTTTGCCCTCCGCAGTTGTCGGCCCAGACTGTCACTCGAACACCAGTTTCACTCGTCTCGACAGGGTTCTCGTAGGCAGCGTTGAAAACGCCATAAAGATCAAGCGCATGATGCAGCATGCTTGTCACCTTGTCAGCGCCTTTGCCGCCCTTCTTTCCAGTGTACATGAAGTGGTTGTAGCTTGCGTCATTTGCACAGAAAACTCCGAACATTGAGACCGAAATCAGAGACAAGAAGTACCAGCTCATAGGGACGTCCGGTACGTGAGGCATCGTGAGATTTTGCGCATAGTCCATTATGAGCATGATATTATCCTTGTCACTTTTGCTGATATCCAGTTGGTACTCGACCATATACAAAAAGTAAGTAAGTCAAATGAACATTAAAAATAAAAATGATTCAACTAATCAAAAGTATCATACTTACCTCATGGCCTTGGCTGTAGTTAGATGGCCCCCAAATGTTTCTGTCTCCGCAGCGTCGGCTTCTGCGCCCATCTTGTTGTGGTCAATAGCACATACATCACAGACTTGACTCCTACCAGACCGTACCGTGGAATTGGTCATTCGGATATTTTCCTTCCACACCTCACTCCACTTCACCAAGCTTAACCATGAAGATCACCGCTGCTGTTGCCTTCGCCTCGGCCGCGGTCACTCCCGCCGCAGCCACTACGCATGCTGAGCGGAATCTCATTGTCTATGGAGACATCGTTCCGGCTGGCTCCAAAACGTACAATGTGGGTCTGCGCAACACTGCGGGTGGAAACGACTTCCGCAGTGGCACTCTGATTTCCCCAACGCATGTACTCTCCACGCCCGAATGTCTCAACAGCAACTATATACCTAAACTTCGGTGGGTGTCGATGGGAAGCCACTACCTTAATGGAAAAGAAGATGGCGAGCAAATCAAAGTCACGTCGATCAAGAACCACCCTGAGTTTGACCACGTTCTCCAGCAATATGAATTTACAGTGGTGAAATTGGCGAAGGCTAGCTCTTTCACGCCTGTGAAACTTGCTAAGGCTGACGACTCCGACATGAAGAAGAATGAATGGGCGACTTCGATGGGCTGGGGTTTGACTAGCGTGGATGGAATTCCATCGAAGGAATTGCGCCGCGCTGACGTCGAGCTCTGGAGCGACAAAAGTGCTCGAAGACTTACGACGTGGATGAAATTGTGCTGTGCGCTGGTGGTACCACGAAGGCGGGCATTTGCGAGATGGACAACGGCGGTCCGTTGATCATTGAATCGGAGAACGGGGACGATTCCGAGGACGTCCTGGTTGGTGTGGCGATAGGGAGTAATGGCTGTGGAATTGGAGCCACGCCTGCTTACGCTCGCGTCTCCACTGCGCGTGAATGGCTTGACAAAATTATCAGTGAGAGCACACAATAAGCACGCATGGGCTTTGTGGGGAACAGTCCCAGTGGACTTGAGCTAATGAAGGATAATCCACTTCGAATTGGCATTTTGCTTGTTAGTATCTTCGATATTGAATGGGACAATCAATACAGCGCTGAGATGTGAATCATAGCTTTACCTTCACCGTATAGCTCCTCATGCTCACTTCAAAGTATGTCACTGTTGTAAGTACACTGCAGTGCGTAGCAGTCGTGTACCACATTCATCGACCACCCGCAAATAATCCATCTTAGCAGTAAAATGACGTCTGCAGTGTCTGATCCTGCAATGAGGGTCCCTCTGGTGCAGTCCTTGTCTTCGGGAACGTGCTGCGGCTTCTAGCTGCTGGTGCCGCGCAGCGTATCCATCATGCCTCATCCGACGATCACCCCGCCACTCCTCTTGTGCTTTCTGCGCAGCTTCGCGCGGTGGCCTCGACGTTCGTGGAGGCGGAGGATTTTGGTCGATCTCGGCCATCTCCTCCATTCTTCTTTGTCGGTTTCTCTGCTTCTTCTGTGCATTGTAGGACAGCTGCTCTGGTAATGATCTACGCTGGGGACTACGTTGTTCACGTGTCCTTTCCTCTGGTTGCTTCTCCCCAGTTCTTGTCGTGTAGTACCCCTAGAACTACCCCTCTCTCGACTCCAGTCTTGCCTCGCATAGGTTTTCCTCCTCTCGTCCAGATCTCGTTGCTGCTGTACAGACAACCGCACAGAAGCTTCGACCGCATGAGAGCTGTGCAGTCCCGACATTTTGGGTTTTCATTTCGACGCCATTGTTTCTTCCCGAATCTCGACCGATCCATCCGCTTTCTCCCACAGCACGAACAATCCCGTGTATCGTTTACCGGTGGCAACGGATAACGTACAACAGGATCACTCAGTTCACGGCGACATTGCGAGCAGAGATCCCGTGGTGGGGGTTTCCTGGAAACGGGTCGTGGGGGAGATCTCGAACGGTGACGATAGGTAGAACCACCGGTAGAACTCTTAGTTGGCTGTTGTGGAGCAGTGTTATTGGTCGGTTTCGGGATTGGACGCCTTGGAATAACAAAGTTGTCGTTCGGTTTGTTGGTGGTTGGAACTGGAGCAGGTGCTGGAATTTGGGTGGTGCAAGGATGTTGATACTACCGACACTTTCAACAACACCTTCGGTTAGCGGAGTTGGCAACGGTCTTGAGGGTGACGACTCGGTTACGCTGGGGTAGTTTGAATAAGCGGTACCACTGGGTTCGCAGTCCTCGCTCTCTGTAGAGCTACCATCGTCGACGTGTGCCATCGTCTCCGGACAAGCAAATATCGGCCAACCTAAACTAATACCGAAATTAACGATTGATCCGAATTTAGCGATTTGATCGGATTTTTTTAACAGAAATTTAGTGGGAAGTTAGCAACTTTCTAGATCGAGTCGTACAAATTGATGGCATCTCGTCACTCCGATCTACGTATTGGTTCAACGGCACCCAAGACGGCGAGCTGATACGGAAAAGTGGCACTTTCTTGTACTGTACTATTTTAATACCACAATTGATACTATCTAGTATACTAGTATACTGGATAGTATCAATTGTGTTTAGGATTCTTTGCACACAGAGTAACAGCGCGCATGAAACATAAATAATTTTACAGACTCGCTTCAAGTATGATGGTTGTATTTCTTAGGATAAGGCTGAGTAGTTGTCCAACTAAGCCTGAGATGTGGTGCCAATGTCAGTATCAAAATAAGACAAACAACAAGCTTACTGGGTCTTGGTCACGGAGTTAATCCACTCTATACCGGCCGACACACGCGAGTACACGGCGGGAACACCCTGATCACCACAGCCAGCGCCCCAGCCGACAAGACCAATGAGGACGTCATCCGCGTCTCCCTTGCCCTTCTCCTTGACCAGCGGAGCGCCCATGTCACCAACGCACGAGTCTCTACCTGCTGCACCGCCAGCACAGACCGACGAGTTGTCCACAACGAAACGCCGCGCGCAGTCATCATTGTTCCACACCTCGATACCGACACTCTGGAGCTCGTTGGAACGGGTGCCGTCAGGGAAGCTGGTGTCACCCCAGCCCATGACCTTGGTCCACATGCCCGCAATAATGTCCGAGTCGTCCGCCTTAGGAAGGTTGATGGGGGCGAACTTGCTGGGCTTCTCCAGCGTCAACAAGCCATAATTGTACGATCCGCTGCTCAAGTTGTAGAGTGTGTGGTTCTGAGCCTTCACGACCTTGATCTGCTCGCCGTCTTTCGTCCCATTAATGTAGTGAGTGCCCACAGCCACGAAGTTCGGCTGCTCGTAACCCGTGCAGGACCCGGTAGTAAGTACGTGGGTGGGGGTGATAAGAGCACCACCGCAGAAAGTGTTACCGTCAGCAGTAGAGCGGATACCGGTCGCATAGGCCTTCGTGCCGATCGGGACTTCCCCTCCACCGAGAATAAGCTGACGCTCGACGTGGTCAGCGTTGACAGCAACAGCTCTAAGCGCGATCGAAGCAGCAGCAAGGGTAGAAATAACCTTCATACTTGGTTGAGGGTTTCGACGGTGCTTGGAATGTGGTGAGCAGTGTGCGGCAAAATCCGAAATGGGGCGTGATCGTGTCATTTGACTTCGAGCCGGAGACGGTTGTGGAACCTCCTGCGACGGTAAGATTCGGTGAATCGGATCGACGCATGAGTTTGCGCTTGCTTCAGTTCCAGCACGAGCGAGGCACCGAATCCCCATATGGGATTAATCCAGGATGGCACAATTCAAGCTTTTGACGTGCCGCTCGGCGTTTGCCGTGAAGGTAGGTATATTAGTACACTGGTGCGGTCCTTTCTTTCACATACATGTACTGTACTTATATGTTTTTCAAACACTTTATTAACCCCAGTCACGACTTTTGGCAGGACAAACGGAAGGACACAAACTAAATATCTTGGATTTTGTATACTTGCTGGGATTTTTTTGTTCTAGCCAGTAGTAAAATCGAGTATAATGTGATTTTGTCCTAGCATTTGTCCTACCAAAAGTCGTGACTGGGGTTAATAGTGGAGCGATTCCCGCAGGCTTTTCAGGCGACCCAGATCCTAAATTTACCCTACCCATGCATAGCCGGTCCATTTCTCACCGTCCTGTCGCCCAGCAGCGGCACAGATCCCTAAATCTGTGCGACTCTCAAGAGGGTCGCACAGATTTTTAGGGAGCAAAAACCTGTAAAACTACATAGATCTGAGTTGATACCCTGAGACCCAATATTCCATACTTACGACTTCAACATTCCAACACTACATCTGCACTTCCGTCACTGGCCTCGCAGTCGCGACGCGCTCGCGCCATTCAGCGAGCTGGCTGCGACAGATACAGCGCGCACTGTTCTTGAACAGTTCATCGGATGGATTTGAAAATTTGTGGATCCTCTCGAACTTATAGAATTTGGCGTCAACTTCACATGCTCCGAGTTTGGAGGAAAAGCCATATGCGGCTCTCAAATCATTCACCCCACCGTTGTGGACCTAATGCGAGATGAGGACGAGTGCATTAACAATACAACCGTGGGTTTCGTACACTAGTGGATGCAAAGCAACTGAACGACAACCGTATATCGACACACTTTGACGCTGGAGCCCTATTGCTCATTTCGCGGCAATATATGGTGATGTGATGGTAAACGGAAGTTGACGTGATGCATCTAATTTCATCGTTCATTTCCGAATCGACCTACAAGTCCCAAGACCCGATTCGACTGACCTCACAATTTCACGAAAACGAATGGCACGAAGCAACTTCCTGTTACTGGTTACTATTGTCTTAGTTGTATGCGCTTCGGACCTCGTCAACGCAGAGGAGACTGGCCAACCTAGTAACCTGGTGGCCGCCTCCGACCCCATCGGCAACCCGCGAAGCAACCTCCGGCAAACGGAGGCGAAGAACGAAGAGAGAGGGCTTTTCGACAAGTTGTTTCCGCTTTTAAAGAAGAAACCTGATGCTGCCAAGCTTTTCAAGGAGAATCCAGGACTAACCAAGCTTGGCAATATCAATCCTGATATAGTGAAGCCTCTGCTGACCAATCCACAAGTTAGCAAGTCGTTCAACAAGCTAAAGGAGAACCCAGCTTTTATGAAGAAAGCCAAAAGTTTTGCCGAGAGTCCTGCTGGCGCTAAACTTCGGAATGTCGTGTCCAATGACCCCTCCAAACTCACCAAGGAGAACGTGAGGAAAATCGGGATCGTCATGGATAACCCGACTGGTCCATTCAAACATGTCAACGAAGGGTTCTTGATTTCAGCCGGAATCTTTCTCGTGCTAACGGTCTTTTTAGGCTTTACAATCGCCATAGACAACTAGAAGTTTGCGGACCTGCTGGATCTCATGACTGCCAGAATCACGTTCACCCCCACCACCCGAAGCTCTATTCTCGTTGGTTTTTCAGCAAAAGAGAATGAGAAATCCAATCATTGCATATTTTTCACAAAATTTATCAGTTCAAGTGTTCTGGTAAGGCAGTATCTCCGGACTATCGTGTCGAAGGAAACCTTCAAGTTCACTACACAACAACAAAAATATCGGTCATCTCTTCACCACTACTTTGGTCAATACTTACCGTTTGGGATTCGTAAATTGTCTAACGTTATCCCGACTTCTGTGAACTCGGATAGCGGTAGCGCTGCGGTCAATGCTGACCGCAGTCGTGAGCTGCAGAACGATATTGGTAGCTCATCGTAGTAAAATACGGCTCGAGATTCATTCGGCTTAATAGTGTCAATCTAAAATGTGTGTTTGCAGCTAGTTGGTTGAGGCATCCACGAACCGCTGTAGTGTTTCCATGGCAGCTTCAATAGAGGGGCCATTACAGCTTTGCTGCATTTTCAGAGCTTGTTCCTGCATCAATTTCTGCTGTTCTTGGAGGTGATCGAGTAGTTTTGTAGTCGCGTCAGTGAGCTGCTGCATCTGCGTCTGGTGTCCGCGGAGTAGCAAAAGGCCATACAGCAACAATCCAAGCAAAAGCCACTGCACAAGTGATCGCGGAGCTTGAGCGAGACCCACAATACTTGATCTAGTAGCTTCTGTTTTGATAACAACAGGTGCTGAGACTTCTGCACTTTTCAGACGGTTGAGGGTAGGACGCGCACCCGAGGCCGCACGCTTGAGTACCGGATGGATACCAGTACCTGCCTCAGAGTCAAGCTCGCTGAAGCTGTCGCAACCGGATAACGACGCTCTAAGAGTTGGGGAGAGCGGGACGACACGATTCCGTTGGGACTCCAGGAACTCGATCGCCTGCTTGGCCCAAGACTCCAGCGCTTCCTTGGATTCAGAACGTGTGGAAGAATCGATCTGGGACTTGAACCACGTTGCCTTGAGAAAATTTACTACCAGACCAACTTGAACGTGGCAGTAATTGTTGCCATCACGGGAGAACACGTAGCGCATCTCCACCTCGAAGTAGTCGCTGTACGGGATCTTGCTCATGCGGTTTAATTCAGTGATCACAAAGCGATCCCACTTGTCTCCACCGTTTGAGCTCTTGTCCAGCCGGAATCGCTGGGTTCTTGTGCATCCGGCGTACGGTGGTAGACCGGGAAACGAAGTCTTCGGTGGATGTTGAGATCGTACGATGCGGTAAAGTGTGTAATCGTCCTCCTTCGAAATCTCAAAACCCTTTCGGATCTCCTCAGCCTTGACGGGATCATTCTTGTCGATAGGTTTCCACGACTCGATATCGATGTCGATATCCCGTGCCCTCTTCATATTCGCGTGCTGAAACTCCTGGCCTGGACCATCGTTCCACAACAGGTCGAAGACTCGCTTCACGTCAGCTCGCAAATCACAATCCAAAAGAACCGTCATCTTTTCGAGCAGTGTATCGGGTGGCAACGGCTCAAAAGGTTCATCGTCACTAGCTGTCGACTTGCCATCGTCCATGTGGTGACCTTCCTCCACGATGTCACTTAAAGGCATTTCCGAGTTGGCGTCCTCGTCTTCATCAACATCGATGAAACCCACGGTTGAAATAGGAGACGAAGATGATAACGGCGGGTTACCAGTCCCACCGGAACTACCCACTGAAGAAACAATGTGCTCTGAGATCAGCTTGTACGAGCGTCTGCGATCCAGCGCCTGTCTCCGGAGTTCCTTCGAGCTAGGCGATTTCCCAGGACCTGTATCTTTCAGCCTGCTAGCCTCTTGGTACGCTCGGATAAGCTGATCTAGCCGCAAGAAGCACGTATCACGGAGTCCGTTGAATTCTGCAAGGAAGAAAGTCTCTTTGCCTCTGGTCTTGACCTGGAGTCCATTGATGTAGTAGAACTGTGGCTTCAGCAGCGATAGGATCTGAGAATACGCCACTTTGCGTTTCTTAGAGTCAGCGTAGCTCTGGAAACAGAGACGTTTACGCGTGAGCACAAGATGGCCGTAGAATGGCATCGTCTCCAGGAACAACGCGCAGTTGAAAATCGATACTGGAGCTTCATCCTCCGATAGTTCAAAATCACGGACAATCACCTCATTCGACGGTGGTTGGAGTCCACTCCACGTGACACTTGCGCTCTTGACCTGCTTGTGGAAGTTCTGGATACGATGGTAGCAACCGTCGCATACACGCAGCTCTCCTCGTGTTAAATAGGCTTGATAAGGTACGATAATGGTCTTCGTCGTGCAGTCGGCACAGAAGGAACCACCGCAGTTTCGACAATGATGTCGACCTTTTGACAGTAAGGAGCCAATATCCTCACGACAAGACTCACACGCGTACATATTGGCGAACGGTGGAGGTGGCAAGTTGGTATTCATCACCACAACGTTCATCGCTTCCAGATCTTCTTCCACCACACTTCCCATTGACTTCTTAGGTGTCATAGGTGTTGGTGTCCCATTACGGAACAGCAGCTTGTCGATCAAATTGGACGAACTTCCAGATCTCTCCGAGTCTTGAAAACTTTTAGTCTCGTTCTCTTTCGTCCCAACGGACATCGGAGACAAAATGGCTTTTAACGCCAAATTGTCGCTGGGTAGGAAGATTTTGAGGTTGGTATCTCCACGCAGCGGGTTATTGACCCGAGTGTTAACCGAAGCACGTCGGTGCAGCGACGCCGCAGAAGACGCGGAACCCACGCCACTTGATGTCGATAGCGACGAACAGGACGCAGCACGCGACGTCTCCTCTAAATGGTCGTGACTTTGCTCTAATTGCTGAAGATGAACAGCCACCGTTTCTCCTGCTTCTTCAGCTCGTGACGTGTCGGTGACGTTAAGTTCCTCGTCCTCTTCCATTGGCAATTGCTCGGTTGATGGCAGTGTTAAGGTTGTTGCATGTTGCTGCTGCTCTGAAGCTGCTACAGTCTCCATTGTCCTGCAAATCTAGAAATCAGTGGCGATGTCGTGAACACGACTGCGCTATTGGGAACAATCCTGGAGTGCTATTGGGAGGTACTCTTAGGTTGCAGCTGCAGGTTATCCTGGTAGACAAACGCGGCGTAACGGATGCGGCTCCACGAAAAGTAAGCTGCAGGAGATATCAGGAAGACGCTGTGAAGTGCGTGTACTGATTGCCCAAAGTGACGATGTATCCTCGCTTTGGACACGGTTGCCCGTGTAATAGGAAATGTGTGGGCGCTGGACAGATCTGAGACGTGTGATGGTGTGGTGCACGTATACTGAATAACGAAAATCAGTAGGTTTGATAGTGACATATCTTGCGGAGTGTATCGAGGGTATTGATTGAGTGCAAACATCTATTGCGACACTCTGTGGTCAGATAAGGACACTGGCATTGTGCTGTCGAAGAAGCCGATACACTGTATCATACAGCGCAGTAACATGGCGCGTTGTGGTATGTTCTTGCTCTGCGCGGCATCGCTTGTTCGTGAACCGCGACCAAAAGAGAGCAAGCATCGCTCGGAGCGATGATCACCTGGGCAACGACTGTCGTTTCGAGGTGCCGAAACGGTTATCGTAGGTTATAGGATTATAAAGTCATTAATCGAATTAAACGGACCTTTTTCGGGTTACTATCTATATCACCTATATCGGGGTATGTAAACAGAGAGGTGGGACGGACCCAACGGAGCTCTTCGCTGAAGACGACGATTTGCGGCGAGGAAAGACGGACGCGCAAGGATACATGCAAGGCTCTCATCCCGCAGAGACCGTGGTGCTTCATGGGGCATGGATAGAGCTGCAGGCTTCGGTAATCCAGCGCAAAATGCACTGTCACAATGGATACAGGCTACCTGCATGACGGTGAAGGATATCCTGCGATGACAATGCTCTTGATGCTCATATGCTGTAGATCTTCGCCGGTTGCAGCCGGTACCGTTGAAGGCAACTGCAACCAACGCTGGCTGCTTGGTGAGGCTGATGGGTGCGCGGCTGCCGATTGCACGCCTGCTTTGCTTGCTTGACGCTGCTGCTTCTGCCGCACGCGAACACTTCGAAGTTTGACCCCATTCTGGAGATCCCACCGCATTGCCGTGCTTGCAATGCTGGACGTTGGTCATTGCAGTCGTTTCGGTGCACAGTAGCAGAATGTAGCCATATCTCGGTTGAAGTGGCGACCTTTCGTCCCGGCTCAACTACCGAAACGGCGTTGACTTGACGCGAAAGACTTGTGTCACAAGTCACAAGACCAGTCAAGTGCTACAGTAGGCAAGCAACTTCTTCATAGTACGGCCGCAAGCGGCGATATATAAGCGATCAAAAGGGTGAGCAGACGCTACAGCTATGGGGAGCACGCATGCGAGATAAAATCTGCCAGCTGCACCTACAAAACCGTTTGCCACTTGGGCCGCAAATGGTCATTCACCGATCGGATCAATGGAGCCGATGCGTGTGCCGAGTTGCCACGGCCGCCGTGAAGGTTCTCGTCCAGCGTGAAACACATGAGCAGCATGTTGATCGACGTCTCGTAAATCTGGCAAAAAAAAAAGTTTTTCGATCAGCAACTGATCCGACATTCACCAGACTGAGAAACCCACCGTCATGAAGGCTTGTGCAACGCTGTAGGAAAATAGCATGATGACGACCAGCGGTAGAACCGGCGAAGGGGCCTGGTATCAAGGCAGAGAAATGAGATGCATCAGATCCTGAAAACCGCTCACCTCTGCTGTCCACGTACATTTTCGAGGAGAAACCACGATACAAGACCAGTGGTGGTGCACACGATCAGCTTGCCGAGGAGTACTGACGCATGACCAATCCGACTGAGTGCTCCGACCCGAATCAAGTTGGAGGAAATCAACGTGTACGCCAACTATGCTCAACAGGGAATAATAGTTAGTAGAATTTTCAGTGTGAGAACACAAGAGAATTTTACAGCACACAACGCAGTCAAGCAGTACCTTTCCGGATGTGTAAAAGTCCGTGCCTTGGATTGCACTGACGTAAACGGCTTCTTTGCAGATATACTTGAGGCAGTGCTTGAAGCACCAAATGCAGCACTGGTCACAGCAGAACAATACAGCAGATCGTCAGACGTCAGACTACTTCCACCACCTTCACATACATTGTGTGTATCAACGTACACAACAGCACTTCACCGCGAGTTCGGTAAACATGTTCGAGTCGAACTCATTCTTGTTTTCGAGGTACAAGAAGAACGAACGGATGTGCTCAACCGGAGCTACGGATCCCGAGCTCAACGCTAACGTTCCGAGATGGTACTTGATCGTTATGTGTGCTGAATAGGACACTGGGTCTGATTCTTCGAAGTCTTTCAGACCTGTGATCCTATTCTCCGGCGAGAAATACCATAGTGACATGGCCGTGGCCGTGATCATCTCCCCAATCGATAGGAGGAAGTTCACCGACCAGTACATACCCCACAGATGATAAAGGAATAACCACCGCAACTTTGTGCTCACTTGGAATGACTCGGTAACAACACGGATAGACGACGGTGACGTTGCCGAAATGGTTGCAATGCGAGTAGAAGTCTCTCCAGCGCCGAAGATGCAGACTGTCACGAAGATTCCCCAGGCAAACAGCAACATCAACAGCACGTAAGAGATGAACGGCAACACGAGTAGCCGCTTCAACTGGGACAACGCGCGTGCTGCATGTGAGATAAATGCACCAGCAAGCAGCAGTCGGGACATATTCACCACCGCAAACAGTAAAAACAGAATCGCCGCGCAGCACATGACGACAGAACTGATCTGAAGTGAGCTCAACATGACCGGGTCGTTCGCGTACGAAAGTGGGTCCGACGCCGCTTTCAGCAACCGATAGCTGCAGTACGCAAGCGTCGATTGAATTGCCACCGTCGAGAGTAACACACTAATGCAGCCGCAATACCGCAACAACACCAGATACAATCCTGCCGTTGACAGCGAAACGCCACTTGCAATCATCAGCACCTGCCAACACTGCATCCGAAAGCGTTAGTATCCTAACACCCCACCCAAACACTATAACACCAGTCTTACATTGCCCAATGCTCCAACAAAGCGTCCTAATGTATCTTGCAACTGTCTGATCATAACCTGCTCCGATTTCACTGCATCATAAAAAAAAACTTTCATCAATATCTCCACTTCTCCCCCACTTTTAAGTTAAAAATTCACTACTAACCTTCTGCCGGTGCACACATATAGGCCCATCGATGGGTTGCATAGGATGTGAACTCCACTTTTTGTAGTTCATGTGACCCATTCACTCTCTTGCCTGATTCCAATGGCAACTTCACTGTCATGACTTCTCCATTTTTCACTGGACATTGATCCACACAGAACCCAAAGTCCGGATTGGTTTCCAAGTCTGGGAAATAGACGAATCGATGCTCGCCACATGATTGGCCCAGGAAGTCCACGCCACTCTTGATCTCCTGTGCGAAGTTCACACTGCTCTCATGTGACAAGGCGGTGATGGCTAGTGCCACCATCCCGATCCAGTAGGTGGCGAAACAACCCAGAAAGAAGACATCGGTGCACTGTCGTCGGTTGTGGCTTCCTGGGTGGAAACTGCGGCGTAAAGACAGCGAATGCCCCGTGCTGGGAGATAGTGCAGCGGCTGTGCGGCCCCCGGGACTCCCTGGACGAAGCAGCGGCTGCCGCTCGCCCAGTAGCTCGCCGTCCTCCATGCTGTGGTTGCTGCTGCTCCTGCTGCTTTGACTGTGGCTGAATTCCTCGCGGTTGCTGTGCCACGGATACGACATGGCGAAAATGAGCTCTTGGGAAAAGCTTGACTGACGTATTTTAGAAAGAGTATCTTGTTTGAGACACGGTTTGACAAATGAGGGTATCTTGACTTGATGGATGCAAAGGTTCTGATTTGGAAAAAAGTACCAACGTAACGGATAATTTGGGTTTTGTTGACTCACGGACGGAGTGTACGTTTTAGGTCGTCTTCAAGGCAATGTTTTGAAGGCTGTGCTGGGAAGTCTTCATGAGCAACGCCATTGTGCACAACTACAGATCTCGAGCCTATGTGTTCGACTCAAACTGTAAACACTCTAACCAGGCCGCCGTGCCATTTCGGATTTTATGGTTTAGTGCTGCACAACGGTTCTCTGCAGTTGCCTTCTCAGCTGTGGTCTAGCATTGCTAAAGGCAAAGATCATGCCAACACAAACTGATCCTTGGTGGGAAGCGCGTACGACTGGGCTTCACATAGCACTGACTTGCTTACGATGGATAGTGTCGCCCTGAGTGCATCCCGGTGACATTCGCTGGGTGTCTGTGGGCTCGCACTACACCATCACGGCACAGCGACCATTGTCATCGGGATTATGGACCTCCCAGACTATTCAGAGATTCCAACGATTATTTGGTTCGAGCTTTTTCAAGCATATTAAGCTCGATACGGTAGGCAACTCGCGAACATGGCTACTATCATAGGTTGGGGATCCACCACTGAAAAGGGTCCGGAGACAGAAGAACTGCGTGGTATGCGATCATAAGCTCCGTTAACGTTGGAGTTTTCCAGCCTCCCGGGTTACACCGGAGATCACTTTGTTCGACAAGAATTAGGGCACATAGTCGTCAAGTCCCGTTGTTTGGTTAGGAGCCCAGCACCGCGATGTCAGTATATTTTCCGGTATGATACCAGCTCGTGGACGGAGTGAGATGTCTGTTACCACGGTACATGTATGCTTTAGCGTTGAACAAAGCGGCACGATCAATTTTGTGCAGATTTTGACGATTTCCTTCAATAGGACGAACGTAATACAGACAATCCTATCGGTTGTGATAGCTTCGGGAACCACAAAATTATTACTATCTAGAGTCATTACTATCAAGAGTGCACCAGTCCAATGGTACAGCCTCATGTACCAAGTTTGGGGTACATTCAGATTTGGAAGGACTTCTGTCTCTGAGTCGGTTGCACATGATGGCTGAGTACGACCGAGAGACTCCCCATCACGTTCACGAAGACCAGGAACGGTCGAACGGTGGTAAAGAACATTCCAGTATTTCGCCAAGGCGACTGGAAGAACTGGCTCAAGTGGGTGCTTCACTTACAGGAGCACTCCACGTTCATGCACTATGCGCAGACACCGGAAGATCAGCTATCCCTGGCAGACGACATGTAGCTCTTGCTGTTCGAGGAAGACCTTCGACAGTTCAACGATGTCGTCCGTGAAGAAGCCGCGAACCGACCCGAAGTGGCGTTGGCTGGCATTAGACAGCTCACTACGCGTCACTGCACTCCAGGCACACGCGGAGTGTTGATGGATCAGCTTGTACAGCTACGCAAGAAGAAGGGAATGACTGTGCGTCAATACTGCAGTGCGTTCAGAACACTGCCAAGGATGATTCCTCTCCTGCAATTCGGCGAAAGCGCTGCCGTACCTGAGACCGATATGGTGCGGATGTACCAGGCTGGAATGCCAGTCGATTGGCAGGTAAAAGCGAACCGCATCTCGATAATGTGAGAACTATCGGCGATTGAGGCTCAATTTGAGGTTATCAAGCGGAACGAACGCGACGAGGCACTGCTTCATAGCAACCGGTCCAAAACGACAGAAAACATGCAGAAGTCGAACAGGAACGGCAACAAGGGTTCGAACCGGACAAACAACAATCATGGCCGGCAGCAGCAGGGCCCGTGATGGGAATTACGCAGCAAGCACCTTATACGGATAATACCTGGCGGGGACCAGCGTTTCCACATCATCTGACTGAACAAAAGAGAAAATCTGCGCACAAAAAGAAGTGCCTACGTTCACAAATTAATTCTGTTTACAAAAGGCCAGATTAGGGTTACCGACGCTGTCGGTATTCTCGTTTAGAAATTCCGACTTTTAGACATTTTGAGAGGCCAGCGGCCAATGGCTTCATTCGGCCAGATCCCCCCTCGCAGCTTACAACCGCCGCACCGCGCCAGTTCCTCGTCGCCCCAGCCCCAGCTACCAAGAAGATGACCAAGAAACGAAAGTACGTGAGTGAGAGCGACGGCGACGATGCTGAGGCGTCTGTACAGGCGTCTCCGTCGTTAGAAGGCGTGTTATCCTCTTGGGAAGTGTTCCAAGAGCAGTTCGACATGTACGATTTATTATTTGTTATTTTACGATGGTCTGAACGCGCTGCTAACGTCTAATGCTACGCAAATTTCAGATACCAAGGCGAGCCACATCCGTTTTACAAGATTCGTTTGAGCCAGTCGGTCAAAGACCGGAACGACTCACGCTCCCGTCAGGCTACACGGTATGGAAGTACTGCCGAGCTCTGGGATGAGGGCCTAGGAACCTACGCGAAGTACGTCATATGTACGCATGGATGGGAGTTCAAGCCGCGGGGTAAAGTAAAGCGGACCAACCACAACGTTCGCTCCATCAAGTGTCCGGCGAAGCTGAATACCAGCATGTTCAAGGGGAAGGATGGAGTATTCAAAGTTCGAGTGACCAGCCATCGCGCTGAACATAACCATGCCGTGGGTGAAGGCGTCTACTACTCCTAGTCGGAAGCGCGCCAAGTGGACTCCCCCGCCACGCAGCGTTTTGTGGTCTTTATTTGACTTATTTCTGATATCACAATTATGAATTTAATGCGTACGTTACGCATGTAGGTGGATCGAAGAAGAAGAGATCTAGTGCTATCTTAAAGAAGTGTCGGGCAAGCCAATTCTGCCGAAAGATGTTGAGAACCTTATCGCCAAGATGCGTCAGGAGACGTATAGTTCGGAAGATGACAAGATTCGCGTCTCGCAGCTGCTTCGAGACTTTAGCGAAGGGCCCGGGATGTCGAAGTATCTGAGACCCGCGTTCTCAGTATCGAGCAGAGTTGTCATTTGCCAGAAAATAGACGAGGTCATTGCAGATAAAAATTCACGAAGCTATCGCATGTGGTTAAGCTACCTGACAAAGGTGGAAACCATTGCAAGGCTCGACGATTTCGTTCCGAACGCTCCGGTGGTCATGGACGAGATAGTTGGTAGAGATGTCACCAATTCTTCGGTAATTGGTAGTGCGATCACAAGTTTCCCTGGAGTTGGTGACGGTGACACCAATTGTCAGACACTTGAAAATGAAGTTGATGAATTTAGTCACGTTACGATCGCATTTCCATTGCTACTCAACCCCACTCTGTTCGACATGGAGACGTTGTTGGTGGGACTGTGGCAGAAGTGAAAACTGCTCGTGTTCCTACACGACAACTGGTGCCGCGACCCGGGACTGGTGTGACCTTCTGTGTGTTTGTGATTGTTTTGTAGGTGTAAACCAACCTACGAGCGAGAGAAGAAAAGAGAAAAAGAGAAGAAGACGGCGACGAGATCGAATACTGCGGTACCAGCTAGACTGGCGAGAAGTGGTGGACGTGACGATTACTCGGACACGGTCTTGGACACAGAGCGTGGGGCGACGGCCGGACGCTCTGTCAGCTTCGAGGACTCGCAGACGATCGTGGCGCCAGGGAAGATGATGACTATGATGAAGATGATGACGATTTGGAGGACAAGGCGCCCATACAGGTGTCCGACCCCCTCGAAGGTGCTGATGTGTTCGCGACGAAGAGTGGTAGCGTTTGTTCGATGTCACGCAGCCTCGCGGACGAATTTGATGAAGCTGACAGTCCAGATCCTGCCCAGCAAGACTATGATGACGTGGGCGATCAATTCCGGTGTTCAGCTTTGCCCGGAACGCTACGCAGCAACAGAAAGGTAACCGGTCACCAGTCAACGTGACACGCCCGCGGCGAACAAGGTACTGGGCAGATGTTTGGAAGCAACGCAAGAGGCCAGGATTGGAGGCAGCTGTTCGCTCCAAAATCGGTTCGCCAAGCCGTGTGGACCGACCTTAAAGAAGAGCTGAGCTGGCCATGGAGTGCGATGCAGAAGCATATCCCTCGTCGACAGCGCTCGCTGGCTGGTCGCCAACTGAAGCTGGCGCCGACCTCCATAAGTGGAAGAAGAAACTGCGTACCGCCATCGGTAACAACGGTATTGGCGGCTGACGACGACCGGTGGCTCGGGCCGCCAATAAGAACGTGAACCCAGCGCAAGTACCCGTGCCGCATACTCCGAAGAAGAGTAACCCCGACAAGCAGGGGGGGTTGCTGTATTTGCAAGATTCCAACATGGTTACACCACGCTCGGTGAGTCGCACAGCACGTCTAGACCGAGAGACCACTGGTACAACGGCTACGGCAGACAGCCGGCGTGGAACTGGACGACGAGTAATCCGACGCGCCCAAGCTGATGACAGCTCGTCAGATGATGACTTTGACCCGTTCGGGTTGAGCGGTGATGAAGATGACCAGGCTGGTGAGCTTGCTCGTCAGATCCGTGAGCTGAGCGATATGGAAAGTCATAACATCGTCCCACGGATCGAAGTTGCTACCCGCCGACCACCAGCCCAGATCAAACCGTTCTATGGAGACTTGGAGGGGAGCGAGAACCCGATGCAATGGCTTCGCGCCTTCGGGTATGAGATGAAGGGGACGCACACACCACCCAACGAGTCGTGCGTGGCATTCCAGCTGAGCGTCTGCGACGGAGCCGTGTACTGGCACCGCACGCTGTCGAGAAATACCAAACACACCTGGAGCCTGCTGAGCGGCAAGTTCATAAAATACTATTGCTCGCAGTATAATAAGCCAGCGAATACTCGCTACTGCACAGCTAAAAGAGCTGACAAGGAGCACATGGCGACTACTTGAACCGACTCAACGGATATGCACGCAGTGCTAACATCATGTTCGAGCACGGGGGCCGCGCAGCGAAAGCCCACGTCAAGCTCTTCAGCCAAACGTGCGGTGACAAGCACCTCGAGAAGCGGTTACGCCCAATGCAGCTGACGGATATTCACGTGCTCGAAGACATCGTGAGCGACATGTTGAAGGTAGAAAAGCGAGTGTCAAGCAGTAAGTCACAACCAACGTGAACTCGGGATCCCCCTCGCCGCCGTGAAGACAGACGCCACGAAGCCTCGCGGGACTACCACGGTCGCCGCGATCGAGACCGTGGAGACCGTCGTGAGCGAGATCGTGACTATGACCGACGCTGAGGTGATTCACGCCACCAACCACGCGTAGCCCTCGCTGAAGCCACCCTGACGGACATTATCTGTGGATCGCAGCGTCGTGACCCGTTTGATACACATAACGACAACTCGGACGAAGGTCAACCACGCTACAGTGGCGGTGAAGAAAGTGACCGTGACGATAAGAGTGTTGACTACGACTCGCAGTACGACAGTCACTGTGATCGAGATGTATCGGACAACCACAACCGACATCTCGCCGCAGCCAATGACAGCAAACGTCGAACTGCTGCTGAGAGAACAGACGCTCGTAGTGACCGTCACTCACCGGCAGGTGGAGCACCCGGACGTGGATTCGACCGGGGTGATCGCCGTGGCGGACGAGACGGAAGAGAAAACAGAGATTACCGCGACAACCACCAAAGGCAGTACGGACCGTGTGCTGCATGTGGAGGCCTTAATCATTTCACCCACTATTGCTACCGGTGATGCCAATTGTGCATGCAAGTGCACGATGCCGGCAAGTGTGAGGCGTTTCAGCAACTCACCACCCTCCTCCGGTCCAATGTCGAGAAGAAGGGCCTCAGCCAGGAACTCCAGAAAATTGTTTTCGGTCGGCATTTAAACTAGGCTGCCCGCCAACTGAAAGTGGGTTGGTCCCTACCGGGCAGCCACAGTTTGACAAGCCAGTGACCGACGCTTAATGTATTTATGCATTTGTTGGCAAGTGCGAACGGCCCAACGAAGACAACGATGACTGTATGAAAACGATGGAGCTTGAGCAGGAAAGAGACGTGAGTCTCGGTGGAGGTGCATTATGTGAAGTGGGTAGTGAAGGATTTGGGCAGGCCAAGGACGAGGACTGGCTGGCGAGTACAATTGGAGTGTATGTGAGGACTTCGGTGCTCGCCAAGAAGGTGCGGTTACTTCCGGGCGAACGTATGGGCTGGTGGTCGTCTAGGAATTAGCCGGCGAGAGAGGATGCGTGTTCTCGTGACGGGAGCTGTGAATTATACGAGAACTCAGATACTTCTCGACACTGGGGCAAATGGCAGCGTTATTGGCAAGAGTGCTCCGGTTGAAGAAGATTATGGGTCATGGTCGCCACCTTGAGGTCCAAGGGATCAAAGCCGGTAAGATAACAACGAGTACCCGAGTGACGGCGAAGACCACACTCGGATGGGAAACAGTTTATGAGTTTGAGTTCAGGGTCATGGCCCATAGCGCCGGCTCGGACATGGTGCTAGGGACAGACTTCATGATTCCGTCTGGGATACGACTGGATCTGTTCAACGCCACAGCACCACTTCTGGGAGAGGTGATGGTACCGCTGATCAAGGCTCGGATACCGAAGAACATGTTGCTGGTGAAGGCGCACACGTTATCGGTGGTTCTGCCCAAAGCTTGCACATCCAAGGAGATGAATGGGCTGAGTTTCGCCTGCAAAGGGACCGGCTGTCAACTGGTACTCACGATTTGTGGATACGGAGATCGGCAGCGCTCGTTCCAACGATTACCCGGTTCGGTTATGGTCAACCGGATAGAGATAGGCTCCCCAACATCACCTACAAGCTGGCGTATTGCCTGGCGCATCTGGATGTGGTAGTCTGGGTGCCAAGAGGGTTTATGCCCCAGCAGGTGGGGTACGTCCCATCAACTCCCGGAAGTTTGAGGAATGGCAAGTGCTGGCATATGATGGTGCACGAGACAAGACTTTGTTCCGCCGTGAGTGCAACCTGTACGAGAAGTGGCTAGCCAGCCAACCCTCAGCAGTTGAGCGACGACAGTACACTACTCCTACTGGTATAATGTCTCGGACCCACGACGACGCAGGTGATTGTGGTGCAACGCAAGGCACCGACGGCTCGCTAGTGGAAAATGATCCGGTGCTGGTGGTCGCAACGGGCGACGTTGTGACCCAAGGTGACACTGTAGAGACAAGGGTGAGCAACAGAGACTACTCTGCACGAGATGGAACATCCGATGTCCAAACAGCTCTACCGATCGCTGAGCCACGCGAAAATAGATGTGACGACGACGTCCTAACACCGCCAACGACGTGCTACGGTGGTGATACGTCAACGGAAGCTGCGGTGGCAGAACGCGAGAGTGCGTTCGCGCCGGTGATGCGTGTGCTTTCCACGGAAGGTAGAGATTACGAAACCGACGGGGACTATGACTAGCACACGGTCAACGAGATATCGTTAGAAGACTACGCCCAAGAGCTCGCGTTCTTGCCAGATTTGACGGGACCGTCTGTCACAGAACCGGGTTATTCTGCTCCAAATGTCCGCGACGACAAGTTGAGTGAGAAACAGCAACGGCGTCTGGTGAATGTGCTGAGGCGGCATGAACGCATCATGATTTCGATTGGCAATGCGTTACCGCCTCCTCCCTATGGAGTTGTCTGTGACATCGATGCTCAAGGATACTCACAGATCAAACGGCGAGCTCGTCGAATACCTCTTAGGCATTTACGAAAGCTCTATGAACTGCTCAAAGGGCTGCTGAAGGCCGGTATCGTGGCCTTTTTAGACAGTCCATGGGCGTCGCCAATCGTGATTGTGCTCAAGAAAAACGGGAAAGATATCCGGTTATGCATTGATTACAAGATGGTGAATGCCATCACATGGAGTATGCAATGCCACTTGACGACGATTGCCGACGGAACTGTAAAGCTACCTGGAGTTCTGTTCACTCGACGTGGCTAATGGGTTCTGGGCTACTATGATGACTCTTCGAACGCGCAAAATATCAGCATTCGTATGTGCACTGGGGCACGTTAACGCGCTGTGGGGTTTGTACAGCCTTAGAGAGGCTAGAAACAGTTCGTCGAACGCATGCAGACGGCTGAGGAACAAGCAAAGCAACTCCGCAAGGGTGGCGAGGACTCCGAGTCGACGTTGGATATCCCACCGAAAACTCGGACAAAGTTCGATGCTGACCGCAATTCGTCGCTGGAAAGTACCGCAACTAGTGAACAGCCCAGAGGCCGACATGTTCACGATCAGTGAGGTCGATCGGTCGGCCTTGGTACCCGTTTTTCGACGACGTTCTTTCGCAGACGACATCTTCTTTGGCGGAACTACGTTTGACGAGTGCTTGGACACATTGGACAAGCTGCTTAGACGTTTCGTAGAGTGGCGCATTAGCGTGAACTGCACCAAGAGCATCTTCTTCAGTCAAAGGTGGACTTCTTATCCCATGAAGTGACGTCGGACGGAATCAGGGCAGACCCGAAGAAGTTGACAGCTATAACCGAGCATTCGTTCCCTAAAACGAAGCGTGGAATGCAGTCCTTCGTAGGTGCTCTGAACTATTATAGCTGGTTTATCCAGGACTTTGCCGTCTATGGTGCTGCGCTAAACGAGCTCAAGGACGAAGACTTTGCACCGACGGGTGACCTATCGGTTGCTAAGTAGAGCGTACACATTATGCGGTTCGCCAATGCGTAGGCGTTGAGCACAACCTTGATGCAGGAACACGATGGCAAGCTGCATCCTGTCCGGTTTTGTGGACGATGCCGAGATGAACCACCCCCAACAGAAAAAGAGGTGCTGGTAATGCTGATGTGCTCAAGGTGTGCTACACCCAATTCGCAGGAAAGACGTTGCATGTGTATACAAGGTTTCCAACGCTTGAATAGATCCACAAGTCCAAACCCTGTTTGGACGATCTGTCCAGTTCGTGGTGCCGCCCTCGCCCTGGCACCTGAAGTTGCAACGAGTAAAAGAGGAGGACTGTGCGTTCTCCCAACTCTTGCAGCCAACGAATACTAACTTTGTCGACTTGGAGGACTCGTAAGCACCAGTGACACCGCCGGTTCGAGGTTCACCGGTTACTCGGTTGGATCCACACCTGCTGTATGCCAGATTGCCACGAGATTATCAAGGTTTGTATGGTCGTTCGGTAGTTCGGCGAAGACCGAGAAGTACGGTGGCTACGACAGCTGCTCGTGGATAGTGTGGAAGCTCTCGGAACGAAAGCCAAAAGTGATCGCTGCAGGTGCTTACCTCGAGCACTATACAGTGATTGTGGCAGAATATGCGTGCATAAACAACGGGGTGTCGGCCGCCTTGGAACACGGCGCCAAAGCCTTGGTAGTTGTCGGTGATTCGAGACGCGCAATCCAGCAATTCCTAGGGGTGATCGCGTGCCGAAAGGAATCAATGATGGCGCAATTGAACCACCACAAGAGCCTCATAGCCAAGTTGAAGCCGGTAAAATACCTGTACGTTGTTTGAGAATACAATGCAGCTGCCGATTCACTGGCTGGAGAAACGCTGGAGTCGAAGGTATCCAAAGTTGTGCTCAGCGAGGACCGGAAAACCGAGCTGATGGACCTAAATAGGATCCAGGAGATGATCTAGGAGCCGTCGTCTGACGAGCCGACGGTTGAAAAACCGGACCCTGGTAATTTCGTTCAAATTCTGGATGGGAAAATAGCACTCGAACGGAGGACTATTGCAGACTTTGTGTGAAATGAACAAGGCCATTTCTCTGTGATGACTCGCCAGCAGTCGAAGAACAAGATGCTATGCGTTCGATTTCCAGGCTTTGTCCCAGACGAGAACCCAACCGATGCACCACAAGCAGTGTCTCTAACAGGAACACAGGACGAGAACTCGGTAGAAGCACAAACTCCGACGGCAGAGGTTCCACATGCACCAAGTGCTGATGACATTGACCCGGTGGCTGAGAAAGAGGAACGACGTCGAAGAATCGCCAAGGCGCAAGATGAAGAGCTGAGGTGGTCCAACCTGAAAACATTCGTGCGAGAGGAATATAGTAAGATAGACTATAAAGAAGCTCGAGATTCCTGGAAGGTGGCCGACAGATTCGTCCTATCAGACGACGACATCCTCTATTGTTTGGGTGTGAGTCGCCGGAAAGACGAAGACGACCACCCAGCGACGAGGCTACGGCTCGTAGTTCCCACGACGATGGTCCAAGAGGTCCTGCAGAACTGTCACGATTCATTGGAAGGTGGGCACCAAGCTGTTGTGCGAAGGTACCTACGACTAAAGTCGGACTACTACTGGATCGGGCTCTATGAGGATGTTGAAAAGCATGTGAAGTCCTGTCTGGACAGCAGCTCGAGCAAGAGCTTGCCGCAGCTGAAGGGATATTCACCTGGCAACGTGCTTGCCGAACGACAGTTTCAGATCCTATCGACGGACTTCGTGATACCTCTGCCAAAATCTTGCCGAGGCAACACAGCGTTATTCTTTCCAGTGCTCGTTCACAGGCTATGTAATAATCAAAGCCATGTCGGATACGTCTGCGCTGAATGTTGCTCAAGCTTTCGATGAGTGTGTGTACCAACGCTTTGGAGCTCCGTCACTCATCAGGCATGATAGAGACCCGCGCTTCATGAGCGAAGTCTTCCAGGCATACAGAGTAGGTCAAGAGCGACCCACAGTTGTCGATCACACGCAAACGGCCAGCAAGAACGATCGGTCAAGACGACGATGCAGTCTGTGACAGTGTACGCCCAGGACCCACTACAACAAGACTGGGATGAAATCGCAGAGCGAGTAGTCTTTGCGATTAACACTTCGCAAGACGAAAAGAAAGGAGACGCCGTTCTACTTAGTTCATGGATAGGACGCGCACACCACCCTTCGCTCTATATCATCCTCCCTTTGACCTGGAGTCGGAAGGCGGTCTGAAGCTGTAGAGTGGCGACACGAAGCCAACCGGCAACACGAAATAGCTCTGACAATGGCTAAAGAGTTCCGGACCATTGAGAAAGCTTGGTGTGCTCGCGGACACAACGAAACACTGAGCCACCAGGAACAGACGGCGATACCCCGAACGGCAAGTTATGCCAAGTAGGACGACGAAAATTCAGAGACTGACCCACAGCCGAAGTCATTGTTTCAATACGGGAGTTGAGTATGTCTATATATGGAGCGTGTCATACCGGTACTGGTGAAGAAACAAGCCCACCGATAGCACGGACCGTTCTGTGTGAAGAAGAAAGTCGAAGAGTTCGCATACGAGTTGGAATCGCCTGACAAAAGCGGTTATCACTTCTATCCGTGTCGCGCCTGAAGGCGGTGAATGAATTTGGTGACCGACCGAAGACTCGGTTAGCCCGAGATGTGAAGGTAGACACTAGCGTTGATTTTGGCGAGGAGTTGCTTCCTGAAGATAGCTGGAAGCCTGATCAACTGGTTGGCGAATATGAACTTGAAGCAATTCTGAATGATCGAACACCTATGCCGATGAGTACTGAACGTCCCGTCAGAGAATTCGAAGTGACGTAGGTTGGCTATGATATCACCACATGGGAACCAGCTTCGAGCCTGTCCTGCGGAGGCTTCCTGTACGATTACTTGCGCAACAAGAGGAGTGAATAGCGTCTGCAGATGGTTCAAGTCGCTGACGAGGCCTAAATTGAAATCATCATGGAATTGAACTGGATGTGAGGGTTCGTTTATAAATTTGTGCAGCTCACATTTACAAACGAAGAATGCTACTGCAACCAAAATATTACATGTCACTTGGATATTACGCGAACTCGTGAACGTGATCTGAAGGAAAGGAAGTTAAAGATAACCAAACCACTCCATGCTACCACTCGCAAAACGGCAAAACTGCTGAAAACCTTGTGGAGCTTGGTGGAAGACGAACGAGGGCTAGACCGACGGCAATCCGGAAGCCACCTTTATACCGGCAAGAGCTGCAGTGACGAGAATCTGCAGTAAGATCGCAAGATCGTCGCTGTTCTCGTTCAGCTCGGGAGAATATAATCCAAGTCCAAAGTGACCTGGGATAAAACAAATTCGCCACCAGGAAACTGCGGAGCCTCGGCACCAGCTGCGACCGGAGGTTCGTCGACATCGCCCTGGAAGTATCCCAGTCCTTGGCAATCTCCTTAGAAGTCGACGTCGAATCCATAACGATGGCTCGATCGACAGACTCGCAGGTGTAACCCTCTTGGACGAACAGTAGCTTGGAAGGATTGCACGGGAAGAAGATCGTGTTGTACGGGTGCTCGGCAGGGGCACACATCCAACAAGTGCGCCATGGTTCCTCACGATCCAGCTCTCGCACCTTTGAGCACCAGTCAGTCTACTTGGGTAGCCACAAGATGGGCTCCATCGCGTACACGGACATCGACGGCTCGAAGAGGACCTCTGCGTCCAGACGAGCCCTCAGGGGAGTAGCGGTTTAACACCATGACCACATTTCGTACGGAACGTGCTGCCGGAGGCTATCTGCGCGATTCGAACGCTGGGTGCAGTAGTCGTCCCATATCAGAAGGAAGGGTACTATGACTTTTCAGCCTTAAACGAGGGTGCCGGAGTCAGGATCCGACGGTATGGCAATATAGGAGTCTCAACGAGCGCTCCCCAATCCAAGCGATAGCTGACCACCGCCAAGTACAACTCAACCAAATCAAACAATCTATCGCTTGGCCTGGCCGAGGATGAACACACGCTACTACAACTCGCGTCCAGCGACAGGCATTCCGTACGCTCAAAAGCAGCCAGACACCTTGGACTTACCGAGGTCGGTAAAGCACTTCGTGGGAAATTCTGTTCTGTTGATATGGCCCAAAAGGACGTTAGATCTTGTCCTATAGTTTCCTACTTCCAGATTCAAACTGAATGCTTCGGTACAGGCAGATGATTCCTGGTTTGCTCATTATTTACGTTTCGTTATGAAAACATATTTTGTTGTTATCATTAAAATCGTAGATTTCGTTTGATAATTTCCTGACTAGATTCGTGGCACTAGCTGTTCATTCTGTTTGCTGGTCTGCTGTTCTCAGAAATGCCTCGATACAATACTCTAACCACACTCCGTGCTCAGCTGTTATTTGCGATTGCTTTTCGCGTCTTGCTACTGCTCTTAGTTGCTGAATTCCTTGTTGTTCGAAACTTGGTACAGCTTTTCTCTTTCGATGTTTTATAACTCTAAATCAGGGGCGGAGCCAGGATCAAATCAAGAGAGGGGCACAGCTCAAAATGAGAGGGGGGCACAGTGTTTAGGGGTAATTTGATGTAGCTTTCACCATGGGGTATGTAGAAATTTTGTGTTGGAGAGGGGTCGAGTGCCGGGACAAATCGGCCCTGCCTCCGGCACTGACTCTGATGCGCTGTATCCACAATTTAGCTCACTATTTATTAAATTATATTTTAAAATAAAAAATACTAGGGATGCACGCTTCCAACGCCAATTTATCCATAAATGGTTCAGAGGTACTCTATTTGTTATTTTAAACTATAGAGTCCTGGTGTCGCTGGAGGCTATGCCATATCGATAATCGATCCTGATTTGAAGTTTGGTTTTCGTCCTGTAATATTTCTGCTCGAATATTATATCAATGTGCATAATAAATAAAATAACAAAAATCATTAAACGCTACGTTGCATCAATGCGTTCGAGAGTCGTGTACAGCGATTGAAACGGTGAAGCATTGCTTCTTCACACGCCATGCTTTGACTGGTATGTGGCAATCACTATGGATACCATGGAGCAAAGCCTTCTCGACTGCTTTTGAATGGAGATTGCTGTTAGTTCCTAGTCCGAGTGACATCAACGTGTAATGGAGGCAGCAACAAAACGTAGTGTTGATGCTTTGGCGAATGCACACTACTATTGTGGTTCATAATATGTGGAGGAGACGACAACCTCCTTTCTTTAACGCTTAAGATTCGAAGCGCCCAAAGCATAGAATTTGTCCCGCCACTGCGTCGAATATGGAATTTCAATAACTTCGTCGCCATCAATACCTAGTTCAGCTGAATGACGGTAGATAAATCGACAGTGTCCGTGAAAAGAACCCGCCACCCATTGAGTATTCGGACTCTCTACTCGGGTTTCATGCTCAAAAAATGAAGAACGCAAATTCACCTTTGGCAAGCCGACTGGCCTCTGTAACAAGCTCCCCCATGCATACAGCAGAAACACCGTTACGCTCCACCGCTTCAGCCCTATTGCATTGCAGAACCGTTATAGAATCCTTTTAGACATGGCAGAAATATTAGCGGCTTGAGGCGTTAGATGAGGGCGTAGTAGGCTGTAGACGCAGGAGCACCTTGATTCTACAGAGTAAGCGTTTGCCCATTTGTTGTTGCCCAAACTTTGATTGACAAATGGCCAAAGTTTCCTCCGCACAAAACTGAGTTCGAGCGCGATGCAGGCACCCGAGCTACTCGCTCCAATGGTTTTGGCGCGGAGGCACTGGCAAGTCTAACGCTTCTGAAAGGGTAGCGAATAAGACAGTCATTGCTCACGCCTATGTAACACCTGTATCCAGTGATCTAGCCAATCATGACCTCAGAATAGACTGACGTCACCACGAATGTCCGGCTCTATTGCCGGAAGAGGGCTACAAACAGATAAAATGTGGGCAGGTACCGGAGTATACTTTATTCAAGCTCATTCCATATGCTCTATAATACAGCACAAGACACGGTGGTTAACCCTTAATAAAGGTGTTCGGCGTACTTGATCAACACTAGGTGGTGCGTCTGGATGAGCAAAAGTGATGAAACCATCCAACTTGTGACGGAGGTACTCATACAGTTCTTGGTGCGGATTATGAGCTATAATCGTTAGATGAACAAATACGTGGGGAGAATGCTTGAGAATAAACATGCATAGATTATTTTTACCACTAAAACTACCGGTAGGTCCGAGGACAACCATTCTGAACAGAGCATTTATGCCAAGCGCAGGGATATCACCCATAAAGGCGGTCTTGAACTTCATTGTGATGGAAACTCCAAAATCAGGAATAGCACTCATGACCGCGAATATTTATCACTCAATCTATATAGCTCTAGGCAAAAACAAAGATGAGCTCTGGTTTCTCATACCCTCAACCAACATTCGTATCCCATATCTATGATCCTGGGTTCTATCTTTCGTTGGATGCTAGTGGCTATCTGACTTACGAATATGGTCAGACACTATATCTCGATAAGAATGACTATCGCCTCAGCTATATTTCAGGGATTACTCCAGGAACAGCAACTCCTGGCGTAGCCCTCATGATAGGATGTGATTTATCGTTATGCGGTCTTGGAGCGGTGAGTTGTACTAGTCTGACTATAATGGTGTCGCGGTTGGAACGCTGCCATCGTTCCTCAACGATATCACTCCTGGAACCGCTGCAAACGGTAATGCTCTTGTACTATTTGAAACAGGAACGATTACTGGTATTTCATCACTATCAGCAACATCGATCTCCGGCACGCTTCAAACGGGATCGCAGCCTAATATTACGGCTATTGGTACTTTAAGCTCTCTAAACGTTAGCGGATCGATATCTGGAGCGCTATCAATAGCATCACAGACAAACATCACAGCACTAGGACGCTAATTGGACTTACGATTGAGTTGGAGGTAATCTAAGCATTACTGGATCAACACGATCGCTATCAATGACTGAAGCTAGCTGCTACATTGACTCAACGCAATACCGACAAGCTAGAATTGCCTATGATCTTAGTCTCTTACCTAGAGTATTTGTAGCGATACTTGAAGCTGTGAAACAAGCAAAGCTAAAGGCTTAGATGCGGATAGATCATGCTCTAATATTGATAGTTTAACAGCTACTTCATTGACAGGATCGCTACAGACAGGGTCGCAACCAAACATTACCGCAATAGGAACGCTTGGATCACTGACCGTGAGCGGATTGCTTTCTCGCGGTTCGCTGACCATTGACGGCACTTCTACCGTTTCAGCTCCTTCGTACGTAATCGGTATTACGGCTGGTACAGCAGCAACTAACAAGGCTTTGGTATCAGATAGTAGCGGAAGCGTTTCTGGCATCGGATCTCTGTCTGCTACTTCATTGACAGGCACGCTTCAAACAGGCTCACAGACAAACGCTACTTCATTAGGTACGCTTACTGGTCTTACAATTGGCGGAAACCTCACATTTAGTGGTGCTTCGCGTTCTTTAACTGAACTGAGCACTCTATCTGCTAGCTCAATAACAGGTACACTTCAAACAGTATCACAACCTAACATCACATCCCTTGGAACGCTCACATCTATTTCATGCTCTGGTTCTATCTCTGGTACTCTATCTACTGCGGCTCAAACTAACATAACGTCCCTAGGCACGCAAATAAATTAGATGTTTATACAGCATCTGCTTCATTTCGCATGACCGCACCTAATAGTATTGGAACAACCGCAACGAATGATTTATACAATATTGTCATGAGTCAGGCAAGTGTTAGTATTGGATATGGTTGTGGTATTTCATTTAGGGATGGTGGCGCATTTGGAACCAATCTAAGTAGTATGACACCATCAGCAAGTGTTATTGCTATCAGAACCGGAGGATCTTATGCTTATAGCGATCTAATAGTTTTGACTCGAACGGCAGATTCAGCAACATCCCCATTAGGAGAACGCTTGTGTATTAGTCAGGATGGACGTATTCAGTTAGGCCCTGTGTCGGGAACTCAGAACGTTAATCTATTAAGAACAAATACTTCATGTGCGTTTCGCATTGGATCCAATAAGAGTTCAAAAGACTGTTTTACTCTGCAAAGGAATTATTCTGGAACTACTGAAAGTGCAACTAACTATCTTTCATTCGATAGGTATGGGACGAATAAATGTCTGGTGATGAAAGCAGACAACAAGGTTGGAGTGAATATAACTGCTACAAACATTGAATCTGAGTTTCAAGTTAATGGGGCTATTTGATCTGCTGGAGTTCATCTCACAAAGCATAACGACCAACAATGCGTCTATTCATGGAGAAATGCCACCACAGTTTTCTCCGGCAAATATGCGAAGGTCGGACCAATAAAATCTTCGCGGATACAAGCCTGTATGCGCAAAGAGAAAATGTACTGATTTATTCCAAATTACTCTACTAATACCAGAGAATACGACGCATTGCCATTGTTGAGGACGGTTGCGGTACGATACCTGAATGAACCCAGCAATTTCTAATAGTTTCTGGCGTAACTGCGTCCCAAGCTTCTGATCCATGTTTCGAGACCCGAGGCGGGCGACTTCACACAGTTTCACCGTCTGGCCAAACGTGAGGCGCGCATACTCCTTCTTGTGCTGGATCTTGGGATGCGACGGCATGGGGACTTTGGTAAATGGAGGGTACGGGCGTGCAACTTACGGGTAACTGCAATATATAATGATCATTGTCAGCCTTTCATTTACCACTGCAATATAGCAACTAGTGCATGCATGCATGTTTCCTGCGCGGCGACACTTTCCCTTCAGCTTTCACTTACCTCAGTACATGTTCAATTTATGTAAAGATGCTTCGGCGCTGATGTGCACTAATTGTTGAGGGTATAAAGCTGGTTGCAGTTGCAAATTTGCCGGGGAATACTGTACATCATACATAGGAATAGGTAGTAATAATACTAATCCAGCGCAAATGCGTTTGGGTTCATGTGATATAACTTTCGCCTTTAATGGTTATGTTCCCGTGTTTGGAGGGGCATATACGAATGCTTCTGATATGCGATTGAAGAAGGATATCATTGATATCCCTTACGGTCTCGAAACTGTAATGTTAAATCTTGTCAATTCACATGGAGAGATAACGATCAACGTGCTATTGGGTTCATCGCTCAAAAGATTTTGAAGTACTACCCTAGCCAGCTGTTTTTTGCACAGTTGCGGACACGTTGAGCATATAAATGCATCTGAAGATGATAGCCTGAATCACGCCACTCTCCAGGCGGAGTATAAACTCACCCTCGCGTTTGACTTGATCTCAGTATTGGTGCACGCCTCCACCAGTAATGTCTTCTATGCATGAGGCCAAGCCTCCTGACACCGGACAAGCGACCACGCGGGGCGATGCTACTAATAGTGCCCTCGAAGAGGCCGCTCCGGTATCGTCTTCTGGGGAATCCCAGCGGGCTCTTTCTGAGGAACGACGGGCACCGGACGAGAACGACCATGAACCGGCCTTCACCACGAATGGCGCCTAGGACGAAGAACGTGCCTGATCAGCCTCTTTGACCGCTCCAGATAGCCCCTGGAACAGGAACTCTGCAGCCGTGCTGACTGCCCCACGACCCCTCACTGAAGACCAAGCAAGGGCGTCGAAGTTGGTCAAAGCAATACTGAATCCGCAACTTCAAGAGAAGCTTATTGCTACTATGCTTAACGATTGGAAGACCTATCTGGATGCGGCCTGGCCGGAAGGACAGCGGGAATTAAGGGACATCGCGCTTGTCCCGGTAGATGTCATGCGAGATGGCCACACTCGCAGCATGACACCGGCGGAAAGCGCAGTACCCCTTGCCTGCGTTCGAGGTCAGCTCGAACTTCCCCACACTTCGAACTTCATAATAGCTACGGTGACCTCTTTGCACCGGGCAATGCTGGAGGACATCCATGAGGCCCATTTCAACGCCACTTTGACCGCAAACCTTCCACCTTCTGTGAACTTGAAGCGTAACACCCGTATTCCACATGCGGAGCTTCCCAAGGCAATTTATGTGGCAAATACGGACGAAGAGATTGGCCTGGACATGATGCGATGCATGCAGCGAGACGTGAAGAGGCTCACCTATGATGGCGCACACACGCTTCGCTTTGCGTTCTATTCCAAAAGGGCTGCTTCACACTGAGCCAAGCGATCGCTGCGTTTCCAACGTGCTGTTATTACGCTCCATGACACATCACGCAGGGTCAATGATGGCTGTTTTACTGGTGCGCAGATGCAGCAGATGTACGCTCATCATGTGTATGGCGCAGGCGAAGTTGGTCTTGGCGCGCTTTCTCGCGCCATCGCACAATGTGCAGGGGCTGAGGTGCTAGACGTCGAGCATCCACGTGCCATGAAGACTGACATTTATGACAATCGCTTTCATGTGGTTCATTTCGCACAAGAATCGTGCCCCGCGGCGCTGGATGGTGTCACAAGGGTCAATATACAAGATCTCACTCTTACTCTACACCATTTCCAGACCAACTTGTGCCTCCCATGCTCTAAGTGCTTCAGCCCTCGTCACGGGACAGCGAAATGTCGAACACCTGCTGATACTTTATCTGAATGCCGAAAGCGTGGCAGCCGAACTGTCGCAGGCTCGGTTACCGAGTTTTGTCCTGCGGCGTTGAGCGCGTACAAGGCAGATAATGTTGCGGATTTGGTCGCTCTTCTCACGTTGCAGCAAGATTCATTGGTGGAGGCCGGTCCTGTCGAAGAACCAAGAGACTCAGCCATCCAACCGAAAACGACGCCACAGGCCGACGTTGCTCCCTCAGACGAAGTGGTTTCCCAGGACGAAGAGGTGTCCCAAGATCAAAGGGACTCTCCGGTGGTCGCCTCACCGACGGTCAGCCCACCTTCCCCGCTGGAGACCACCGATTCGGCAGGTTATACGGTGAAAGTATCTGAACGAGCAAAGAGGGCGGCTCGTAAACAGCAATCGGTCAAACGTTCGGGCGAGAGCACCAGCAAGGCCCAGCATGAACCCACCCGTGGTGCACAGACAGATTCAGATTTGGTATCATCGGAGAAGAAGTTTGTCTCGTTAAACATATCAGTGTCGTCGTCCTCGAAGTCGCGTATCAAGGGCAAATCCAAACTACGCCTTGCTGACTTTAAAAAAGAGGAGGCACGCGGATAATATGGCGCCATCGCAGAAGACGACAGCGATGATGAATCGGATGACGACTATTGTGATGAGAAGCGTGAAAACTCTGATGTGGACATG
The DNA here is from genome assembly GCA_014706105.1 of Phytophthora quercina. Taxonomy (NCBI): domain Eukaryota; phylum Oomycota; class Peronosporomycetes; order Peronosporales; family Peronosporaceae; genus Phytophthora; species Phytophthora quercina. The sequence goes on along the minus strand of JACBOW010000001.1, from coordinate 1,035,327 downwards.
GAAGAAGCAGATGCTTTTGGCATGAGATCCGATCTTTTAGCCCAATCGACAGTCACAGATGTCGAAATGAGCGAATCTTCGGATCAAGGCGAAGCTGTAGAAGAGGTGCTGTCATCTGACCAATCTCCCTTTACTACGCTCGCGACTCCAGAGATCTCGACTAACATGCCACCCCAATCAGCAGAGGCCGCTTCCGAACCATGCCATTCGGCGCAGCATCCCAGTCAGACCGAGAGACCATCGCACAGAACGTTTGTACAAACGAGGCTGACCTCTTTTGTGAATGCCGCTAGTCCTGGATCACCAGGCGCGACTGATCCTGATATTCAACAACAACGCGCTGGCAGCTTGGCAGACGACATCGTTCCCGCCACACCGGATTTGCAACAGGAATTCACGATGGGACGCATGCACATTGGCAATGCAGCCAATCGTACTTGTGCTGCTTAAAGTGCTCGCGAAGCTCAGGCTTGATACAGTCTTTGAACGGGTTTCCACAACTGAAAGCGATATATTCTGAGTCAGTATACATCTCCTGATACTGGAAATCAGAACGATCGAAGTAGAAATCAATGCAGTCGTAGTAGAACTGAAGCATACGCAGCTTAGCGAGCTGATAGATAGCGACACTGAGATGAATAGGGTTCTTGTTCTTGAGACAACGCTTTTTCATAGTGATCTCACACGCGTCATTGAGCTCCTCTAATCCATGGAAAGTGAAGCGCTCAATCTTTGACTCAATAGCCTTATCATCTGACTCGTACTTGACCTCTTTGTGTGTTGCTCATGTCCATGCCACTGCACCCGAAAGCTGATTACCTACCCGTTCCATCACCTTCGCGACCATGGCGTTAGATATATCGGCACCACCCTCTCGTTGAGCGTTTGATACAGCTTCCATGAATGGGGCCAATGCCTTGTGGGAGCTGGCCTTGATAAAACTGTATGTCTTGGTGATCTCATTCCATGAGCGAGGTACCACTTGAGCAGCGGAGCGTAGATGAGGATATTCTCACCAAAGTAGCTACTGATCAGCTTGCGAGCGGGCTTAGCACGACTCTGCTTGCGCGACTCGTTATACTCATACATATGCTTACCAATAACACTCTCATCTGTGCAGTCAATCAGAATATTCTGGAAGATAGGGGTCATCTCGATGAAATACGGCTTCAAGTGCTCGGGATTACGAATATCACACTCCAGGAAGCCAAAGATCTTGTCAGATTTGATGTCTTCGACAATACCACCGTACGCTTCGATCGTAGTCAAACGTCCGCATGACATTTCATTACCAAGAGCCCGTAGGTATAGAGCATTAACATCATACCCGATAACCTTCTTGCACAACTTACCACCACGGATCATGGTTTTGTTGCGCTTGGCGTATCGGTTGAAGATGATTGATGGTCCGCCGGAGATGTTGGCCTTCCTTTTACCGTAGATTGCCTTCTCCTCCTTGTCGATTCCATAAAACAGTCGGTCCGAATTGAACTCGAGAAGATTTTTTGGTATCTGAAGCCCTTGAGGGACATATCCTTACGAGCAACGTTGCACTCGGTACAGCTGATCAAGATGTTGCCATCAATATGGCCAAGCTTGTTGTTAATCCGGTCAGCCGATACTATGTCAGGAGTTAATTGCTTGTAGCACAGACCGCAAAGATACCCTTGTTGATTCAGCAACGTATCAAGGTGTTCGAGAGTCAAGTTGAATTCGCGCTCAGCATCCTGTCTCTTGTAGCCGCTCATACGCGTAGCTGGGAAAATGAATGCCTCAGCAGGATTCTTGCTAGGATATTGGAGATTGTTAAAGTATGTCTGATACATGACCTTCTCTGATAGACCAGGCAACGATACGCCGTCGGTAAACATATAAGATCGAAACGCTTGAGCGGCTTGCGCTGAGCCTTGATTGCCTTGATGAATGGTACGACGTCGAGGTTGTTGTACCAGACAAGCAGATCCTTGATGGACTTCATCTCATAGTGCTCCCACACAAACTGTACACGCTTGTAGTCTTCATCACTGATGCTGGTGCCACGGAGATCGCTGTCGAATGCAGATTGAGTAGGGACTTCCGTCTCGTTGAGCACATTGAACGAAGTGATGTACTCGTACGGGAAGATACCCTTTCCGAGCCCGCAGATGCACTGGATGTTATCGTCACACTTACAATCACCGAGGTAGGTCGATAAGTATTTTGCATAGCTGGTACCAGCAGGAACATAGTTGCTGATGTCGAGCATCTTCATGTCTGATGTGGCGATGCACATGTAGCTTGGGTTCTTGATGAACGATTTGATGTTGTCCATACCAATGACGGCAAACAAGTCTGCTTTGGTGAGGTTGATATCGTAGCGCCCCCAGTTGAAGCCCAGGACTGGTACCTGATCGATAGTTTGCTTGATCTTACCGTAGTTAGATCGCTGCTTCCCGAAGGCTAGCTTGCGGTGGAAATCGAAGAAGCTGGCAAAATCACCGACGTTGATCCAATCATCGACATACTCCGTCTTGTACGTCTTACCAAGTGGAAGGTCGGGGATCTCCATACCGGTCAAATCGTGGGCATTGATGATCTTACGAAGCAAGGCCTCGTACTTGGAGACGTTGTATCGCTGGATCTTTGCCCCGATATCGCCGATGTACTGGAGCATATCCTTGAGCATAGCCTTCGGATCATCATTGACGAAGCAACGTACTTCCTCGGTTAAGCTATCTGCTACGGATACCGACACAAGAATGTGCTCGTTCGTGAAGACAGTATTCTCCCCGTGTTGAATAGCGGTAGGCTTGAGGATGACCTCAAAGTCATAGACAATGAAGTGATCGATGTACTGGTCTGTCCCCTTGATAGAGTACTTCGTCAGTAGCGAACGAATGGTATTCTGAGCTGGACGATAGAAAGTCGGCTGAGCTGGGAATGACTCGATATTAACGAGTTCGCATTGGTCCTTTTGTGGTTTCGGAGCTTGTCAGAGCTGCCGAATACCATCTCACACTTCGAGCATTGGTATTTACACTGAAGCAGATCGATGTTCTTGATGTAGAGAGCGTGGTTCTCGTGTGAGAGGACGTTGATAGAATCGTAGTCCTTGTCCGACCGACGAATGCATTGAACTTTTCCAGTTTCCACATCCATTGTGAAGCGTTGATACTGAGTTGAAAGCACTCCACAAGCTCGTCGAACTGGAGGACGTCGATAGGTTTGAAGCTACGGAACAGGCTCAGTGTGTAGCTGATGGTCTTGTACGAGCAGTACTGCTTGAATGCTCGCTTCACCAGTGCTTAAATTCTGCGCGGATCTTTCTTCCAATCTTCCTGCTTGTGGTAGGCGATACAGTGAAAGACGAACCTGTTATTTGTCTTGGGGAAGTTAATTCCGCTCTTGTTGTCGCGGATAACCTTGGGGATGACAGCTTCACTATCACCCAGTGCGTGGTTGCGCTGGTAGATGAAAATCTTGAACCCAGTGATTGCCTTGATCACGTATCCAGAGCTGGGGTAGTTGAGCTTGTCAGCCAGCTCCATGGAACGAATCTCCGAAATGACCTTCTACGAATGTCAGACTTGCTGTTGATAGCTATAGGTGATCTGAACACCGATATATTGCTCAGATTCGGATGGAAGTAGCGGGTTTCGCTATCGTCGGTCTGCTGACAAGATCATATCCAAGTGCGATGTTAATCTTGAAGGCAGACTTCTGACTCGCGAGTACGTTCTCAAGCTTGTCGTAAAACTCTGCGGGCTGAATTCCCTCATACAGGTGGGATTCAACGTGGTTGCCCTGATAGAAGCGATACTTGAGGCCAGCCTTAAAGTCAGGATACATATGCTCCTTGAGGGCTTGACAGAGACCTTGTATGGCGTGATGTGTCGAGGAAGTGTGTTGGTAGAAAGGTGAGTGTAGGTCTTTGTAGTTGAAGCTTGGTCGGTTCGTTTCGATTGCGGGGTAGACGGTGTATTGAATAACGAATTTGGTTCCTATCCTAAAAGTGCATGCCTTCTTGGTGCTCCTTGGTGAGCACAGGAGGCTCTCTGTTGGTTCTTCTTGTTTTTGTTTCCTAACCGTGCCTTTATATCTACCCTGCGTGTTTTCCTGTTTTTTCTTCTTTTCTTTGGCACTTTGCTTTTCTTTTGTCCGATATGCATGTTCACGTTCACTAAATGCATGGTCACTGCGACTGCTGGCCCGTCAAGGCAGCCGTCGCAGCGACAGGTTGCCTCTGGCTGTTAGCAAGCACGCCAGAGTCTTTGTGCCCACGCGCTCTAGCTTGCTTGCTCAGCAGGCCAGAAGCGGGCATGACATCTCCCACGGGTTGATCTCGCCTTGGCGGAATCGAAACCCTGCCAGGAGTTGACGGCAATGCGGGACATGGTTGATCTCTGCCTCACGCTCCCAGGTCGCCTCATGTTCTGGCAACCCATGCCACTTCACGTGCCACTCGCGTTTGCGGCGTCTGGTTCGTCGCTTCAGTAAACTTTTAATGATGTAGAGTTCTTCACCGGTCTCATCGCCCAAGAACATCGGCACAGCCTTTGGAATAGGACAGTCTGGAAAAACTTTAGTGTTCGTCACGTAATGTGACATCAACTCCAGGTTGAACGTGAAATTGAGCCGCTTCATCGTGCGCGGAAGTTTCAGTTTCGCCACGTTGTCGTTCACCATACGCACAATCTCAAACGGACCGACCTTCTTAGCCGCTAACTTAGCCTTCTTCAGCGGTAAGTTCTTCGTATCAAGCAGCACCAAGTCGCCTTCCTTGAAAACAACTTGTCTGCGTTTGCGATCATAGTACTCCTTCTGTCGTTGTTGAGCCTCTGTCAAATTCCTTTGAACTTGCTCTACGATCTCTTGCAGTTCCTTGGCAAATTTCTTGGCATACTCTGCGAGAGTCACGTCGTTCTCCGAATGCAGCTGGCCCCTCATCTCCTCTGCCACGACATTCGACACCTTGCGCCCTGTGTTGACTTCAAATGGAGTTATCTTTGTCGACGCACTTCGTAGAGTAGAATGCGCATACTCTATGGTTCCGATATATTTCACCCAATCGTCACCGTGATGCGACACCATACACCTCAGTGCAACTTCCAGCACTAAGTTCTGACGCTCTGTCTGACCATCTGCTTGAGCTCGGTGCGCAGTAGTCATACTTAGTTTGACACCCATCAGTGTCATCAGCGATTTCCAAAAGTCCGAGATGAACTTCGGGTCACGATCACTAATGATCACCTTCGGTAAGTCATGGTGCCTGACAACAGCACTAAGAATACCTCTGCTGTGTCCTTCGCATCAGCCGTCGTGTAGGTCGGCGCATCCTTCGCTCGCTTGGACAACTTGTCCACTGCGACGAATATCGCAGCATATCCTTCTGACGCTGGTAATCCCGTAATGAAGTCCATCGAGACCACTTCCCAACATTCGAGCGGGGCTGGAATCGGTATAAGCAGACCTTTCTTCTTCTGGCTGCTGGCCTTCCATCGTGCACATGTTTCACAAGTGCGCACATATTCCCTGATGTCGCCATCCATCGTCGGCCAATAATACCATTGCGACGCTTTCAGGTACGTTCGTCTGCTTCCCGGATGTGCAGACGTATTGCCATCGTGAAATTCCGTGATGACATCTGTGCAAAGCTTCTTTGATTTCGGCACACACAGTCGGTAAACAGTTTCACCTTTCTTCTGCTTGGAGAATAGAAGACCGTTATGCTTCACGAACTTTTCTTTCTCTGTCCCCTTGGACCACTGCTGCTTGAACGCAGGATCCTTCGCGTAACCACACTGGAACTCTCGTTTCGTCTCGTTTGTCAAATGTGGCCGCACATAATGATAGTCGACGCTGTTGACTTGCTCTTGCGGTACACCAATCGGACGACTCTCCCCCCGTAAGTCGGCATCGTCGAGTCACGGATGAGAATCGGCTGTCAAAAGGCACCGCAACATCGCAGGCTTGGCTCGACGGTCTTTGATATGAGCAGCGTTCTTCTCGCATGCGTCGTCACACTCATGCACCTCGTACGTCACATCAGGTAGAGGAGGGTTCTTATCGTCTTCCTCATCCTGAGCATCACGTGGTGGACGCGAAAGCGCATCCGCCACCACGTTGCCCTTGCCCTTGACATGATGCAACGTGAGCTCCAATTGTGAAAAATGAGTTAAGAAGCGCGCCATCTTGGGTGACACTCGTGGGTGACGCAACATCCACGAATACGCTGAGTTATCCGTATAGACATCAAACGGACGTCCATGCAGATAGTGTCTCCACTTCTCCGTAGCCACTTTGATCGCAAGTAGCTCCTTCTCGTGCGTAGGCCATCCACGCTCATGTACATCCAACTTCTTCGAGTAGAAGGCAATGGGATGATCTGCCCCATCATACTTCTGCGAAAGAACACCACCGATACTGTGTCCTGATGCATCCGTCGTTACAATGAATGGTCGTTCAAATTCCGGCAGCTTAAGCGTAGGCGCTTGCTAAAGTGCTAACTTGAGATGCAGATAACCTTCTTCCATGGGCGTTGACCATTCCCACGGGGTCGTTGCTTTCGTCAAATCCCTCAACGGACGAGCAAGCTCAGCAAAATCATAGATGAATCTACGATAGTACCCTGCCAAACCCAAGAAACTCAACAACTCCTTCCTGTTCGTTGGAGTTGGATACTTGGCGATTGCTTCCGTTTTCCGTGGATAAACGCTTACTCCTGCCTGAGACACCATGTGTCCTAGGAATGCCACTTCTGACTGGCCGAAAACACACTTCGACAAGTGAGCATACAACTGTTCGCGTCGCAGTTCTTGGGGAGACTGCACGAAGATACTCCACATGCTCTTCCACACTTTTCGAGAAGACGCATATGTCGTCGAGATAAACGACAACAAACTCAAACTTGTCAAACAGCGCATGCATCAGACGTGACCAAGTTCCTGGCATTCCAGCCACACCCATTGGCGCCACACACCACTGGTACATCTCCTTGTGCATTCGAAACGCTATGTACGGTCGACTAGACTTTACCGCCCTCATCTGATGATATCCTTGTGCTAGGTCGATCAACGTGTATATGACACAGCCTACTATCTTATCGAACAGCTCTTCGATTAGAGGCAATTGAATCTTGGCGATAATAGTCACACTGTTGACTGTTGAGAGAGCGATAGTCGAACACCCATCGTAATCGAATCTGCGCATTTCCACTACGTAACCACTCTGCACTATCAGGCATCTTCCCAGTAACCGGATCCTTCTTCGGGATTGCGAAGATATTCGAAACCCATGGCGAGTTCGATACTTCGATCCAACCCTCTGCAACTTATCCTGTACGAATTCCTCAAAGGCATCCTGTTCAATTTTTGACATCCAGAACGGAGCTCGAGTACTTGGTTGCGCTCCCTTCTTCAGCGTTACCTCAAAGTTGACTTCACGCATCGGAGGCAATCCATCCGGTAACTGGTCAGGAAATACATCCTTGAACTCTTCGGCTACAACCTTTCGAATCGGCTCTAGAATTGAATCCAGATCGGGTACGACTTGTGACTTAACCCGGAACACCTGTTCATACTCGCCTGCGTTCAATGTATTCTTGAACGTAGGTCCATCGATGTCGGTGAACTGCATACGTTCTGGTATTGCAACCTCTTCAGTTGCCAGTTCACTTGCGGATTGTCGTCTTGAAACCACGGTTTCCCAAAAATGACGTCATGCGACTCTGGTAACTTCCATTCCACGAACTCCATCGCTGGAAAGAAGTACCCATCCATGGTCACCGGCGCTTCGACATGTTTGACATCCGTTGCCGGAGTCAACGTCCCATCGAAACGCTGAGCTTGTAAATGTCGGGACAACAGCACATTACTCGCCATTCCCGGTTTGATCATGTTTGCGCTTGCACCCGTGCCCAACAAAATTCGGACATCTTTGCCATTGATGTGACCCTTCTTGATGAAAAGGTTGCTCTTACGTTCGGACTTCACTGCGTTGACCGTCATGATCCCGTCTGTTGGTCGCAATCCTTGCGAAACCAACTCCTCTTCTGAGTGCATCGCATGCAACTCAGATTGCTTCACTGGTGGCGATCCGCACACACCAGACACCTTTTCGGAATGCATCGCACGCAATTCCGACTTCTGCTCTGGCGACGATCCGCACACACCAGACTCCTCTTCTGAACGCATCGCATGTTCAGGCTTTTGCTCTGGTGGCGAACCACACACACCAGGCCCTTCTTCCGAATGCGTCGCACGCAATTTGGGCTCTTCAACTGACTGTAGTCCACACGAGTCAGCCTCTTCCGACGTCTCCGTCTTTGCAGTGAAAGTCTTTTCTACTTCCTTCCGGGCGCTTTCTACAAATCTCTGTAGCGCATCCGCTTGTTCCTGGATGTCGGCTACACTCATAGTCACGCGATCCATGACGATTGTATCCAACTGATCGTCTTCCTCGAGAATCATGTTCATTCTCGGATTGTCGCGTCTCTCTCGTCTTCGGCCATTACCCGAGCTGTTGTATCTTGGCGCGATACGTCTTGTCATATCCATCCGCTCCGGCTGTACAGGACATTGCCTGGCCCGATAAGCAGCACTCCCGCACCTGAAACACAAGTTTCGGCGCATACACTCGTCCCTTGATGGCACCCTTACGTTGTCGATCTCCATCGGCACGGGTCCATCATTATCGCTTCTCGACCGCCTGCTGTCGTCCTTGGTCTCTCGCGAGCGCTATCTGAGCGCCCTCGATGCGAGTGAGACCGATCATAGTCGAGCGCTCCCGTAATAGCGTCGGTCAGCGTTGCACTCCTGCGATACTGAACTTCTTCACGAATGCTTGACGGTAGACCACGTAGGAAGTACGTGATTTTGTCCAGTTCGCTCATTTCCTTGACTTGAGTAATCAAATGCCTGGAATTGCAGATATAATCCGGTAAGTCCTTGCAGTGACGCTCTTTCAAGTCATTCATCTGGTCGCGTAGACGTTCTTGCAGATCTGGAGGCACAACCTCCTCCTCCAGCTTCTCAAAGAAGTCTTCGACACTCTTCACATCGTCCTTCTTGACGATGTACCACTGCGCTGCGCCATCCTTCAGCGACCACGCCAATACAGCCAAAATGCGTCCTCTCAACTTACTACCCTTCCAGTCTATGCCCTTTGCTAAAAAGTATTGCTCCACCTGCTCCCGGTATAAATGGAACGATTCCTTGAGCGTCCCCCCGTAGCTGGGAAACTTTATCCCATCCAGCTTAAGTTCGGACAGCTGTCGTGACTTGCGCAGCTCGTCGATAAGTTCGGTTTGTTTTGCCATGGCCGCCAGCACGCTATGCATCAGCTGGACCGGGTCTGTCATACTTGATATCTTGTAACCCGATAACGGTGGGAACAACTACTTTCTCGGAGGCACTTACTAAAGAAAGTAAAAGAAAAACCTTTGAAAGGAAATAATCTACGCTATTTCCTAAGTTAGCTGTAATTGTGCGATATGGCAGGTCGTCCACTTGAGAATTCCACTGAAGAGTCTGGTTGCTCTTCGTCCGACGAGTCGTCCGATCGATGACGACGATCTCGCGTAGGATTCGTTAACCCTATCCTCGCAGGCCACGCGAAAGAAATTCAGGTTAAAGTGTGCTACTGAACCACCAGAACAACTTTGACAATTTGCCGTCTAAGATGTTAAGCCACTTACTGAAAGCAAGTTCTTTCTGCAACTTAATGCAGTACTTAGGACGTAGGCAATGCAAAGTCTCAGTACGGTGGTCACGACTTGAGAAATGGCTCACCGGGGTTGGTTACACGTATGCAACACGATACCCTCCGGGTCAACACTTCTAGCAGCGCAGACGACGGTTGCAGCGGTTCTCGGACACTCCCCCCCCCGAAGTGCTACCAAATGTCGTCATGTACCGAGGAAGCGTGTCGGTAGAAAGGTGAGTGTAGGTCTTTGTAGTTGAAGCTTGGTCAATTGGTCTCGATTGTGGGGTAGACGGTGTATTGAATAATGAATTGGTTCCTATCCTAAAAGTGCATGCCTTCTTGGTGCTCCTTGGTAAGCATAGGAGGCTCTCAGTTGGTTCTTCTTGTTTTTGTTTCCTAACCGTGCCTTTGTATCTACCCTGCGTGTTTTTCTGTTTTTTTTCTTCTTTTCTTTGGCGCTTTGCTTTTCTTTTGTCCGATATGCATGTTCACTTTCACTAAATGCATGGTCACTGCGACTGCTGGCCCGTCAAGGCAGCCGTCGCAGCGACAGGTTGCCTCTGGCTGCTAGCAAGCAAGCCAGAGTCTTTGTGCCCACGCTCTAGCTTGCTCGCTCAGCAGGCTAGAGGCGGGCATGACATTGTATTGCTTAGCTACCAATATCTGATTGCTTGGGCGGGAAAGGTTGCTAACATAAACCATTTTCCCCGTTTTACCGCGCACCTTGACTCGGTAGCTACTATCCCATTTGATAGCTCGAATATTCAATCTCTTCAGACCTTTGAGCTCGTATGCAAACATGTTGCCTATATATGCGTGGCTATAATATTCTCGTAGAAACTGACTTTATAATATTTCAGATCTTGTATCAGGATCGACTTTATATCATAGACCCATACAAAAAAAATCTGAAATTAATTAATTCAGATATTTCGCACAAGGCTTGTCGGTGGTTTTGAGCCACTGATAATAATCTATATCATTAGCCTTGATCCACTCGATCGATTTGGTGTGATGCTTACCGAACCCAATAATCGTTCGTGGTAGTAGATTGCGAGCTAAATCCTTCCCAGAAGCTTCAGATACTTTATAGTACTTGAATAAGAAGTGGATATAAGAATCATCGACACCTAATAATGAGTTAGGCTTTCGTTTATATCGTCGCTGAATAAAGTAAAACCACGGTCTCGACAGTCTTTACAACATCGATAGCTACCTCGGTATCGATTTTGACATCCAAAACATACCTTGTAGTGTCCACCAAAGAGCTTGACACACTCAGAACCAACAAAGTGATGGTTCTCATCCTTATCGATGATTAGGAAATGTCGCTTAATTGGGGTATTGCAATAGCATGGGGCGATAGCCTGGGCATGGGTAAATCTGCGCCTTACCTACAGGCATCCATTTACCATTGTCCTCCAATGAGTTCCCCTTGTTAGTCATCGTCTATATAGGACTAGACTTTTTATCTGATATTATTTTTAATTAATTAGTTAAGTTCGCTTTAGCTGTGGTTAAGTTCGCTTTTGGGCTTCTGCTTGCAAGCACGAATTTGCTCTCTGTTCTTGTCGTCGTAGCCCTTTTGATAGGACAAGCGAGTTTTGCGTGTGCACTGGTAGTAGCGCTTCTGTGCCGCTTTAATGCGCTCCTTGTTAGTTTGGTATTGTTCAGGTGAGTACGCCATCTTAGTATATTATCAACTTTATATATATATATATATTGGGGAATGGCCTTCTATTTGGATTTTATGTTTTGTACCTGATATGCAATTAATTAGGCGGTCCTGGATAGAATCCGCCTTTCGTCGATTTGTCTGGCCTATGGCCCGAGGAGCTTGATGTTGGCCTCCTTGTCGAGGTAAGACCTCATTGGGGTCATCGTTGTTGCTGTTGATCTATTCTGAAACTCGTATTTCGTGATGCTGTTGTCTTATGCCGGTTATTTGCTTGCTAGGAACTCCGTGAGTTTGGGCTTACCCCATTGAACCCCGAAAAATCTGCTGAGCTCTTTGGTGCATGGACTCGCTGTGCTGGGCGTTGTGCTAGTAAGTACCTTTGTTGGATCTTCGTTTGTAGAGTGGCACTGCCTCTTCCATATTAACTTTATATTTATCAGGATAAAAATATAATTGTGCGTGATGCACTTAATTAAGTAATGTATGAATTGTATTCCTCGCTGTTATCCGATGACGGCGAATAGATGATGAAGTAACGTCTCAGTAGGCCGTGAAGGTGAGGCTGATGCCACTGAGACGTTAAAACACTCATATTATACCTCTTCGGGATACGGGATAAGGATTGCATACTGCTCGACGGTTTGAGGCGACTTCTTTGTGAAAGAATGGTAGTAGAGTGGTGGAAGCAAAAAGAAGAGCTGATTGCCATTCGGACCCAGTTTCTCCAGATCATTTTCCGCACCGCCCTTGATGACATGCTTCTTTCCCACTGTCATTTGAAACCCACCAACATTCGGCATCCACGCGTCAATGTAAGCATGATTTGACGTCCTTGGCACGTACAGCTGATTTCGGCGTTGATCTCGTTCCACACCATCCACTATCTGCCGCGACGACGCTAGAATTTCAATTTGACAAGGGCCTCGTTTGCGCTTGCTTTTGCCTTTGTCTTTGCCCCGCCTTTGCGCTTGCATTTGAGCGCCTGACAGCAGCTTCCGGTATACGAAATACCCGCCCTTCTCCAACAGATCCATCGCATGCGGCTCGAAAAGGTAGCCACACAAAGCTTGCGTCAGTGGATTTCCATCACAGGAACCGAGAAGATTCTTCATCTTTGTGCGATCCGATTGCCACTTCGTTCGTGCAATCACTTGCATCGCCAATTTTGAAGCATAGACAACACTATAATCTCGGTATGGTTCTTCGCTGCGGATGTGGATCAGTGCTTGGATAATCTTAGTCTTCGAGTTGGTCTCGGAGTTGGTAGAAACCAACATGATGCAATCATCCAGCGAACAGCTCCTGCATGCCGACTCCAGCAAGTCTGGTGGTACAGTTTGAATGTCTTGCAATACTAGACGAGGCACACCACCTAAGCTGTCCGCGCGATCCCGCCACTCAGCTGCTGCATGTGGATAGAGGGGGGCGATTTCCGCGAGTTCTTCTTGTCCACAGCGGCATGTAGAATACATCTGGAGTTGGAGCAAGCTTCTTGAAGTCACCAATGCAGTCTCGTCGCGGTGTGCTTGCCAGAAGAACTGAGCAGTCGTCTACAGGCAACTCGGTCATACCAGTTGGATCGATGAGTCCACGAGGCACCACAAATCGGGCAACCAGAAGTGTTGGTTGAACTTGTTTGGCAACGACGTGCACTCGAACATCGTCGATCCATCAAAGTAGATGGGCCACTTTCTGGAGAAAAACAGCACTCGCTTCTTGTCCTTGGTCAATCTCCACATCACGTAGTAGACGAACACTGATTTTCCAATCCCAGATGTGCCAGTGATGACTGCATACTTCCTGCGGGTTGGATCCTCCTTCGACAGTGCCTGGGCAGCGATCGACTTGTACGAAGAACGAATATAGAGTATTTGACGTTCAGTCAACGGCACCAACGCCGAAAACTCGAGGCAACCATCAACTTCATCAACCGTGGGGAATTGTGAGAACAATTGATCGCTACAGTGATCGAAAACGCCGTTTTGGGATACAATTTGTGCCGAGGCCCCTTGCTGCGGAACCACCACCAGCACGTGAATTTGCCGTGACTTTGGGCGCGCCCTTCGGTCATGTTGTTGGCTATCAAAACATCCTCAATTGTCCACGTAGCCTTCAGCTGCTCTTCAGTGGTCACCATTGGAACGTCATCAATCTCCCCTTTATCCAGTCTCTTTCAACCACGTGCCGTCCTTCTTCGCCAGGAACAGCTGCAGCTTGTCTGCTCGCTCCGTGTATTTCAGCTCATCCGCGGTCGCTTTCTTCAGGAGAGCCACCGTCAGACTCTCGTCAATGATGATATAGACCACGCTCCCTCTCCGATGATCGCGCAGTTCAGCAGCACCATCTTCCCTCGATGCGGCAGATTCTCGAATGAGAGGAAAAGAACTTTCTGTTTCTGTAGCGAATCGCTATTGGTCAAAAGTCAGGACAGATTACGACCAATGGTAATGGCTCCAAGAGGGGAATTTCCACGAAATTTCAGACCTAACCTTAACCGTAAATTACGCGAAGAAAAAAATCGCTGTGTGATAAGCTGTGCGGACGCTTGAGCTGCAACAGATGCCTCCTCACGCTTTCAGTTGGTCGAGCAATTGCGTCGTTAGAAATAGCTCCTCTCGCTTAGAAATGCTCGAAACCTATTCTCCTTGTAAAATAATGCTAAGAAAAAAAACTGCCGGCGTAATGTGCCGGTATATACTACTGACGTGATCCGATAGATTCAAATGGGTTTAGCTGTAGTGCAAGCCACCATGAGTCGCCTTAGACATACTAAGTAGTGCGGTAAATTCAAGTGGGCTTGGCTTTAGTGCAAGCCGCCATAAGTCGGCTTAAGTTAGACGTACTGCGGTAGATTCAAGCAGGGTTTAAGCTATGCAGTGCACGCCGCCGTGAATGTAGTCGGGTAGATTCGAGTCGGCTTAGATTTTTAGGTAGTGCGAGTTGGCTGAGCGGTAGTGCGGTAGGTTCGAGTGGGTTCATGTAGAGTTAATCCAGCTCACCGAGTGAGTCGTACAATGGGTATTACATATTTTGGACATTCCCTCTCCAACAACCATGTTGCACCAAGCTGGGTGCTTTTTGTTTCCTCACCGTAATTTTCCTCTGTAGTGTAGTTTTCAGCGAATCTCGATTCCAATGTCGAACGAGCTCGTGCGTGCAGTGTGTTGCCTGGGTGATTCAAATCTCGCTCAATATGTACGATTGCAGTGCATTTTATTAGCGATTGTATCGAGATCTCTAAATTCTACAACTTGAAGTTACGTTATTGCGACAGTCAGACCATTCGTTTGGGTGTTTTGCAATTTTTGGAGTTTATTAGCGATTGCAGTGCGTTTTCGAGCCATTTCTTGTTATTGCAGTTTTTCGAATTTAGAGCTACATGCGTTTTGAGCGAAAAGTTTGATCGCCGAGATACTCTGAAATTTATTTCAGAGAACATCTTGACATCAACTCCAACGCAAAAAGGATCACGCGTTTTCAAAGTGACAAACGAGTGCACCATAAACACTGGTCTTGTGCTGCATGCTTGCCACCTTTCGGTTTTGGCAACCTCGAATCGATCGTACTCAGGTTTGTTGCTTAAATGAAACACTGGGTTTGTGACCTTGCACCGAGCCGTTCGACTCACATGTACTGTAGACAGGGGCGGAGCCAGAGCAAAATATGATAGGGGGCCCGACGATTTTCAGGGGGCCTGAGTGGAAACGGTGCAATATTGACTGCAATTAGGCCAAAAACTTCCTAAAATTGGGGGTCTGGCTCCAAAATGAGGGGGCCAGGGCCCCCTCATTCCTCATTTTGTATGGAGCTCCGCTCCTGACTGTAGACACCGCCAACTCCTCACATCATTGAGCATGAGTTTCGCAGAGCGTGCGTACCTGTCAGCACTTGCATGTGCGGCAGATCAAAGTTCTGTCCGTCCAACTAAACCGCTCCAGCAACTTGCTGGAATGAATTTGTGCAGCACGAAGTCAGTAAATTCACGCTTGTCCAGGTGCGTG
Organism: Phytophthora quercina; assembly: GCA_014706105.1. Classification (NCBI taxonomy): domain Eukaryota; phylum Oomycota; class Peronosporomycetes; order Peronosporales; family Peronosporaceae; genus Phytophthora; species Phytophthora quercina. The sequence goes on along the minus strand of JACBOW010000001.1, from coordinate 1,019,967 downwards.
TAGAGGTTGGAAAATAAAATATGTTATTGCATTTTACCCAGCCCGGCTCCGTAATATACATTGCAATGCTACACTCTTCCGTAACAAATAATTTCAATTTTATCCATTATTTTTACAATGGGTTCATAGTGTCTTGGTCAACTAGTGCGTCGAGTGAGGAAGTAAATTGAAAGTATCTTGGTCAGCTAGTGTGTCGACGGGGAAGGAATTGAAAGTGAGGAATCTTTGTGGGACTAAAGTAGATAAGGAGAGCAAGTTGTGGCAATACATCGTGGAAGGGGGCTACTTCCCTTTGTAAACACGGGCTCGTTTTAACCGGTTGTCTTGATTGTCTTCTGGTGTAGATATTTATTGCAATAATTGGTTGTATTTTGTATTGTAATTTCCTGGGAACCTTCAATAATAAATTACTTACACGGAAAATACCGTAGTTATTGTACGGGGTGCGGGTATGCAATTCTGCAGGTTCTCATACGGTGAATAAGAATCCAACTCAGAACTTCTGAGTCGTTCGGTTTATCGCTCGATCGTGAGAGACGGGTGCAGCAGATAACCGTCTGCTACACCCACCTAAAGTCTTTTTTCTTCAGAATTCAGTTCGCAATAAGTCGCCAGTCGACTACAGACAACGACATACAAATTGACTGGCATCCCCCATAGTAAATACCGGATTTATCTGTCGGGATCTGTATAAAACGTACATGGAACGTCGCACAGCACACACGCAGGGATGCATAAAATACACGGGAAATCAAAGAAGATACAGAAAAGCATATGGATTACAAAACCAAGTATAATGATGGAATCGGATTGGCTAATAGGATTCACCACTGTAAAATGCACAATTCTTTCTGCCAAATGTGTGTCGCCGGATTTGTACGTCGTTGTCTGTAACCACACAACACCGTAACATGCTGCTCTCCGCTCTCCGTCGCTCTACTGGGACAAGAGCTCTCCGTGGGGTTTCGGCCGTCGTTCAGGCATCTCACCATAGCCACATGCCTCCAACTTCATCCATATTACAGCGTCGCACGTTCCTGACCAGCCCTAGAGTCACAAGTTACGTAATGGCTCGAGCCAAGGTGTTGCATCTGGCGGCGCGTAGCTTCCTGGCTTACAACCAGATCATGACGCTGGACAGCGCATCCTCCCCAATCAGCCGCTACTTCGCCCGAAGCGCGACGCTACGAGAGCGAGTGTACATGTACCTTGTGTGTCTGATCCCACCGGACCAACCCATCGACCTTCCAGATTTTCTTGATGGCGCAAGACAAGCAGCTCACGTCGTGTTCAACCAGATTTACAGTGCAGAATGGGCTCATAACCTTGGCAACGAGACTGCTTTGGTGAGTGATGACTGTATCGGCAAGTGGACGGCCAAGTTAGAGGCACAGCGACGAGCGCTACACTTACCTGTTGGCACGACGTTTAAGCTGGAGAAGCTGGAGGTGCACGATGTCAGACTGACAGAAGCGGAGTACGAGTACTCGGACGCAGCGATGGATCAGAAGAATGACACGTGCAGTATGTACCACATGAACGAGGCGGTGTACATGAAGGTGCGGTATGATGTTACAGAACACTTGCTGGCGACAAGAGACGATGGAGAAGACCATCCGACGAGACATAGCTAAAGACCACATTCGAATGGAGTTTCTACTCGGACGTATCTCGCGCACAACTTGTGGATTGGCAGATCACCAAGGCGACCCCGTTCAAACTGCAGCTTGCGACGGACAAGCGCGAGGTGAAGTCGAAAATTCCTGCTCAAGTTTAAATTGCTTTGGTGATTCAAGCAGCGATTGCCTTGTGGATGCTTGCAATCCCGAATAGAAATTGTGCATACATGATTGAACGCAAGTTGAAACATCCTCGTGACTAGCTAACTGTTATAGTAAACACAACCATAGCTGTTGGTTTTCAGTTGCAGGGTTCAAAACAACAGCGAAGTCCTGGTAACTTATGTCTACATTTCAAAAATCATCGACCGACCGGGTGGCGCTCAACTACGGTAAAGTTATTTTCACTCTCCGTTTTTGTAAACGAATCTACAGTCGGATTGCCATAGGCCAGCTTTATCGATGAATGTTTCCCAAATGAACGACTTGAACGCATTTTACAGGTTTGCCATTGGAGCTTGAATCCTCTCTTCAACCTTATTCTTGTGTGATAAAATGGTGTCTATCGAATGATCTTTGTAGTCGCAGTGCAGTAGTGCATGGGTGCGTTGGTCTAAAAATATTAACAGGCTCTCGCAAGTTTCTAGGTGGCTCACGATACCTTTTAGAGACGTAATACTCCTTGCTGGCTGTACAGATCTCCTGCAAAATCAACGTTGAGCACAAAATTTAGTCCATGACCAAACTTTGTCCTTTGAGATTTGTGTATTTGCGTATCCGACGCTCACTGGCACACATCCAAGGTCTCCAATATACACAGGATCCGTCGTCTTCCCCTCTTGTCACGCCCCCAGCGGGTGTTTCACCATGGCAAATACCCCAGAATCGCCCTCCCGAAGGTTTTCAAGATATTTTGGTCACTGTGGCCAAGGTTCGAGCACGCAATGACCTTATTGAAGAATATCTTCTATTACAGTGCATCGAGCGTAGCTGGTCAGGACCAAGGCATTCATTAATGAGCCAAGGGTTACGCCAGGCTTACTCGATGTTAGGATTCAGGCAAAACTAAGTAATCTATTACTTCGAAGTACACCACATCAATATCAACACTTCCCGAAATCTTGTTAACCAAGTTGGTACGAGCTGAATCCCACAGCGCAAATAAATGTTGTTAGCTGATCTGAATAGAAAAAGACCTGTTACGTCTCAGTCTTACACAACAAAATCCGGTGAAAGGGTCCTCGGAACAAGCCCACAGCTTTAGAACGATAATCTGCCTGATTTTGATAGGGGTTTGGAAGAGTCAAAGATTTGCTATCCTCGGACTACAACTTCGTGTAGGGATCGACTGCAATTTTGATTGCCTTTCTCGAAGTCAATTCGTGTATACATGAAAATCTAGCGGTAAAGAGATCGCTACCTCGACGGAGGCTCCTATTTCCGAACAACACCAGCCACGCAGACCTCAAACTGCAACAAGGAGTAGAATAGCATTTGACTTATTCCAGGCTTGTTATCTTGTTGCCTATGAACATTTCAACGCCGAGTATATACACCCACCTATAATCGTTCCATTTCATATTTGTATTCTTCACTACGTTAGTCCTACGAGTATCAGGTCAATGCAAAACCCTATATTGCTTGTGGACTGCCATTCAAAATCTTGAAAGCTCTACACATTCCTCAGCCAGCGCAATTTCGCTAAATTCCCACTCAAGAATAGCTTTACTTGGACCTGAGCAATATGACTCGTATTTCGTTCGGCCATTCCCCGTGTACACCCTTCTGCCGTTGAACTTGTTCACATCAGGTAGGATATTTTTTTTTTCAAAGCGTGGACTTGCCCACCTCCTTCTTCTCGATATGAAACTTCCTTTCTTCACCCGCGGCCTCGTTTCCCAATATCGTATCAGCCGCAGCTTTAGTGTGGGAGCCGTGACGGAGTGAACTCGCCTCGCTGCTAGCTATAAGAATCGCTGCAACTATCGACAGGATGAAACCAAAGCGCATGGTCTTCTTGATGAACGCTGTTGTATTTGGTCTAGTCGCAAGTGAGGAAATTTGAAAATGAGTCGGGAATTGGTACAAGTAAGTACTTCTGAATTCCTTTTCCTGTGGCCCATATGACTTGTAAACTAAGGCGAGGTGATGCCAAAGACATCACTCCAACATCATGCGAACATTGATGACTAGCAGAGCAAAATCACTTGTCGAGAGTGATACTTAAGTATGGCACATCTTCAGCTAAGCTGGGTGAAGCTTTGAAAGAGAGAAATTGCAGCACTGCCACCCGAATTTTGTTCAATTTTTTTGTGGCAAACCAGTCGACTGCCATGACAGATGCAGCTACGCTCTATGCAGTTTACACGTTAGTTCTTGAGGACTAAATGAACGCAATATACCTCACCTGAAAAATGAAATGGCTTTGTGCGGACGGTTGCATTGGTGTCAACTAGCTCCAGATTACCTACAGTATGTAGTTGACTAAAGCAACTTTCTTAATTTCAGCATTTCATACTGTATTCAAAATTCACAAAAAAGATCACACTATGTTTGTCCAAACATGCAATCAAGATTCAACGTTTCACTAGGGTCGAAATGCTGCAAAACCGGTGTGAAGATGCTGGAAAGAGTGCCTAGCGCGGCTGAGACCACAATTTACCGTTCTTGTAAACCACCTAGTGTCAGGCAGGAGTTTAGCCAATATTTTAAGGATTTTATCCCACTTCGAAGACTTGAGAGGCGCGTGTTCAATCAGCTTTCGCAACCACTTTGTTCAAAGGATTGCGTATGTAGAACACCCTCTCCTCAGACTCTGTCATAGTTTTTGGTGCGGTCTGGTGGAGGAACCTCGGTGAAGTGAACTCGACTCGCTGTTGGCAAGAAGTGTGACAACAATCGTCAGCAAGAAACCGAGACGCATGATCGCAGGTTAAATCTGGTGGCCTTGGTAACTTGTTATACTTGGGAGTGAATTTAGAAATGACTGCCAATGAGACAAAAGCGTAGCGTGTCTGGGATCGGAACGTTAATTACGATGGGGACTCAAACAACCAAATGAATCCAAGCATCGATTTTTCTTGATAGGGGTTTTGTATAGACTTCCTCTGAACACCCAATAATTCCCTAGCTTACGCTAAGCTTACGTTATATTTTCACAAAAGATGCATTCACTGGAAAAGGTGGCCTATCTAATCCCCGAACCAGGATGCGCACCGGACAGAAGCGAAGGTCGCACGTTCCGCAGTCGACTCACAAATCCCGATATCAACCGGGTCTCCTGTCCAACTTCGAAGGCTGACTGGTAGATCATTCCTCCTAAACGATCTCGATGTATATAAACCGCAAAAAACTTATCAGCTTCTCGTTTTCCATCAATGTGCATCATAACGCGACTCAAAGCCTGTCTAGGCGACAAGATGTAGCGGTTCGATGATCCAGTCGATGTCTTCCGGCGTCGTCACATTCGACTCAAACTGCCAGATGGCCTTACTTCTCCTCACAGTAATATCTTCAGCCTCATCCGAATCCAGCAGCGTCCTACTCACGTGCTCCGTGATATCAAATACCACCGCCAGCTTTAGTCGCTCCTCCACCGGAACACCCTCAACTTTAGCTCCGGATGAATTTGTCGTCGCTCTCTTGGGAACACGTTCATAGTGCACAGATAACAAATATGCAGCATGCATCTCAATGTGCTTTATCTCCGCAAGAATACCGGCACTCGCCGACTTCAGCACAAATGACTTGAACGCTTCGTAACTCACCGTCTCACAGTCCGGTTTCAATGGCCTCGGCGCCTCCGCTTCACGCACCACATAGTCAGTAAATTCTTTGGAGTACATGGCTAACATTGTGGCTTCCATCGCGTACTTAGCGCCTTGGATGAGCTCGACCAGATCCAGTTGCGTCTTTTGAGGTCGATTGAGGTGGTAGAACATCACCCAATTGACGACCCAGTTCAAATTATGTGCGGGCAATGCTTCGAATCACTATCGAGTTCGAAGCCAGTCAAAGTTGAAGACTAGCTAGTGAAGTAAAGCCAAATCGAGATTATGAAGAATCCAATCACTCATAATGAGTGCAGCTAGAGTAGCACTGGCTTAATCTGAGGGATGTAGCTATTTCTTATAGTCGCAAATAGAAATGGACGTTATAGAGCAAGTTGCGTGGAGTATTGGTCTAAACATTGATTGACGTTGAAGAAATATTCGTGACCCGTTCTCAATCCTAAATTCGGTTGCAATGATACTGTTTTCACATACATGTATTAAATACATGTAAGCTTACTTCCAGTAGTAATATATACCACAAAGCCGTGTCTTCGCACGGAACAGCCTTGGATTTTACTTTCGATAAACAAAGAGATGCTCCCAGAACCAGCAGATTATATTATGATGTTCTCTGAAATTTAAGGAGCGATCCGAGTGGAGTCTGATTTTCCGTTAAGTCATAACCTGGTAGTTCAGATCCGGTTATCGGAAACAAGTTTAGCGGGGGAGCGTACAAATTTTAAGTGAAACATTACGGTATTTACTATAGGAATTTATACCTGTTATCATTTGATTAAATACGAAAATGTTGACTGTGTCGTCTCCCTCCCCAGCGCATAAATGACTTGAATGTTGCGCGAAGAGAACATATAAACTAATACCCGTCTGGGTCGATACACTTGTGTTAGGTGCGTTATTCTCCCTTACCACCTAAGAATCGAGATTTCGGTTTTCCGATCATAACATTTTACCAAAAATTTTGTTGGGGGCGAGTACCGTCGTAGTTTTCGCAGCACTGTGCAGATATTGCGGCTGCGAAGCTAGCGGAGGAGACGCGTTGACGTGGACTGAAGTCACTTCGAAGATGTCGGCCAACGTTAGGTGCTCTAATCTGAGAGATCAGGATATATTGACTTCACTAAATTTTAGAGCTTCTTCGTGCACAGCGCGACTTTGTGGTGGGTTTTCTCCAAGTTTATGGGCTTTGTGTACCTTCATTTGGCTAATACTTCGAGGAGCGCTGTGGTTTGGGCTTGTTTGCCAGATTACACACTGCTGATTCCAGTATCGTTGCTGCAGCTTAAAGAGGCTTGCTGGCTGATCGTGCGTGATTCTTCTGGCCGTCTACCGTTTTCGTCTCTGGAGATCGATCCAGGAAGCCAAGAAGAAGCGCGATTGCCAACAGAGCTTGACTCCAAACCACAGCGCGCTCAAAGCTGTATTTCCCGTATGAAGGTACTTAAAGCCCACAAACGTGGAGAAACTCACCACAGTCAGCTACTTGGAACCTGTGTGTTGGCCATGTACGAGTGTGACAAATTGTCATTGACAATGTCCTCCACGCACAGTGCAAATACAGGTATTCCCCGCGTAACTCGCAGACGATTTAGTTGAAATAACCCGGTGTTGTGAGCTACACCTTCTCCATCTATTTTCTGTACATGTGTGTCTCCAACATGGACGTCAAAAACTTCAGGGCCATACTGCTATAGCTGCCGAAATAATGCAATACTTGCATGACTAGAGGATATCAGAGTGAGCTAGATGTGTTCATAAGGTGAAAACAGGCTGTTGTGGTGTTTAAGGCGTTGGGGAGGATGGAGGAGGCGTCAAAATACGTTGTATTTACATGCCGGGTAGCAGACAACTGGAAAATGCATCCACACACCTTTTTTTTTTCCGGCAGTTTTACAAATTCCGACCCGCTCTCAAAATATACTACAAAGCCCCCCCCAGCCACCAAGCCTTCGGAGTTTCCAGCTGTACCGTGGAATTAATTGTGTGAGGACTGTTCGTTCCTCATTCTGAGGAGTTCCCAATCATACAGTCTTTATTGTTAAGGAGCACAATGCGTGGTGTCAACTACGACCATTTCGGAGGTTGCCCGAAAAGAAGATAAAATCGTGAATGTTGCTCGAACTGGACAGATAAATTATTAATTACAGGTAAAATGTGATAATACAGTATACAAAATCATATAGGTATTGTTTGCATGTATCACTCGGATGGGTCAACATTCTCTTGTGTCGAGCATTCGTAAGACAGTTTGTCGACGGACAATATGATTGGGCAAAAATATCAATTAGTTCGAGAGAGTGAGCGGCATGGCGGCGGTGACAAGCTGCAACAAGTGAGGCGTTTATTTAATTTCTTTGCTCCTTTTCCGCTACTAAAGACTAACATGCGCACATGTTCGTTTTGTGCGTGGCGTGCTTTTCTTACTAAGTGCCAGATGAAGCACTGTTGTAGCTTTGAGCTGAGTTGGTCGGTGATAACCGCAAGAAGTGCCGAGCCGCAGGATGCTTACGCCGGCGATAGAAAGCATTGCAGCCTGCTCGGTCCTGGTGGTATCCTGATAGGTCTTGGATTGCCTGTTTTGATATCGGTATCTGCCGAAATGTTGTGCAATTCTGAATAAAATTGTTGCTTCTTTCTGGTGGAAAGATAACTTGCGCGCGCCACCTTACATGGAGGCTGTCCAGCACTCTCATTGCCAACCGCTCCCCCAAAGCTGCCATGCCTGACTCATGCGTGGTAGGCTACCACTGCTAGCTTTGGAGTTTGGTCACGCGGCGTGACGAATTTGTTTTTTTGTGCTAGGAAATTCATTAGACTACAGAAAGAAGTGTGCAATTTGTCCGTCGCTCAACCAGAGACGACTGCAATATTGATGTAGTGGTTTCGTAAGATGGAATGCCCTGCTTGATGACACGAGTGACAACTTGCGTTGCCAGTATACAGTATACATACCGTTAATCTTTATCCTCCATCGCGCATACATGTATGCTTGCCATCCTACCGGTATGATCACTTCAAAAATAGATTTCCAGCGTTGTATTTATATCTAATGCTCTACACTTGGCACACGTCTTCCTGAAACACCTGAACGCCTCATACTTAGTTATTAGCTTCATCGCAGCACTATAGCATGGCGAAGATGCACGTCGGAACTCGAGTACGAGGCAAGACGAAGAAACTTAGGGGTAAGGTCGGTGTTATCCAGATTGTGAGAAGAGAGTTCCTCCAGCACAAGTACGACGTACAATGGTCAACGGGGGACGTGGAGACGGTAGCAGGAAGATCAATTGAGCCGGATACAGCATCTAGGTCACTGCAACCGATTGACGAGCAGCTTGAGGTAATGGGAGACCCGCTTACACATCTTTCACTGAGCTTTTACGTTCATCAAATGATGTTTACGTTGGTGAATTGGATTCATCTTCCGCATCCGATGAAGACGAAATTGCAGAATCGGTTGCTGGTAGTTCCGATGACGATGAGGAAGACGATTATGACTTTGTGACAGTGAACGACCGTCAGTGGAGACCGTGTCCGTCAATTTTGCTCGATCAAGGATCCCATGTGCATCCACGTCCGACAACGTTCTCTATTGGAGTTTTAGGAGACCGTACATTTGCTAATTACTTCTTTTTGATGTACCCAATGCAAACGTTGAGCGATACAATTGAATTCACCAACTCAAACCTTGCTCGGCAGCAGTGTCGGTCGATTCAACAAGGTGATTGGTTTACTTGGATCGGTATTCGTTTAGCCATGGCACTTGAACCTCGCTCAGGTCCGGTCACAATGTAGCATATCAGCTCATCCACAACAAACACTCTGCGTCTAGTCTACTGACCGGAACTACCACAGCGTTCACCTGGCCAAGACTTCAACCTGAAACAAAACTTCAACCTGGACATTTTACGTACTCCATATGAATTTCAATACAAATAGCTAGATAAAACTAACTACCGTGGTCATACGAGTATGATCAAATCCTTGCTTCTCGTATGAAATCTGCCTGGAGGATAAAGATTAACAGCACTTCGATAGCCACTGGGTGTTGTAACCTTGAGCTCACAGCCTGGAGCATATCATTTCGACTCGTTTATTTTGGCTAGCAAATATGCACCAGAGTCTTAAGAAAACACTAGTATCAACTCGCCGTTAGCTTCAAAGTACTGATGTGTTTGTAGGCGTGATTCCATGAGGCAATAGACAATACTTGTGGCAGTAACTATGATATGCAGCTTGGGTTTTCACCTCGTGCAAGCTCGATCGGTTGGTAGGAGGGATTATGGCAGCATCGTTGCTGTTGATGGGATTTTTGCTCAGCACAGCAGGACATGAAGCCATGACAATGCGTTCGGCTTCGGGCAGCGCCGAGGCCATTGCTGCAACTTGCAACTTGCAACACTGTTGTTGCAACAGCGAAGGCGTGATGGCTTTTAAGCCAATGGCAGAGCTCAAGTGTGTCGTAAGACAAACTGTCTTATGAAAAGGCATCAAAACTTGTGGATGAATCGTTCATAGTAAAACCAAGTGAAAATTTCGGTGATAATTCCCATTGATTGTAAAACGTAAGACACAGTGTCGGACGCATTGAAAAGGCAGGTTTTGTCTTACGAAAGAACATGAATCATGGATAACATTAGTATCAGCCAGGTTATTTTGTATAAACGAATTTAATTATTACTTTGGTCATATTTCCGACAGGGTATACGATACGAGCGTGGTTTGACCTCGTTGCAATCCCTGGATGGACTCTGGATATAATATCCAGAGAATTCTGTACGATTGGAACACGGCCTGTTTGGTATATTCCAATTGTTCGAAAAATTCCAATCAATTTTAATTTAAATTTTTTTTAACTTTTAAAAAAGCACTACAGTCAACGACGTACAAATCCGGCGTCATAAAAACCCGGCAGAAAGAATTGAGCATTTTACTGTGGGAAATCCCGTTAGCCAATCAGATTCAACCATTATACTTGGTTTTTGAATTCCATATGCATTTGTGTATCTTCTTTGGGTTTATGTGTATTTTATGCATCTGTGTGTGTGTTCTGTGCCACCTTCCATGTACAGTTTACACAGATCCCGACAGATAAATCCGGCATTTACTATGGGGATGCCAGTCAGTGTTGCCGGATTTGTCGGTAAGTGAAAGAAACGAAAGGGAAACGAGTAGCTTCAGGATGATAACCTGTCCCCTGGAAGGTGTTTCAACGCGTTCATGGCCTCTGGACGACACCCGGGGCGACGAGAGAGATCTCTCCGAGTTGTGAACAGCATCCACTGGTCCCTAGATGCGGAACATGTTGGAGATGGATCAGATCCTAGACGATCTGTGCGCCACGTGGGAAATGAAGACGGATTGATTTGAGTGTTACCTTTGCTCAACGCCTCTGCTCCTACCAACACTAGCTTGCACGGATTCCTTCTCGTGCTCTTCATGCAATGACCTGCTCCGAACGGCTCTGGCGCTTTCTCCGTTCCCGGATAAACCATCTCCGTCACCGGTCGTACTGCTACCAGTGTAGGGCACGCTGCAGATGCCACCGGCTTCACTACCGCTGCCAACTGCACCACCGCCGTTGAGCAAATCTCAATGTGAATTCCAACACGCCTCTCTCAAAGTGAAGCTTTGAACCAAACGTGCTGAGGCCATCATGTCCATGCACAACTACCCGACGAGCCACAACAATGCTTTGAGACTACGTTTATCCAACGGCTTGGTGAACGTCTCCACCGGGTTCACGTCTCCAGACACTTTGTGCAATTGTAGAGCTCCCTTTTCCACTTGCTCGCGCACATAGTGCCACCTGAGTTCGATATGTCTAGTGCGCCGGATGTATGTCGGATTAGTAGCCATGACGAACGCTGCTTGGTTATCAATACCGAGTCGTAGTTCCACTCCTCACCGCGGCAGAATCTCTTTCAGAATGTTGCTTTCGGCGATGGCCTCCATTGTTGCCTCGCATGCGGCAATATACTCTGCATTGGCGGTCGAAAGTGCAACGATTGGCTGTCTTCTCGACATCCACGACACGAAACCAACAGACAATGTGAATACTAACCCAGTCGTACTCTTGCGCGACCCTGGATCGTTCGCCCAGTCGCTGTCACAATAACCTTCGAGGACCATATTGGTCGGTGGTTTTCAGCACGGTGGTATGTGATGCCATAGTCCGCCGTACCAACCAAGGAGCGTAACGCACGCTTCATAGTTCCGATGTGTTTGGTTGATGACTTTGACACGAACCTACTGAGCTGTCCAATACTGAATACCAAGTCGGGTCTCGTGCTCGTCGCGAGGTACATGAGCATGCCGATCGCTTCGCGGTACGGGAAATTGGTAACAAACTCGGCGTCCGTGTCGGACGGCACCAATCGCACGTTGGTATCCATTGGGTCGCCGACTGCGTGCGCATTTTCGTACCCGAACGTTTGCAAGGCGTCACGTGCATACTTCGCCTGACGAATCGTGATTTTCTCGTCGGTTTGCTCGACTTCAATTCCAAGGTACTGGCTGAGAAGTTCCTTATCCTTGGTCCCGTAGGCTCCGTCCAGATTAGAAGAAAAAAAACTTCACCTTGGACGCCTCGTCGTCCGTTGCCACGAGGATGTCGTCGACGTATATCAGCACGTAGACGGTGGTATCACCCTCGAACATGCAGTACAGGCATCTTGATGCTATCGCGCATAATGCGTCTGACCCGATGAGCTGCTCAATTCACGAGCGGAGAACGTAACCGTCGAACCCAGCAACGAAGAGTTGTGTGGCATCGACGATGACGAAAGTCCACTAACCGACAAACCAATTGATGGATGAGTAATGAAGGTGAGAGTACTGACGAGCTTGGCCCTGAAGAAGCATATCAAGTGGGTCGCCAAACTCACGAATGCAGCAGACGTGTCGAACACGTCTGTGAATGGGATCCGAGCGATGCAGCGTCCAATACGAGAGGGGTCAGGCACGTAGCAAGGACGTGCTCGTATCGCAGCAGATGTCCTTGCTCGATTACTTCGGAGACGCTTGCACACAAGGTACTGTTGGATCATTTTAGTACAACCGAAAGTGACCGCAAATGATTGCAACACTCCGAAGACGGATGTCATGGCGTCCAAATCTCCAAAGAGAGCCCTGTTTCGAGGAAGAACCCCCCCCGCTAATTCAAAACAAAGGGCTCTCCGATCATTTCGGTATCATGGAAAAGCTCTTGATACAGCTATCAACTGGCTAAGCCCAACAGCCAGAGCAGTTTCCGCAGTATAGAAATCGAAGCGCGGCATTTGGCTCAATTCTGCGGTCAGATTTCACCCTCTTCCTGCCATAATTTATCAAGTCTTTCAAAACACATACTACTGCACCATTGCCCGAATATACCCCGAATGGTGCCAAAAATACCGAAAAGGATTTCTTTTTTCGGTTCATTTTCTGTTGTAGTAGCGTGTTCGTAAATACTTGGACTTGTTCGCCTGTATTTGTGGATGCTGATTGGTTTAGCGACCGACTAACACCGCGGTATACAAAATCCAAGTCAGGTATGAATCGCCCAAAGGTTAATTGATATCGTCATTAGGCGAGAAGTAGAGTGCTTTGCGCGATTGGGCTCGGGAAGATTGATCGATCGCGCAAACCGAGTAGAACGCACAATGCATGTATGCAAGTGTTGGGAACCGCGTTCATATTCCTGTGGAGTGAGTTTCTGTACCTGTACCGAATTCCATTTGTTATGACATTCTATATGTTATGGCATACACCATTGAATTGGCCAATCAGACAACTTTCGGGAAGCTGGTTGTGCACCGTCCGTTTATAGCGCATCATTTGACTTTTGTATATAAATGCATTTTCTATACAATTAGCAGGCTAGTCAGGACACTGATTTGTCGACTCTATAACTTACCATGTACTGTATGCCATAACAAAGGGAATTCGGTACGTTCATGTAGTTCTTTTGTCACAAGTTACAGCTCATGTGAATCATCAAGTTCACGATAGTGTAACAGGTTGGTGTCAGAGCTGACGGCGGCGGCATGAGACGGCAGCTGGCTAAACAAAATCGTGGGTGGATCCAAGGACGTGTGAGCGGCGAGTGAGAGCGGCGCTATTGGTCGTACGATCGAGATCTTTGACGTGGAAGGTCACGGTGGGTTGCAGTGTGGTGGAGTGAGTGGCCGCAAGCAGCCACGGTGGCATTGGTGGCTAGCAGACGACGAAGAGGCTGGACATGAGCGGCGACACGAGCGAGTAGTCGCTCAGATTCGAATTGGCGGCGTCGGGCACAAGTCGAAGCCAGCAGAAGACAGGCACGGGGCGCACTGAGCAGCAGTTTCGTACGTGAAGTGGACGGTTGAGTGGACGGTTGACGGTTAAGAGGACGGTTAAGGCAGTATCGGCAAGTGGCTGCGCTAGACGTGTATCGACGGCGGGACGTGTTGACTGTGGGCGAGTGGCGTCTACAAGCAGCGTGTCATAGTCGAACGGCGGACGAGTAGCTCAGTCGGTAGTGTATTGGTTGGTTGGTTAAATAAATAAGACTAGGGTCCGGCGGCTTTCGAGAGGCCTACAGGTGTTGGAGTTGCGGTCGGCGGTGTACGAACGGACCGTGGAAGCGCGACTGCATCGAGCGCAAAGTGTGAGCGAAGGACTCGTCGGCAGTCAGGCGTACACAGAACTGTTGCAATCGATACATGTACACTTCATTTACACCATTTTACACCAGTTCTATCAATACACGAAGAAGGACTTCTGTCGATTATACATTTAAATAGCTATACATATGGGTACCTTATACAATATATTATATTGTGTTTTGTAATGTTTTTGTCATTCTTGCACTTTCGTAAGAAGTATATGAGGCGTTTTCCGCTTATGTTTTCTCGGAATATGTGTGTTCCACACTTCTTTTGACTGGGGTTCAGTATTGGAAGCTTGCCATTCAGTTCTTCCGAGAATTCGTAACCGACGATACCGGCATCGGTTCATAAGCCAAAAAAAAGCCCGTTAAGCGCAGTCACTACAGCAACGACCGCGAAATGCTTTTGAACAATAACGCCAAGTTCTTCCTTCTGTTCCAGCCGGCATTGCGATGGTTTGCAATGCGAACAGATCGGCTGGTACCAGTGATTGTGGCTGCTGTCGCGATTCTTGCAATTGCTACAAAGTCAAGTTTGGGAGCGGCCATTGCAGGTCTAAGACTTACGTCTGCAGCACAACTCACTTCCAGTTTCCAACGAATGACTACGTTGACGACCCAAGTTGAGAATATCATGACGTACTCCAAGCGTATCGCTCGTTATGGCTCACTTGCAAAGGAAGAATGTACCTGAGTATCTACGAACAAGAACATAACAGCTACAGACTGAAAATGAATGTAATGCGTCAGGTCGTTGAAAGTAGTCGTAGGTCGTGAAGCCTCTTGCTCAGTGTATAAAGAAGCGATTTGATTTCCTCTGCAAGTGCTACCAAATCGCTTCTTTAGCCGATCTCGAGTAGTGAGCTCAGCCAAATTCGTGACACCTCGTCCATCACGATCACCTTACTATCACGAATCAACGCACGAGTGATATACAGGAGTTGGCGCTGACCCACCGACAAGTTCTCACCCTTCTCCGCTATCTCGTTGTCGGTCCTTTGTATGGTGTAGTAAACATCACATTTGTGTGACCGCACACCAACCGGTCTCAGTCGGTCAGCGGATGGCGACTCAGCTAACCCAACTCAGCTATTCCTACTCAGCGATCCGGACTCAGCGAATTCGACCCAACGATCTCCTGTCCGTTACGTGTGAAGGTTCAGATGAGATCCAAAACTCCTTCATTTCACTAGATATTCGTATATGACATAGGAAAACATAAGATAGGAGCCCAAGAGGCTCTCCAAAGATAACAACTAACAGAGTAGAATTTTCTAAGTCCAAGACAAGCGCATACGATTTCGGTAAGTCCCTGCGCGGGTTGGATTATGTCTGCCGTTGACACTCGAGAGGCATAGCTTGTAGAGTGTTGACAGGTAGCGCCAAGAGGTTTGTTGGTCCGGGAAGGGCGTGTCTCGCTTTGTTGCGAGTCGGTACGCCGGACAGCCTGGGTGCCGTGACACTTCAAGTCGAGTAGCCTTTGCCTCGACGACCCGTAAGAGCGCTCGCGCGCCGTCGTCCATCCTTTGGTGGAGGGCACGGGATTTCTTATCAACCCGGAGGAAGTCAGCTCAGCTAACCTCCGTTGTGAATGGCTTGGTTGTTTGGTGTCGGCAAGGCGAGACACCGCTGTCCTGGAAGGGCCGAACCGCTTGGGGCAACTCAGCGCAGGCCAACAAGCGCCGATTAACTCGGCGATTGTTGTGTTTGTTTCTAGGATCCACATCTGACGATTTTGTGCGTGTTGCTACACCACAATCCTACCAACTATGCAGCCTTCGAGTCGGACGCTGAGAACGACGACGGAGACGACGAAGACTCGTCTGTTGCTGGTTCCGACGCTACGGATGCACAACTTCCAGTCCCACCTGAAATGCAATTCGGCGAGAGGTTGTTATCCTCTATCGGCGGATTGGAGAATATTACTTCGGGTGCTGTGCCAAACACTTTCTTGAAGGACCTTGGGGGAAATGGCTGGTCCGACTTGACAACACAGACACCGTACGATTACTTGATGGAGCCGTGTGAGCCGCGCCCACCTCACTCAATGTGGGAAGACTACCCCGATCTGTACAACGGGGAGTCGGGGCCCACAGAGAGGGCACTACAAGCGGCCACAACCCCATCCGGGGCCTTCTTCTATTTTATGAGGCCCGGGTTGTGGGAAGACATTGCTGCAGAGTCTAATGACTACTTCGAGGAAAGCATCGATGAACGAGTAGAAGGGAAACATGCAAAGCAAGTAGCGCGAGAGAAGACTTTTAAGTCCAAGTCAAAAGAACGCATTCGCGAGGAGCTGCTGAAGGCGCATCCCATTACAGCTAGAGAGTTGTGTGTCTTTATCGGTCTATCGATAGCGCGAGCGATCAATCCCAACAAGGAACGGCTGACTCATCTCTGGATGACGACTGACGAAGACGCAGTTCCCCCTGGATGCTTTGGTCGGTACATGACTCGCTACCGCTTCATGTACATTTCCAGGAACCTCCATTTCAGCTCGAATAAGGCCCCACGAGCGATAACGGATCGTGCGTGGAAATTTCGGGCTTTGATCGACGCCTTGCAAGATCGCTTTGCTGCTGGCTACACTCCTCGTGCCATTATGGCGTTTGACGATGAAATACTGCCATCGCGATCCACGTTCAACCGTATGCGCGTTTACATCAAGGACAAGCCCCATAAGTGGGGCACCAAGTTGTTCATGCTGTGCTGCTCTACAACGGCCAACGGCATTCGGCGAGTTGAGGGTGTGTCTTCGGACACGCCCGAGTTGTTTTTTGGTGCCTAAGATATCTTATCATGCACCATACATATTATCGGTTTGCTTATGTTGTATGCTACAGGTTTGAAGTCTACTGTGGGAAAAGGAGAGCCAACCTCCACCGACATCGAATCGCAACCCCAAGCAAGTGTCCGATCCGACGGCACCTCCAAACGGTGACATGCGGCTCGTCGTGACTGACAGATTTTTCTCGTCAGTACCGCTATCCATGCAGCTGCTGACAATGGGGTTCTACTCCATTGGAACTGTCCGCACTGATCGACAAGGGCTCAGCACAAAATTGATCCCAAAGAACAGACCCGCCAAAATTGAACGAGGGACCTTTATAGTTGCTGAAGCCTTGAACGTTCCCAAGATGCGCATGCTCAGCTGGTGGAATACGAACATCTCGCCACCACGTTTGATACTGTGCATCCAAACCGATACTTGGGTCAATGTTAAAGTTTTCAAAACGACGGAATGGGCGAACGCGAATCCTCATTGCCCGCTGAAAATTCACTTTTTGTGCATCGCTGATATTAGGGTCGCGCATGCCAGGAAGACGTTTGCCTAATAGACAAGCAACTGCAGGTGCATCTCGTGCATGCACTGAATGTGTCGTGCGCTGTGCGCGAGGCGGCATAAATCGCAGCCCTAAGCGATTGAGTTTCTTTTCGTACAGACGGGTAAAATGCATGAGCGTCTGGTTTTCAAGCTCTTCGGGGCGATAAATGTAGTTCAGGAAGGTACTTGACGCAAAGTATGTCGAACCGCGGCCTTTAGTCAGCGTGACATCAACGGCAGTACCCTAGAAAATTGCGTTGGCACACGACGAGACGTGGATGTTTTCGAATTCGGCAGGCGCTAAAAATGGCGACTCTCGCTCGGGATATAGCGCTGCGAGCGGCGCGGATACCTCCTGCGCGTTCGACATCGAACGACAGATGGACTGCACACATCTTCAGCCCGCAATGACGGCATCATCAGACTCTGTAGCTCTCAGTTGGGCTTTATCGTAGGCGTGGAGATGGATCGCTAACGTGTTTTCGATTGTGTTTCGGTCCTTTGCTGTGTACTTCATCACGTAGAACAGTTTCTCTGGACCTGCAGAGCGCCCAAAATGAAAGGTTAATAGGCGACCCGAGGACCCGGATCTACGCAGACGTACCTTCAGCAGCAATCAGGAACTTTACGCCGTGATTGCACTTGAATACGCTATTACCAGGGGTACGTAGGTATTTAAGTACTCGCTCCCAATTTCGCGCCGCAGAGACACTTTGTCGTGAGCCGTCCATTCCGTCGCGACGACGGCTTCCTTACGGAAAACATCCGGTAAATCTTACCCGATGGCGTCCGTCTTGACGCCTTGAAGCAAGAGCGACAATGATACAGTGATGAACTTGATACTCGATTAGTGCTCGAGATACCACCAAATTTAAAAATTGATCGGAGGGGGCGAGCGGCGGCAGTGGAGCAGAACTCACAAATCGGTGGTAAATAGAAAGGCATTACCATCGCCCCTCTTCTACCCCGTTGGCGACTGCATATGCCTTCATACGAAGCCGGACTACTTCGTCAGCTCCAAATGATGAGATACACTCTGTGCACTTGGCTGTGATAGGCCTCCCATGCGAATTATTTGGCCTTTGAAATGCTTCAGTTTGGAATGGCTGAGGAGCCAACTCTACGTTATTGCAGCTTGGACAAGATGTACCATCAATCGGAAAGGAGGAGGATGCAATAGAATCGGCAAAATCCGCCAGGTGCTTCTGCACAGCTGTCGCTTTGCATGCAGAATAATATTCATCGACCGTCTTCGCCATTCCGCCGATCCACACGTGCATGTGACCATGTAAATTGCCGGTAGACCCTTGATCTTCCGTGGATGAGAAAAAGGCTTCGGTCACTCCAAAAATGCCAACTGCAGTCTTCGAGCATCTCTTCTTGATGTCCCAGTTCTGCGCAACCTCAACGAGTACTTCCATCAGGTAGTTAAAGTGCCACTGGGTTTGCTGTTGCAATGCTCCCAAGTTTTGCCTTGGTCTGTTCCACACACTCTTCAAGGGTAGCGCGGGCGCTGTCAAGTAGATCATCGCCTGCTAGATTAGCAACCCGGTATGAAGTGCTACAACCCGGGGTGTGTGGGTGGGTGAGGGGGGCAACGCAGCAGTCGGATTGAAAGCAGCGACCATATGATGGCGTATGGTCCTAAAAACTACATCGACGCGAGATATGCCGGTAACGCTTCACGTTTCGTTAACCACAGCTGTGCCCCCAAACTGTCAGGCAGAAGAATTGACCGTATCGGGCAAGTACAGAATTGGTATTATTGCGTTGGGCGCTATTCTACCAGGATAAGAGCTGGGATTTAGTTACGGCGCGGAGTATGGAATCAAGGAATGCCGTTGTGCGAGCTGCTGGAAACGTCCATAGGCCACTGCGCCATAACAACCAATGCGAGCACCTACAATTCATAATTCGTAATTTATTCATAATCGACTTGTTGCTCCACTTTCTTATTAAGTTCCCCATAGTTCATGATCCACTCGTTTCTCCACTTTCCTATTACGTTCTCTAGTTGAAGTAGCTCTTTGACAGCGCCGCGACGGTACCCAGCGTAAATCCAACCCAATAGGCAAATGCTGACTACTTTCGCTTCTTTTCACGACGACAGCCTCCCTCTTTTAACCATTTCCCAACTTTCCAGGTAAGCTCCCCACCCCGAAACAAAGCGAAGACAGCGACGCCAAGTCGGAAAGCGACAGTGACGACGATCCAGAGCAAGTTGCCGCAACGCAGCGATCCCTATAGACATCCATGATAAAATCTGTGAAGCAAGCTGGCGACGGAGAAAACGACCACCATCTCGATCTCCATGAATCGGTTCGCGGCAAAGAAGGTCGACCACAGGTGGTTCTTAACTATGATTGATTACAAGCGAGCTACAACCTTTCCGAAGGAGAAAGTACTCTGGGACGGTCTGCCATTTTCAATCCGGAAAAGGTATATTCTGTCGCTGACACTGTACTTAGTCCCATTCAAGAGCAAGGCGCCTACAACCGTTCCTGATGTGAAATATCGCGAGGGCGCCATTCTCCACTGCCGCCACGTCAGGGCCTGAGTACGAACGACGACGCTGGAATCCCAAAAGGTAATATCAGCAGCATGGAGCGCATCTCAGAAGAGGGTTTCGTGGGGCAGAGTCACCTGCATTTCTCGAATTCCCTCAACCAGAACGGCATCTCCAGTAGCCTGTCCGACCAAGCGAGCCGAACACCAGCGAGACCAAACGAACTTCTGCTACCGGACTCGAACAAAACGAACCCAAGTGACGCTGTCTCCGTGGACAAGACGCAAGCTGACACCGCCTCCAGCTCATGTCACCGCCACAACCAAGTTTGCCCCAGCTTCGGTTGCCATTCCCCAATCCCAGCTCAAGCCCACTGCTACCAATACGCCTATCCTGAATTCCAAGGGCCGTCGCACAACCGAAAAGCCAAAAGCCTTCAAAAAGGTCCGCACTGAGTAGCGCCTCCACGATGCGCACAAGATTGGACCCGCTAGCAACTTTGGGACTGTATTGGCCGAAATGGGTGAAGTCGACACCAAGAACACAAAAGCGTTCAAGAAGGTGAACACTGCGTAGCGCCCCGACGACGCTCCCAAAATCGAGCCCGCTAGAAACTTTCAACAATTTGAAAAATAAAACACGTAACGCCAGCGCAAGCAGATGGGATTTTTCGCGCATCGTGCAGCCCATTTAATGCTCTAGTTCAATAGCGCTGCGTACCCCTTACGTTCTGCTTCTTTCACAAGCTGCTACATGTACTTCGAGATCCTGCTGGGCGACTGTCCAGTCAAAGCGGAATCATCTCCACTTTCGTGCAACATGTGCAGTTTTCATTCGCTAAAATGTTACGCACTTAAACGGGAGGGGTGACGACACAGGCAACATCCACGTAATGTATCAGTTTATCGGGTATTCATTTCTGTATATTTCACGGTACTTGGATCACCTGGTAATACAATGCATCCTCTTCAAACTTGTATATTCAACGGGACATACATTACCAGGTGTTATATTATTGGATAATCAGACTTCCACTGCGATCCTGTCTTAGCTTTGAAATAAATTTCAGAGAACAGCTGCTGTTATTTTGGTGAACACGTCAGAGTCCGTACGAATTTGTATGCATAAAAACAGACCCGTAAAACCGCAATAATGGTTTGTGCCTTTCATCGTTGCTGTCAGGACAAGATTGCTGGACCCACCTTACGTGCGGCCCACAACAACCAAAGCCACAAGCTAATTTACCCATGCCTCGCCGATTGACCGCCTGCACCGGCATCGGCTTTTGGGGGTGATGGCACGAAGCCTGCGAGTTGTCGATGGTAACATAAAGACCCCCATATTACTTCATTGTACCAGCGACAACTCGCAGGTCATCAGCCACGAGGGCGACAAGATTTGTCACTACGAGCAAGAGAACCCTCTGTAGCAGGACCATCTCGCTATACCCGGTGGTCTGACCAACATGGACGCCAAATACAGGCTGGTGCATTAACAGCAAAAGAAGCGAAGCAAGTTGCTCGCAGGTAGCGACGAGATGGTGATGACTGGCGTTGTAGCTACAGTAGGTGGACGTTCCGGTTGAAGGTTCTGGAACGTGGGAGGCAACTAATTTGAGTATGGGACCGTAGAAGCCGAGGGTAAGGAGGACAAGTCCACATTATTTTGACATAACTGATTCAGAACATTAAGAGGCTACCAACTTAAACATTAAGTCCTTCTGGACGCTTCTCTGCTCCGAGGCGTGCATTGATGAGGTTCACGAAGAATATTTTGCTGTACTGGCGGTCAGGATGCCGTGCGAGTAGTAAGGTTAGGGAGAGAAAGGAATTTCTTCCAAGAGGAGTAGGCCGTGGACCACGTTGCACCACGGGCCGTGGTGCAACTTTTCAACAATTTTACAAACAACCCGAGGTAAGTAGGTTGACGACGTTAATTTCGTTCGCCATGAGGACGCGTTCGTTGGTCCAAATACACTGCTGTTGCATCTTTTTAGCAAGAATATGACATCTACTTGCGCTCGTTCTGGTAAAACCACACACTGTAAAACCTATTTATCCTGACAATTCATCTTGGTTGGTATCATATCGCATCTTCGTTTAACAAGTGCAGGGTGTTGTTACTGTCACCACCAGGGATGGACAGTAACTTGCTGTACATGTACTAGCTACTATTTTAATAGAAATACTATCAAACTACTATCCGGCGACTATAGTAGCTATTAGTTCGAAGCGAGGTACAATCACATGATACTATAGCGGTATTATTTTGTTTTGGGATCCGATAGCACCATCTTATTATTGACTCATTACTTCTGCTTCTTGAAAAGAAAAATCGAGGACGATCTTCACTTGTGAACAACGCTTTTCTGGTTCAGCGGCGTATTCTTCGTGTTAGCGCGCAATAGGCATCTGGGGAGAGTAAAATTGTAATGTATTTTCAAACCGCTCGATCAATAGCATATATTGTTCAATACAATAAGTATTGGCCCAAAAAGAACTATAACTCGTTTACTGCTCTTGCTTTTCAACGACCACCGCCTCGCTTGCTAGACAGAGCATCACCTGTCGATAGTTATGTAGACAAAAATATCAAACATTGGACAGATCATGAACACAAATAATTGACAAAGTTTGAAGCAATTTCCTTTACGACCGAAGTCGGGCGAACGAATGATTGGTGCGTCTCTTGAATAAATAACTTTGCCGTAGCTGAATTTTTTTCTGTCACCCCATCAAAAAGCATGCGAACATGAAGCATCGTTCTTTTCACGATCCGCATGTGATTAGACAAAATGAAGAATCGAACACAATAAATTGCTGGAGCATCCGTGAAAGACCAATGCAATAATTATTGGGTATTGAATACTATTGTCCGAGCACTTAGGTGGAGTCTTGTATTCGCGATGAGCACTGTAAGGTGGTGGCTGCTTCAGTTGATCAGATTAGGTAGGGTTGTATGCGTTTAGGCAGGTTTGCATGCGCTTACACGTTTTGAACGTTTTTGTTTGGATTTGAAATTTGAAAACGTTCAAACGTTTTTATGAACGAAGTACGCTATTGACAGCACTGCTCGCAAGATCCAAACCTTAGATTTCTCCCAAACTTTGGCCACGAGCGAATGCATCATTCAGGAGCTGAACAGCACCGTTGCTTCGGTTGTTATTTCCTGGTATCGGGTCATCCAACACCTGCCCTCAACTTTGTTGCTGCGCTTGGAATCGCCTTGATTCTGTTACCAACCAGTCTGCATCGACATTTTCAAAGATATCAACAGCCAAGATGGGAGCTGGAGAAAGTATGTCTTGTATACCATAATTAATACTTGAAGGAGCCGTACCAACGCCAAAACCTCGATTTTTTTTCGTCCCTCATCAGTGACCACAACACTTCTAAGACCAACCACGCTGTTGCTGTTGTTCTTACTGGGGATTAGCGCTTCAAGTCCTTTAGCCACAACACGAATTCCATCAAGCGAAACATAATTCTTGCGTAGATCAATTTCAGGAAGTTTACTCGCACTGTAGGTCTCACCACCAGCGAGTATCACTACCAACTTCTTCAAAAAGACAAGTAATCGACCCATCCCTTCGCTTGTAAGGCGATTGGAGCGTAAGTCGACACGTTCCAGTCTTCCAGCACCTTCGCCATCGAGTATCTTCAGTATCGATCGCAAGTTGTCATCTACCAGCCAACACTCCCGCATTTCCGAACAATCCGAGGAAGGCCACACTAGCTGAAGCAGCTCTAGCAAATGACTCAACAAACTTACGCACGAGCTTGGATTGGCACTCTGCACAGCGTGAAACTCCATTGTCAGCTCTGTGAATTTCTCTGCCAGTCGCTGCCTTTGTCTTGAATCTGCTTCTTTTGTTTCAGTATTTCTCGAATAGTAACCTCAGTTCGTTGACAAAGTGCCTCAAGTTGATCCTTTAGCAGTCTTTTCCAATTCAATTGCTGCTCGATGAGACTCCCGATTGACATCTTTAACTAGTCGATGCACACGCTCCTTCTGCTCGAGTGTAAGAGCTTCTTGTGCACTCAACAATTGTTTCGTTTCCCAATGCCGCAGCTCTTGCTGTTTCTCTAGTGCAAGTCTTTTTTTTAGCCATTGTTTCCTTCATCTCCTCAAGCTGCTTCTCTAACCCCGTAACCTCATGCTTCGTCTTGGGAAGAAATTTCGTTTGTTTCTCAACTTCTTCAGTAGCATTTGGTTTATGTGAAGTCAACTCCGTCTCAAGTTTTTTTTTTTTCATCTTATAACACTCACAAGTTCCTGCATCTGACATGGTGGTGCAAGTAGCACTCTATGGAACGTGCCTTACGCTAATATCTTCAAGACCAACGATGTCTTGCACGCTGTGGCAAGTGGAACGAGAGGCACCCGAACAAACAACGCACGAATATATTAATGCAAGTGAGGAAGAATTCTTAACCCACAGGACCCTCCTCACTACGCTATCTTATCAAGTGTAGGCACCGCCACTTCTCGGATCGCTGCTACTACATACTGCTTCACGTCTTCATGGATTCACCGCACGCACAAGGCGTGCCAACGCCACAACATCAAGCACGATCCAGTCGTGGGGGAATTCTGGCGGCAACTGCGCTCCAGCACGCAGACCCAAAACGCGTCTGGTGTCGAAACGGATAACAAACTCTTCGTTGGGCTGCAGGTGGTGACGTTGAAGTCGAAGTGAGGAGCGAGGCGGTGCAGAGGGGGATTGGGAGGATTATTCCCCACGTCGTAGAGCTCGTACGACCAGTGAACCAGATCGGGCGACATCTTCAACAAGAAAATGTACTGGAGACCATCGCGCTCCCGGTACATTGGCAGCTTTAGGTGGACTGTTGACCATTCTTGAGTGTACATGACTTCAATGATCACAGTCCTCCACCTGGCATAGACAAAGCCTTGCGGCAATTGATGTCTCGGATCAGGCCCAGGACCGTACGAGAAGTCTGGTTGGCAGGTCACTTGTTGGCCATTTACAACTCCAGAAATGTCAGCATGTCCATGTCTTAAACCGCACTGAGGAAACTCCCCACTAATGTAGCCCACAGCGTTTTCGTGTGGAGGCGAAATGGGATACTCCACCACCCAGACGTTGCCATCGCTCCAGACCATCTGCCAAAGATGGAGACGGCGAGGAAAGTCTTCCAATTTGGCAAATCGATTCCATGTCTCCACAGGAATTCGCTCCGCCACGAGAACAGCCGTGTCTGCGTTGATATTCGTGTCGGTCCGGAGGTCGGTGGTCTCGAGTGCGTGGAGTAGCCTGTCCATAGCTTCCGTCGCGAGATCTTGTGCGTCGCGTCCCAGAAGCCTGGAGTGCAAAAGCAAATGGTTCGAACCACAGGGTTGCGCGAAATCTACATGTTATTTACATGTTAATTGAGGGTGTCAAGATCGACCTCGATCAATAATTTGTTTATTGCCAAAAATAAATTGATTGACAGGCCAAAACCCAGTCCCACAGGTACTGGAATTTCTAAAATCTAAAGCTAATTCACCTGGCGACGATGGTGTCATGTTCGCACAAGTATCTGACGCTCTCATCAATGACTGGACCGCGAAACTCATCTTAGCACGTATCACGGATACCATATCTTCAGTCTTCAAGCACGTCAAGGCAGCCAGAATGGCAACAAACATAGATGCTCCATACGCTCGGTACCGTCGGGTGCAGCTCGCAAACCAACATCGACAGCTCGCTCAGTTTCGCCACCTTTGATTGTCAATCGGTACAAAGACAGCAAAGCCTTCCTCGGACCAAACCTCATGAACGACTTACAGTATCCATATATCGGCGAGTGTCCCCATTAGTCGGACCTCAACTCAACTTCAACTCGCCTTAACCCTATTTCCCCTTTTCCAAGGTCCAAATAGGCATTTTATCCTAAAAATTCCTTTTATCGCAAATCGAATCTTGGAAGCTCATTGATGGCCAGTCTCCGCCGCTTCCTGCAGCGCGACGCGCCGCCGCCCGCTTCGTGGCATCCGCAGGACGATCAAACGCACGCGTCTCCGGCCTCACACGCGCACCGTGAGCGCGCTGAGACGGCGCCTTCTTCGCATCTGGAAGGAGCCAATACTGAGTCAGGGATGGCCATTCCTGTACCCAGCAGCGCCACGCGAGTCTCAAGCTTCTCGCGCTTCTTCGATCGAGCAGGCGGCCGATCGTCGTCTTCGTCTTCATCCTCTTCCGCTGGAGACGACTTGGAAGCTGCAGGTGCGTGTTTTATAGGTATCTTTCGGCTAAAATTTAAGTGAAAAAGACTAACTCTTAGCTGTGATCAGGTGGCGCGATGACGTCAACGAGTTACTTCCGACCTCGGACAATGGATGGATACACGAGATATCTTGAGTACTGATTGATATTTTATTTTCTCTAGATATTGTTACTAGTTTTTTTTTTCTCATTTATTATATTTCATGTAGGGCTGCCTTTATGGAGGGATATCTGGAGAAACAGAGCTCAGAGAATCCCAAGTTGTGGAAGAAGAGGTGGTTCGTCATGCAGGAAAGCAAACTTTTCTATTACAAGTCCCAAAGTGACGTCAAGGAGCAGAAACCCACAGATGAGACGTGCTGTGGTGTCATTTCCATGGAGAACATTGACTCAGTCACTACAGCGGTACGACACAAATTACCTCCCATAGCAGAGGTAGCAGAAGCTGCCTCCTGCAGAGGGACACCTACGTGCCGATGCTACCTTTGCATCTCCCCTCTGCGTCTCCTGGTTGCTAACTTGCACCTGCGTCCACTCTCCCTTCCACACTTCGTACTCTTGCAGAAGGACTTTGGTGTTGCGGCCTTCCAGATCCGCATGGAAAGTCGGCGGTATGTCTTACGCGCTGAGTCCAAAGACATGGTAAGGCACTTGTTAGTTGCTCGGATTTTTTTATGGTGCCCTAACTTTTTTCCGGTGGTTACATGATGTGTAGATGCACGAATGGCTGTTTAACTTTCAGAAATCAATCGCGAATATCGTTTCAGCGCTGTCACGAACTCAGGTACGTCTCTTGTTGATTGACTAAGTGATGTGGATGCTAAGTAATGCTGGTCAACTTCTTTCAGGCGGAGCATCGACCGAACCGGCTTTGCAATAGTTTATCTCGAAGAGTACGTGCACTTTCTCTTCTGGTGCATTAAATGCGTGATTTACTCACCTTTGAGCGAACCTGTCTGTGTGTTTGCCTGCGGGATGATTCTAAAGCAAAGCATGTCCCGCGTGAATCGGAGTGTCTCGTTCGACTATCAGGACTTCATGGACCAGTTTCCAGTTGCGGCTTCTGTCGATGATTTATATCGTGGGCGCGCGAGCGGTGGCTTTTTCGCGTCGACGAGTTTTTCAGATGAATCGACAGGTGGCAATAGCTCTACATCTTCGCGAACTAGCCCCAGGCGGGCCAGTAGCCCATTGGCATTTGGTGGTTTTGGGCCGAGGAGCCCGCTGATGTTTGCATTTGACCCAATGGACGATGTACCTGAGCACCACACTCCACCGGTAGGGCGAAGCTCGATTGCTGAAACGACAGAGGAGCGTATCGATCTCGATGGACAACTGCGTTTAGGTGGCCGGCGGGAGGATGGCACTGCGGAAAGTAAGAAGACGGAAACAGCCACTGCACCCCCGCCGATAATACCAACATCGTCACCTCCGGTCGCGACAGGCAAGTACATTCCTCGGTATCTTCGAAACCGCAGCGCTGCAGAGCCAACTTCACCACCACCTCTCCCGGTCGACTTGTCCCCTCCACCGGAGCCTGCACCCGCCCCGACTGCTGGTCGCTGGGTGCCTCGCCACCAAAGAGAAGGTTTTGCAGAGATGCAGCCAATCGAGTCGTTCTCCATTAACACTCGCGACTCGTTTCACGAGACTTTTAACGAAGACAGCTCCAGTTACTCCACGGGTGACGATGTTCATGGAGTAACGTCGCTATTGGGCGTTCGGTCAGCGATGGAGGATGTTTGCTGTTGTATCCCCGACCTCAATGCGCAATTGAAGGATGACCAACCCCATCATCAGAGGCAATCATTTTATGCTTTATTTGATGGTCATAGCGGCGTTCGAGTAAGTTACCACTGCTTTGGTTGATTACCTCGATTCAAGTTAGCTTACTTACCCCTTATTTTACTGCAGGCTGCGACTTTTTCCAACCAACGATTGATACCTTATCTGACCTCGCATGAGGGCTTTATGACGGATACACAGCTGGCTTTTGAGGAGTGTTTTGCGCGGATCGACAAAGAGTTCCTGCAAAAAGCTGAGGAGGAGGTATGCTATGCCCAGGCTACATCCTGTATGTTCACCCGCACTAACGCCCTTCTTTTGGTTACCTCGGCAGAGTTTGGATGATGGCACTACAGCAGCGGTGGTGCTGATTCGGGGCAACCGGTTGATCACAGCGAATATTGGGGACTGCAGGGCGGTTGTGAGCATCGGTGGGCAGGCGCTGGATATCATTGAAGAGCAGACGCCCGGACGTGCAGACGAGCGTGAACGAATCGAAAAGCAGGGAGGCTGGGTGAAAGAGGAGCGTGAGCTACAGTTGTCCAAGTTGCATTCGATGGACTTAAGTGACCCAGAGATCCAACAGCGTGCCGAGCGAGTGGTGAAATGGGTGACAATCTACAGAGTGAACGGCGAGCTTGCTGTCTCTCGCGCCATTGGCGATATCGATTATAAGGGCGAGGCGCTTTCGAAGTATGAGTACTGGGCCTTTCCCGAGGGACACGACCGCGTATTTCATGGCGATTTGGTCATTTCAGTGCCGGAGTGCCAGGTACGGTGACACTAGGCAGATCTCGTGCTTCCTTGACCAGAAACTGACAGTTTGCTATGCACAGGAAATCGAGATCACACCCGAATTCGACTTCCTCATTCTCGCGTGTGACGGGCTGTGGGACACAATCAAGAGCAAGGAGGCAGTGAAATACGTCGCCGACAGGCTAAACGAAGGCTACTCTGCAAAGGTACGAACTGCTATTGAATTGATGTCCTGGTCTGAATGTGATTCTAATCCGTTGTCTCTTTGACGATCTTCGTCCCTGCAGCAAGCAAGCCAATCACTGGCTAACTTGGCAATCCGGTCGGGCTCGTCCGACAACGTGTCCGTCGTTATTGTACTGCTCAACACGGAGCAGATGTCCAGCTCAATAGATGCATGAGGCAGAAGATAATCAAGAATAGCAGCGCAGGACCTGGAGGGTGTTTTGCATTCGGACACCTCATCCTCTCACGCAACTCGTTGAAGTAAAAGAAATACCCGTAGTCGTCCACGG
This sequence comes from Phytophthora quercina, assembly GCA_014706105.1. Lineage (NCBI taxonomy): Eukaryota > Oomycota > Peronosporomycetes > Peronosporales > Peronosporaceae > Phytophthora > Phytophthora quercina. The sequence goes on along the minus strand of JACBOW010000001.1, from coordinate 990,809 downwards.
CAGATAAACCGCTCAAGTGTGCATATATACGTTTTCATGTTTTCCTCTGAAGCTGTGGTCGCAAGTCGGGAAGGTTAGTTGTATCTAGCAAACTCCCTTCAGCAGACCTACTTTTCGACAGATGCGACAATATCTGCACCACAAATTTACAAGCAACAGTCAGTATCTCAACGAAGTGAGCACAAGTCGATCCGCATCATACCGTGCACAATTTTGCTGAAGGCCGGGGCCGCGACGGAGTCCGGGTATTCCTCCAGGAACGACACACCTTCCTCACATGCACCAGTCATCTTGTTATCCAGCGGCAGGCGTCCAAGGAACGGTACGTTGAACTTCTTGGCCATAGCTTCACCACCTCCGCTGGACGCAGGGAACACCTCCATCTGCACCGAGTGGTTCAACAGCTCCGGCGCCTTCTCTTGCAGCAACTACACAACAATTCCAGCGTCAGTCAAAATAAAATCTTCCAACTCAACCTCATCCACCCACCTTCACGAATGCAGCCGTCTGGTCGTTGCCGTCAGCTCCCACAAACTTGACGTCGCTTAGTGGACGTTGCACACCACTCATGTTCTCGACGACACCAAGGACGTTGATGTTGGTCTTGTGGCAGAAGTTGAGCTCCTTACGGACGTCACTAAGTGCCACCTCTTGGGGTGTAGTAACCACCACAGCACCATCCAGATCTGCCTCCTTCATGTATTGCACAATGCTGATATGCTCATCTGAGGTACCAGGGGGCGTGTCAATGATGAGGTAATCGAGTTCTCCCCACTGCACGTCCACTAGGAACTGTTTGATGATGCCGCTCTTCTTGGGACCACGCCAGATGATGGCGTCATCAGCATTGGGCAGCATGAAGCCGATGGACATGACGCCCAAGTTGTCGTCAACGTAGACTGGCGACCAACCAGCTGCACTTTGATGCACTTCTTGACCCAAAAGACCCAACATCCTAGGGACACTTGGGCCTGTGATGTCCACGTCCAATAGTCCCACTTGGAAACCTTTGCCAGCCAAAGCGAAGGCCAGTTGACATGCCACTGTGCTCTTACCCACGCCACCTTTGCCTGATAACACCAGAAGTTTGTGCTTAACACCAGCTAGACGCTGCTTCACGTCCGAGACTGCGGGGTCTGGTTGACGTGCAGCTCCCGATGCGCACAGACTCTGGTTGGGGCAACCAGCGCAGCCGTCGGCCTTGCCGGCTTGTTCTGATTGCGGGCCTACGCACTCTTCGTTCGCGTTGGCAGGGGCAGTAGTCGCCATAACAGGAAGTAGATAGATGGCAGTGAATCGATGAGTGACTGGGCTGGTACAGCTTTTCGACCATAATGGGTTTTGACCAATGGCAACTTGATTGGTGGCTTTTCAATTTTGTTACAGAAATGGCTCCCACTTCTGATACCACTAACGTTTTGTATCCTCTTCAAACCGATCTTATCGAGTTTAACAAGGTTGGAGTGTTTGTCACAAGGTTGAAGCCTGGCTCCACCGACCTTCACTCACACCTTACTCTGAAACCTTTGTATTTTAATACCCGTTAAGTAGATTCAAGTATGGATATCCGCCGTTTCTGTATCGGTAACTTTTTGCAGCATGGTGAGAACTGACTTGGCTGCATATTCGCAATGCCATGTGCACGTCCAACAAGTAAGAGCAGATTTCCTTTTCATATCAAATACATGTACTATCATAGTATAGTATAATAAAAGACCGCATGCAGCAAAATGCGCGAAGGCTTATGGGCTGTGAGTCCGATTTAAGCACCAAATCCCTGGCTAAATTTAATCCCGTTTCGCCAAGTAATGTGGGAGGATAAGCGTCTTGTGTGTTGTAGGATAAGGCGTTGAGGCAAGCTAAGGCGTTGCCAGCACCTCCACATTAGTCGCGAATGAGTACTATAGAACCGTCGGCACCATCGATTGGTTAGCCTTGGTAGCGTCTCTGCTCAAACCAGAAAGTTGAAGCAGCATATCTTTTCAAAGGCAGCGAGCAACGAAGTTAAAAATGAAGCACTTTGATATAGATCCAGCGCCTAACGCTATTCATAATGCTGCGTAGGGTAACAAATTACCTGTGCGCCAGACGACTTGCCATGAAATTTGTGCACGGACCTGAGTGCTGTCCATACCAACATGCTCTTCAACCGTATGTCTCAGATCACTATAATTGGTTTAAAACCCTATAAATTCTCCCATTGGCTAAAACCCGCGTCGCTTTGGCCAGCGGACCGCGTCGACCACCCCTTCTCTTCATTCCTCCCAAGCCGCGTCCTCTTCCGTGACGTCAGCGTCCAGAGCTCGTGAATCTCCCAGCTTCCAACACCCGGCTGCAGCGTCTTCTGACCGTCTGCATTCTGTCTGTATATTTGCATTTCATTCTTCTTAAACCCCGCAAAAACAGTCCCAAAAAGCAGCCAGAAGAAGACCCCAAGTGATCCAAGACCCTTTAAAACTCTTTAACTATGAGTGACACGTGGCAACCACAGCCTGCACTACTCAATGAAGTGGTAGCTCTACTTCAGGCCTATATGGTGCCCAATAACCAGGTCCAACGTGAGTCCTACCAGCGTCTACAGCAGTTCCAGAAGAACCTAGAGTTCAATCTCTATCTCGTTCACTTGCTCTGCTCTGCACAGGCTGAGCCTAACGTCCGTCAACTGGCTGGACTTCTACTCAAGCGCAACATCAAGGCTCGTGACGCTGGCGCCGTGTTAACCCCCACAGAGACGGAGATCCTCGCTGTCATCCGCGCACATACGTTGCGTGTATTGGCCGACCCATTGCCGCCCATCCGCAACACGGCTGGCTCCATTGTCACCACTTTTGTGTCTCAATACACTTTCCTAGATGAGTGGCCAGAGCTTATGCCGGCGCTGCTTGTGCTGCTGGAACAACAGGATGAAAATGCTGTGGCTGGAGCTTTCAGCGCACTCGTCAAGATCTGTGAAGATTCAGCTGCTAAACTCGAGAACTCGCCCAGTCGTCCACTTAATGTGCTCGTCCCCAAGTTGCTGCAGTATTTCCACCACCAGAACGCCAACTTCCGTCGTGACGCACTCGAGTGTCTTAACAACGTACTGATCTACATGCCTGTGGGGCTTGTGGTGCAGATGGAGAACTTTTTGGCTGGTATCTCGCTGCTGACGCAGGACCCGTCAAATTATGTACGCAAACTGGTGTGCAAGAGTATCGTCATCTTGCTGGAGGTGGGTGTGCAGTATCTCGTCCCGCACCTGGACAGCATTATCCAGTTCATCCTGCGTGCCAACCAGGACGAAGACGAGAACGTGGCCATTGAGGCTTGCGAGTTCTGGGCCTCGTTTTGTGACCTGCGCGAGTTCAACGACATCAAGCCCATGCTGCAGCCTTATCTGGGACAGATCGTGCCGCTGCTGTTCCAGCGCATGGTGTACAGTGAGGAGGACTTGGCCAATTTCGAGGCAGAGGAGCAGAACCAGGATGAGAACGTGCCCGACCGACCGGAGGACATCAAGCCCATCTTCCACCGCAAGGCTGGCGGAGGCCATGAGGGTGGAAGTCTCGACGACGACGATGAGGACGACGACGAGGACTACGACGATGACGATGACGACTCGCTACTGGAGTGGAACTTGCGTCGTTGTTCGGCTGCTAGCCTGGACAACCTGGCCAACGGCTACGGCAACGACATTCTCCCGACGCTGCTTCCTTTGCTGCAGGAGCGCCTCGCACAGGAGCAGCCGTGGCCACTTGTGGAGAGCGGCATCTTGGCGCTTGGTGCTATCGCGGACGGTTGCTACAACGGCATTACCCCCCACCTGCCGCAGCTGTACCCGTTCCTGCTGCAGAAGCTGGAGGATCCTGCGCCGCTCATCCGTAGCATCACCTGCTGGACGCTGAGCCGCTACGTGACGTGGGTTGTGGAGCAGGGCAACCACGAGGCTCTCTTCAAGCCGCTCGTGGAGGGTATGCTGAAGCGCATCCTCGACCCTCACAAGAAGGTGCAGGAGGCGGCGTGCTCTGCGTTCTGCACCCTGGAAGAGGAAGCTGGCGAGGAACTGGTGCCATACCTGACGCCTATCCTGCAGAATCTCATGTTCGCCTTTGGCAAGTACCAGGCGAAGAACTTGCTTATTTTGTATGATGCCATCGGAACACTCGCAGACTCGATCGGAGAGCACCTGAACCACCCTGAGCTGATCAAGATCCTTATGCCTCCGCTTATTGCGAAGTGGAACGCTCTGGATGACCGCAGCCGCGAGATCCTCCCGCTGTTTGAGTGCCTGGCGCCCGTGGCACAGGCATTGGGCAACGGTTTCCAGGAATTTGCGATGAACGTGTATGTTCGCTGCCAGCGTATCGTGGAGAACGAGCTGCTGGCTGACGCCATGTCTGAGCAGAGCCCCAATGAATTCGATGAGGGCGACCCGGAGCTCATCATTTGCGCGTTGGACCTGTTTTCGGGCATGATCGAGGGTCTGCAGGGCAACAGTGAGGCGCTGTTGAACGGCTCGAACATCCTGAACCTGCTCATGAGCTGCGTTCGTCACGACGTGATGGATGTGCGCCAGAGCGCCATGGGCGTGGTGGGCGACCTGGCAAAGCACGCGTCGAACATTCTCCGCCCTGGTCTTGGTGACCTGCTCCCAGTGTTGATCGACAACATCGACCCGGACCTCCCTACCGTGTGCAACAACGCAAGTTGGTCGGTGGGTGAGATCGCCATTCGTATCGGCGCTGAGATGGAGCCTTACGTCGAGAACTGCCTCGGCCGCCTGATCGGCATGATCAACCGCCCGAAGCTGCCGCGCAACCTGGTGGAGAACTGCGCGATCACTATCGGCCGACTCGGATACGTGTGCCCGAACGTGGTGGCACCGCACCTGCAGGAGTTCGCCAAGCGCTGGTGCCGCGCTCTCGCGCACGTGCGAGCACCAGAAGAAAAGGAACACTGCTTTTTGGGTCTGTGCTACATGGTGAAGGCGAACCCGAACGGCATCGTCGCTGACTTCATGTTCATGTGCGGTGCCATTGCTTCGCTTGAGGGTCAGCCGATTCACCACGCGGAGCTGAAGGACATGCTGTACCAGATCGTGCATGGGTTCAAGACGAGCCTGGGCGAGAATTGGGCCGCGTACTTCGCGAGCTTTCCGGAGCCTCTGCGGCAGTTCCTCACCACGCGCTTCAACCTCTAGAGAACGAGCGGTGCAGCAACTGTGGCTGTCGTGTTTCCCCACGATATGAAGGATGAGACAAGACAACGATGAAAGTAGAAGATGAAGATGACCACAACGGAGGCTACGAAGAAGAAGCTAACGACGGTAGAAATGGGTAGGAGTGCGGCTGGTGGGGTCACGGCAGTAGGAGTAGCAGTAGGCAGATAGCAGTAGTTAGTAGTTAGTCGTAGGCACAGCAGAGCGAGTAGGATGATAGAGAATAGTAGATAACCGACCCCCTTAGCAGCAGGTTGTAGGTAGCAAGCAATAGGCTTTTCAGCTTGGAAGTACATCACGTGCTAGCCCGAAAGCTCCAAATTGTGTCGGATAACGTTCAGGCGTGTGCTATACCGAAGCTGACACACTAGGATACGGCACCACAGATTTAACTGTCTCAAACTACTAGCACGCACCTGCTTGTTGCTCACTTTGCTCTCAGGCGGCTGAGGCGTCAGACATGTCGACATCTTGTTTGCATTTGTCACTTTCAGACGTTTTAGAAGTTTTGCCAAAACCTGCAGGTGTCTTCGAGCGTGGCGTCTTCCTACTGCTATGGTTGGGTGTCGTTCCAAGAGGGTCGTCGAACTTGAAATCTTCGACGAGGAAATCATTCCATACCCGCGGTGTCGAGGAACGCCGCGGGCTGTCGCTTCTACTGGTTGTAGTTGAGTCTACATCTTCCATCTTGACATCATCGGCGCTCTCTAAGCTCGAGAACTTTTTGTCTTGTTGGCCTCGAGCTGCCGATTTCTTGTTGCCAGGACTGAAAAAGCCAGGTGATCCTGACGGCAGCAGCGTCGGCGAGAACAAAGGGGATGGCAAGTTCGTTAGTCCTGGGAATGGCAGCGGCAATGCTGGTAGTGGTGACTTTTCCTCGCTTTCGGCTTCGTTCGCCAACAAGTCGAGGAATGTCGGGCTGAGCATACTGATCGAACCTCTTCTGCTTCGCGTGCTACTACCCGATGGGAAGACTGCTCCATCTAATCATGCAAAATACACAACGTCTATGAGATTCTAGCAGATAAATGTTTCGTCTGTAGAGCTCACCTTTGCCTGCACTTCTAGGCGGGACCTCAATAGGAGGTGGTGGAACTGCACGCTGACTCAGCGATGAAGGTGAACGCTGAGGTCGCGCAACTGTATAACCACTAGGAACGCTACTCGTGGTGAGGTTTTGAGGGACAGGGATTTCTTGAGACTCAATGGAGGCGACTTCTCCTACCATTTCCTCGTAGCGCCAGCGCACATCATTGACAGTCTTACCCGGAATGGCCGCAGCGATTTTGGCCCAAGGATACGATTTGCTTCCGACCCAACCTGCTAATGCTGTCTCGAACGCTTTATCTTCTTGGAATGTCCAGGGTTTCGACCTCCGCCGCGAAGCAGTGGTTCCTGTCTGGTGTTGTGGTTGTAGAGTGTGCAGTGGTTGGTTGTGAAAATGAACAACTGGGACTTGAACACTCATCGATTGTGCGCACTCCAATGCTGCGGCACCCAAAGCACTGCTGCTACCGACTAATTCGGGTGCAAGTCTCTTGTCTTTGCCGCTTCTCGGGTCAAACCCCCTGGGTACCTGGTAATTCTGTCTGTTCGGGTCGTTCTGGCTGCCTGCACGGAATAGGTAGCGACTAGCAGTCGTCACTTCAGGAGATGGTTGAAATTGTTGTACCAATCGGTGGAGATACTGCCGCCCGTGCAAACGCACTTCCTCAATGGTGCGCGAACCCACAAATGCCGTAATGTGTTTCCATTCGTCTCCGGTTCGTCTCGAGCCGTAAAGCTCCAATGCCTGCATGAATCGCCCGTGTTCCTCTCTCCGCCACGCCGACCTGCTGGTGGCGACTGTCGAGAAGCCATCATCCTCACGCGTGCCTTGTCTTGCACTGGTATTGAGCCCCATCGATGTATTCTGTTGCTGCATGATACCTGAGGTGGGTGGCCGACCGAGATTCATCTCCAGGCCGATTCACTTGGCCGACAGAGCGGAATACTGGAAAGGCCGCTTCAAGCTGACCGGACGCAAAGGCAAGATATGATACCGTATCGAGCGAGCCCGGCTTTGTTTTTAGAGGGCGACGTTAGAGATCGAGGGTCCTACGAAGGGGTATCGGGAGTCTGCGGAGGAAGCCGGAGGAGTGTTACAGGTATGCTTAGCGGCGAGAAAGCCTCGTTCAGGTTAGTGCGAACTGTCGACAGCGTCAAATAGACGCGTAATACAGTGCCTGTCGCGATAGTTGGCGGCTAGTGAGCGGTGGTGCTGAAGGACAAGAAAGGCAACTTTACATGTTTAGGCAAGGCTAGATCGCGTCACACGTCACATATTTTGGATCGTGTCTTTTCAGGATCATGCTGTGTAGCCATTTCGTCCGTTCAGCAAAAATTGAAGCGGATGGTTGAGATCATCGTAGTTAAAATTTTGATGGTTAATTTTTGCTGACGCAAGCGGGATTGAACTGGCGTCGGTTCTTAGACGCAGTGCATTGCTACTCCGAGTGTCATTTGCATCATTGGCCTATTCCAATCTGCAACTAGTGATGGTCTTTGAACTGGCAAGCAATATACAGTCTCTTATTGTGAGATCTGCTACGTACAGATCAGTCAAATCGCCGTGTATTACAGCATGTAGCCACCTGCAGATATCCACACTATGAAGTCATTTCGTCCAACGCATCTCCGGAGCCGAGTCGAGTCAGCAGTTCCTGTGCCGCCTCCTTCAGCACCAGTACACACGGGATGTGGGTTTGTCTCCACAGTGCGTGTCGATCCTGAGCTGCAAACCCTTCACCTCGCCTTTTGTCAGCACCAGGCACACAACTCTGGTCGAAGCCACCGGTGCAAGACCCACTCGCGTCGGCAATGATGAGACCCAAAGCGCCGGCTCGCTGGGCGTAGCGCAACTTGAACACAAATGGCACAGCACCTCGTACGGCCAGCAACACACGATCTCGAACGGCATGTGCATTGCGCAGTGGTTGAGAAGCATCGGGCGGATCTGCTAGTACTAACTCCGCCGACACATCAAACAACCGTGGACTGTAATGACCCGACCAAGCTTCAAACGTGCACTCCACCTTCACGACCCCTTCGCTATCATTGCCAGACAGCACTTGCACTTGTTCTCGCACGTCGGACAGCACAACATGCGGCAGAGTTGCGTCTTCAATCTGTGCCCCTGATGCTCGAAGAATACGATGCGGGTCTTTGGCGATCAACGCAGATAAATCACTTTGGGAAAGGATGTTAACCCCACTCACAACGGTATATCCTGGGTCACCCACGCCTTTTAACATCGGAATAGCGATAGCCTGAGGTTTGCCAGTGCTTTCCGTTGATGTGAGTCTACGACGTGAAGGAGAAACCTCGACACGGTTACTGCGGTGACTCCAATATCCGGCACCCAGCACATTCATCGCGGCAATACGAAATGTGTATGCTGCTCCAGGAAACAGGCCACAGACCCGAGTCGATAGCCAAACTGCGCCAGAACTCAACCTCTCTTGAGTTACTTGGTTGTTGCCAACGCTGGCATTCACCGCGATGATTTTCTCGTGCTCACGAACTAGTGCGCCATTGTCTGCGCCTCTGCCAGTATTAAGGTCTCCTTCCTCGCCTTGTTCCGGTAGTTTCTCCGATGACACGAGGTACAGCTCAATGTCCTTGCCTCCGTTGTCCACAGTATCAAGCCATCGTAGATTCACGCACGTCCCCTCCACATCGACAACCTCCGGAACACCACGAATGTGGGAAGGAGGAGCACATGGATCGGTGACCACACGTCGAGAAACTCCGCTAGCAGCACCCCGAGCCTCCCCAACAACGAGGCGCACTGAAAAGGAGTACGCTGTCTCAGCTTGCAGCCCAGTGATCACAGCCTCGAGATCGCGCCCGTCAAAGTCGTCCCCGAAAAGTGTTGAAGGCATTCTGCTACGCATGAGCTGATCGTGGGTCACATTTACAGCGCTTTCCACCTCCTGTTTCGGTTCTTTAATCTTCATTGAAGTGCCGTCTTGATCCTCATGCTTCCAGCTCACCTCGTATCCGTAGCTAGTGAGGTCATGCTTCAGCGGTTGGTAGAGTTCCTGCCAGCGCAGTGTGGCTGTCGTACGAGTCGTATTAACGATAATTGGTGGCCACGCCACTGGTAAAGTGAGAGACGCGATATATCGTTCCCACCGCTTGTCATCCTGCCACTGCTTGAGTCGTTCACGACGCGAAAGTTGCTCCTCTTCGCCTTCTTGGTCGTCTCCATTCTTGTGTCGTCGGTTCTTCTTGGCCAGGTATGCTGGATCACGAGGCCACTTCACGAAAGTGTTCCAGCTAGTGTCGCTACCAGTTGGGCGACGCGAAAAGGTCGAGTCAAAACCTGGGGTCTGGAGCGCATGCAACAAAGCGTAAACTCCTTCGTCTTTGCTTTCACTTGTCATCAGCAGTGCATCCAGACCGGTAGCTTGTTTAACATCCTTGACGTTGGCGGCATCGCAGTAACAGAAGCGCAGCACTTCAGCATTTGAGGTCAGTGAACGCATTGTCGAGACGACGGCACCTGGAACGAAGAGCATACTGCGACCGGCCTTCAGCTCAACTGCGCTGTACAGCTCCGGCACTCGCTGGAAGTAACCCGTGTCTAAGATCGTAGTCTCTTCCGCTATATTAGCGTCAACATCCAGCTCTACTTCCCGCAATTGATCTTGCATTACAGCAGGCGGCGTGATCGGCTCGAACTTGCGGTTAAACATTGACACGGTAACGTCTACGAGAGGGATCGCCAGCATGTGCAGGCCGTACGGACACGCCACGATCTCCTTCGCACTTGAAGGAGCATCCAGTTCACCTTCAGTTGCAGCAGGAAGGTCTACAATAGCTGGCAAGAACGCCTCATCTCGAGACGCATTGGTGCGCTGCACGTAGTCGTGTGTCATGTAAATTGGCACGTGGAAAGCTGAGTCCAGCATTGCAGCACATGCCTCGTGTTCAACACGCATCGGTCTCCACTTGATGCCATGTTGTCCTCTCTCTTCCTCCCCGAAGCAAATGTTCACAAACTTCTCCATTGCACTCTGACTTGTAGCAGCTTCCTTTGCGCCGTTGCTGCTGGGCTCTAGTCCCAATAGTTGCGCCACCGGGTCCTTCTCGTCCTCCTTAAGCTGCAGCACCACCGGCCGCGTCTTCTCCGCGTACAGCTCGAAGAACTCTTGGAAATTCACGTCCTCAGCTGCTCTTGTCTCAACTTGTTTACTAAACTCCTCAGTCTGCTGCTGTGTGGTCAACGCTTTCCGCACGTCGCGGGCGTGCTGCCGCTGATGCCGCACGTAGCGCAGACGGTTGCAGTAGGCCACGTCCTCCGCGTCCAGTGGTGCACTTGAATCCGTGGCCGTCTCGTACATGAGCGAGGTTGCGTCCAGTTCGCGACATTGGACGAAAGCGCGTTGCAGTCGCGCGTCCAGATTCGCCGCCCAGTCGCCGTCCAGCGGCGCCAGCAACAGCTCTTGCAGAGGCGCGTCTAGCTGCGGGTCGCGTTGCAGTCGCGCGTCCAGATTCGCCGCCCAGTCGCCGTCCAGCGGCGCCAGCAACAGCTCTTGCAGAGGCGCGTCTAGCTGCGGGTCGCGTTGCAGTGTGGCAGTGACGGGCTGTTGCTCTGCATCGTCGTCTGGGTCCCGCGCGTGAGCCCACAGCAGCGCGGACAGCAGCAACAGGCCGCGCAGCGCTAACAGCATTGTGCGCTTCAAGCGGTGGATTCGCCTTTGCGACCGCCGAAGATACGCTCAGTGAGCCTTTTTTTACACGTCACTTCAAAAGACGTTGAAGTCGCTGCTACAACTTGTACATGTACAAACAGTAGCGCGTCTCGAGGTCTCTCTCACGTCCTCTTCGTGCACGAGGTCTTTCAGCCATCTAGAATCAATATGTCAGCAAGTAAATGCATTTTTTTTATCCGACTTCAATCTCACCACTAAGAACAACTGAAGGAAAATTACGAAGAACAACAACAATACTATTCCACTTAACTCTGCTACCTACTCTGCGAACAGCGATTCACGATAGCTTGAATGTTGCGGCACAATGATTGAAAAGCTGTGTGGTCGATTGTGTTCACAATAGAGCCATCGTAGTCGTGGCATAGATCGTTCCGGATTTCTGCGAAGTCAAACAAGTCATCGCTGAGTTTGTCAGCTACCGCCAGTTGAAACCTCTTTATCAACTTAGTAGCGAAAGCCCGCTGCTTTGCTGCTGTCGTTATGTCATCTACAGTAGCGAAGGGATTAGTTCAAGGAATACAAGACGGAGTAAATGTTTGTCTTACCGTAAAGGGGGTCTGCGTTGTGCTCCTCCAACTCTTCAATACGATGCTCTGTCACCCCACACGCCCTGTAGGACGCTAGACGTAATTCCAGCACCGCGATTGTGTTTTCCAGTTCTGCTTGAATGCGTAACGCGTTCTCGAGAGCGGTCTGCTCTGCCTTGGTCGCCTGTTTCTCCACGTCATAACGTTCCTTCCACTCTGCAACCACTGGTGCGTATCCATTCCATTTCTTTTGCTCTTCTAGCGCTGCCACGAGCCGTTCCATCTCCTTTGAATTGCTCGTTGATGACGTTCCCATGCTTCTTTGTGCTCTTGTTGTCTTGCGAGAGTGTCCTGACAGCGTCGTTGCAGTCCCTCCTTCAATGCTAACTGGCCTCTAAGCCGATAGCGTTCTTCATTCTGTTCGCGGGCTTGTTGTTGCAGCTCCACTTGCTTCTTGTCCAGTTCGTGGGCTTGTTCTTCCAGCGCAGCTTGCTTGTCGTCCAGACGGGCAGATAGTACGGTGAGCCGGGCATACTTTTCCGGTGCTGCTGCTGTCATCCACGTCTCGGCGCTGGTCTCTCTCCATCCAGTGGCCTCGAGGGTCATCGCCTCCCTGACAACGTGGCTACTGTCCACGTTTCGGCGCTGCTCTCGCTGCAGCTAACGACCGCGAGGGTCAACACATCCCCGGAGCCACGGGTGGCACCCACTTCTTGCTTCCACCCACGCCTTACTGCTGCTTTTGCTACATTCACTCATCACTTACCGGTGCAACGACTGCCATCCACGTCTTGCGGCTTCCGCTGATTCGGCCGACACCGAGAATCATCGCCTCCTCCTGAGGGCTATGACTACAATCGCACTTATGAGTGTGCACCACATTAGGTTTGGACCAGTTAATACCGGTGTACAGTTAAAAGTTGCACCACCAGCTACTTACCCATTTTAACCAATCACACGACGTCAACAATTTCCACCAAATATCTACAAGTATTAATTTAACCAATCGTGCGGGCTTAAATATTCGTCCAGTCGGATTCCTGACTTGACCCTCCTCTCTCGGGAACAGCACTCGCACTGGTTCTTTCAGTTAATGGAGCATCCGTACTATCTTCCTCCGAAGCCTGATCGTCTGCAGCTTGCAAGTGATGCAACACCCGCGCTTCCCATCTATCCACAGCGCTCTCGGGCTCGTCGTCCGATGATTCTCTTGCGTCGTTGGGGGCTTGCTCATCACTCCTGGACTCATAAGATCTGAGTTCATCACTACTCGACTCGGAAGATCTAAGTGGGGCCAGGTTCAACCGACGTACTGTTCTTGGTGCGAATCCATCGTTTCGGGCTATTGGGGCTGCCGGTAAGGGTTGGTAAAGCCTTGAAAACCGCTGTTGCACTTCGTCGACACGTTGTCGATGATCGGCTTTCGTACCTGTCGGTCCTGACGTACCGCTGCCTCTTGCCGTTCAAAGAACCTGACATACGCTCGGTCTGTTACAGCGCAGGCTTCCTCGTACTCTACCTCCCTATCTGCTATTGCTATCACAGTGGCGACCACGGTAGGGGTGCCTGCGCTGTGCTGCGCTCGCAATTGCTGCAGAGCTACTCGAGCTTCGACCACCGCCGTTGATCCTGCATTCTCTCCTGCAACCGACTGCACTCGATCGTTTTCGGCTGCCCTCAGCATAATTGTAATTGAATCGATAGCGTATCAACGTTGAGGGTTGTGTTAGATATTAGTACCATGTTGCAATTTCCTCGTATCCTTCTGAGAGCTTTTAGGGAAATCTTCCTTGGAGTTTTCAAAGAAACGGGCTAAAGCAACTGGCTGCAGCGAGACATGAAACCAATGGTCTCGTTCATTGAGATGTTCAATACTTTGGTTAGATACAGTTGTCCCGATTTGAAGTACCCGGTGCAGTCGGTGCCAGAAGCGAGATCAACGTCCTCGCCACGCTGCGTCAATATTTGGGGAACGCCGAGACGCTGATCCTGTTGTTCTTAGAGGAACCTTGTTCAACTCGGCCTTCCCATGGACCCTCCCACCATACCAACGAAGCGTTGTTGAAAGTGCGCTGCAAGGTACCAATAACGACACGTCCAAGGGTGTGCAGTGGCACGGCTACATACCGTGTAGTTACTCGGACTATGGTATTGTCGAACGGATTTGCTGGCCTCACTGCGGCGACAAGCGCTGGAGGGTGCCGTACGAAGCTGTGAAAACGGCTCAAGAACAAGCGAAAAGGAGCAATCGCAACATCAACACCTGCTGGTGCTGGAGCCGTGGAAAGCGTCTTCGCAGAAGGACCACACCAAGAACCTATCAAGAGCTGGGGCCATTATCTAGCGTACCCGTGGCTGCACGATTGAATGGATTTAATACTCGAGCGTATTGAAGCACGAGGCCACTTGCTTGCTCAGAAATTCATATTCATTTCCCGTATTATTCTGGCTGGATAGGAATGCCGCTCACGATACGTAAAAGTTAGCGCGAATACAGAATGAACCTCACGCGTCGCCCGTTCAACTTTTTTTTAATAGTCCAAAGGGACATCTTGGGATCGTTTTGCAAGTTTGTGGACACTAAGGAGGTCAGAGTAAGAGGGTTAATTAGCTAAGCCGGAGGATGCCGATCTCGCAGAAGCTGTCGTACGCAGATAGATTGCTTCGGTGCTTGTACGCACACTTTCGCGTCAACACTGAAATAAGCTTAAGTTAAGAAAATTAGTATCAATGTCTGGCATTATCAACTCGATACTACACAACCTTCGTACCTTTCTTGCTAACCTACTTATGGTTGTGGTCGTCCCTTGGCACTAATCGAACACCGACGCACTACCGGCGACGCTACATGTTGGTTCATCGCTATGGACTCCTTCGGCTTCACTTTCATTCTCACGATCCGGTTTGTCTTGGTCTAGATCACAGCGTGTCGGTGTGTGTGTGTGCACATGAATCGGAGCCCGTGGTGCCAGAAAAGACCCTAGGGCCAACCGGTTTGCCTCCGCCTCATCATCGTTGTTGCTGTCACGCTCTCGCTCTTCGCAATTCCCCACTTGGTCCTTGGTCTCTTCACTATCGCCATCACCCTCACTCTCATCGCCCTCTTCGTAATTCTCCACTTGCTCCTTGGTTTCTTCAGCTTCCTGGTTATCGCCTTGGTTGTCGGTTTCCGCTTCGATGAAGACGTCTCCCCCACTAACACCTTCATTTTTCGTCTCGCCACCGTATGATCCTTCCTCTTCAAATCTTGTACGCTTCTTTGGCGGAGCTACTCCATCGCTACTCCCCGACCGTTTTCCTAATGCCGAGCCCGAAGGTTCACCGGCCACCTCGCCACGACTTGGGCTTCCTTCTTGATGGTCTACCACCTGCTTCAATCGATCCTTGTGATCTTGTCTGCGCCTACACCTCTCATCGAAGATGCGGCCTTGCTGATCTAGAGGAAATGCAGTCTCGGAGCAATCCGTCGCGTCGCAGGCATCGCGATATGCATTATTGCGCTCAATCAGCTCCGTTACCGCACTTTCAACTGTAGAGGTACTTGCCCCGTAGCCTTGATCCAGTAACCGCTGCACTAACGCTTCAGCATCCATAGCAGCGGCTGAGGCCGCCGTTTCAGCGGCTATTGTTCTCTCACGATCACCGTTGGTCATTCCTTCACTCATTTGCAGTCCACGAACAAAACGAAAGTGAGAGAAATGTCAGAAACATTCGATGCCAACGTACCCATCAATTTCCATCAGTCAGAATAATGGATCGATTAAGTTCACTGCCGTTAATTGAAAATGGTAGAATGCAAGTCGTAAAACGTTTAACCTAATAACGACGAAAACAATGAATTTATTTTTCACCCAGATTATTTTCTTCATGTACCAACCAGTAGGTCAAATGCGGACCCTGAGATAACATATTGGATGATGCCGTCCAACATTGCGAATAATCGCGTCTCGTGGTAGGATACACTGTCCACCGAAGAGGAGGTGCTTATTAGACTATTCAGCTTGTAGATAGACTCTGAGTCATTAACGCCTCCAATTTGGATAGCCGTAGAACTATGAGAACTAATCCGATTTTGCCACCAATATTGACCTTTTGAGAGTGACGCGTGCTGCCGTAGAAATCGTTGCAACAGATTCATGTCAGAGAAACGATATCTACAGAGGAATTTCACAACATTCCTTTCTCTGACATGCTAATATAGCAATGTATAGCGCAGTATAATCGATTGTGAGCGAGCCTGCTTTGTAAACTATCAATATTAGCCAAACTACGAACTAGTTTATCTAAAATTAAATCACGATATACGATGCGGTTTCAGAGCAAAAACTCCTAAAACAAGTAACAAAACGGCGAACGACGCTGGAAAAGTAGTTTGAACGGATACTTTAATCACCGTCTTTCAAACCGACGAAACGATGTCGCCAACTTTGAGCTGCATGTCATCGTAAGAAACTGCAAGAATTATGGTGGTTTAAGATCCGGCACACCGACATGTGGCGCAACACTATTTATGTAAACTACATAAGCTTACCTGTAGTTTTTTTGGAAAAAATAAAACTAAAATATACTAGTATTTAGTATTTTAACCAATGCATGGGGATCGCGCAGTTTCTGTTTCACTATCTTATCTTGGTGCTGGGTTTTGTGTGAGGCATATTGCCTTCACGCTATTAATACCGCTGTCAGCACCGTCAACTCTGTCACAACCGGCGTCGCCTTGTTCACACTGCGCTGCCGTGGCGGAGACAAACAAGCGGCGATGTAGTGGTTCCGTCGTGCTACTACGGACGCCGACAGTGTTTGCGAACGTATATGATGGTATGTGGTGATCGCACTTGCATCGATGGCTTCTACGTAGCTGAGTTTGAAGCCTATTTGGAATGTACGGGGAGACAATCTGTCAAATGAACTATGCGATCTGAAGACGTATTGTTGTTATGAATCGGATGAACATCAGAGAGCTGAGTTAGTCCACTCCCACTCATAGAGTTCGCAGTTGGGACTGCACGAGTGGTTGATGAAACGGCTCTCGTTGCCGCACTCAGCCACGTCGATGAATACGACGGCCGGCCCGTCCCAGAGAGCCTTGATTTTCATTTCCACCTGGTAGCGTCTGTCGCTGCGCTTCAACGCGTCGTCCTTCCGCAGTATCTCACCGACGTATCCAATGATGAAGGCGCCTTTTGGAGTGGGAGAACTGCTGACAATTCCGAGGCCAACTCGTGTTGTGATTATATCAAGGTGGAAGCGGGACAAGAACCGGTTACCGCACGAAGTACCGATAGAGCCGCTTGTGTCATCGCACACGAGATCCATCCCCGCGTTCTCACAATAACTAGAGAGGTGCGTACCGTTGTCTGCAATGCACCGCCGACCGTCGCACCCGCACCGGTAGCGATAACCGGATGACCTCTTCGAGGAAGGAAAGGGTCGAGAAACGAGGAAGATGTTGTTGGAGACGTAGTAGATGTTGTTTGGCCACGTTCGCGGTTCGACAAAGTCGCAGTTACGGTCAACGAGAGGTAGATCGTCGGTGAACGCATTGGCTTGAGCAGGAGCTGGATTGCTGTTGCCTTCTGGGTGCCGTTGAGCGTGGGATTGACCTCGGTCAAATAGCCGCAGTCAAGTCCGTTGAGCAGGACTAGTCGTAGTAGCCACAGTCGTTGCGTTTGGTGTCGCTGTCGTGTGGGCGGCACCCTGGGCAACGTTGAGCGGTTGCCGAGCAAGCCTGGTGCGTTTGTTTGTTGTTAGCATGTGGTAGTCGATGAAGCCGGCAGGTGATCCAGCGGGTATTGAAGTGAAGCTTTCGTGCGAGGAAAATCGCGTCGTTCTTTGACGTTGAACTTTGGGATGTGCCGCTTCTATCGGCGCAAACTTCTCAGCAATGGGTGCGCGGATCGAAGCACGCGAGCACTTCTACTTAGCCGTTGAGAAGAGCATTTGCGTGGAATCTGAATATCTGCAGGAAAGTTACAGTTTGGAGTGGCGCATCTGGAAAGGAGGTTGCGCGATACGATTGTTCTCTATGTGAGTTCAAAGTCGGTTACTGAGCCGACGGGCAGGCGTGCCACCGACAGTCATTCGCGAATTTCCCCGATGCCGACGACCTTGGAACTGATACGAGCGGAGAAGCAAGCGCAAGACGAAGAGGAGGTGCCAGCCAATCCGTGAAGTGGAGTCTGGTCACGCTCTAATTGCCGACACCAACCCAGCTGCGGCGGAGAATGTGACATTGGAGATGTTCGTTCTCCTTATTGAAGAATTCGAGAAGGTGTTTCGATTGGAGTTGATTGACCGGGATCTGGAGATGCGGGGTGGGACGATGTTGAACACGTTCGACTCACTCGACGTTGCTAGGCGCAGCAAGTTTCTGTTCCAATTGACAATTTGGAACAACCGCAACGCAGATCTGAATCGCTTAGCGTTCCGTCGTGGGTTTAGCTACCGCTTTGAAAACGTGCACTCACTCATGCTCCTGTACGGCAATCCGGCCGGGAGCATGCAGATTCGACAGCTTCTGCGGGCAGGCCCACTCCCTTAGACGTGTTCAGAAGTTGACGACCGTCATCCTGATCTGCATCAAACGGATGGATCGTTACGTATCTGGAGTAGTGAAGCCGATCCCCGTACTCCAACTCAATAAGAAAGCGCACCGATAGCTGGCGGTCCACTGAGTGGCACAGAAGAATCATCCTCGGTCGTGACACCACACGAGCCGTTTCCCTGGGTTGCAAATAATTGACACATAGGGTGCCTTGCTCATCTCCGATCTATGGTAGCCCATCTACCAATATTTTGTCTGCATCGCTGCACCGTGTAGTGACCAAAACGCGTTCTCCCGACTTAATTTCCAATCTCTAGCTGCTATTTCAACACTCCAAACACATGCGCATTGGAAGGTTGCTGCTTTCACACCGCACTTGAGAGCATTAATAGTACGCAAGGCAATGACACCACCAACCCGGCTAAAGCCTTCGGGTGCCGTATCAAAGGATCGAATAACGGTTACACGAACTCCTCACTTCGCAATCCAGTAACTTGGCTGTTATCCGATCAAACCATAGCTTCTGTAGAACAGGCCACCACTCCATTTTATCCATTTACGTCGATTGCAGAGAAGAATTCAATTCATTCTTGTACATCCTACCATGATTTTATTTATTACCGCTCTCACCAGCATCGAGTGAGACTACTGTGAGATTATTTTTGCCAAAACGTTTTGGTCACCATCAACACTTGACAAGTGTTTGGCATAAAATGAAACTCACAGAAGTCTCACACGACGCCTCGCTATTTTCGAATGATACCAGCACCAAACGCACCCAATACGCCCAAAGGCTTCAACGGAACTTTATTCACTGGACAAGTACTATCACTCATTTGGGCGCGCACGTCTAATCTATCTAATATTTCCAGGTTGGCGCCTGCCAGCTCTTCAACTACCTTCATGCTGTCATGTGAACCTGTTAGTCTTAATGTAGGTTCCTATGTCGCTGTTCCACTCAGCTTGCAGCGAATTATTAAGTGATTTGCACACAGCAATTAGGGATCTACACGCAGTTGAAGTGAGCTTAGATCCACCCCACAGGCACGTCATCGTTGGACAACTCCATCGCCACGCGCATCCTTTTTGGACGTAAACTTCGCGAAGCATATCCACAGGAAAAGTATTGGGCTGACAGAACCGAACACCACATGAGCAACCTTAACTTTTATTTTTCCCTGCGTTTTTTTTCATACGATGCAATCATGGCTCATGGAACGGATCCATTTGTGATTCGGATCGATGCTAGCTTCGTCGGGGCCGCAGCGTGAGGGAATACCTCTATTCTGTCGCGTCAAAGACGCACAAACGTTCATCGTCAATGAATGTCCAGGACAAAACCTAAGGGTGGCGCTGGAGACGTGTATTGTGAAAGTGGAGGAGCGAGAGAAGTACAGGCGACTAGACCTGCTGAATCAAAGTGTCGAATCTGAACGTGTCTACGTCGGTGATGTTATCGAGCTCTACAATCAGTTGGACAATGGCAGGCGATTCAAGTTCGCCTTTATGCTGATCGTATGGAAGCACAGAAATCCGCTGATGAACCGTTAACTGCACCAGGAAGGAACTTCACGTCGGTTCAATAATGTCTTCGGGCTACGTATGTTCAAGGGAGGGCCAACCGGTAGCTACCGAATCCAGCAGCGTCAGGACCCAAACAAGGATGCAGAACGTACCAAGCCACTCACCGCAGCGATAGCGGCTTTGGAAGTTCCGAAGGCGCCGTTAAGCACAGATACGTTGGGAGTAGGTGCGACCGTGGCGTATAAGGCAAACGCTCAGTACTCCTTTGAAGATGGTAAAGCATCGGCTACGGTGTAGCGCTGAGTTTATAGTATGCATGACCCTATATGTCATGGCTGCATGGTAGCCCTGTAATTTTCCACTTTACTACTTTATACGTTTTCGTTTGCCCCTTCCCCGGGTTTGTGTTGCGTTAGACTTCGTCAAGATCGATAACAGCCTCAAACTACGTCCCTAATAGCATGCAACTCACTTGTTCGCAATAAAGTCGATTGGAAGGCTGGGTTTAGGACGGTAGTTCACTTTCAAATCTACTCTGGAGCTAAGATGCTGTCAAAAAAGCGAAAAACATGGAGCGTTGATGAGGCACATCCTACACAGGCCAGTTTCGCCAACGAGGTGGATTGTACTAGTGTCAGGATGTTCTCACAAATAAGCCCAATCAATCACGCGGTACTGACCGGATCTAGAGGTCGTTCTTTTGAGAGGAATGATCTTCGTGCCTGGTCTGACGCCCCCGATACATCAGGAGATGGAAACAATACTGAGGATACAAGTACACCCGTCGATCCTACAACACAGAGCCACGTTGCGGGCCTCTTCTATGAGCGGCCAGACGTTCGTGCATGGTACAATAGGACCTCTATCGTGCTACCAGCGATTTCAGCAGGAGAAATTGGAACTAGCACAGCTGGCACAAACGACCAAGAGTCAGTATTACCGCAAATGGACGATACGGCGAGAGAACAACTATGTCCCAATAATGATCCGATGATATTGCTACACAACACCAACTCAGCCTCCGACCGTCGCAATGACAACGTATATCGCGATACAGAATTATCCGAATGGATTCAAATTTTGCGTTCGTCGTTCCGTCTGAAGAGCACATGGAAGCCATTAAGGAAGAAGCTATTGAAATTATGGCGGCAGCATCGGAACCGATGGTGCCGTGCGGTATACGTGGATTGAGGTGCCATGAGAGTGAAGTGAGTGCAGTTGTATTAACGGATGAGTTTGTTGCCGTGCGTAAGTTTGTGTATTTTCTACTCGGTAATTTATAAATACTAACAGACATTGTTGCGAAGCTATTGCGGAGTTGTCTTACGATGCATCCCGACGCCGACATACCAAACCAAATCAAGGCGCAGTACGATGCGTCTGACGTTGATATGCGTCTTAAAGGTCTACTGGTTTATCCATCGGGTAAGTGAGCAACTCCTATTGCGTTGGTGAACCTACACTCTAACCGTAGTAGTCTAAATTGCGCAGCAATCACCAGGGAGCTAGCTGAACTCCGCATGAACCCATGTGATACTTGTCGAGAACATGTCGAATGTCAAAAGTATACTGTGCCCCCCGCTTTCGCGATCGCAAATGGGAATTACATAGGCCAATGGCCCCGGAAGTTCAAGGCTGTGACCCGAACAGATGAGCGAGCGATCGCGCTTGTCTTGCCGTGTGTGTCGCTATCCGTAGTACAGGAGGTGCTTGCAAGACAATCAAGTCGCACCACTACGTGGTCCAGAATACAGAAGGGAGCATTGTCGAGATGCTACCCCGTGAGTTATCCTCTCGTGTTCGAGTGGCAATGGTCGGCAGCTTGACACCAGCCCAGGCTGCCGCCTGCAAGAAAAGATATCACCTCGATTTGCCGCTTTGTAACCGAGTACTCTGGTTTCTTAAAAAGCACAATCGTTAATATCAACAGCGTTCCGAGTCGTCAAACAGGACCCGCTCGATCAATTCGCACACAGTAAGGACAAGCGTGATAATTGATAGAACCAACTTAGCGGGCCAACCAGCCGAAGACGATAAAGTAGTTGCCAATATCGGAGATGAAAGCACGTACTCAACTTTCGGCTCCGCAGTCGAAGAGGGCTAACAGCGTGGAATTGAAGATACATGGACTGGAGCGTTAAGTTTTCTATCGCAGCCACATTGGATGGATGTTCTCGTTAGAAAGTCGAACGCATATGTGCCCATGTCCAAATGGGCAGTATGTGTTCAAATGTTTCCAACACTGTTCCCTTGTGGTTGCGGGGGCCCAACAGAACCGCGGCAAACGAATATTTCAGTGCGCAAATGGATTTTACGATGCTTGCAAGTGGATGGTCACCGGTTTGAAACGCACTATGCATTCATGTTGCTGGCATTTGATTTCTTAGCAACTCAAGAAGCGAGACGGACGATGTACGTGAAAATGAATATCAAACGGCACGCTTTAAAAGCGGTGGCAATTCCGCGAAGTACAGTGAAAGAGGCGATCAACTATTTCTATCAATTGACGGTTTGTCGGCAAAAGGGAGTGAAGCCACGACCACCATCGCTTGACGTGCAACGTGTTATCGACTTAGGAAAAGGCCTACACATTCCGGAATCGGCGTTCTATGGCTCTAACACCAGCTGGATGCGAGCCAGACATGATCGTTTCGGTATGTTGAAACGATTCGGACCTCTTCAGATAATTTTTACAGTCTCACCTGACTCTGCAGGCGCATATAATAGTGCTGTTAAGACCGGACGAGTTGCGGAGAAGACTATTGACAAAGCTAACGTGTTATTGGTGCCCAATCGAGCAGAACGTAAAGCAATTTCAGCTGCTCATCCTGTTGAATGTGCCAGGTATTTTCTGCGAGTCATGAAAACGATCATAGAAGTACTTTTGGGCTGGGATCCGAAGGCTCGTGCGCCGAAGCGCGGCGGTGATATTTTGGGGTCGTTCGAGCATTTGGCACTGCGGCCGAAACGCAAGTTGCCGGCGGCCGGCATGCTAATATCGCTGTGTGGCTGTACGGGTTCACGTCTACAACGCAGGTATGCCAAAGAACTGTACAAGCAAATGCAGGGTTCCAAGATCAGATAATCCTACTCGCAGACAATGTGTTGTCTACCAAACCTCCTTGTATTTGTGATGAGCGCCGATGCCCGGCTTGCTCAGTACCCGACTCGCTTGAGCCGGTGGGCCCAGGAATTGACGCATTCCGGCGTCCTGTGCCGGGGCCCAATCCACCATCAACTGCTCACTGCAACTCCTGTGGGGTAAATTGTGGGGACAAGGATGTCATTGATATGTCTATACAAAATCTCGTGGATAGATAACACGTTCACGCGGATCCCCAGCTCGCCAATTGGGTAAAATACTGCCCACCCTCAATGAGAGATGCCGGTGATATAGCAACGTCCTTACTCGTTCGCGATGTGCAGGTACACTATTGGAACCATAGCAAGTCGTGTTATAAGGTTGTGTTCATCTTTACAACAATCCCCCCCCCCAGAAGTCGAAATGCTGTTTTGACATGGCACACAGGCAACCGTACGTACTCCAAAAGCAAGTGTTTGCAAGTTTTTCAAACCAGAAGAAGTTCACCTCGGGCCAACTACGTTAGAAGAAGATGGATCGAAACTCCGGCTTCATCGCACGATAGGCTGCGAATATGTTAACGCGCACAACCCAGTTGTCATGGCCACAATGAAGTGCAACCATGACGCACAATTTGTATTTTAGCGGATCAAAAGACACGGCTGCCTACGTTGCCAAATACTGCTTCAAAAACCAGAGCCCCGTGGAAAACCATGCAGCGTTGTCTCTAGCAGCATTCGCTAAGGCGGCAAACAAGACGAATGCGCTGTCACCTGAGACTACACCGATCGAAAGCGGATATCGCATTTTGGGGTCCACGTTGTACTCCGTTACAAATGGACAAGAAGTAGCAGCTACGATGGCTGATCTCTACATCCTAAACGAAACACGGTTTTGGATTTCTCACGAATTTTTACACGTGAACCTGCGAAACATGTTAAACAAAAATGTGGATTCCGTGGAAATAACCATTTCACAGCAGACTGCACAAGACGACCAACGTGATGCTTCTAGTGTTTCTGCTGAAAATGTATTAGAGCGGTACTGGAAACGAGACGTCTCTCTGGAAAATATTCTGTTCATGGAAATTTGCGAAAAATATGAATTCTCTGGCAAACAACGAAAGAGAACGGCCAATAGTTTGTCTCGACTTCGGTCAGTATCGTTTTCAAAACTGAGTTTGCCCAAGGTTCTTGTTTTGAGTGGGGAACATATTCCTGATATAACTTCTAGTTTGGAGAAAGATCAGCACGACTACTACTACACTGCACTTTTGACGTTGTTTAAACCACATCGCCGATTTACACTCTTGCTTGATAATCGCTCTCTACTTGGAAGCTACCGATCGTTTTTGGAGTTCGGTGATCGGAATCACATACGAATGCTACGAAAATTTGAAGCTCAATGGCAAGACTATTACCATTCGCAACGACACAAGGACAATGACGAGGAATCTCTCGAAGAACAATTATTGAGAAACAGGTTACCGGCAACGTCACCATGGGTTCCTGCGCCAGAGGAGGCTCGTTACAATTCGCATGACGATGTTGATCGTACAAATGATACTATTCCTGATGATTTTCTTGATGCATCTACCATCGCATCACCGGATACGTCGACTACGAAGCTGTGCCAGGATGCTAGTAACACCGTGAACACACTTAGGAACGTCGCTACAGCTATATCAACAGCAAGCAAAGGGTATAACCTCTCACAAACCTTGTGTTACCTACTGGGTTTTCCGTGAATACGTACTCGGGCCGATTTGTGAATCCCTTCGAAGATGATGTGCGTTCGGAACACATGAATTTATTGAAACATTTCCTACCGCACGAACGCGGATAGAGCGGTTGAAAGAGTGCTATGGTCCTGTTCCTTACCAGCTCCCCGGTTCGGAACCCCAATTGACGCCTGATACATTACCCCCGTTTCCTAAAATTGCGATGGTGTCTCAGGCATTCAAGCTGAAATTTTGGCAACATGTCAGTTTTGAGGTAGCTGCTCGACATCTTCTCTTCACTTACTCCAGGGATATTGGAGATGCAACTGGAGACGCTTCGCTCTCGCCACAAAACGGAGCCGGTCCCTATGACATCAAGCCCCAACTCATTGCTTATCTAGGTGGAGAAGCGGGGATAGGAAAGTCTACCGTTGTTGAAGCATTACTCGCTATGGCAAAATGCTGGGGGCGAGAAGGCAGTGTTTAGACCTTGGCGTTCACTGGAGCAGCAGCGATAAACATTAACGGAAAAACAATGCACAGTGCCCGCAATCTGAAACTAAACGAGGCCGACCGAATTCGGCTCCTACGAGCAAAATGAAGGCTCGATTCGGCCGCGTCCCGTTGGTTATTGTTGATGAGATTTCAATTACCCACCATGCACTCTTAGGTGGTACGGATAGTGTGTCCCCTTCGATGACAAGGACCCCTCACGAGTTCATGGGAGGCAAACACGTGCTACTCTTAGGCGATTTTCTTCAGCTCCCACCCGTTGGAGGATATCCATGTAAGTTATCCCGAAGTAAGAATCTGAGCTGAATTCGTGAAGTGGATTGCTAACTCGAATAATTGTATATGCAGGCTACCAAGCACCGGATTGTACAGCTAATCGATTGCGCCACGCTGGATACGCTCTCTACTCTGCCATCAACTTTGTAGTATTTTGACGATGAACATGCGCGCGCGATTGGATCCCGTGTATGCAGATATTCTCGACAGCCTTCGTTGGAGTAGGCTTTCGGACACCCAACTTGATCTGTTAAACTCTCGTGTACAACCCCTTGGTGGTCTTGAAGTACCACATACACGGAACAGCGACTCATTTTATCGACCCGTTGTCGTTAGTACGAACATTCTATGCTGTGCCATAAACAACCTAATGATCTTCCGAGTCGCAGAAACACATAAGGTCACTGTGTACGAGTGCTTAGCTCAGCCGCCATCACGGTCCAAAACTATTGTTGACAACCTATCAAATGCGACCGGCATCACGAATCGAGTACCGATGATGTCGTTGTTTTATGTGGGAATGCCGGTCATGGTGACGCGCAAGCATCCAAAACTCCTGGAAGCTGACGTTATCGCGAACGGTGTCATTGGCTCAATTGTGGGGATGCATCCCCACCAGACCAACTTGAATCGACCAGATACAGCGTGAACGGCATCATCATCCATCGGCTGCGACAGCACCCAGATTTGCTGCTCATCAAACTCCATTCCTACCAGGACACACTAATCACTGGGTTCCCCGCTGGAGTGATCGGGCTACCTCCACTACACGCACGTCTCCAATTAAAACGGATCCCTAATTCAGCCCAAGCTACAGTCACAGTGGATCAATTTGCTGTGGTGACTGCGTTTGCATGCACGACGGAAAAATTACAAGGGCAAACCTGTCACGATGGGGTTGTGGTAACTCCACTAGACAGACGAAAAGGGACTCCAAAGCAAACATTATACGTTGCTTTATCCAGAGCGACAAGCTTAGCCGGGCTAACTCTGACCGAAACAATGATGCGACGATATCTAGAGAACTTTCAGCCGAGCGAGGCGACGCTGAACGAAATTTTGCGCCTTATTGAAATGGTACGATTGCCACCCTACGCACCCGTGGCTGAAATCACTGAATTTAATCTGTGGAAGGCTAAGCAGCATTCATAGCAGCCGTAAAAGTGCAGTAATAGCCAAATAAGTCAGTGGAAGTTGGAATGGTCGAGTACATTATCTCACATTGCTATCACATCTTCAACTTAACTACCTTATTAAGTTGTATTGGAGCTGAAGAGTCAGACCTTGTATTACAAGCACTTCATAATATGAAGTAATAAAATTTTGATAGGATAGAATAGAACCCTTCGCGAAAGCGAAATACTTTAGTTCATACCGCTTCCATTACCCTAATCGTATAATGTTCGTGGTATCTGCCATGACACCGTCATTCCCTGTCAGTTTACTAGCTCCAGCATTATTCGGAAGTGAGTGGCGTGGACCGCATATCGATTCACCTCGGAGAATTGACGTGTGGGTATTCTGTGTCGACGTGAACTCCACTGCAAAGATGAGAGCTTGAATGATCAATGAAGAACTACCCGCGTGAAGACATAGTTCATTACCCTCTCTCTCTCTCTCTCTTATACCGATCGAAGTGATATTGATGGCCTAATTGAATATAACGTACACAATGGGATTCCTGCCAATAGCGTTTCGGTAGATAGCACCTTGTTCGTGGTCGCGGCGTGTAGACTTGGAATGCTGTGGTGATTCATTTTTTCTGGTTATCGATTTTTTTTCCCATTAAAACAGCGGCCTCACGTTCATTGAAGCAAGTGGTTATCACAGCTTACTCTTTTTTTTTGGGAAAGAGGATCATCTCACAGCTTATTCATCCAAACCCGTAGTTTTCAGAAGCGGCCTCAAACGCTTCATTCTTCCTGAATGCATGCTACTGTGCTCAGCACCATCCGCCAACGTTCCTTGTGATTCCACAAGACTTCGGTATAACTAGTTAACCACCTCATCAAGTATTAAGTAGAATCACCTTGTACGACTCTTCATTCACTTTAAACCTATAGCTGCCTTGAACAGAACACTTCTCCTTCTTGCTTACGCATCCACGACAACTAAATATCAGGCTCAATGGTGAACAAGTTGGATAGACCCAGTGTCTGGGCATCCAACGCGGCAAAATCGTGATAGCACTGATGAAGTTCTCCGTCTGAAAGCGGGGGCCACGTCCGTCTGTTCAACGTTACCGCATGCTCTATATTTCTGCATGCGAAGCTCACCGTGTACACTTTACCGTGAAGCCCGTTGTCACGTCAGAACCTATGTGCCATCTCCTCGACGCCCTCACACTCACTTATGTCGACGTACATATCATCCACAATGACTACGTCCGCCATCGCCAACGAATCTTCAATATCCTCCTCTGAAAGCGTCCGGGCTGACGGTTCTCCTCGACCGTAGCGCATTTCATGCAGTGCCCTTGCGCAAACGCGCACAAGCCGCTCTCTATCACCAATTTGCTTACGAAAATAAAATTCCTCGCGGAATTCCGCTATGAGAATGTCAGCATAGGTGCTCTTGGTAAGCCGCGTAACACGACAACGCATTTATCGAGGTCCCACGTTCCACAACGTAATCACCAATGATGCTCCAAGCTACGTTCCGCCATTGCACAGCGCGCTCGTTGGGCATCTGCTTCACCCCCATCCGGGTTAGAGAACAACCTCAATATCTTGTACATGTAGCTATCAATCTGCACTCCACGCTCTACTGATCACGATAGATCTGTACTGCAGCGAGCCGCTGGAAATGCCGGCCATCATAACGCACATGAGCCCGGTCTCCAGGGATGACAAAATATTTTTTTCTATTGTAGGTCAAATGAAAATATTTAAATATTATAAATTTTAGTCGAGTGAAAATATATTTATCGATGGACCACGTCAAATCGGATAGCAACGACCATTGGATTACCTCCTCTTGATCCTAACTGATGCAGTGGACGATGTAGGCGGCCTACTAGGCCATCGTGCTCCCCACTAATGAACATACATTTGCGCCACTTCGCATTACCACTGGTTGTAAGGTCTGCTCACGGTGAGGCCCACATTATCCTGCCCAGACACAAGTTGTATTGTGTCACCCGACACTCAGAAATTATGTATTCTAGCCCCCAAGAAATTTCATACCGCTGCCATCGCTGGTCTCAATTTCTCCGCGGATGCTTCACCAGACGCACCACTACCGCAGCTCAACATGCACACGCAGCCACCCTGCGATGCGCGCGAACTGACCCTCACAGGCACCAAGCAGCTGGTATTATCTCCGCCAGAGCTACCACCCCTCCAATCGGACAATACCAGCCACCTATCCGGCAGAACGAGACGCCGGCACAGGCAGTCCACCCGTAAGCAACACGCCACCCGTAGCTGATCCTGCACTCGACCCTCTGTGCGCGTCAACATTGCCGGCGTCGGCTACAGACGAACCCGCAGACGAGCTGATGCCGCACGTAGAAGTGTTGCTACGCCAACCGACGCCAAGTCATCTCCACTCAGCAGTCGTACACCGCCACTGCTGCTCAGGTCTTCTACACTGTGCGAATCCAGCGAAGCACCAGTTCCTCGATACCAGACACCGTCACGTTGCCTCCCGACGCACCAGCACTACATGCCAAACCCAACGAGCTGCCCGCGGCACTGGAGCTGCTGCCGCTGAGATCTGCGGCCTCGCCACAGAACACACTCACCGACCCGCTTGCCTTGTGAACGGATCCGCCTCACACGCTGGTACATGTAGCCCTAGATTATATTGCAACCTGTTGTACGCAACATAAATAGTGTACGTGTACCTCAGTGTTTCTATTGCAAGCACTTGTACTCTACAGAAACAGTGTATGACGTTCCGTGGCGGTTTTCAATACAAAAGTGAATAAAACAATAGAAACGTTTCAGTTGAACTTCATCCCGCCAAGTTGAACTTGGGTGGGAAGGCTATACTGAACCTAAGTGAACCCAAGTGACCCCTCAGGCTTCAATTGCACTTGGAGCGCTCGACAAGCGCTCCATATTTAGTCTCTTCCTCGCATTGGCCGAAAAGGCGCTGTGCGTCAACTTGAACAGACGCACGGTGGATACTTCGCGTCCTTCCGCTCAAAATCGTAGTACCGTCTACTGTGCGTGTATCTATCTTTCTAAACGATGGCAATACACATCTCGTTTGATCATAAACCTAAACGAGTGAAATACCGTAGCTTGCATCTAAGGTAATCTTTTAGAGATGGCTACGCGCCGGTAATTAACTGAGTAACCAGGAACTAAATTTGACCACATTTAATAACCCGACGTCTGTCCTTTGGGAGTTTTCCGCACGAGCGACGCTTACAAAAATCAAGTGAGCAAAGCGCCCCATACGTTTGAATACGATGTAGCCACACCCCATTTTCACAAAAATATTTAAAAAAAACCAAAATGCAGAAAACTAGCCCTGAACGTCTGTTTTCTTTCAGCTTTTAGGCTGAAAGAACTTTGCCTTTGCAGCCTGATAGCGCTGATCGATAGTATGCAACTGACAGATCCCGATAATATCGGGATCAGGGCTGCCGAACAGTGCATAGTTATCTATTGTGGGCATTCTTTGGAAATAGATTATTGTATGGACACAAGAATTGTCGGGAATAGATTATTGATTGCCTTTTCTCTATTCTTGCCCGATCCTGTCGTCTCCTTTTACTTAAACTTTGTAAAGGACCGTCAACTCCGGAAATAGATAATTGGTTTTTGGTTTCTCGAAACCTCTCCAGTAAATTGTTGATACAGATTTATTGCAATAATGGCAGCATCAATTTATTTTTCGGCAGATACGGCGCCGATTGCTGACTCAAGTATCACATTGCACCACTTGACTTTGCTCTCCAAGCCCATTGACAGTGGTAAGTTGGCATCGGTCACATAGCTGCGCTCACAGCTCGATGTTGTCGACGTCGTCACAGAAGCCGCAACTCTGAATGAATACGAGTCCAAATTGAATTCCGAAAGCAATGGAACACGGGGCTTGGTAGCCCCAGTGGAATCTGGCTGACTTGTCGGCTACTTCTTATGGTTCTCGTGCTGAGCTCTCCGGATCCTGGCCGACTTCAACACGTCTGTCCAAACTAAGTTTGTAGCAGCTGGTGCCAAGTCCTGTGGGCACGTGCCCAACATAAGATGGCTAATAAGATGGCTAAATACAACACAGATCTACCGAGCGCTTTCAGGGACAATTTGATGTGTTTGCAAGTCTTTTTCCACACGGTGAGTATTTGCAGTACGATCGCTATTTATCATCAGGATAACTTCGGGCACTGCTACATTGTCGTTGAAGACTGCGATTCTGGCACAGTAGTCGTGCACATATCGGTACATGTATTGGAGAAATCGCAGTGGATATTGATTGACATGCAACTTGGCCATCAAAGATGCCCTCTCGAAGTTATGATCGCTTTTGGAAGGTCATTGCATTTGGTGGCAGTAGCCTGGCTTCGCAGATGGCAGCAAAGGCGGGGACTCGTTGCTGTCCAGTCTGCTTTGCTTGCATTTGCTGGACTTTGTCGGTGTCTGCACGACGATACAGTATGAGACCGAGCGTTTGTTGAGCGGTGTGAACAATACGAGTCGTCTGAGGGCGGTGCCGCCGAATAACGTTACATCTGATTTGGTTGAACACGCGTGTTTTGCAGCTTGATTTTCCCCGCCCACCACTCCCCGTCGAGAATCTCCGCAGCACTGCACTCCTGTCCCAATCTTGAGAGCACGCGAGTGAGACCAAACGTCGAATTTACACGGGCGCAGAGGCGAGCCTGGATGTGGGTGAATTCGACGACGGAGACATTTCAAACAAGAGCACAACGAAGCAGCAGACGGCGGTCGCAGCGTCCATTTGAAGGCACATGCGCCAGAACTTCGGCAAAATTCAAATTTGAGCCGAAAAGCGTCGTCAGAGCCCCCGCTGTGTCCCAACTTGGACTCCCAACCGAGATGGAAGCGGGATTCCCGTCAGGCTGCCCGTCCTCCCTTCTCTGCTACGGAGTGTCAGAGACTGCCTGGGGCCCGGTCGTGGCCGCACATCGTGTGGCCCCACGCGCTGTAACCAGCTCGACCGTGATGGCCAAACTCACTCGCCTTTGCTCTCTGCGTGAAACGATCTGGGTGCTCGCTTTCCAGGAATCTGAGCCTTACCTGAGCTGGAGTGCCGCCGAAACGCCCTATGCTCGTGGTGCCAGCTGTACGCGATGTGTGCTGTTTGAAAACCGGGGAAAAAAGCAAACTCGAAAAAGTCTGCGATACATTATTACCAGCGCCGCGAATCGGGGAGTCCAGGGAAGGACAGGCACCGCCACGCTAACAGCAAATGCAGAAATCCTGCGGCATATACTCTGGCGTACTTGGGCTTCACCTGACCCGCCAGAATGACTTTTCGACACGGCTTGCACTCATCAACAGCAAACTCGTGCATGATCACCAGACTTGGACCTCGATGGACATCCCAAAATCGTGGATCCTGAATTTGCACAAAGCCGGATGATTTTTTCTCATCCCCAGTTACTCAACTCAAGTCACATCTGCGCCACCGACCGCCGTTGCTCGGCCAAAAACTGTTTTCATTTCGCTATTAGCTCGATCGCACACAGGTGGCGAACGCAAGTAACTGGCATACGAACATTAAGTGCAATGGGCCTGCGGCTCATGTGCGTGGCCGGCGTGGCGCTCGTGGCGCTGCTGTTGCTGCTAACAGCCGCCATCGTGCGTCTCGCTGTGCTTCTGGTGCATCTCGTGACGCTGCGCTACACGCTGGCGATCGGCGCCGTGGCGCTCGCTTGCTGGTTCGTGGACTCGCGACGACAACGGTACGCCAAGGGCTTCTACTCGTGCTCACGCGTGCCCCAGGCGTCACTACAGACGACAGAGAAGCAGACGCAGCTACAGGAAGAAGTACAGGAACAGGAAGAACTGACGCCCGTGACGGCCGCCGTGACCCCCGTGCCGGCGGAGACGCTGCCGGTTCAGCTTAAGAAGGTGGCGGCACCACCGTCTGAGACTGAGTCTGAGGACGATGACAGTGAGTTAGGAGCAGTATCCAACGTCAACAAGACGCCGGTCAGCTCTCCGTCCAGACACAGCAAGAGCCTCTTGGACGTGCGCACACGCAGCCACACAACAGACGGAGAACTCCAACGGCGACAGGCCACACGTCCGCGGTCATCGTCGGCAGTTGGTGACAGTAGATCCAGTAGAACAGCCACGAGAGAAACCGTATCGCGCAACAGGAACGCAGACGTGATGGAGAGGAAGCGCCGAGTGCCGAGACGACGTGCAGATACGGGCATGAACAGTAACACCAAGCACAACGAGCGCTCACGACGCGCGACGTTCACGTCCAAGCAAGACGCGTACGCGGCGTCGACCAGATCTAACTCGGAGAAGCTGGAGGACGCGCTGCGTTCGGACGGATATTGGATCGGAGACTTCCGCGTGCAGCGCCGTCTGGTATCACGCCGCAGCCACGCCAACAGCCCCAAGGCCAACTGAGGAGGAGTAGACTTAAGTTATTGTGCATTTACTTTACATCGGCTATTCTACTAAGGGTACTAGTAATTTTAACACGCACGCAGCAATTCGATGCTATCGTTTGTGTTTGTGCTTCTGGTTGTCTTTGCTCAAAGTCTGCTTCACCTCTGAAGACGACCTCTTTGCCGCTACTGCGAGCCTCTGCCTCCATCGCTTCCATGAAGGCTTGCTGTCGCCGCCGCGGGATCGAAGCCCGTGCCGGTGCTACTGATTTCATCGCCGTGGGGGTGCGCATCGTCGAGGAGCCGTGGGATGATGACGAGCCCTCTTCCTGACGGTTGTCAATTGGAGCTTGCTGATCGCCCTTCTCCTTCTCGGACTCGGTCACGGCCGTCGAGCTGCTGAGCGGCAGAGTATCGTCGTAACTGTTGCCGCTCAGCTTGTCCTCGTCGCTCTTCTCTTCCTCGCTTTCGATCTTCTCCTCTTCTTGAGCTTGCTCCGGGGATGGGAAAGCGATGGGCGAGAATCCGAAGGACAGTCGCAGCTTCGAGCTCGTGTTCCTCGAAGAGCTCACGAGCGGCGACGGGGTCATTGCATCGAAACGCAGCGTGGCCGGCGTCGCGCAAAACGGTTGTTTGCTGCCCACTAGGGCAATGGGTGACGCTGACCACTTGGGCGGCCTCATGGCAGGCTCGTTGTTCGGTGTGACTGCAGTGCTCATTCTGTATCTCTTAGCCGATCGCGACGGAATCGATCGAGATGGAGGCGTCGCACGCTGATGACTCGACCTCTTCGGCGTCGGGGGCAGCACAACCTCCAACTTGTCCATTTTACACTGCCGCTGCCACAGTGTAGCTTCGCAGAATGCGATATTCTCTCGGCAACGTCGATGCAGCTCTAATGGCTGCGATGGTGACGGTGTCAGTGTGAGCGTTGCCTTGCTCTTAGTTGCATATGCTGCTACGTGTCGAGCAGCCGGCAATGGAGTCCGCAGCACCTCGTATTGCTTCTCGTCCTCGAAGAACCCGATGGCCCCGAGTGGCGTCCCCAACATGTTGACAGCATCTTTCTGCTGCGGTAGTGGCGAGAATGCCATGGGCTTGAGCTCTGCGAGTGTATCAATGCTCCAGTCTAACACCGAGTCTGCGTCTTGCTGCTCGGTCTCCTGCGCTGATTGATCGTCAGCCAGCGCTGCCTCAAATGAAGGGAAGAGTTCTCTGTCGCTCGTCTGCGCGTCAAACGGGTTGTCGCCAGCGCTGCAAGTGGAGGCCTCGTCTCCTACTGGCGCCTCCGCCATGTGCGTGGATTAGTGCGCACCGTGGTGCTATTGGGCTAGTGCCTGATGTAATTCGCTTGCGCAACGAGAGATTGGTGTCGAGAGCTCTGGCCGTGTACAATGTACGCTGTAATATATGTACCGCTTCATCGCCCGGAGCGATGGCAGCAAACGATATTCAAATTCGACCAATCAAATTGCAAGAATTTCCCGAAAGCCGTAGAATTAAAAAAAATAACTACCTGTGACGTGTACGACGTTATCAGCAAAGAGAACCCATGCAAGCGGTTGGTCGTTATGCAACGGACCGACGCCAAAGAACACCAACAACAAACTTCCCAGGTAACCACCAGCCTTAGGTCTGCCAGCTTCTTTACACTCAGTCTTCAATTTTCCTATACATCAACACGTCCTCTTTTCCAGACTCCGTTTGCCTACAGATCACGCGACAATTTCGAAACTAGAGTAAAACCTCTGTGCGACGGTATTTGAGGTACTATTGTACTGGCGAGATGAAATGAGACCGCGGCAAACGAAAAGATGCTAAGCCACCATTTGGTTTTATCGAGATAATCGCCTTCAAAGATTGGCAAACCAAAACCGAACTAAACTGCCCTTTCCCACACGCGTCATTTTCTCGAAAGCCTAAATTTAGAGCAGGTTATGGACCGGTATCTTTCATCTTTCGCGAAGAACCAAGGACCAATGACCAGCCCAGCGACCACCGAGCCCAATGCCAGCGCAACCTACGCCGACGTCGCACCACCAGACAGCAGCACAAGCCTCACGGGTGGCGCGCAGCCCAGTGAAAGCGCGACCATGGCAGCAAGGGAGTCCTAGACCGTCAACACGGCGCCGGTATCCAACACTTTGGGAGCTTCCACGGGCAGAAGACTGCTTGGCTCTCTGCGGGCCAATCCGGACGACGACTTAGTCGAAGCGTCCGACGACAGTGAGTGGGAACCCGTGTCGGACGGGGAAAGCAGCGTGTCTTCTGTCGACGAGGGCTGCCAAGACGAGGCTGATGTTCAAGCATCAAGTTTCGAGTCAAGTGGGGATGAAAACGTCATTTTGACTGGCGGAGATTTACATGAACGTGTCACTGCTTTGATTCGTGCTGATGAGTGCGAAGAGCGGCGTCTTCAAGGGAAAGCTGCTGAAATCGAGAACTTCCTGTGCTCCCTGGACCAGATGAGCTCACAAGAAAAGAAGCAGAGCGTTTGACAGCGCTAGAGCTGCTGATGAAGACGGACACGGCTGTGCGCCACCGTGAGACTGGTGCGAGGATGGCGTTCTCGTATTATCTTCCTTTAATAGGAAGAGCGTGTCGTGGCTCCTGGTGCGCGCTGTACGGGATCTCTACGGCGACTATCATACGCTATCGACGGTAGAACGAGGCAGGTTCGTTCTCTGTGAAGACGCACCGGGTAAAAATGAACTTAAACGCCAACAAGATTTAGATCCATTGGTTGGCACATTGGTTTCGAGCCTTTGCTTCGAAGCTAGACGACGTGGTTCCTGTGCGCGTCCGCACGCAAGAGACGGTTGGTGGCGTTTTGAAAAAGCGTTACTCAGTAGAGGGGTACACGCTGCTTCCAGCATTCTTCACATGGGATCAACTTTATGCAGAGATGTACGACTACGTAGTAGAAACTGACTTGGACGTTCATGAGCCCCGGCCTTCAACGTTTCGAAAGCTGCTACAGAAGTGCTGCCCAACTATTCGCATCCGCTCCGCGCGGAGCAATGTGTGCGACGTGTGTTATAGTTTGCACTCTCGCACGAAGTCTGGTGTCACTGTAGAACTGACCGAGGAGCTGGGCGAGCCCACAACGGCAGCCAAAACCGTGAGATACGATCGAGTGGACACATGGACCAATTGGTTTTATTGGGAACATTTCAAGTGGATGCAAAGATCTTTTTGCTTTGTTGGGAACACGTTGTGTGTAGAACGGAGTACAAGCTCTGTAAGAACCTCAAACCCCACGACTTCAAGTCTGCTCCAAGTCCTGGGTAATCTCCTTGTCTGAGAACTTCACGAAGCCGGGCCAGTCCAGGTCCCGTGACTTCGATATCTTGACATCGAAGTCCGCCGGCGGCATGAACTGTTCTACCAGTGGTGACAGCGTCTTCTGCTGCTGCACCTGCGGCCTCTGCGCGATCGTCGTGGGCTCCGCCGGTCGTACTGGCGTCGCGGGCGTTGGTGCTGCCTGAATTGCTGTGGGCACGGAGGCGTCGAGTGAACCCACCCTCATCCTCCTGTCTCGCGCCATCAGAAAGTCTGTAAACGCGCTTGGCCCTGAGAACGAGTGCTCGAAGGGTGACGTGTGTGGCGCTTCCGTGCGTTGTTGCAGCTGCTTCTGCTACTTGGCCTGGTTCGTCATGAACTGGGCCTGCTTCTTCGCCATGTCTTCGAGGAGTCCTTCACGTCTGTCCAAACGCTCAAAGCTTACGTCGGAACTCCGACTACCTCTTCAGCATCAGACGCGCCTGAGTTGGAGTTCGTCTCTTCAAACAGCTCAAACGGGTCTGAAACCACGTTCAGCCCGAGAACATCGGTGTCATGCACTGCGTGCGGGCTTGGCCGTTGTCAAGCGTCGTCGGAACCGCTTGGGCTCATAACCTGTTCGCAGGTGGTGCTTGAGCTCGAGCGGAAAGATTGAAGCCTGATGTATTTAGTTGATATGCAAGGCCACTTGGCCAGTGTTCGAATACAATCCTCTCTGAGGAGTTTCTTACTTCGTCTCGTGCCATACGGCAACATCACCATCTCAGCACCTTCGTCGGAGATATTCATCTTCTCACACTCGTCGGAGATCCACCATCTCATGCTTGTCCTTACGTCTCCTCATGATCTCACGGGAGTTCCGACACAAGCGCGTGAGAAAGGAAACGTAGGGGGAATGCAAGTGATAATGTTGGCAGTAATTCGGAATGATCCTACCGTGAAATTCACAAAAATAGGAATTTTGACCAAAATATACCCCTGAAGATTTGAAGCCATCGCACAAACACCCAATTTATAATATGAAGGAGACGGAATTAGAGCACGGGAATAGGTTTATTCGATTAAGAACGAAAACGTGGTCCGGGATATCCAAAAACAAAATCAAGTTCGATTTTGATGCGACATGTTCCACTGCTCGGCCAGTTTTCAACTTCTTGGAGGTCTGAAGACACTGCAAGAAATAGGAGACGCTCTTCGTTACAATGGTGTGGTCTAATCGCAAAACGTACTTAGGGTCGTTAGCATTTTTTTTCGTTTGCCGCGGTCTCAAATGCACCACGAGATTTTTCTCTTGGCCATAAACAAAAAACTAGACACTGCACGAAAAATCTAAGAACAGTTTTGCAATCGTCGGCTCGTGCACATTATATTTTCTCACTAGCAAGTACTTTACTTTTCCTTTTACCTCCAGCATGAGGCATCTTACAGCCTTCGAAAAAAATGCGTATGATACGTGCACACGACTATTTTCCGACGAAGCTCACAACAGGTGCGACCCCGAGAGACGAGTTGTACGCCAGCGTGTTGCTGCTTGTCTTGCGGTCACAGATGATATGGTAAAGCGCACGGTGGCTCACTGGAACATGCACCACGACGAGACTTTCACCGCGTCTAGCGAGCCATGCGGCTGTCCTCCGAGGTCAGAGGCGGAACAACTTCACGGTATTATATCGGGCATTATAAATGACAACAATTTATCGATGAAGTCGGTTACCTTCAATATCGTGGCTCCCGAGGTAAAACAAAATAACAGGTAAAGTTATTCCGGCACGTACAATGCGTGATGTGCTACAACGGATGGAGGTGAGCTACATCTGGGGTCGTTCGCGGGATCCACGAGCCGACTCGGAAGGTAACGTTGCTTTTAGGAATGCTTACTTGCAAAACAAAATTCAAACTTAAATGCTCGTAACTTTCTTAAGCTACCTGAGATTTACTTAGATGAAAGTTACTGTAACGTTAATCATGTTGCGGGGTCGACATGGCTGCTCAAGAATTCTCCACGGTACACGGCTAGCGGCAGAGGTCAACGTTATTGTATTGTGGGAGCTGGCAATGTGCTAGTGAAGGACGGCAAGCTACATGCAGAATGGGTGTCAAATTCGGTCGAGTTTTGGCCATCCCACTTTAAGGCAAACGACAGTGACTATCACGGTAATTTTAGTGGTGACCTGTTTATCAAGTGGTTCGAAGGGTTATGCGCTGTACTCGAGCTTGTATATGGACGGTGCCTCTTACCACAAGGTCCGAACCAATGCCCCCGCCAAGCACCGCACTCATGGCAGACCTGAAAGCTTGGCTGCGCAGCCAAGGCTACACCGCACCAGGTTACTGTACGCGAAAATAATTACGAGCTGTCATTGCTCAGGTAAGACGAACTTTTGGAAAATAGTGAGGACTATTCTGACTTTTGTGTATGCAATGTTAGGTGCGCCCAAGTCCTATTCACGAGGCGGTCGTGATAGCCCGTAAACACCACCATGAAGTGCTCTACACGCCCCCATATCATCCTGAGCTGCAATCCATTGAGGTGATATGGGGGGCATTAAAGAATCACATCTCAATCAATCCAACCAACTCTCTCGACGAGCTGGGCGCCATGATCGACGAGGGTCTAGCGGCAATCAACAAGAAAGACTGGATTGGTTCATATAAAAGGTCCAGCAGCAAGAACGCGCTTACTTCGATCACACACTAGGCGCCCGACCGCAGTTAGTTCCCGCGCCAACGCGCGAGGAGATTAGCGTTTTAGCTGTTGAGCCTAGCGCTGAAGAAAATACCACAGATTACGAGATTGCGTTTTGAATATATGGTTTTTACGCTTATGCAGTACTTAGGTTTTTGTCCTGGGGATGTAGCTCAAATGGTAGAGCGCTCGCCACTTTTGCCTTTTCACATCTTAAGCTCAAGTCGTCTTATCTTCCTGTCAAGCTTCGCCTCTTGGAGTCTAGTGCTTCGCAGACGGTGTCGCTGCGCTAACCGAGGAAAAGTGTCTTCGACGACTTGAGCTTAAGATGTGAAAAGGCAAAGTGAGGTCTTTCATTTCTCTGTTAGTGGTGTTGCGTTGGCACTGAGGGGAACACGCCCAGTGGAAACCCTTCTTGGTCTTTGTAGTCACTGCAGGCTACTTCAAGTAGCAGGGACACGACCTTGAGCTTCAGGGCGACGTCGCGTCCCCAATCTCTTTGGTCTCCAGTATCCCCGTGACCACGGCCTCAATCACACCCTTCACTCCTTCTCCTTCTTGCACTTCAACCTCAACTTACTGTCACAAGCAGTTCTCATACACTCGAGTGCAGCAGCACTCTCGCAGTCACTATACTCAAGCTGCTCCAACTGAAGTGACCTTCTCGTTCAACCATTGCTCCCTCATAGTTCTCGGCAGCCCGCTCGCACACCTAGCCGAGCACGGTCGAATTCCAGAGCTCCAACGGGTAGAACCTCGTACTCCCACTTCACTTCACGTAGCTGCACCTCAATACATCATGTAGCGTGAATGCGAACCTTCAGCATCATGCTGGTCGCCGTCGACTCCTATGGTGCAGACCCATCAGCCGCCATGTCGACGTCCATGTCTGTGTCGGTTTTCGCCGTCACTTCATGCACCACGTGGCGCATTGCCAACCAGGCTTCTGGAATGTCCACTACACTCAAACCCTCACGTATTTCCGCAAAACGCGTAGGCCCCAAAGCTTTCGTAAAGATATCTGCAAGATTGTCCGTTGTCGGGACGTACTCAATCTGCAGTCTTCCTTGCTCTACGCGCTCCGCGACGTAGCGGATGATCTTGGCATAGTTGCGCAGGCGCTCCGAGTTGCCGTTGTTCTCGATCGCTTTTAGCGCACTCTGGTTGTCGCAGCAGAGAGATGTTTTGGTCATCATCTTGACGCCCAACTCCTGCAGCAGGTCTTGTGACCACAGCACCACTTCCGCGCACGCATACGCTGCCAGCAGCTCCGAGCTGCACGTATTCGTCGTCACGTTGTCCTGCTTCTTGCTTCTCCCGTGAAAAGCACATATGTTCAATTTTAACACGAAGCCAGTCACTGACTTGCTGGTTCTGGGCAGCGTGCGTGATCAGCATCAGCGTATGCTTCCAGTTTGACCGGCCCTTCATGAGCCTCAGCGTACGCTTTCGATTTGACCGGCGCCTAGTTTGACCGGCCCTTCATGAGCCTCAGCGTACGCTTCCGATTTGACCGGCGCTTAATGAGCCCGGGCAAACTGGAAGCATACGCTGATGCTAATCACGCACGCTGCCCAGAACCAGCAAGTCAGTGACTGGCTTCGTGTTAAAATTGAACATATGTGCTTTTCACGGGAGAAGCAAGAAGCAGGACAACGTGACGACGAATACGTGCAGCTCGGAGCTGCTGGCAGCGTATGCGTGCGCGGAAGTGGTACTGTGGTCACAAGACCTGCTGCAGGAGTTGGGCGTCAAGATGATGACCAAAACATCTCTCTGCTGCGACAACCAGAGTGCGCTA
This sequence comes from Phytophthora quercina, assembly GCA_014706105.1. Lineage (NCBI taxonomy): Eukaryota > Oomycota > Peronosporomycetes > Peronosporales > Peronosporaceae > Phytophthora > Phytophthora quercina. Next base: position 950,355 of record JACBOW010000001.1, on the reverse strand, counting down.
AAAGCGATCGAGAACAACGGCAACTCGGAGCGCCTGCGCAACTATGCCAAGATCATCCGCTACGTCGCGGAGCGCGTAGAGCAAGGAAGACTGCAGATTGAGTACGTCCCGACAACGGACAATCTTGCAGATATCTTTACGAAAGCTTTGGGGCCTACGCGTTTTGCGGAAATACGTGAGGGTTTGAGTGTAGAGGACATTCCAGAAGCCTGGTTGGCAATGCGCCACGTGGTGCATGAAGTGACGGCGAAAACCGACACAGACATGGACGTCGACATGGCGGCTGATGGGTCTGCACCATAGGAGTCGACGGCGACCAGCATGATGCTGAAGGTTCGCATTCACGCTACATGATGTATTGAGGTGCAGCTACGCGAAGTGAAGTGGGAGTACGAGGTTCTACCCGTTGGAGCTCTGCAATTCGATGATATTGAATATTACGATCTACGACAGGGTTACCTTTGTAACTTTGATACACTCACCCCGCCTCCGAAGAAGGCGTCGTCGGGGAGCTTCGTCTCGTGTAGCTTCGACCTCGACTCGACCGCATTGGCGTCCTTGCAGTCCTTGTATAAAACATGAAAGCTTGGATAATATCTTGCCGACGTCCACTCGAAACCGCCTTTCCACCATATGTCCAGCATAGGGTCTGATATAGCCTCGATTTGTTTTGGGATTTCAGCGGAGTTACGTTTTCGTTCAAGTATAGTGCGTAAACGGCTACAAACCCTGAAGCTTTCAAAAAGATCACTTAAGAGAGAAAGCACGGAGCTCTCTTTAAAAAAATTGCGGCGATCGTACACTTGGTTGCGAAGATACAATACCCAAAGTTTGGTGGTGCAGTTTATCTCGGCAGGACAATACCGGGGTATACTCCGCTATTTCCGATTTCTGTGCATGGAACACCCCAAGACACCTCGCCCAACCTGAGGCCACCCCGACAGCAGCAACATATGAATGACGAAGACATGGAATGCAGCAACAGCAGAAGCAGTTCCAAGAATTCACGGAGCAACAATCTATCTTTCAGCATGACATTTTTAATCAGCGGTTGTGTGTGCCGTGTCAAAAGCATAAAGCCGTTCCTTCTAAGTTCTATGGACGGCCAACGAGGATCTAGAGCTGTGGCTGTTCGTCATAAAGGACACCTAGGCGACTATCACGTCGAGTGAGACAGCTGTGACTCTCGGTTTGCCGACATGGTTGTCCCTTTTTTGGGCCGGACGCCTTGGCATGGCACCGTGAGTTCAAGAACATTGGCGATCGACCGCGGACTTGGTTCCTGTTCAAACAGCAGATCCGCGTTCGTTTTTGAGAGAGCAATTGTAATCTAATTCGCTCTCAAAGTTGCACGACCTTAAAGTCTCTGGTACGCAACATCAGTACACCTTAAAGTATATGTTGCTGCTCTTACAGTCTTCTCCCGAACTACCCGAAATGGTGAAACGCTGGCTGTAAAAGCAGAAATTGCGTGCCGATACATCAAGCCATATCTCGCTGTACATTGACACAGGGCGGGTGAGCACCTTTTGGATCGCTGGTGAGGTGTATAACACGACGATGCCTTTGGGGCGTCCGAAAGTATATAGCCCTTCGGATAAAATATCCAAAGGTCAACAACCTCCTAGAGTTTCGAGGTAGTCAGATCTCCGAAAGAAGTACTAGGTACTCCGACGGAGTTGGCGTGTGACCTTGTGTATCCTCTTGGGTGTGAACGTGATCTCGCCAATTGAGTTGTTCGTATACGTAATATGAATCCGGATGCAGAGAGCGAACGTTACTTCCGAAACGCCGTCTACACTGCTGGGGGTTAGAAGACAAGTCTTCACAGATGACATTCGTGGCTTCTTCCTCTTGTCGGTCTTGACAGCACTCTTGGGAGCACTGAGGAACCCAAAAGCACTTGCGCTCTTCTTGGCAAAACGAACTCTCTCGTTATGTTTGTTAGTTTGTCTGCTAGACGTGTCGACTAGCGATCTCTCTGAAATCACTACTTCATCTTGGTTTCACTATAGGTCTCGGAGCCGTAATCGTCGGCGGGAGTGTTTGCACATCAGTGGTATCCGGAGAATTCTTGGAAGGTTCTTCACTGGCTCTCGTGCACGACCGATCCTGTCGGTCGTCGTGGTCGGTCGTTAACATATGGTCTTGAGTATGCTTGGAATTTGGAATGGCTTTGTGGGTACAAATCAGTAGGACTCTGGATGCATTGCTGTTGGGCTCTGAATGCACTGTCTGGATGTAGTCTGGCATCGGGAAGGTATGTCGAAAGGTACGTCCGAAAGGTGCACCATCTGGAAACCGGATGCACTTCGACTTCTGGATGCACTTGGACTGCATTTGGATGTACTTGGACTGCTTTCGGGTATAGGTTCACACGTGACGTCCGTAGGAACGTACTACTTGCGCAGTAGCATGTCGTACAACCATTTTTCTGTGAGTCACTTCGTCACAGCATTCCTATGACGCTGCAGCAGACTGTCGATCACGCACAGCGCTTTGACGATGCTCGTGCTGAGGACACCCGCCAGTCAGACAAATTCCATAAAAACAAGAATCAGAATCAGAAGGGTTCGGGATCAACAAGTCCAACCCCTGAAAGAGCAACCCTTCCTCCGGGACTGGCACAGCCAAACTGTCAGGTTTCGTGTCAACTTGCCGCGCATGCGGCGTGGTTGGCCACACCGCTCCTGTGTGCCCTGACCGGCAGCAGGGTGGTGGTGGTGGTGGCAACCAAAAAAGCTAGACATCTCGACGGGCTGGCGCCCCGCCGATATTGACGCTGCAGCTGGTTGCCATTCGACTGTACGGCGTCAATCCAGTGATCGGTTCCTAACTACGACTCAGAGCTTCAATTAAGGCAATGAGGAAGCAGTTATCAGATCGGCTACAACCAATATGTATGACTACTTGGAGCAGCAAGATCACGTGGGTGATCAAGCAGCCTCCGCCTTTATCGGCAACGGCGCGTCATTTAATGTCAAATCACCACATTTCGCAAAATCGCTGAATCTGCTTGTGCGCGACTACGCCAAGTCGTTAATACTTCGGCTCGGAAGCGGTTCGACCAACGTTTTACCTCGTCGCGTTTCTAAACTATCATTTGCATTAGAAGAATTCTGACATATCATACGAAAGCCCTCGTATTAGAGATTCCCGATGGCAAGGATACCCTGATGGGTTGCCTTGCTCGTCGAAAACAACCCCGACATTGACTGGAGGTTGAAGCACGTGGTCCCTCGCTCTTCACTGTCGGTGCCTCTTGGCTTTTGCCTGCGTGTTCGGCCAGCACCAGCCTCCCGTGCGGGTGGACGCCGCTGCCGTACTCCAATTGTATCAGAGGAGGAAGCATTGGCAAATTATCACTATCAGCGCGGCCACCGCACAGCTAACATTACAACTCGGCTAGTCCGCACCCGTGGCTTAAAGCGGCCGCTTCGGGAACTCGACAACGAATATGGATTTTTATCAACCCTGGCGAACCGGTTAGTAAGTCTGAGGCACTGGAGACGTCACTAGCTTATAAACGGGTCAGCCAATTCCGTCATTCTGTGTTCCGCTCACGTTTGCCTGCTGTACCACCCACACGCGCCCCAGGAAAACACGAGGCATTTCGAAGGTGGACCCGTGAAATGCTTGCTGCGAAAAGTGTTAGGCCGTCAACCTCGCCCTTCTGCGCTCCTACATTCTGCGTGAGAAATAGCAACGGGGAATGGCGCATAGTACAGGATTTCCGTGATATTAACTCAAAAATTCGAGTCCCAGCGAACCATTTCCCAAGAAAGGACGACATCTTCCGCGCGATGGCGCGCGGATGTCTGTTCTCGGTAATGGATCTCCTCTGGGGGTTCTTTCAGGTCAAACTCCAAGAGACGTCGATCCCATTTACAGCATTCTCCACACCGGATGGGCTATTTGAATACTTGGTCACACCGATGGGAATCTCAAGTAGCCCATCGTCTTTCAACCGACTGGTACAGTCGATCGTTTCTGACCTGCAAGATCGTTGCCAGACTTACGTTGATGATCGGTTTGTCTTTCGACTCAACTGAGGAGCATCTCACAGCCTTGAAAAAGGTGTTGATCCACTCCTGTATTTTCAACCTTTCTCCACGGCCTCTCGTCAGCTTTGCCTGACCAACAATAAAAGTGCTGGATCTTAGGCTGTACTTGGAGCGGACTTTATGATTCCGGTTGGAACACGGCTAGATTTATTCCAAGCTACGGCACAGCGATTGTGCCGTTGATCAAGGCACAGAGTACTGAAGACGACGGCGCTGAAGTTATGCACGTCACGGGTGGTCCTACCGAGAACTTACACATTCAGTAAGGCGAATGGACCGAGTTTCGATTGCAGAAGAATCGACCGGCAACTGGCACACATGACCTATGGATACAGAGGACAGCAGCGTTAGTCCCAACGATTACCCGATTCCGACGTGGCCAACCCGACCGAATTCGGCTTACCACAGCACAGATAAGGTGGCATATTACCCTGTACATCTGTATATGGTGGTCTGGGTACCAAGAGGGTGCATGCCACGAAGAGTGAAGTACGTCCCCGTCAACTCACGGAAGTACGAAGAATGTCAAGTACTAGCCTATGCTGTGGCACGGTCGAGAGTGCACGTTGTACAACGTGTGGCTGGCTAGCCAGCCCTCGACCGTTGAACGACGGCCGCATACTATGCCCACCGGAATACTGAGTCGGCCTCACGATAACTCCAGCAGTGGTGTAGCAGAACATGGCACCGACAGTTCGTCGGTGGGCGATGACCCTGTGTTGGCTATTGCTGGAAGTGAAGTTGTAAGCCCCGGTGATGCTGCAGAAACAGGGGTGATCACCGCTGATAACCCAGCGACGAACACGATGTCAGAGGTAGAACGTCGACGGCCGAGCTGTATGCTGATGCAAGCGGCGCTGCTGAAAAGAAACGGACGATGATCTGCTGTGGAGGCTGAACGTCACCTGAAGCAGCTATCGCCGAGCTGGTGTGTACGCTCGTGTCAGTGATGCGCGTGCCTACCTCTGAAGGCAGAGAAGATGCAGTTGATGGTGATTGCGCAGAGCACGCCGCCAACGAGATCTCGATGGAGGACTACACTCAAGAACTTGCGTTCCTACCCGACTTAACGGAGCCGTCGGTCACAGAGTTGGGTTACTCGGCGCCAAATGGTCGCAACAAGAAGTTAAGTGAGAAGCAACAGCGGCGCCTGGTGGATGCATTGAAACGACACGAACGAATTATGATCTCGAGTAGTAACGTGCTGCCACCACCACCTTACCGTGTGGTGGGCGATATCGACGTCCCAGGGCACTCACCAATCAAACAGAGAGCTCGTCGAATATCACTCAGGCACCTACAGAAGCTCTATGAGCTTCTCAAACGGCTACTGAAGGCAGGACTCGTTGCCTTCTCGGACTGTCCGTGGGCATCGCCGATTGTGATTGTGCTAAAACAAAAAACGGGAAAGGTATTCGATTGTGCATTGATTACAAGATGGTGAATGCAATCACCGCAATCGTGGAATATGCTATGCCGCTAGTCGACGAACTGTTGATTGAGTTGTAATGCTACCTGCGGTTCTGCTTGACGCAGCCAGTGGGTTCTGGGCTATCATGATGACTCTACGGTCGTGAAAATTCTCAGCGTTAGTCTGCACACTGGGGCACTTCGAATGGATTCGAATGCCGTTCGGCCTCAAGAATGCACACATGATCTACCAACGCATGATTGGTAACGCGCTTTTAGGAGGGCGTAGCTGTCGGCGAGACCACGGAGCGACGTCTTCGCCTGCATAGTCGCGTGATTGCCGGTACGCTGGGATCCACTAGTCACGAGGTATGGTTGTCTCTGGAAGTAGGATGAACTCTTGATCAGACAGCAGTGAGTTAGCATCACTCCCACTGCTGCCAGAGTCAGCGTCGTCATCGTTGCCATTCGCGTCGTTGTCACTGCCATTGCCGTTGCCGCTACTGCTACAACTTTCGCTACTGCCGTCGTCATCACTGTGATCAGACCCTCCGTCAGGAGGAGTTGATAGGATTGGTTGTGGCCCTGGGGGACCACCACTCCCGTCATCTTCCGAGCTGGATGAGCGATCGAGTTGGATGGGCTGAGCTGACGTGCTACCGGAAGTGGAAGGCGTGCCTGGGGTGCCGGTCTGCGGTGGTGGGGCTGAGTTGCGGCGCTGGTCGGAGCGTGATTGAACGAGAGCTGCGACCGTGTCGTCGTTACTAGACGAAGAAGTGGGAATCGTGAGCCGGGAACGTCGCTGCTGTTTGCGCGCGGGAGACCCTCTGTCTGGGGGCGACCTACCAGGTCGACGTTTAGCCGGAGTAGTCTTGCGCGGACTCGTCGGTCCGGTGACCGTAGACGTTGCTAGTGATTTTCGCTGGGGTGTCTGCTGAAGAGTCGATTGTGACGCCTTTTGAGCAGGCACTGGTGGTGATTTCCGTTGTGGCGTCTTCTGAGCGGATGCAGGTGGTGGCAGCCGTCGGGGTGTCTTCTGAGGAGTTTGTTGAGTGGCTGATGGAGTTGGGACAGAGCATCAGCGAAGTCAAGCCGGCCAGCTGTGTCTGGGTACGCCTACGTTCAGCTATGAGCTGATCACGTTCACTCTCAGCGTCGGCTTGGAGTTTCTGCGCGGCCTCCAGTCCCGATTGGAGCCGCGCATTCTCAGTTTGCGGGTCCTGCACGGCGGGTCTTGCGGTTTCGAGATCGTAGCCCGGCCACGGCTGATCGAGATGCAGCCACTTGCGAGTTTGTGAAGAAACAGCAGAGAGGAAAACAAGATGTGAGCGGAGAGCCTCGTGACGTGAACACGAAGTACTTACTGGTGTATGACAGAGAGGCGGGAGCCCGATCACGTTCACCCTGAATGCGTTGAAGGATAGTGGATTCCTGTTGGCGGGCTCTGGCGGAATTGGCCAGCAAACCCTGCAACCGATCACGCTCTTGGAGGGCTTGATCCAGGATGCGCTGGGAGCGCGTCTGCTCTTGGGAGAGATCCATCTGCTGGTCGGAAATCTTCCGCTGAGGAATGGCAACCTGATGGCGGAGCCGACTTGATGCACGTTCCAGCGCGTCGTGAGAAGCTCTCTGTACGTGATTGGAGGTTTGGGCGGACGGTAACTCCCGAAGTAAATTGTCACGATCGGCAGTGACCGTGTCCAAGTCGGTCTGTAAAGCTGCTTCAGCGGCAGGGTCATTGGGTGCAGCGGTAGCCGCAGCCTGAATCTCAGTCTGAGCTACGGCCAATTGCCGTTTGAGATCAGAAATCTGGTCGTGGAACGCGGCAACCGCGTCGGCGTGGACCTGGTTCCGGACGCGGAGCTGATCGCGTAGGTTTTCCACCTCGCGGCGGTCACCTTCGAACTCCTCCAGAGCGTCGTGCCTGTCAGCGAGGTTTTACTACAATTATTGCAATAATTGTTGGTAAACCCATGCACTATGCTATATTGTGCTGCGGGATGCGGAGTAAAACCAAGCATATATGCATGTTTTACATTTTACTATGGAAATTGAAGAATACAAATTCCAAGTATAAAATTGGCAGCATTCGGGTTAAGGGTCGGATCCGGTATAACTTCGCTAGACCAATACAAACAGAAGATTATGAGTAATTCCAATTGATTATAATTATGGCTATCTACATATACTAATAAAATGACGAGCTTCTTGAAAATCGGCAATACCAATCTAATCCAGAATGGATACAATTCCACCTGGGAGTACTCGTTTCCTGGTTCGGCTGCTGACTTCCGCGATGTTGTTTGCGCTATTCAATCGACTACGATGTATAACAGTGAGTATAATATTGATGTCATGCAGTTCCAAAATACCACCTTCAAAATTGAAATTCCCACTGCAAATACTACTTCTACCATTAGCGTCAACCTTCCTGATGGTATTTATGCATACGCTGACATCAACCGATCCATCCAGACTGCGCTCGTAAATGCTGGCGCGTATTTGATCGATTCATTCTGGAAACAACGTATTTTATCTGAGAGTTAGTGGGAACAGTGTGTATTACGCCTGTCAAATTGACTTCTCTCCAACGCCGTCGAGTCTTCCAGCTGGATATTCAAGACCAGCCACGGGTCTATATTGTACAATTGGTACTGGTTTGCCTACGACCACTCGCGTATCTCGTTTGATTATTGATAACGTTGAGTTTGGAAAAGTGGTAGGTTTTGCTGCAGGTACGTACCCATTGGCTCCAGCGACAGTAGCCAGTGCCCTACTATCGAATATTATTCCTCAGGTCCACCCTACGAGTCCGTACATTGTTCTTTGCGATTTGATCAAAAATGAGTATGTTGCATCTGGCGATATTGTTAGTGCATTTGATATTGGTGATGCCGAAATTGGTCAGCTAATCGCATACAAACCCAGTCAGTATGCGTGGATGAACTGCCACAATGGTTCTCAGCAACAATTACTATTAGCATCTACAACCAAAACGACAAAAAGGTCATCTTCCGCGATACTTCGGTCTCGATCATGGTCCTGCTGCGACCACAAAAATAAGTTTGGTGATGCTACTTTTTTCTTACAAACGGAAGGATCCACCCTTCTTTCGCATAGCACGAATCTTAGCCATATGGTCCTTAGCCTCCTGGGAACCCTTAGCATTTTTTCTACCCGTCTTCACTGGTACTCCAATACCGTACCGACGACGCACTCCACCTCGAATAGACTTGATGAGATTTTCATGCTCGGGCTTGGTTGCCTAGGAAAGAAGAAACTTCTCACCAGCATCGACTGCATCTGTTAGAGCACCCTTACGCTTAGCGTATGAAAGAGCACGTTTTGCTCCCTTCTTCACATCTGCAACTGATATACGCCCTCCTTCCTTATCCGTATCGCTATCAGAATCATAAACTCCGATGCCTGTCATAGAACGAGTGGCGGCTCGTGCTGGGACAGCTGCTTGAGGGACGCTTAGAGCTGTAGCAAGGGCTGGTACAGTCGCGTCTGCAGCCTTGGAAAGTAAGCCAGAGTCTTTAGCAAACTTAAATGCTGATTTGATGCCGCCCCAAACCTTGGACCAAATCGAACCTCCTTGCGCCTTCTTGTATCCCATTTTGACTTCGTGTTGGGTAATGTCAAGTCTGACACCACGACCTGCCTTGCCAGCCTTGATAGCCTTCTCATAAGAAGCTGGATGCAAATGAATAATAGAGCCACTACTCTTGAATTCACCAGCCGTCAAACTTAGCTTATCAGTCTTGAAAGCTTTAGTCAGCTTTCGCGGTGAAATATCGCTGGAGATCGATGCTTCATGGTACATGATTAATCTATATCTTCTGAATTAAAGAATAGTTAAATTTAAATCCTTCATCTTATCGAATACTTGTGGTTTATTATATTGCTTGGAATAGAGCCAAATCATGCAAAATGGACCGCAATAATCCCCGTACGTACCTTGGTATTGTTTGGTATTGCATTTGCCGATACTGTACGTTTTTGGAGGACCTTCACCCATACTATCAAAGTAAGCACCATTGTGCACAGCTGTCCAATGCCCTTCGTCAAGACTTGGTAGTCTAAGTAGATTTAAGAATGATACTTTCTCTGGAAGCGGCTTCGTAATCTCACTGGACTCGAATATATCATTCAAACGCACTTCCAATTGCTCAGCGAGTTCAATCAGATCGTGATCACTCGTGATGGATTCGGTAAGTTCAGCCATAATATTTTAATTTAACGAGCAGAAGTATATTAGAAGCCATATAGAATCAACTTTTTGGTCGGGTAGGGGGTAACGTCCTCCCGGTAGACGGCGCCGAGCTGAACCTCGGCGTCGCTCTGCGGGCGTTGGCTTCGGACGGTGCCAATTTCTTGCGGGATGTTGGTGTCTCCCCGGGCAAAGCGGAGGGAGAGCAGGCTGCGGAATCTCACTATGCGGCAGCGTCCGGCTGAAGACCATACTGCGAGCTTTGACACGCGGACTAATGCGGCAAGGCCCAGGAAGACAATTCGAACGCTAGACAAGGCAAAGGAGCGAGGCGCGCTCCTCTCAAGACTCTAATCGACCGAAGATGTTCACGGTGTCGGATCGAGAACGCGAGGACGAGAAAAGAAACCACGGATCCAGGCGCAAGGTTCCAGCCCCGCTGTTTGTCTGCCATGTGTGCCGGGAGTTGAGTCTGTGCACGGAGGTTTGAAGTTGGAAATTGCCTGACCCGCGATGGCTTCAGACCGAGGCCTAACGGGGATGAACTTTTGGGTGAAACCCGGTTCAGGCCTCGGATTGGTCGAGGGCTCAAGATTACATTCCCCGCGTTTTAGTGCCAGTAAATCCCGTAGTGACGACGGAGGCTCGGTCGGTCCTAATACAAACCCGACCGTAGTCTCCAAAGTCAGTGTAGTAAGAATTTTGGACCTCTGAGTATGGACCGTAATCAGCCGAGGGGTCGATCCGTACTTATTTGGGTTGTCAGCTGGCGATTAGATGAGGGCTCGTTTCACACTTGGTATTTGTATGGAGATATAGGATTAGCTATAGAGGGACCTCAGAGCCTCTAATCACTAATTCAGAGCATAATTTTCCCCCTAAGCATCAAGGGTCAAGTCCGTCTACGGTAAGTCTAGCTAACTTAACCGTAGGGCCAGGATACACTCTGTTTAGTAGGGTTATGTCTGCCGGTGAGCTTAAGGTGCATTGACCGAGAGTTCATTCTGGTAAGGCCAAGAAGAGAGTGTTGGCCGTGTGTTAGGAGGTAATTGAGACCTCGCTGTACATTTATTAGGTGAGTCCGAGGGCTCCCTACCGTATTTGACCTACCGCCGAGGGTTTCCTTCGGCACCCCTGTTAAAGGCCTTGACCGGCCCGGTACCCTTCCTTTCTGAGGGACTACAGAGGGTTAAGTGCGAAAGCGTACAAACTATCACCTCCTAGCCTTCGCTCGTGGCTAGTGAGAGATTACTAAGGGGTAAGCTTACCTGACCAACAGCACACAGAGGCACAGTCAGCCCGGTGCACAGGGGTCGTTCCAGGTCTTCAGGTTCGAACCCAATAAAGCTCGTCGACCTTAGCGGGAAGATGAGTGTTGTTGGTACGGCTCTGTCCTGTTAGGACAGAGGACTTGCGTTGGGTTCCTCCACGACAGAGGACTATAAAGATACGCAGAATCACTGGCACAGTTCCCGAGGCGGACGGGCGGCGGAGCCAAGATCGCTTGAGGTTGATGAAGAGGATGGGGAAGGATGGCGGCTCTTCCATCGCTGGACGAGGTGGAGTGAGGGGGCGAGAAAATCCACACATCCTGATGTATGCGGGAGGTGTACCAGTATTGTACTCAGTACGATATCGTGTGTGCCACACCAATTTTGTTGCTAACTATAGTTATACAGATCCTAGGAGCAGCGTAATGGTTACGCGAACACGTAAACCATGACATGACATAGATTCAACGATGAGTGAAACTCAACTATCTGGTCAGTATTTGTACCAGAGCTCGCTCAAAAACGATCCGGAGATTAAGGTATCTTCCAGCAAGCGTGTGCCGTTTGTTATCGATCTTAAGCAAGGTTCGTACCAGAACGGTGTTATCACTATCGATGCTACAGTACAGCTGAATGTCTCTGAAGGAATTGCAAGCCTCCGCGATGAGTACATCGTGCTCCCATACAAAGTTTCAATGAAGAACGGCGCCATTGCTCAAACCGCTGCAGCCAATCGCTTCTGTGCTACGCTGAAGTGTGGCAACTGGAATGTCATTGACAGCTTGTCCCTGGAACTTAATGGAAATACCATTTTCTCCATGGCTGACTGCAAGCTCTTCTGGAACAATGTTCGTGCCCAAACTGGCTACATCCCCCAATACGTTGAAAAGCACAGTGCTGAGTATTTCCTTTTCCCTGATGCTGCTCAATCCATCTCGTACAGATCCGGATCTGCTTCCACTAATGGAGACGGCTACACTAATAATGCTGCGTTCTCGTCGACTTTCACCACGTCGGCCCCTCCTTCTGGAGCGACTATCCCTAATGATGGTTTCGTAAAGCGTCCACTGACAAACCCTCCCAGGGCTGGTGCTGAGTTCTCGTCGAGCTGGCCGTCAGTAGGTGGCGTTGCTGCTTCTACCACGATCTCTAACCAAATGTCGCGCTGCGCCTTCGTTGCTGGTGCAGCAGCTGCGAACGCGAGTATGGGCACGTGGAATTACATGCTGAAGATCAAACTGACCGGTCTGCACCCCATTTCCCGTGAATTTGATTTGATGGCTAATCCACAGATTCGTCTTCGATTCCGTGCTAACCAGGGTACTTCCGTTGTTTCCGTAGATGCTTCTAAGGGTATGTCTCTAACTTCTACTACTCTTTCTTCGGGTAATACATGCCCAGTCATGATTGCTGCCTCATCCACTGGTAATCCGATGGCAAGTGTTCTCGCTGCCTCAGTTGGTTTCAGTGTTGCTTGGAGTGCTGTTGTCAACTCGCTTGAGCCAACCATTGACGGTACCTACAGTACCTGCCTTTCACTGCGGCACGCTTATATGTACCTTTTGTTCACCTTGACAATCCTCAGGCTGCCTTTCCTTCTTCATACACTGTACGAAGAAGGAAAGATAACCTGAGGACCTGTACAGTACAGGACATGGGGGAAATAAGATCAGTCCATTCAAATGTTAGGCCTCGGACTCGAAGAGTCAGATCGATGTGCATTGGCACGCGTAGGCGGCGCCGGCCCGAGAGATGGATCGTAGAGGCCAGCTCCCAAATATGAGGGCGTATTTGCATGGACTGATGGTTGAGCCTATAGGGCAGCAAGAAGCATAGAGTGAGATCTAACGAGTCAGGGATACTCACATGGCTCCCTTATTGGTAGTGCTGTGTCGAGCGAGCGGCTCGCTGCCTTGCTCGGGCTTCCGTGACCGTGTAGCGTACCGCGCGATGACCCTGTTGAGTGCGAGCTGCATTTGATCGAGCCCCGGTGGTTAGTGGTGGTCGAAGTCCGGCCGGTCGTGGAGGACCTTGTCGAAGGTGAGCCGTGCGGTGGCTCCAGGAACCGACGTGCTGCACTGTTCCACCGCCGTGTCGGACGAACCCTTGTCCACCCCGCGATTGCCAGCGTCGTTTAGCTTTCGGCGTGTTGAGTGGCGGACTGTCGAGGGAGAGCGAGCAGCCCCCAAGTAGAAAAGCGAGCGCGACCGAAGGCGGCGGGCGCCGATCGAAGCCGTTGACGAAGCTTGGTTGGTCGCGCCGTTGCCGAAGAGCAAATGAGCTCTGGATGGACTGGTGTTCTCTAAATTTAGCTAGCGATGGGAAAACCTAACCGCCCGGAAACGGCATACTACAGCTCCGTGTGTTGGGTAGGATACCATGGCGCGTACACATGCACACAGGTTTCTGGGCGAGGACGCTTGATGACCTTCCCTTCAGGAAACCTCTTTTTTCCCGTCGCCTTTAGCTCCTTGGAAAATCCCAATCTCCAAGCCTGTCAAGAAGGTGCGCTACAATGACTGTTATGCCCAGTGGTTCTACCAGCGCGCTGGTACTGGTAATTCGTCGACGCAGCTAAATGCTGCTTTCGATCTCCAACTGTCAGCTAGTGTCAAGAATGCTAAGTACGTAGTACCGCTGCCTTTTACTGAACAGACTAATAACTTTGCTAGTACTGGTGTATAGGAATTCCAAAGCCCCTTCGACAGTGCCCCGTGGACTGGTCAACCTGGCCCGTCGATTCGCAACGTCAATGTCCGCATTGGGTCGTCTCAGGTATTTGACATCAGCCATGACTATGATTTCCACCACTTTACTAATGAGATTGCTAAGATTGGCGCAATCAACGGTGATCTAACTCCTGAACTTGTCAACGGTATACTCGATTACCAAACCTCGTCTCTATCCAACCGTATGTTCATTGCTGATGTCTGACTGAACGTGATATACCACAAGCCATTCAGGTTCAGGATGTAAATATGCTTGTACTTGTAATTAGTGAGCAGAGCTAAGCTATGACCGACTCACAGGTGAAGTACTCGAATTTAGCACTGCGTAAGCTAATAATTTAATATAATCTTAATAAATTCTCTTGGGTATCATATAGATATCATGTCCTCAACCATTTCATTCGGCAAGCACAATGCTCCACCATTCAGGAGGTATTTGATAAGGGTCCCAGCTACTGTCGCTGCCTTTGTAATCAAAAGATGTTGATTGAAGATCCTGATCCTGATATTGCTAAATTTCTTGCGAGCAAGTTCGCAAATGGATCCGATGACGGATCGTACCTTCTCAATTTTGGTAAGTACAAGGGCAAGTCAGTAAATCAAGTGTTTGCGCTTGATAAACAATATTTACAGTGGCTACGTGCTTCCAAGTTTTCTGCTGAAAAGGCACCAAAGCTGTGTGCTGCTATTGATGAGTTGCTTGAAAACTAACCGATCGAATTTTTTTGTAATTTAATTTTAATTTTTAATACAGGCTGTAGCTAATTGGCCTACCTATAACTTATGTGGTTAGCCGTTATGCAACGGATGCCTCCTCACGCTCTCAGCTGGTCAAGGTCGTTAGAAATAGCTCCTCCCGCTTAGAAATGCACGAAACCTATTCTCCTTCTAAAATAATGCTAAAAAAAACTGCCTGTGTAATGTGCCGGTATATACTACTCACGTCTAAGTCGATTCATGGCGGCATGCACTAAAGCTAAATCCACTTTAACCCTTTCGCGAGCATGTAGGGATTAGTATAGTATACAACCTCCAGTCAATTCCAACTAAAACGGCGCCTTTTGCGCCCTTTTAGGTAATAATGTACTACAGGCGTCATCTTCAAATCCAGCGAGGTGCAGTCGGGCTGCTGGTGCTGTGCGCGCAAAGGGCGCATTTTGCGCCTATTTAGATACGTCGAGGATTGGCTAAAATGCCAAGCTGTTCCAGTTCCAGTTGCAGTCTCGTCGCTGATTGGTTCGAAAGGAACCGCACATCGTCTTCTTCGTTAAGTAATTTATGAAAAGGTCGACCCGTCACCCCCAACGCACCGCCTCCTCCGTCTATCGCTGGACATCCTGCGTATGCCCAGATACGCCACGTACGTGACCCACCATGTACGTACTTCGTGTACGTCGTTTCCTTTTTAAATGATGCTGATGTTGCTGGTTCTCACGGTGTCTGCTGTCAGTGCTTCGGCTACGCCAAGGACTATCCAGCGGACGCGTCAGCAGACCACGCGGAGACAAGTACTGCTTTGGCGACAACACCAACGTGTACGACACCTGGATGAACAAGTTTGTCGAATGGACAGAGGACTCGCGTACGCAGCTCGCGGAGCACGCGAAGGTGTCCAACGCGATGGACCAGACCAAGTTGGGACTGTTGGAGCGACTGCTACAGTTGCGTATGCGTTGCTGGCGTCGCTGTGCAGCTGCTTATTGTATTGTTTGTGTTTGCGTGGGTCGCTAGGACTGTCTGGTGATATCGATGGCGGCCTTGCCACCGCAGCAGAGCGAGTGCGAGGTCGCAGCACGATGGTGTTCTCGTGGATGGTGGAGTTCTCGCTGCTGGTGTTCCTGGCACTGTTAGAGGGCCACCCACAGGTCGAGGTGGCTCAGTTACAGGTCGTAACGCTGGCCGAGGTGCTCGTGGCGAACGTGGCGCAGTTAGAGGTCGTAGCACCGGTCGAGGTGGCGCTGTTGGTGGGCATAGCTCAGGTCGAGATGGTGCTCGAGGTGGCCGTGGCACAGTTAGAAAGCGTCGAGCTGGCCAAGGTGGTGCTCGTGGTGGACGTGCAGCTGGACGAGGTGGAGGCCGTGATACTCGTGGCGGACAGCATGCGACAACAGTTGGGGGAGTGCTGCCTGCTAGTGGCCAACGTCGGGATGAACGTGCAGTGGCGCGCAGGCTTGTGGCGGCGGGCAGTGATGAGGAGAACGGTACGGCTACGACACTGCATACGTACGACAACACCGTTCACGCTATCGGAGCTCATGGAATTCTTGGGCATCATGTTCTTCATGTCTTTGAACGACGAGGGTGAATATTCAAATTATTGGGGACCGCAGGCTGAGGACCTCATTTTTGGTGGTCGTTCTACTTCGCTGGATGGCATCATGACTCTTACGCGCAACAAACTTCTTTGCCGGTTCCTTTGCTTCAACTCAGCGCCGTCGACACTGGAGAAAGACGCAACAGCACGCATCTGCCCATTGCTAAACTTGCTGAAAGTTATCGGTGGGCTGTATGTGGACGTGTGGAGAGACTGGGCTGTTGACGAAGCAAGTGTGGTATGCCGATCTCGGCAAGGGCGGCATCTCATCGTATACAACCCCATGAAACCAACGGGGGAGTATCATGTTCGCTTGTATATGGTGTGCTGTTCCACTAGTCGGATAGCATTGAACTACAAACTTCATTGCAACCGCAGTGATATCGGTAGTCGCCTTGATGGTGTTGACGGTCAGGATGAAGCACAAGCACTTCGAGAAGAATTCGACAAGGTGTCTAAAATTCGCCAGCACGTGTTAGAAGTTACTCGTCCGTACTTTGGAAGCAATTGTGTCATCAACACAGACAACTATTACACGTCTATCCAGCTCCTCCAAGAACTTCGGCTGAAAGGTCTGTACGGACGCGGAACTATCAGAGCAAATAGCAAGCATTTCCCCAGTCATACGATTCTCCAAAAGGACGATGGATGCTCGCGAGGGGATTTACGCCAGGCAACCTCGATGGATCACAGCATGATTGCCGCATCGTGGTGCGACGGAAATATAGTGAACATGATATCCAATGCTGATGCGTCAACAACTACTACTGTGGAGCGCCTGGTCGAGAACATAGCTCGAGCCTTCAATGCGCCTACATGTATTACTGCATACAACGCGAACATGCAAGGTGTTGACCGCTTAGACCAAATCCGTGGACGCTTCTCGATCGCGGATGGCCACTCTTTCAAGCACTGGCACAAGAAGCTGGCGCTTGCACTGATTGATGTGGCGCGTTCTAATGCTTACTTGACACGGCGTCTGGCACAGGTGGAAGTTTTGGAGCGGGATCCGCATCGAGCGTTCGTGACAATATTGGTTGGTGAGCTGATCAACGGTCAGTGGAGAGATGCTCCTAGTGAAGGAAGCATGATGTATGGTTCAAGTGGAAATACCGAAGCGCACCCGATTCACGTCGGTACGCCGTTGACCCTTGGATCTAATCGGAACGATGAGACGGGAGACTTGACGTGTTCATCGGTTGCATCCAAGCAAATGTTTGCGGAGAAGAATCGGAAACGGAAACGATGCATTGTATGCCGCTGGGAGGGAAAATACCCGACAGACGTTACCAATTACTGCACTACTCATCATGTGTGCCTCTGTGGGGTCGTCCACTCAGAAGCAGTATCTCCGTGGACATGTCCTAATACCAATTGGACCTGCTGGGATAAATTTCATCGGTACTATCTAGCGGCGGATTTGTTCACATCTAAAGGGAATGTACGGCGGCAATCGAAGTTGGCAAATCTGCGTGCCAGCGCAAAATTAGATGGAGCTGGTGTCAGTATCAATACTGTTATGGAGCAGCAAGTAGTATGAGAGTATCACCAGCACCAAACGAATATTCACCAACCCAGCGGCAGTGATTGGCACGAGAACAGCTTGAAATGTGGATTGCGATCATGGTGGCCACGCACAAGTTTGTGAAAACGGCGACCACTTTTAAGTAGAAGTGCGGGTGGAGCGAGTGGGGCACATGCGGGTATTTGGCCTGGGGCTTGCTGCGGCTACACAGAACTACTGTGCGCGGCTGCGGCGTTTGGATACGAGTACGTAGGGTGGCTGTATACAAGGTTGTGAACGGTGTGCATGCCAGTGAGTGGTCGCGCTCAAAGTGGTGAGCGTGCGGTCTGAGCGGGGGTCAAAGTTAGGGAGCACAGCTGCGGTTAATGAGTGTGCGACCGCACACACTGGTGGCGTGCATGTGGCCACCGGATTCAAGTTGGTGTGCGTGGCGGCCGAGTGCAACTGGCTGCGCGCAAGCCGGCGAGCGTCGGCAAGTTGGTGATCGGGGCGACAGCCGCGGACGCGGTTGTCGACGCGTTTCCATTGGCGTAGTATAAGAGCTGCTGACAAACGGTGGTGACATGGTGATATGAATCTACAAGCGTGCACTGACAATTCGTGAGTGCATTTGGTCAATTACGCCGCGCCCTTGTAGAAATAAAGTGGATGAAACAACTTTACCAATGCCTTGGGCAAAACAAAGAGGTAGCAACAACGGCCCGCGCATCGGGCATCCCGCTCAGCTCGTGGGCTACAGCAAGCTTGGCGTCCTCTTCAAAAAGACAAATGGTGGCGAATATTATCGTAGCTTGGCTCGTTGAAACTTGAGATGCCAGGGAAACATATCTCACATCAGCAGCCTTCATGTCCAACTTGGGAAGAAGAGGAAACGTTTTGAGGTGAGCTTGAACACACCCTTGACCGAGGGAGCATTTCGACGCCAATACAGGAGCGACTACTTGTCGGTAGAGCGACTTGAGCGAGGATATTTCCCAACCCCGCCCCAATATCTAGAAACACGTCGTTGTCAGTCACAGGAGCCAACACATATATCATTGTAGCCACGCCGCCCGGAATCACTTCGCCTGCGTTGTCATACGTGCGGCCGGCTTGCTGGCGAACATCACATGCTCCAACATTGCTAAAAAATAGTATCCATTGCAAGTCTAGCGTCGGCCTGGGTTAGTAGACGTCCGTCTAGCCTTGGCAAGCAAACCGTCGGGAGAGGTGTAGGTAACGAACGGCGAGTCGGGGATAGCATGCGCCTCAGTGTGTTACCAGGGAAGAAGCACGGTGGAAAATCTGCCACAGTTTTGCTGTACGTCCGCTTGAGACTAGCGAGTCTCATCTTGAGCTCGCGCGCCGTACGCCTAGTCCTCGCTAACCTTTTCTCCACATAATTCCACGTAATGCGCAAGCCTTCACGCTCAAACTGCAACGCAATTTGAGCGAGAGCTTTGTCCTCCCAGTCAAGGAAGCGTGTGCGCATGGAGGAGAAAATGGCAAGTGGCCAGAAGAAGTATGTATCTTAGCTATTGTATGGTAGTGGGCATAATGCGCCCTTTTACAGGAGGGGTATCAACCGCCTTTTGAGAAGCCCTTTAAAGAGCGCAAAATGCGCCCTTCTACCACGAAAGGGTCTACCGGACCACATCTAAGTCGACTCGTGGCGGCGTGCACCGCTACTAAACCCACTTCAATCTACCGCACTACATCTAGGCGGCGTGTACTACTGGTCACCACGCGAAGTGGCAATTTGTTCTAGCAAGACCGTCCTGAAAGAAACCCAACGCTTCAAATATCATGAGCAAACCGTCATCGGCGACAGCGACACCACCTAGATTATTAATTTGAAAAGTGTTACTTAGCGCCCTACATCATAAATTTCAGAGCTCACCCGCGCGCTCGCGCGGCCTTGTAGTTGAGGTCTTGGATGCCAAAACTGTGCGGGATCGTAATCCAAATAGGGTAGGGTACACTGTAGTGCGGGTGTAGATTCGTGTAGTGATGGCAGTTGTAGCTCGCTTCGTTGAGAAGAACGCGGTATGCGAGATGGCCGCGGCGCTCGTCTCGAGTACTCGCCGGTGTTAGCCGCGAAAATAAAATAAGACACGCGTCAGTGTGGAGAGCAAGAAATTAATATGCAGGGAAAGCGTTGAGCATGTACTGTAAAAAACGGTGATAATGACCCATGGGGTACTGCGTTAGTGCCCCCCTCTTAGGGTGGGGCACTATTTTAATAAAAAAAGGTGGGGCACTAGTAAAGGCATGGGGTACTACCGGATAGTTTGCCTGATTTCCATGATTGATACTTTGATAAAAAGAATACGATTTTAGTATTGTTGTTTCATATCTGATTACGCTTGGTTTTAGTATCGGATAGTAATCAGTGGTACCAAAATAGGAAAATATTCGTTTTTGATATTAAATTGTAATATTTCTTCTGGAGTGGGGCGCTACGCTTACTCCCCAGTCTCGGCCTTATTTATTTTTATTTTTATTTTTTTTGGGGGGGCACTATTGGAGGGAGGGGGGCACAATCACAGAGCATGTATTATTAGCTGAATTTAGTATGTCAACGCCGAAATTCAGGAGTAGTTTTATCATTTTAAATCAATATTGATAGCGTTTTACACGGAGCCGTAGCAATTTACTATAAATTTAAACTCGATATGTTGAGCCGATGACTAAATGTAGTTGCCACCCCTGTTTTCGTATAAATCGCCGCAAATGCATAGCTTCCCTCAAATATGTATTATACTTCTAGATTTGAATTTGCAATTTTGCTGCAGAATACCTTGAAAACCTTGATCTTCGGGCAGTCTTTCCATTGGAAAGACAGCACGTTGTCATGATTACACATTTTTGAAGATTATGTTGTTTTCTCAAAACGTTGTTGACGACTTCTTTACTAAAAGACTTTTGAAACGATTCGCGTGCTGTACATCTTGGCATTCATGGCGGCGAGGATCACTACATACCGCAAAGCTTCAATGTCGTGGCAATTGTAGCGTATGTATACTAGGAAGCATTTATTGTTTCCTGTTGTCGTCTATCAGTTCTATCACGTTTACCAGACCACTTCCCAGGTTTTGATCTTTGGATTGGAGTTGTTCGGTCGGTCGCATGTGGCTTCGGCCTCTCGCTCAAGAAGTATTACATGCCGGTAATCTTCAAATGTACTGTGTTCGACTTGGCCACACGTTTCCAAATCGACGACACGACCTTTGTTCCGCTTTCATGTGCGTGTTTCCTCATTCCATTTCGAGTTTTGCCACCAACTACCCTAGTCACTTCCTGAACTCTCCATGAAGGTCTTCTCCTCTGTAGCCGCTGCCTCAATGGCACTTGGCGTCGTTGCTGTCAGCGCTGACCACGTCGGCCGCGTACTTGTTCTCGGCGGAGAGGTTGTCCCAGCCGGCACCAAGACGTATACGACCGGCATCCGCATCACCATCGATGGCAACAGTTTTTGCGGAGGATCGTTGATTTCTCCCGCCCATGTCCTTACTACAACCACGTGTATTGGCACGAAGAAGCCGAACTGGGTATCAGTGGGCACGTACTACCTCAACGGCACGCGGGATGGCGAGCAGATCAAGGTGGTGTCAGCTCAGAACCACACGAGTTTTAACAGCACCAGCGGTTCCTACGACGTTGCTTTGCTGACGCTGGAGAAGCCCAGCAAATTCACGCCGGTGAAGCTTCCAGCTGCTGACGACTCCGACATCGTCCCCGGTATGTGGTCAAAGCTTGTAGGATGGGGCTACACCAGCTACCCCAACAGCAAGAATCCTACGAGCTCCAAAGCGTGGGTTTGGAGGGTGGAGCAATGCGAACTGCGCACAGATCTACCCTTTGGACAACACTATGGTTTGTGCTGGTCGCATTGTTGGAAAAGACTCCTGCGACGGCGATACGGGTGGTCCGTTGATCAAGGAGCGTGGTCCTGAAGATAAAGATGATATTGTCATCGGCTTGGTGAGCTGGAGATCCGCGTGTGGTGAGGGCTACCCCGCTGTGTACTCACGCGTGTCCAGTGCGCTGGAATGGATCAACTCAGTCATACAAAGCGCATTGAAGCTAACGTCAAAATTCACTGGGACATCCACGAGTTCGACAGTGCCTCACAACAACGATTGAGTTGAAGATAACGGGGAATCTCTCGATTAATCGTTCATCAAGAACATTTTCATTTGCTCATGAGCTGCTTGTGTTGACTTTGGGAACGTAACTTGAAACAACGCTATTGTAGAAGTTTTTTTCGCCAGATATTCACACTTGTTGAACACGATGTTCAGTTTTCTTCTGGCTGGCAGAATTTACATTTCGTCGTAACTCTCCTCAAGGCGTGGCATCACGTTCAGTTCAATAATGCGCATACTCTCGATGCGCCAGTCTACATCCTCCGGATTCGTAACACGGGACTCGAACACCACTCTGTAGACATTTTGGTGCTGCATGCGGCGTGTTTTGTCTTCCACATACACGACGTTCAGGTTCTCCACCGTCTCGACGTCCACATGGAGACTCAAATGTTCGATTGTCGCGTCCTCGTTGGTCTCTTACACGCTACCAAGTCTTGATACTCCTTCTCGGTCAGACGTCGATACACCACCTCCGCAAGTTGCGCCTTGTCGACTTTCATCCCCACGCATTCGATGTAAAATTTGCGATGCAAATAATTTTCCTTGACCTGCAGCGCCATTTAGTTGTAGTATGCAGGTGTTGTATACAGCTTGAGATTGTCCGCCACTTGAGATGAACTGCCCTCCTTGTCTGCCAGAAACTCAGGGAACTCGACGCTGTTTAGGGCTCGGAGATTCGCTTGTGTAGCTATTTGAGAACCTTCCACAAATTCCAGAAGATCAATATTTGTCTTCTTTGGTAATTGCAATTGCATAAATAGCCAACATTGACCTACAATATTCAACGAGACGATGAAAAACCCCTTTTCCTGATACTCCGACAGCTTGGCAGACGATTGAAACGCGATGCCACAACCCCGAGGCTAATTCGTATCCGCTTTCGAACTTTGGCGAGTTGTCACCAGCAGAATAACTGGAGAAGCCGCGGATTGCAGTCTTTATAAAGGGGCGAGTCGTGCGGGAGATTGCAGAATACTAATACAGTATTATGCGCAATGTCACTATTCTGAATGATAGGTGAAATCGTTAGTGACAGTCGCTTCAAGTTGGACGCTTTTTAGGACAGAATGTCCATCAAACTACCGTAGTATGTAGTATTTTGCTGACGTTACAGTTGGTCTACTTCTTGATCTCGCTGTTGATAAACGGCAAGGCCGAGGACACACGGGAGTAGATGGCAGGGGAGCCCTTGATACCGCAGCCGTTGCCGCCGCTCACGAGGCCAATAAGCACATCGTCGGCGTCGCCATTGCCATTCTCCTTGATGAACGGACCACCAATGTCGCCCTCGCACGGGGACTTGCCCTCCTCGCCACCAGCGCACACATGTGACACATCGACGGAGGTCGAATTAAGCGCCTTGCGACACGAGTCGTTGCTCACCACTTGCTGACTCAAAGCTAGCAGCTCCTCGGATGACATGCCCTTAGGAGGAGCAGAGGTGAGACCCCAGCCCATAGCGTTGGCCCACATGCCAGACTTGATGTCACCGCCACCAGGGGCCGGCAGCTTCACCGGTTTGTACTTGCTGGGCTTGGCCAGCTTGAGCACGGCAAAGTTGTTAGCGAGCGTGTTCGCGTTATAGTGCGGGTGGTTCTTCACGGACAGGACCTTGATCTCATCACCGTCCTCGCCACCGTTGATGTAGTGGGCACCCACCGAGACGAAGTTTGCCTTAGCCATGGTGGTGCATGACGCGGTCGTGAGCACGTGCGTGGGGGTGATCAGAACTCCACCACAGAAATTGAAGTCGTTAGGTGACTTGGGGTCGATGGTGGTGCGAAGACCAGTCGTGTAGGTCTTCGAGCCCTGCGCAACCTTCTGGCCACCGAGTATGCCGGCAACGGATCCGATCAGGAGAGACGCGGAGATGAGCGTGGAGACGGCCTTCATGATGAGCTAGTTGTTGAACGAGGCGCTTGGAATGCTGTGTACAGTAAGCGGTAAAACCCGAAATGGGGACAGTGTGGAGAGCACCATGGTGCTTCGTACAGATTAGCAAAGTAGCGCTTGGGTTACTTGTGCACTGTAAACACGGTGCAGAGATACCACGTGCGATTTGGCCGTCGTTCGCTATCGACGAAAGCTCCATACAGGATCGAACAGCATGAATTCTCTACACATGTGGGATCAAGGCAGGATATGAACAAGACACATGTTGAGTTGCAGGTCACGTTTTAGATGGATCGATTTGGGAACGTGCGGCCCAACCCTTTTTTTCAGCATGAACAAAATGATGAACCGACGATGCAATTGAACGACTGTGTCGACCGCAGATTGACTCAGATTGTACCGCATGTAACATGCCATGTTGGTGTCGACCGCCAACAATGTTGGCTCAACATGGCGGGAGGAAATAGTTTCAACCAGGAGACATGTATACATTCGGACGACACACTGTACCGTAAGCACATGCTGTTGCCGAGCATATGCAGTGGTCGAAAATTCGGATGCAAGAGTGAGTTACTGTACTGTACAGACAATCCTCTTGGTTGTGATAGGGTCGGGAGCCCATATTTTATCACAGTGATCACCATCAGGAGATGTACCATTTTTGTGGTACATTCTAATAGAAGCTTCTAATTTAGTCATGTTTGTACTCATGAATGTAATAGCGTCGCTTACGCTTACAATACGAAACTAATACCTCTTACGTATTGAATATTTCGTCGGGGTGAATGTAGTTCCGTGAAGTATAAGGTCAACCGATACAGCCAAATATGCAGTACAAATATCCTACTTACATGTGCTAGAACATGTTAAACACAGTATTGGGTTAATACTAATATTTTCATGTTAGACATTGTATTATACTTTGAAGTATTGTCTAATAGTGGCTTGAAATGCATTTCTTGGGCGTTTAGGCCATCCTAATAGCAACACTCTTGCAAGCATTGTCACTCCACTGGATGAACATCAGCTACCTCTTTTACAAAAGAGCTTTATCTATAGTACACTACCTTCGAATACTGATATTTGGGGAAAATATATCACTAATCAGTAACCAGGGGGTAGAGGTGCTTTTAACCTAACTTTGTATACCAGCCGTTATTGGGAGACCCCTCTAACCGCATTATCTAGAGGTATCACTAATCGGGATATCACGACCGAGAGGATTGTCTGTACCTATAAGTTCTTTTGTCACAAATCACAGCTCATATGAATCATCAAGTTCAAGGGCTAGATAGATACATGTATCTGTAAACTACACTTCATTTACCGTACCTCACAGAAAGAATGCTTAAAAATTAACAGTTAGATTGCCAATTGGAAGCTATCAGCAATCGATATGACTGAAAATTATGATTTTAGTTAATCAAAACTCGTGTACATGTATTAATAACTGCTGATTATTAACCCGAAAAAAGCAGTATTGAAGAAAATGAGAGCTTTGTAACGTTACTTTGAGTGCCAATCGAGAAAAGCCAAAAACATCGGTACGGTACACGATTTTTACTCCAGTTCAATCAATACATGGACTACTGTTGGTACACGAAGAAGGACTTCTGTCGACTATTCGTGATCTGAACATTGACGTTGTAGAAATAATCGCGACCAGTTCTCAATCCTTAATTTTCCTGGATACGAGTATCCATACTCGTTGTTGTTTTCATTTCGTCTAGTAAACATTGATTATACCATTTTCTTCAGTTAAACGTCGTGTAGGGGCAACTTCGCACGTAGATTATTACAGAAAAGACCGTGGTGGTGGCCTTCAATGCGATCCTGATAAGGATAAGTTGAGTACCCCCTTTTTGCGGGGCGACGCCGTCGGGCTTTACTGGATGTTGTTCATGTGCTTCAACCCACTCACGATTCTTGACGCCAAAGATACCACGGACTCCTTGCACAAATGTGTGTACTGCTTGAAGGTATCTGAGGCCCATCGACCGTGAAAGTGAATGGTGAGGGTATCAATCCCTGCCCGATACATGTGCGCGGCGCCGCCCGCTCTTAGTGAGTGCGAGCTGAACTTGGTTGGATCGCCGCCAGAACGTACAACAGCACTTCGGATCGCCATCGAGACCTGAGCGGATGAAACACAGTTTGGCTTGCCGCTTTCGTTTAAGTACAGGGCTGCTGGAATGTTCCGGGGTAACGTGCCCCTCGCCTTTATCAAGCAAAGGGCACCGAAGACTGGACAGACGCGTCGGTGCCCAGATCGGTTCAGCATCCGGAGTGTCGGATCTCCGCATCGGTTTGTCTTCGAGCCCGAGAGGCGGATGGGAACGGATGATACGATGCTTGGTGTTGAAATTGGGTTCCCGTTTGCGTCGAGAACGGCGATATCCTTGGCTCTCAGGGTAAACCACGCGAAAGTTCTTCTGTCCGTCGAAGCGATCTCGGGGCGTCGTAGTAAGAAGAAGAAGGCCATACACAGGACCCCCCATAGCGCTTGGTCGGAGGGCTGAGCCAGGTTGAGAGACGCAAAGCAGATCTCAAGCTGATCGATGGAGACGGGTGCCTTGTGTCTGACAGGATTGTCAAGACGGCCGATGCCCTTCAAGAGCATGCGGATCTGTGGGTGGCCGCAAGGGAATTCCAAGCCCGCCGCCGTGAAGAAGTGACGAATACCGGAAAGAGTAGCCGAAATCGTCGAGCTTCTGACTGCTTGGCCTGAGCCGTAACCCTCGCGAAATCCAAGCAGGATAAAATCCGTGATTGCCTGCCCACGGGCTAGGAGCGCCGGGTGCAAGAGTGTTGGAGGAATGCCCTGGCGATGACACCAATTGAACCATTTGCGTGGCGCCTTGAGATATTGGTTGTATGTTGTCACCGCAACCGAGTGCGCTCTGAGATTGAATGCCAGATCGAGTCCAGATCGGTCGACGCGGTGCTTGGGGATACCTGCACCCAGTCACACGTCAATGATGCAAACAAGTTAGCACTGGATAAACAGTTAGACATGCGTGATCCTGCGTCCGCGATCGTGTTATCCACCCCGGCAATGTGCGGTGATGAGAAGCAAAACCTGTGTTCACATTCCACAAACTCAGGAGCAGAATGACTGTCTGGGCTCGAGGATTTCTAGCCGCATCTTTGTTTGCCAGCTAACGGCCGACGTTTTTTCGATTCGAAAGTGAACATGCGTAGGAAGTGTAGTAGTGCCTTGTCGCCTGCGCGCCGACCAAGATGCTCTCCAGGTATGAACAGCAAATGCACATGATAGCAGTTCGCGATAGTTGATGTCGAACCCGGTGTCCGGAACGTCTTTGGACTTGCTGATGAGAGCCCGCTCAGTGTCGGTGAAATCATACGTCAGCGCTATGCGTTCGGCGCGAATGATGGCACACAGTCCGGTGTCCGACGCATCCGTTTCGATAACAACGTTAGCCTCGGGTAGCGTGTTGAAATACGCCAATGGAACGCCATTAAGTGGTGCCACGGACAAGATGTGGAGCCACCAGCGCAAGTCTTCGCGCATATCCCCTGTGACTGGAACTGGCTGCCACCGATGTAGGCTGCGCTCGTGTTTTCGCAACCGTTGGAGGAAAGCTCTCGCTGGTCTGACGCATGTTGCCACGTGACGAAGCCTGCCAAGCAACGAACGGTATTCAGACCGGCGGAGGGTATTGGAACTAAGAGCGGCTTGCGCCACACGCTCGGCCTTGGACACTTTAGCCTCGGGCATGGAAACGGTGCCCGCCTTAGAGTCAAACACCCAGCCGAGTGTATTCTGGCGAGTATCCCATCCGGAAAACTTCTCCTAGTTGATTGCGGTGGGGCCGAGTACGACGGGCATTGCATGCCGTAGGGACTGCTCGATCTCTTGGCAATTAGATCCAACATCCGCGGCGACGTTAATGTGCTCGTCCACCAGTGGTAGCGGAAGAAACCAGGTAGGTGAAGTGCGTTTTTGGTATGAGCATGAATATGGGAGATTGCACCGCCCACTGCACCGTAATTGCCTGGTGAACTGGACCATCCAAAGGCCGCCGACATGTCCACCACCAAGGCGCTGTCCCTTGGAAGCCGTTCGCCAAACAAATAGACGCATTGGCTGTGTAGGCACACGAGTCGGTATGCATGCGCCACATCACCAGCTTGTACCTTGACGTCTTTGTCTGGGTGGCATGCCTGCTGGCGCAGGATATCTGCTGCGATGGCATCGCAATGTACATACTTCGGCTGGCGTACTACATCCGACTCGGTGAAATCATTGAGAGACTTGTCCAAAGGGAAAGACAAATCGTGGACCACACGGCCTGTAGTGTGAGGGTCTCCGTCCCCCTTGTCCACAACGCGGAATGGACTGATGTGTACTTCCGGCCATAATTCGAGAATATCTTCGTCCACCACGATACACCGCCAAGCTTCCTGCTCTTTCCGAGGGGCACTCGTACTCCGGAACTAGCGATGTCGATGAGGCATGGGAGGTGCTCATAGCCGCGGCAGGCATCGTTCAACCCGGCCGGAATCATATTTTTGTTGGGCCTGTAATCGTCCGGTGTGTGGCCCCGGAGCAGCTCCACAAATGCTGGTAACGAAAACTTCGTACTCCGTATAAATTCGGATAACACAGACGGAAGAGATTTATTCAATCTGTAAAGCCCGTGATGCACAGTGGGGGGTATGCTCGGAAGTGTGAGCCCGACCTCGCTGAGAGCACGACGAATACGGTGGAGGCGTATAGACTCCCACATTCCGGCACGAATCGCGGCCTTAGCAGCAACCTGTTGCGTAGCGGCAGCCGTCAGAGCGTACCGCCGCCGAGGCTGCTCGCGCTGGGTGGTAATGGTTTGTGCATAGCAACGCGAATGATATGCCGTGAGTTCGTGCGTCTGGGGGCCGCCGCTTGCTCGAGCACATGGAGCTGATGAGGATACGTACTCGCCTGGGAACAGGCCCGGCGGTATTGCGCTGGAGTTGTGGTAATTGCTGTGGGGCGACCTCTCTACTTGTGCCTGGCCATGGGGCGCAGTGTTGGAAGTGCCATGGGGCGCAGTGCTGGATGTGCCATGGGGCGACGTCAATGGCGGTGCGCGGACATGGAGCGCTGCGCTGAGAGTGCCATGGGGCAACCTCGCTATTGGTGCTTGCCATGGGGCGAATGTACACTTAGTAGTGGAGGCATGCCATGGGGCGATGCTGAATTCAAGGCAACAGATAGGCCGACAAAGGCAGACGGGGCTCCATGGAGCTCTGATAAATGCTCACTAGCAGACATGTTCCCAGAAAATGTGTATTTGGGTAGGCTGCTGTACAACCGAAGTAACGGTGAGACCGCGGTACCTCGGCACCCTCACTTGTGCGTGCGGCGGGACTTTGTGCGTGTACTGTGACGATCATCCGAGCGAGTGTCTGGGCGAGTACCTGAGCGACCGTCGGGGCGGGCGTCCGTGCGAGAGCCTGTGCGAGAGTCGGTACGGAGTTCCGTGCGACCACTGAAACGTGACCGTAATGACGGTCTATGAAGTCTTGAACATCGCGTGGTAGCCGGTGGCGCCATGTGTGCGTACGCTGGGCGTGGGCGCAGCGGTCCGTGCTACCACCGTAGCACATGCCGCCCACAGCGACCCTCAAGCATGGCTCTCGGCCGTCTGCGTCCCG
Source organism: Phytophthora quercina (assembly GCA_014706105.1). NCBI lineage: Eukaryota > Oomycota > Peronosporomycetes > Peronosporales > Peronosporaceae > Phytophthora > Phytophthora quercina. The sequence goes on along the minus strand of JACBOW010000001.1, from coordinate 921,148 downwards.
CAGGATCTGACGCCGGACGTAGTCTGGCATGATCGGGACACGGCTAGACGGTCGAAGCGGTGCCGACAGTGCGCCTCGAGATGACGTGCGCGCAGGGGTCGACGGTACCGGTGAACGTGCAGCGAGACGGAGCGCTAAGCCATTTAACGCGGCTTGCCAATCTGCCGAATGATAGTCTACTGCTCGTACCGCTTCGCAAAAATTGCGCCATCACTCTGGCGAATCATCCACGAGATGGGCCATTGCGCGCCCCATATAGTTGTTCACGTAAAGAAGAGTCAGAGGCACACGTTCGGGTGTGTCCGTGTCTCTCGCCTGGTTCGCCAACACAAATCGTTTGAGCCGGGACGTTAGGCGTCGAACATGATCAAAGAACAGCGCGTCGCCAAAAGACGTGAGTCCGCTGATAGCTGCCAGTAGCTCTTCGTACGATTCGCAGTGCGGCGTTGTTGCAGGTAACACCGCACCAGCGCCAAAAAAATACAGCGAGAAGTTGGTGTTTGTAGAGCCGCGCCGAAGGCGCTCCAGCTCTGCCAGCGGCTTGAAGTGTGTGATGGTAAGGCCGCGGTTTCCGAGCCAGGCGCTGTACAAAGCCATGAGGACTGGGGGGTTCACTTCAAATCGGACACACTCGAGATCACGCAGTTGAAGTACAAATGACATCGGGGTAGTGTACGCACCTATGGGAGTGCTCAGAGCCCTGTAGAGCCTGCGTGCAGCGAGCAGATGTGCTTGGGGAGGATAGTATTCCCCCTTCACCCGGGTCCATGGTGCTGAGAAACTGGCACACCTCAGATTTTGTACCGCAAGCGGCGGCATGTCGTCAGGGTTCCCGATGGGGGCAAGTGTCCACGTGGGAGCTGCCGCGTCGGGTGCACGCTGTTGGGCGGCTGCATTAACCATATCTTCAGAGCTGGAGTACAGGCGCTCTGCCTGTGCGGCGTCGAGTCGAGGCTCTGGTGGTGCTTACATCTGCGCACGCATCTCGTGCAACATTGCGAAAAGTTGATCCACCTTATTCTCTAAGGATACACCCGATGCCGCCGGCGGAGGCTGAGGGACTGCTGCGCCAAGCGGATGACGGTACTCCGCCATGAAAGTGTCCAAGATGAACCCCGTAGACGCCGCCTGTGCAACCGCGGTGTTGCTGATTGGGGGAGCGACGGAGCCATGCGGGACTGCCGGGCATGGCGGCGCAGCCGGAGCTGCAGCGGCGACAGCGCCCACGGCTGCGGTGACGTCGATGGTATCGTCGCCACCCCAGCCAGACACCTGACGAGGTGGATGCTGATGAGGCTCAGAGATGGCAGGTGTATCGCTGGGCGCTTTTAGGTTGCCGGTTGGTGCATCGACGACCTCCTGCGTACTACTGAGTTGTGCCTCGACGGCGCTTATAGCTGCATGTGTGCTCGGGGCAACGCTCTTGGCGGACGCCTCTATGCTGGCAGAGATGTCGGTGGCTGAGCCGCCTGCGTACCCGCTTTACGCTTCTTTTTCCCGGCTGCGCCAAGCGTGACACTATTAGCGGCCCGCTTCGATTTCGTTCCCGCAGTCAGCGGGCGACGAGAAGCCACTCTTGCACTGGACCGTGTCGCAGAGCGGCGACCAACTCGACACTTTCCGCGTCGTCGAACACAATCACGCCAGTCGTTGGTGGTGCGCTGGGCGACTGCACGGTCGCGGGTTCGGCACCGGCCGACTGAGTCTCGTCGGACCGGGGCTCGGCCTCCGCCGAAGTCATGTTTGGAGCCTCTGGCGGACCATCTACCAGGACGGCCGGTGGCTCCGACGACGTGACAGTGCGCGTGGAATTCGACACCGCAGACGTGCCACCGGCGGGGATGCCCGTCGGGGCCGAAGAAGAGGCGACCTGATCACGAGATAGTGCGGGAATGGGCGTTGTCATGTTTACGGTGAATGACGGACGAGAGGAAGGGAAGCTGAGGCTGAAGCTGGAGCTGACTGGTACACTTGCGCAGTTCGAGAAAACTTGCAAACGGGGAGGCTTTCAGGCGCGAGTGGCGCTCGGCGCCTGCCCACCAGTGCGATCGCTTTCCTCGCTCCCCGACCCCGCTTGCTCTTGCTTTCTTGTCGGCTGTTTAGTACTCTGCCGTGCTCTCCTCTGCTGGCGGAAACCACCATTCTTGCTTTGCACGAATCCCCATGTACCCCCGACTGAGGAAAGTACACGGTGAGTTTTGGAGGTCAGCATGCCTTCGGGGAGCAGCGATTTGAGCATGCGCTCGACAATTTCAGCAATCCGGTTTAGGAAGGAAAATAAATCAATTAACAGTTTGAGGACTTCGTTTTCCTAAGTAGTTAGGGTTTGAAAACATGGTACGGGGGATCCAAACTCGACGTTCTGGGGGAGGTAGTATTAGAGTTGTAGGTGCATCGAATCCAAATTGTATCCATATATATAGATAAAGAATTTTGACAACTCCGTCGCCATCAATCCCTACCTTAGATAGATAAATTGACAGTTTGTGAAAAGAAACCCACCACCGTTTGAGTATTTCGACTCTCTGCTTGTGTTTCGTGAAAGAGTATATCATTCCGCAGTCTCAACGTAGCATGAAATACGATTTCCGTGTGCGTTCGCCAATGCATCATAAGTACTTTGTGTTGCTGCCTCCATTCTGTATCGATGGCACTCAGTCTACGACATACAACAGCAGTCCCACTCTAAATCTGTTACGTTGGACGGCTCCTTCCCAACCAAATGCGCGCCAAAGTCGCGATAGACGGGAACTTTACGCTACCGACGTCGCGAAACCAGTGGAGAATGTTCCCGTGCTTACAAACGGCCTCGACACGCAAGCAAACAACTCCGTTGCGCCGACTCAGTAGCAACGGGGTAATGTTGTCCTTAGGCATCGACTTCTTCCCAGATTGATGCAGAGCCACTCCAACCCAATCAATGGTGTAATCCTCCACTCCTGCTGAACCTTGTCGGCTTGGCCGTGCGGTGTCGAAACCGTCAAGGTGTCCAGTTTTGTTTCTTTGATCGGAGTTCCACAGATGGCCTTGCTATCCTCTACAGATGGCCCCAAATCGAGGTTAGTCGCTGCAACCGACAACTCACTCGTGGCAGTTCCACCAGAGCTAGCATTTAGCTCACAGAATACCTCACGGTGAGCGTTGACGAACAATTCGGGACCAGGCAGCAATTATAGTCTTGATCTGCAGTAATTCTTCCTCGGCTTTTTTTTTTTCACCAGTATCAACATCCGCGTGCGACTTAAATTGGCTTCACGAGTAATCAACAGAGAACTTGGTCCGTGCATCCAGCATCAAGATCATCACTGTTTCGGGAGTTGCAGATGAGATTCGTTGCTCGACTTGCCCTTGCATCCGCGCAAGGCAAATACGTGAAACATGCTGAAGCCTTCAACTGAGACCTCGTAGCGAGGCAACGACTGCACCGTCGTCGTAGGCGGTCTTGAGGCGTCAATATCATACACCCATAGTTTCTTGCAGTGCAGACAGTCGGCGGCGAACTTCATCGAGACAATCAATTCCGACGCAACGAGCGCGTAGCGCTGTACTTCTACCCGAGCGAGGTCAGCAATAGAGCCTACGATAGCCTCCATCTTAGCCATCAGATCCAGTCGGCATACGTTAGGCACTCAAAGACAGAAGCATCATCGCCGCTCTCACAGTTCTGAGAATGCCCTCGAAATGCAGAGTAGTTCAGGATAGAACGCTGAAACAGCTTTACCGTGGACGCAACACGTGTATCACAGTCGAGTGTCGTAGCTAACTTCGGTAAGGTGTAGAAGTTCTGCACATTTTGGAGACGCTGGTATCCCTGAGGGGTGCTGAAGTAGCTATTGAGAGCCCAGACGCGCTTGATTAAGTCTCGTCCTTCCTGAAATACACATCCAACTGTGCAGAAGCGCTGTTCCCGGTGATGTGACTATGTTTCCGCATCATACACCGTTACGGTTTCCTGGTTTTCGCGCATTTCCATTGCGCATTGCATGCACAGGTTAAGCACATGCATTGTGCAGTTTGGGATGACGGATGCTTCAAAACGTTTGGAGACGTTGCGTGCACTGGCAGTTGTATCGGGAACTGCAATTGAGTCATAGTATCGATATCGACGCCATACAACTCCGTGATACGTCTGCACATCAACGTCTTCATGGCAGCAGTTAATGTGACCCGTTGGCCACCTTAAGAAGCAGTGCGAGCTTCCGATAAGTCCAGGACGCATCAATCCAGGACGTCGAAGTGCCCACTACGCCGCTCTTCCCGTTAGCAGTGGTCCACGTATCATGGTGGACATTGAGAAACGGAGAATGGTTGGCAGCTGAAAACTCGCTCAACAGCAAATTTGCTGTCAGCTTGCAGAATTTCGCAAAGATCTCGTCAAGAAGGTTCCGGAATGTCGACGCTGACAGGATGGTGGCATGAGAGGCACCTGTAAGTCGCTGAACCGAGATCTTGAAGTCGTCCGAAGCGACAGTATTGTACCGTAACCCAGCGCTAATCAGCCAGTGCGCAATGAATACTCCAGGCTCTTTTGGTGTCGGCAACCACAGCCTTGGAAGCGTGCCAAGTTGCTTAGGCGGCCGCTCACTGGTTGCAGCTGGGGCTTGCGTTTGCCATCGCGAGCGTGAGCCTCATCAAGTTGCAGAACAGCTCTCTTCATCCTTTTTGTCGCTTCTGCCTGTCCAAGCGGATGATTAAGGGGAAGAGCAAACATGTGATCTCTTGCATTCGCGGAGTGCGTAACACGGTACTGCCACGCATCAGAGAAGTGTATGGTTTGCAGGACTCCTGCTGCGTACACAAAAGGCAAATATGCGTGGCTTCTTCATCGTCCTTGGTTGGGTGCGGCGTCGCCAATCGATGCATGACGTCCCTTACATCGTGCCGACTGCCCAATTGACGGTAATGAAGGACGTCTAGCAGAATGCCAAAGTCATCAACACCAGGCAAATCCGTCGAGCTTGCCGTCAAGTCCACCACGGTAAACACAGGGCTACTAGGCTCGGTAGCCTGGCCCAATTGGATCGTGGGTGGTTACAAATCAGAGAGCTGACTTGAATTAAATGTTTTTGTGAAAGAGTTTCGCTCTTGGCCGACGCCGACGCCGGAGTAGGAGATGTGATAGCCTTCCACTTGTAAACACACGACGCGCTGCAAAAACGTTCGGAAAGGTTGCCCGAGTCGTACAGCGCATTGCTGCATAAGTGGTGAACACTACATCCACACACGACACATGGGTCGGTCGGTCGTCAACTCGGAGTAGGAACAGTCTGGGTTGGCACACTTCATGGTGAAGTGAAGCAGCAGACAGAGGAAGCGAGGCGGTAGTTGGAGTTGAGGTACGTGATGCGAGGCCTCGGAAAAAAGTTGTGAAGTGAGTCTAAGGAAGATGTTCTCTAGGCGGCAACACAATAGGTAGGCGCCAGCCACTGAATCGTGGTCTAGTCAAATATCTGAACGTAGCTATCCCACCACGCAGTAGGACTGAATCTTGACGACGGGAAGTGAGCGTAGTCGCTTGCATTTAGCATCAGATTCGTTCTTTACAATCAGCGCTAATGAACCCAGGCTAGAACACAGGTATTTTCTAATGCAAGTAGATTCGCTTACTTGAGGCAACGAGCACGAACGCAAGGTTGTACACTCCTTCCGGCGCACAGCAGTAGTCAACAGTATATCGTACTGCCGATCCGAGTTACTAGTACTGCAGTAAAAGTAATCTGCATCTCATCCCAAACTACTAGTTACTGTAGTAGTGTGAGCAGTAGTTTGCAGTAGGCATCAGTGAGCAGTAGTCTGTAAACGAGTTATTGTCAATCCCTGACCACGTCGCGTGACTCTCGCCGCCGTTCGTAGAGGAACAGTGACACCGGTGGGTCGACGGGAGCCAGCTATTTACGAATGGATGCGCTGGAATGTGCTGGACAACGTGCCACTCACGTTTTGCATTGGAGAGTGGTTTCATTAAGTTTCAACGTGGGGAAGCCTTGGACATTCGAGAACGCGCGGCGTGGAAGACCAGATTACGCGCATCTTGAGGAGGAAAAACACGCTAGAAGATACCATGATGCTCAAGTACAACGGCACCATATGATGTGCTTACACAGTGCGGGGTATACATGGCCGTCGGACGCCAACACGTGCTAGCTTGAATGGTTTTTGATGGAATGAAAAGCATTTACTAGCGCCACACATGTTAGAGACACGTATATACAGCGACAAGGTGCTAGCGTTACGTAGGTAGGTCTATCCGCATACAGATAGCGCGTTGTTTACTATTTTCTGTGTGGCAGATATATTTTCGTTGTAAATTAGAATAATTCTTCTTTTTTTCAGTTTTCCAGAAAATATGCATAATTAATCCGGATATTTCCCACTCTTGATTCTGAAACCACTACACATTTGCAGGTTCATTTTCCGAGTAAATGGATCCAGGTAACTTTGCTAAGATCGTGTTCGCGCTGGAACTGGAGATGCCATCTAGTGAAAAAATACTGACAGTGGATTGGAAATCGCGTGGGTGCTAGTTCTGGTGGGATTAATATTGTCAAGAAAGGTCTTGCTATTCAACTACGGGAAGAGGATAGTATCGGAGATCCTGTTCTTGCAACGAGCATCCGCCGGCAGAGGTCGCAAACTCCATTGGCCGGGTGGCTAAACCCTCCCGATCGGGTAGAAAACAGATCCGGGTACCCGACCCCACCCGATGACACAGAATTTCTCAAGTCGGGTACCCGTACCCGCCCATGAAAGCTGTCAGTTGGAGAAAGTCGAAATGCAATGTTGCGTAAAAGTAGCTTGAAAATGTTAACGATTCTATCGATATCTTCGTGTTTTGTCGTTTATCATGACTTTTATGTGTCCAAAACATAGGATATTTTCCATTGTCGGGTGACCCGCAAGGCAAAGGTTGGTACCCGTACCTGCCCGAATTGACCGATGCGCGGGTAACTCGAATTCGGGTACCCGTTGCGATAGATTTTTTCTGGGATCGTGATACAGGTCGGGCCGGAAATTTACGTCGGGTATCCAAAATGATGAAATTTGGCTGTCATGTAGCTCAAACAATGTGTGACCGAGAGGAATAAGCGTGCATGACTCAAATGCATGCGTCAGTAAATGCAAGGGTATGGAAGAAGCAGGGTAGGTATTTACGTCAAGATTTTGAGAAATATATCGGTTCACTACCTTTTATCAGTTGGAGCATGTCCCGGCGTTCCACCTAACGCTGCAAAGGTATCATACGGGCCCTACGGTTGGTTCGTGCGTTGTAGACCAGTCCTACAAAGGTCGACAACCGCATATCCAGCGCTGCAGGAACGCGTATTCTCGACTGGAGGGTTTGTAATGAACAACCTTCGAACGAGAACAGATTACCAACGAGCAGAACTGCAGGTGCTTCTTAAGCACAATCGAGCGGAGATCCGTCGTATGGAGCGTGACTACGGTGAGATCAAGGAGTAGATGCTGTAGGTGGTCGACTACTGGAAACTACTGGAAAATACTGTTGACATTTTATTGCAGTAATCCAGGTCGAAGAAATAAAGGTGATGTTACTGCAGTAGTTTGGCTACCACTACTTTGGTACTACTGCAGTAGTTTGATGAAAATTCGTGTTACTGTCAATCACTGGACGTAGTGCGTGCCATGACGTGATATATTAGCCCGTACCATAATTTTTAATGATCTCGGGGCAGTGCTGGCATTGATGATGCGTACCACCGTGACGCACGCCTTGAAGACAGTATCCTTGGTTATGAAGACATCGCAGAACGAACAATGGTGAGCTTGGAGCGATGCCGCCAAATTACCGCCTGCCCTTTTGAATTGCCAAATCAAAGATAAATATATTAAATTACAAAATCCCCATTTATCTTTAATTTTATTTCATACTTCCCGCCCCTGTTCAGAAGGGCGATCCGACCAGGAAATATTGCGCGATTGTCAGTGGTGTCATTATAATCAGCAGCGAATACCTTGGCGCTTGTGTCCTCAGTAAGCGGGGACGACATGCATTTCCATGATGTTATCTTCTCCCGGTACACCGAGTAAAGTGAAAACGAAGGCGTCCAACTTCTAGTCATTACGTTATGCCAACGATTTATGAATCAGGCAGATATATTCACAGTCGTCGTAAAATACCAAAACTTAGAAACGATGTTATCACTGCTCAAATAATGAGACGACGCCCCATTAGCGTCCGCGATCTTCCTTTCCGCAAACCAGAGCCGAGTCATCAGCTTTTCATCCAGGTGGGTAGCCAATTGTGTTGATATGTCGAAGATTCCAAAAGGAATACCAAGGTACTTGACAGATTCGCCAACCTTGAGTGACCGGAGTGGCTTTAGTATAGGAGCTGACTCATGATTATCCAAGCTCATTATCATGCGTTTGTCTGGGTTGAGGATTGTGCCTGAACCAGCGTTGATATGACGCTTGTGTAGTGGAAGGCAAATGCCGAAGTGAGATTAAAGTTATCAATCCTAACTACTATATCATCCTTCCATCTAGCACTCTCCTCTGCGTCTCCCTTGGTGCCTCTCATCATCGTGTTTACCTGTTGCATTTCCCTGAATGTCTCCGACGCTTCCAATCATTGATCTCGTCCAATCTTCCAGTCAACCATGACCCAAAGTTGACTTCCCAGCCAACGGTGACTCGACATCGACTCGATGTTGACTTCTCAGCCAATCAAATCACTTGGTTCACCCTTTTCCACCAATCAGCTTAATGCACCTGAAGGGTCGTCTAATCACGGATGTCGCACATGTCACACAAGTCGCGCCTGTTGCGTACGTCGCGTCGTCCGTGATAACCGTGATGTCCGCACAACCCGCGACGTCCTCACAGCCCGTGTACTCGTCACACCCAATGTCATCCGCAAAGCCCAAGACGTGTGCATCGGCGGTGCACCAGGTCAACACTCCCACTCGCCGCTAAAGCTGAGCGGCCTTGGCGCAGATGTCACTTGCATCGACCAAGTACTTGAGTCTCTTTGTTCCCAACGCCTTCGTCAACATGTCTGCCAACTGATCCGCAGTCTGCACGTAGTCCACCTTGATGACGTTCCGAGCCACGTTCTCGCGAACGAAATGATGACGGATGGCGACGGTTTGGTGCGTGCGCTGTAACCGGCGTTGCTTGCCAGCGCGATCGCACCCTGGTTGGCTTCCCACACTTGAGTCGCTCCCACTTGCTCATGACCCAGGTCCTTGAGCATCGCGCGCACCCAAAGTACTTCTTGCGTACATAGGTTCAGTGACATGTACTCCGCCACCGCCGAACTTAGAGCAACTGTGCGCTGGTACTTCGACTTGAAGACCACCGTCGCATCTCCGATCATGACCATGATCCCAGACACCGAACGTCAGTCGTCTATGTTGCTCCCCCAGTCTGCGTCCGTGTACGCCTCCACCTGCAAGTCGTCCATGTCGCCCTTGTAGATAATCCCAACGTTGCGAGTTGACTTCAAGTAGCGTAGCACTCTGATAGCAGCATTCCAATGCTGCTGTCCGGGGTTCTCGAGAAATCTGGACAATTGCGTCACGACGTATGCAATGTCCGGACGCGTGCACGTCGTGATGAACAACAAGCATCCGATCAGTGATCGGTATGGCTCCGGCTGCATCTCCCTGCGTCCCATGTCCGTAGTCGACGACTGCTCCATCGTCGACTTCAAGCCCGATTCACATGGGTTCACCACTGCCTTTGCATTCTCCTGGTTGAACCTGTTCGCCAAGTCGTCGATGTAGCGCGTCTGCTTGATCATGAGCGTGCCTGCCTTGTGGTCATGGTCGATCTCCATTCCAAGAATAAACTTGGTCTCGCCCAACTCCTTCATCTTGAACGAGCTCTTGAGCGCCGTCTTGACGTCCTGGATCTCCCCGCTGGTCTTGGCCGCAATGATCATGTCGTCCACGTAGAGGCACACATATACGAAGCTGCCCTTCGTACCCTTGACGTAGACACACTGGTCTGCCCCGCAGCACCGGAATCCAATTATCATAACGAAAGCCTGGATCGTCTTGTTCCATGCACTCGCCGCCTGCTTTAGGCCGTAGATAGCCTTGTCCAATCTGCACATCAAAGCCCAAGACGTGTGCTTGGCGGTGCACCAGGTCAACAACCGACACAATCCTAAACTATTGACTCGAGCAAGGTGTTCGTCAGTCCGTCACGAATAAGTGTGATTAAAAATGTAGCCATCTTATTTTGACCTATTAATGCTGCCGACCGCAGCGAAGGCGGCTGTGATTCGCCAAAACGATGATAAATTCGATTGGCTTATATTAAATTAGTAAAACAGTTCCACTTGCCAAATTGACGCCTTCGACTGTACGACGTGCGGTACCCGGGTGGTGCCGCCGCCAATTGTGGTGGACGGCCTCGGGCTGCAGCTCCGGCGGTGTGCCTGCTGCGAGGCGCTGCTGGCCTAAGACACCTTCGCATGGGGCACTGCCAGAGCGGGAACGCGTCGCTGCATAGTGTGCGCCAACGGCCCGAACGCCCGGGCGTATTGGCACAAAACTCCACCGCCTCGCGTGAGTCAGGGTCGCAACTGTCGCCGCTGGAAGCAGCGCCAGCGCGCGAAGGCCGCAGCGCTGAAGAAGAAGAAGTAGATGGGTACAAAATAAAGGCGTTCCATTGGCTAAAATGTTTTTTTACTTCTGTGGTACTTCTTGGTGACACTTCATAGGGGTACTTTAGTCGGTGTAAACCACATAAATATGTGGTCTACACCAACTATGTAAAACATATTTTGGCGCCAGTTCCAAAGTTGAAATGCGCGCGCACAGAGACAAGATACGCAGCGGGGAAGCATTGTACAAGGTACGCTGCATGTATGCATGTTAGCTTGACATTTCAACAACCACATCGATTGTCCGAGCTCCCGGGGCAGTTTAGGGGGGAGTTTAAGCCGGGTGGGGATATTCCTAACGGTTCCTATGGGTATTTCGAAACCCAGGGATCTTACTGGTTTATTCCTGCCTAGGGGGTCGTGTGCTTAGGTGCTTCGGCCCGCCGCCCACTCTGCGCGAGTAGTACACACTTGACCCCGTCTATTGACCACAATCCCTATCCTAAACTATCGACTCGAGTAAGGTGTTCGTCAGCCGTGACGAGTTTCTGTGATGCATGTAGCAAATTTAGTTTTGACCAATAAACGCTGCCGAGCGTACCGACGGCGGCTGGGATTGGACAAATTGCTGCCGAGCGAAGCGACAATTTCTTCGTGCCTTGCGGGACCCCCATGGGTTCCCTTCAGCAAGCATTTGTATAGTCGGTGTATATGTAGATGAGTCAGCTGAGTGTGTATACCACGGTGGCGGTGGACGAGATTACGAACGACAGCGTGTACCCAATGGACGACACCACCTTGAAGTTTCCGGTTGAAGTGGACCACACAAGAGACCTTCAAGCCAGCCTCCTAACAGCAGTCACTTTCGCAAAACAACTTCGAAAAGAGACTTGTCAGGGGCTCTTCGGCGAGCTTAGAGATGAACAAGGACGACAGCGCGGCCCACACGAACAAGAAGGACGACGACAGTAGCGACTGCGACGAAGCTGACAAAAGGGTTAAATGACGCAATATAAAAGGAGCGCACACGCGAGTGACGCACCGTCGCGAGGACGAAAGTTGAGTCCTCGTCGGCCAGTTGGGTATTGAGTTAATTCGCGAGCTACGAGCTATACGACTAAGCATCCTTAGAAGAAACGAAATTGCTTAATATTCCTACGGAGCCGAAGGCGGAGGTAGCTCATTTACGAACCTAGCATAAGGAGTAGTGAACCGAGCCCTGCGAGCGGAACGGGGGCGCCTACTTCCGGAGCGAGCACTTGAGCGAGCGAACGGGTACCAACTGAACGCGTACCCACCGCCGCGTAGCGACGGCGCTCGGCTAGTAACAGTCAATCAGCCGAAATGTATTCTTGTAGACCATGTACATTCGTTGAGAACAAAACAGTGTCGCCCGCAAAAAAAGGCCCCAGGAATGGATAATTCCTCGTCGACAACTACACCCAGTCATCGTTTTGCTCGAAGTAAATTTCCAAGAGGTTCAAGAGCTAGGGCAAAGAGAAATGGCGATAGTGGATCCTTTTTTAACCCCGCTGAGCGGTTTACATGTAGTAAAAAAACACCCCCGGTTACTGTTCCCTGTTTGGAGGTTTTGAGGACTTCTATCGAATTGTAGACGAGGAGGTTAGGTGGTACTTGGTTCTTGATCGGTGTTTCAGCGCATCCTGGAATTTCTCGGCTCTTTATCCGGGGGAATCCACTACATGCAGTATTTATTTTATATAATTCTGTCTAATATCGTGCTTTGTTCAAGAACCGTCGAGAAGTAAGGCTGCAAGCATATATTTGCGGCCAGTTCTCAATCCGCATTGGCAATGCTTGATACTACGTTGCTGTTTTCAGCAACTAAATACATGTACCAGTAGTTCTGTAGGCTTTATAATTACAATGTGACTGTTACACATATTATTACTCTGTAGGCATTACTAAGAACGTGCTTTGTTTAAGAACAGTGGAGCAGTAAGACCGCAGATGTATGTTATACAACAGATACTTCCCAGTCCTTCAAACACAGCAGAGATGGATAGATCGCTTTGAATGTCCTTCACAAAGACTGGGTTTAATGCACCCATCGCACTTAACCCTTTAAGTAGTGAAAGGGTTTCTGGTAGTGAAAGGGTTAAGTGAAAGGGTTAACAATTTCTGGCAGGGGGTTAACCTACCACCCCCAGCGCGTCAAATTTGGATTCCTCATTGATAATCACTCAGCATTTACTTACGAAATTTGCATAATATTCTAGCTACACACATAATATGTGTATAGATAACAAAATCGCTCTTTCGCGAGCGGCGTAGCGGGAACGTACGTCTACGATGCAAGTACCTCCAGCATCGAATCCATGCGATGCGTAGGTAGCCCCATGGATAGTAAAATATCTGGAACCTCCGGTTATATAACCACTACATTCTACGAAAGTCCTGCAACGCAAGTGTTGATGGCACCTCACCCTTGCTGAAATATTTTTACATGGAATAAATGACCTGTGAAAACATTATACGTAGTTGCAGTATTTTTTTGTGGCCTTGTTCACATAACTTTGCGTGTACTGTATGCTTAACGATGATTCGAGATAATCTTGACGATTCCAAAGTCTCGCATTATATCCATTCTGGACAGAACGATATAATTAGATCCCTTATCTAAAGCTGTTTGGCAGATGTGAGCTCGGTTGGAGAGTGCGGGTGTCATTCAGCATTGAAGCGAAATAGCTTCGATATCGTCACGAAATATCTACTAAAGTAGAAGCAACAGCCACCTATGATAGGGAAACCAAGAAGTAATTTAGATGTTGATATGGAGTATTAGATAGGTTAGCTTGCAAACCACGAGTACCTGATCGACATAATGTAGCTTTTCGCATCTGTCACAACCCCAGACAAACCCCTGTAATTTAGCGCACTGTGATATGGTAGCTAGCTCACATCGTACTAGTTAGTCGGTACCATTGACGTCCAGATTCATGTCCTACGTCATCAGATAGCTTACTTACCCGCGTGAATTAAAACGCACCACATCCATAGTAAACGAGTAATGTAGCATGGTTGGTGATCGTATGATAAATATTTGGAAAAAACTACTGAGATGAAAAAGAACTACGCTAATTCGCTGAAAACGTCGAATGATAGCCTAAGTGATGAATACAGCGCCCCCTTCTAAGATTTAATCTATGCAAGTGCTATATCATGTAGCCAACATGCTACATGTTGGTTGTCCACTAAAAGATTTGTCTTCTCACCAGAAATCTATCCGATATCGCCTACCGCCCAAACAAGAGTGGCTTAGACCCTCATACCAAGCAGTCCCTCGTGATGGGTTTTACCAGCTCTTTCAGGTTTTTCCACATTCGGCAAGTCGATATGCTCCGAAGTACATTGCTTTGGCCCAGTACAAATATATTAGCCTTTAGGTAAAAAATCGATAGTTATTCCATTGTTTACGGGTCCTGACGGGAACAGACTCTTCATTTTACTACTCTTCGACCCCAGCGTACAAATCTATCATAGCGACATTACTTATTGCTTATCAATCAATGCGTCCACACAGATCAAGCTACTCGTAGCATTTTCAGCTGCAAAAAATACGTATCAAGTGGCTATATAACGTAAGTCGATTACGCATTGAAACCCATCGAGAATTTCCACTGTTCTTGCCTCGAAAATGACACCTTACTACTAACGGAGCTAGGATCATGTGTACTTAAGTATTTTTTTTCTGGCGAATTTTCTCATTTTCATGCATTCGACAAAGCAGAAGACGCTCTTATTTGACATATCACGGAAACAAAACTGAATTCATCAGACAAAATGTTTTTTTTTACAGTTCATGCAATGGACATCAGCAACTTAATCGGATTTCGTCACCATGAACTTGTGTTGAGGACTTTCTTCCTAAAGGAGTCCGGAATGCGTGATGGTGCAGTTACTTAGAAAAAAAATGGATGCTTTCACGGTCAGTCGCGCTTGTTATTCTTCTGCCAATATCGCTCGTTCTTCCACCTGCCACTTGAGTACACCGGTCTGCGGCCGGATTTTCTTGTGTCGGGTAACAGTTTAACGCCAATCGCTTGAAGGATTTTCTTCCACTTGGGACTCTTCTCCGCTACTTCCTCCACTTTATCGACCGCTTTGCGGAAAGGATCGCGAATGAACATCGATCTCTCCTCGGAACTAGTCTCATCGTCTGACGTACTCACCGTTTCGGAACTGTGACGGAGTGAGCTCGCCCCGCTAGTAGCGACAAATGTGGCAAATATCACGAGCAAGATGAATGTGAAGCGCATGGACTTTTCGCTTGAGTGCAGGAAGGTGTCGGCTAGGAAGTAGGAGCTGGCGGGCGAATTGAAAAGTGTCACAAAAAAACGCACGGTCTCATGTGTACACTAAACTTATGTTCATTCTCGGCTTACATGTATTATAGCGGCCGAAAATGATGATACTTGAACATCTGCTGCTCTGTAGCCTTCAAATTTGAAAAAAACCTGATGCGATATTTAGATATGTGGCAAAATCGGCGGGTTTACATATGATTCTGGTGTTAAAAAGACCGGATTCGTACTCGTTGAGCCGCTAGAGGCCCTCGATAAAAGCGTCAAAACGGCTCATATTTTGGGGAAACGGGTTTATAGAACAGAACAATTTGATTGGAGCAGAGGCGTGGACAGTACGAAACATGTGTGATTTTGACACTTGTATAGAAAAGATGCATATTTTGCTGGTCGTATTCCTACGATAGGCTATCAAATCATACATGTCAGTCTGCTTGGTTTTCTGGGTCCGCGTTCTCATCGTCGTCTTCGACGAGTTCACACTCCTCGAGCGCCGCCAGGTACTTACGTTCAAATCTTAAACTGAGATACGTCCGCATTGTGCGAGCGTTAAGAACTTGGCCTAGTTTTTCCTCAAGGTAGTTGCAGACCAGCTGCGCTTTTACAGGTTGGATTGCTTTGTTTTGAACAACAATATACTGTCGGACAAGAGCGTTGAGTTCACTGTCCTTGTATTTTTTGTCGACCCCGAGTTGAAGGTATTTTCTGCAAATCATAATATAAAATTTGAAATTATTAGACAAAGACGGTCAGAACTCAAATAACCCTACCAGGGTGTCAAATGCACTTGTACCTCGATGAAGTTTGTCCCTGAGTCGCGGCCGTTATTTCTGCCTGTTTTGGCTTCCTCGACGAAATTGCTTTACACCTTGACAACTAGGGTTTTCTCTGCTGGGGAGAGTTGATGTCGCTTGGTCTTCATTGTACGTACTGTGTGCGGTTTAGCTAGCTCGGAAGTGGCGAATTAGAAGCTCAAGCCAGTGCTCTAGCCATACATGCCCTTCTTCCTCAAATTGAACAAGTATTTGTGGAGTTATTGCCTCGCCTACTGACCCTCTTTTTATGACGAAGCCCAAACCAGCAGATCGTCGACGAAGTTTACGGAGTCCCCAGGGTTTTGTAGGAGCTGTAATCGATTCCTTCATGAGCACCAGTAGGATGGGACTTCATAGTCAAAGCAAATGTTCTGAGTCACGTACTTTATACGTGATGTTACATGGGTGAACATGACAAGCCAGTTCGTCAATGATGTACCAGTACTCATACATGTATGTAGTGTGGCCTTCTCTATTGATCATAGTGCTGACGTGGGCCATTGGGTCTCCGCCTGTATGCGAGCCGCCTTCGGCTTATGTGCTCGCTATGAAATGGCCATTTTCAGAAGTTGGCGTTTAAAACTGATTATGACATCATATACGATTTTCTAGGGTTAGATACGGTCATATTGGACGCCGCCCAAAACTAGCGTATCCACCGATATGTCAAGGCCTTCGAGATTTGATAGACCTAGCATAACTCCAACGCAGTCTGGTGAGGCGGGAATCAGGTCTCAATAAGTTTCTGGAAATGTTACCTAACCGCACGCTTTATTTGGCAACTACATACATTTTAGCTTGGATTCACTATGCATCCACCGGGAAGGGCTGCTGTACCACCCTCAAGAAACAACCTCTCATAAACTTTGGCATATATCAGAAACGTTTCACATATCGTACCTGTGCAACTTTTATATTTAGAGGCAAATTTAGAGATCGATTATGACACCGTCTTATGGCAGTTTTGGGCGGCATCCATTGGTCACCATGCTCGCCATACATCGTAGTGTAGTTTCTGCATATGTAGCGTTTCATGAACTTCAACTTCGATTTCCTAATGGTTTAAAACCTTTTTGGCCATTTCAAACTGATAAAAACCGTTTTTTAACCGTTATATTAGAAACGAAAAGCAAACTGACCAATCACAACAGATTATTAGCGGTTGAGCAGAAAGACACATTTATACAGTCACACATCCATAAGTGGCACCCGATTGGTTCAACCAAAGACGCAGTTTCATTTAGGGAACTGATCAGTTAAAGAAATGGCTACATCATTCAAATGGCTACATTCACAAAGGTGTCAGAAAGCTATCTAGAGACGACTGCCGCCGACGCTTCACCACTTGTGCTCTAGCTACAATTGTCAAGGACTGCAGCATTCCCTGCTCGCGCTTTGTGTCCCCATCACACTGAAAGAAAAACGAAGATAGCTCCGTGCAATAGGAGCGCTGTCGACGCTGATACAGAAGGTTAGTCATCCTCCTCGTCCCCGTTGTCACTATCAGCATCACCAGCATTGTTGTCGCTGTCGTTCTCAGGTATTTAGAGGAAGGAAGTACACTTCAACGTGTGAAAGTGTCTTCAAAAACTTTATGACTGGAGGCATTGTCAATCAGCAAAAGCACCTTTCGGTTTTGTACTGCCATCTTCAAGTTGAAACTTTGTAGCCACTCGAAAAAAATTGTCGATGTCATCCACGCCTTTTGGGTGTGGTAATAGTGAACAGGCTTGCCTTTGAGAGCACGTTGGGTGCCTCCTTGAATACACCTAGGGTTTGCTGCTGTGCCTATCACTACTGGGTTCAGCTTGTGTGTGCCAGTTGAATTGCAGCAGAATGCGATGGTTATCCGTGCCTTATCTCGCTTTTTGCCTTTACGACTCATCGTCGCAAGAGTTGGTTTGGCGCTAGGCGATAAAACAAAGCAGTCTCATCAAAATTGTAGATGTCTTCCAGCTTATAGTGTCGAGTAATGTCTTGAAGCGAGTAGCGAGCCGATCGAATTTCGACAGCGGAGGCACTGTCCGCCTCACCGTGCATCGCTTAGAAGATATTCCATTGCGCTTCTTAAATTTAGCTAGCCACCCGTTGCTTAGCCGAAGCTGGTCGCCACTGATCTTGAGACTCTTTTTTATATCTCCAGCTTTTAGCAATATATCGTCAGAAATAATAGTTTCCCCTTGATGACGGTGGAAGAAGTCGACGAGCTGTTGCTCTAACTCGGGGAGCTTTACACGATGTCGCCGTGTAGCCGACGAGTTGGCGCTGCAATAGTAGGATGGCGGCTAGTTGCGAATGTGCCGAATAGTGCTGATGCTGATCGACGTTTTAAAGGTGCTGCCGGTCCACACCAAGAGCTCTCGGTCCGTAATCCGAGGGTTGCGCTGGGCGTGCAAACAGACTTGAAGTTTTTCCTCTAGTGTCAGGGATGGCATCCGCCTTGGCGGCGACATGGTGCGTGGTTGGGAACTTTGGAAGAGAGGAAATGAACTTGGCGGCTGGCCGTTGGGAAATTAACTTCGGAGAGGCTCTGTATAAACGACTGGCGCTGAAGTGTTCTAGAACACCCTACGCCATTCGGCGTCCATTTAGAGAGTTTAGTCGCCATCTGGTTGATCAGTTAGAGAATAAAGAGGTTTTTGATCAGTTATAGAAGTACTATAGTGAAATGCATATAGTCTCGTTTGCACGCGAAGAATGCTACATGTAGTCAGATAGGGAACGCATGGTCACTTATAGAGGCTCATTTAGGGAGGTGTGACTGTAAACATTTCCTATCGGAAAACATATGATAGGATATTTTTTGGGGAACTAATAAAATATCCACGACAGTTTCAATTTCCAATATTTTGCCCTTTTTTATTGAAATTTAAAACTATCGTGGGTATTCTCTGAAATTTATTTCAGAGCTCCGACATGTCATAACCTGGTAATTTAGATCCGGTTATCGGAAACAAGTATAGTGGGGGAGCTTCTTCGTGCACAGCGCGACTTCGTTTTATTAGTTTTCCCCTACTTCTACTTTTGTGTGGGGGGTCCTTTATTTTATTATGTTTTAACTATAGCGGTTGGAGGCAATGCCTGATCGACCTGTGTGTTGAGGTCAGGTGCAAATTGGCGAATGCACTTGCTTTTCAGAAATTATACATGTGGGAGCCGGTAGATAATGACAAAAAAAGGGAGAAAATATTGATTATGATTAGCATGTTTAGTCACGCCTTTCGGTCACGACGACCGAAAGGCGTGACTAAACACGTCGTGGGCAAACAAAAAGAAAAACTCGTGTGTGCCTTCTTTAACAAAATGAACCCTCTCGCGGGGTTAGACAAGGGGATCCACTATCGTCTTTTTCTCTTTGCCCTAGCTCTTGAATCCCTTTGGAAATTTACTCCGAGCTAAACGAGAACTGAGCGTAGCTGTTGACGAGGAATTATCAATTCCTGTGGCCTTTGTTGCGGACGACACTGTTCTGTTAACAACGAATGTACATGATTTACAAGAACAACTACGGCTGGTGCTCAACCTGACCAAAAGCGAGACAATGACTCTGAATAATCATAAAGCCGCCCCAGTACTAGGGTCGCTCCGGCCGCTCAAGGTTAGCGAATCGGTCAAGTACCTTGGTATTCCCTTTGGAAACTTCGACATATCAACACAACTGGCTACTCAGCTGGATGAAAAGCTGACGACTCGGCTCTCGTTTGTGGAAAGGAAGAGCGCGGACGCTAATGGGGCGTTGTCTCATTGTTCAAGCGTTGATAATATCGTTGCTATGGTATTTTACGACGACTGTGAATATACCTACCTGCCTGATTCATAATCGTTGGCAGAACGTAATGACTAGGTGCGTACTTTACAATCGCGTGGGTGCTAGTTCTGGTGGAATTAATGCTGTCAAGAAAGGTCTTGCTACCAAACCACGAGAAGAAGATGGTATCGAAATATATATTCTTGGAACGAGCATCCGCCGGCAGCGATATATACTTCTCCAGCAGCCAGTTGACATGATAAGCACTCGCGGTGGTGACAGTGAGGTGGTTTGGTACCGACCGATTGCCGAACTACTACGTCATCGTACTGAACATTTAAGAAGGTGGACTGAAGACATTCTTCTTCAAAATCCTCCTCGGCCGTCGGGATGGTGGCAAACAATGCTTCCGTTGTGGTGGCAAAAAATGTTCTTGGGTTGGAAACGAGTAAATTGGCCTGATCAGAATTCACTACACTGAAAGCGGTTCAACGTGCTCTCTATAGTCCTATTTGGTGGAATACATCCGTACGTCGGCTGAGTTTCCAGGGTGTCACTATGCCACTGTCATACCCATAGCTCGTCAAAACGCCACTGGGTTCGGGCATGATTTCATTCAAGGGAAAATATCAAAGCGGGACTCAATCTGAACATGTTTTTTCTGAATTTGTTTTTTTCAAATTGAGTCCCGCTTTGACATTTCCCCTAAATTCAAACGTTTATGCTAAGAACTCGCAGCCAGACAGAAGTGGTGTCTTGCCGATGTCTTAAATGTTCCATGTCAATGGCCTACGGCCTTCGATTTCTTCAATGAACTCAAAACCAATGTTGGGGTAACGGTGCTCACGGATGGCATACTTGTGCATTATCACCAATTAACATAGATATTTGATCGAGTATTGCCAAGCTCCTGCATAGGGTGAGTATTACCCCGTAAAACAGTTTGGAGCACGTTGTTCCAGTCTTTCGGTCGTAAGTTGGGGAAAATATTGTTTTCCCTTTGCTGTTTGCACGGAAAGACACCCTCACGCCTCAGGGTGTGACTGACCACAGCGCGTATCCACTCGATACTGTCGGAGTATACATGTACATGGCTCCGACGATGCCGGTTGATCACGACGTCATGCTATGACTGCTCTTTGGTGATGTCATTATGGACTCGCGGTCATATGTCTTAAAGTCATTAAACTCTACGGTGCAAGAATGTGTACGAGAGTCATGCACAGCGACTGAAACGGTGAAGCGTTGCTTCTTCGCATGTCCTGCGCTAACGGGTATGTGGCAATCACTATGGGCACCATGGAGCAAAGCCTTTTCGTCTGGTTAAGTTAGAGTGGAGACTGCTGTTATTTCCTAGACTGGGTATGAAGACAGCAACAGAAAGTATTTATGATACCTTGGCGAATAGACAGACGCAACAATTGGGTTTCGTGTTACGTGGAGACTGCGAAAAGATATTCACTTTCACGAAACCCAAGGATAGAGTCGAAATACTTTTAAGCGATGGGTGGGTTCTTTTCAACCGTCATTCAGCTGAGCTGGGTGTCGATGGTGACGGAATTGTTGACATTTTTCGGCAACAAGTCATCTAACTGTTAATCAACTTATGTTCCTTTCTTCTGTAACAAAATGACCACTCAGCTAACTATTGCACGCCTAGCATGGTTTAACGACAGGGAACAAGAAGAAAAAAATGCTGGATGAGTGAATGGATGGAACGACTGTTACATTCCTACATGGAGTCAGGAACGGCAAACTCAGCTCGGAATAACCCATCTGGTTGAAATCTCGTAGCAATCAGATGACTGCACCGAGGAAAAACGTTGTTATTCGCCAAAGACGGTTGTCGCGAGGTGAATAATCCTGGCAGAACTCAGAATTTACTATCCTTGAATGACCGAATTGATCCAGTCAATTGCAGTAGACACGCGAGAGTAGACGGCAGGGAATCCCTCGTCACCGCAGTGGTAGCCCCAACTTACCATGCCAATCAAAACATCGTCAGCATCGCCCTTCGCCTTCTCCTTGATCAAAGGGCCGCCCGAATCACCGATGCATGAGTCTTTGCCGGCGACACCGCCCGCACACACCGTTGAGTTGTCAACACCAAATACTTCGCTGCAGTCGTCGTGTTGAAGTCAGTGTGATTCACCGCTGACACTACCTTGATTTGCTCGCCATCCTTAGTGCCGTTGATGTAGTGTCCACCCACAGACACGAAGTTGGGTTCTTCATAAGAGGTGCACACAGTTGTGGTGAGCACGTAGGTAGGCGTGATGAGTGATCCACCACAATAGTCGTTGCCATCAACGGTGGGTCGAATGCCGACCGTGTACGTCTTGGTGCCGGTCGGAACGGTTCCGCCTCCTAGGATAAGCTGGCGTTGGGTAGTATCAGCGTTGCACGATACGGCTCGAAGGGCCACAATAGCAGCTACACACGTAGCAATGATCTTCATAGTCGGTCAGCTTGGCTTGGAGAGAGGATATCTGCCGTATTCGGCAAAAACTAGAATGAGTTAATCTAGCAGTGTTGCTCACAAGCACCGATCAGCGTCGCATGTACGTTCTGAAGGAAGTAGGATTCGTATTTGTCCAAGTTCATTCTTTTGATTTGAAAGCGTGTGGATATTCTACCGAAGTAATCTTGCCGTCAACCTCGAGCCTGACAGATTAGCTTACATGTTCATGCATTTTTAGAAAAGAAACGATGGTGTGATATTGAGTAGAATAATCTTAACGACGCGTCAATGACATATAGAACGATGGGATGTTTGTTAACGTTACTTTACATTATGCAGCACGGGCAGCACGTGTCAATTTGCGAATGTCCAACAATTCGACGAGCGCTACCATCGTCACGACAACTACGACCCATGAGGATTCATTGCAATTCCAACGGCTATTGCGCACCATGCGCACCATGGATACAAAATAGCTAGAATACCGGCAGTACCAATGTGTTATAAGTGTCATACGAAGCAGTTCGGTTCGAGCATTACATGCACTCTTCGCTAAAATTTGGTAAAGAATTCTGTTACGCAATAACCAGCTAATCAATTCGAGCTTTATCCTTCTACCGAGTCATGGGTGAAGCTACCTTGCTTCCATGCTACAGTACAACTCGTCAAAGAGAACTGATGAAAAAAGCCCAACGCAATTTAGGCCGTGTTCGATTTGATGCGAAATAGCTGCGGAAATACTATTTCGATCAGACCCGAGCGGGTACGGTCAACCGAACTCTCGAACTTACATGTATTAAAAACGGACTGGTACGAATAACGTTTGGATACCCGAAATCCCTGTATCCGGTTTTCGCTGTCAACACTCTACAGCGTTTGCAGCTCCGTCGTATCCTGCGCAAGTCCCCAGTCCCCAGTCCCCAAAAGCGTATGTGACTCGGTGGGGAACGATATACTTGTCGCTCGGTTAAATGCAGATGTACTGTTGTAAAGCTAAGCAAACCTCTGGCTAATAAATACACATCATTTCTCGATCAACCGAATGTTTCGGTCCGAAACCAATATTTTGGTCACCCACGGTCGCCCGATAGATTTGAACGGTTGGCCACGGACTTCCAAATTCTGTCGGTGTGTTAGTTCGGCTGGGTACGGGCACCCGGCGTCTAGCATTTACGACCTCTAATTTCGACCCAAGACGAATACAAAAAGGTTGAAATGAAGCTAAACTGACTTAATCCTAAGGGTAAATATCGGAGACCTACTGTTTTAACTGCCCCTGTGTGCACGTATTTCACAAGGAGTTGCTTCGGACCAGACAAATCGAACACGGCCTTATTTTCTGCATCGAAGTAGTTGAGATTGTGATAATATTTTGTTTACATCCAAAGCTGTGAACGTTATAGATTGTACTTAAGTACTATGTAGTAGTATTGAAATAATTTATGAAACTTCATGTTAAAATAGATAAACTCCACTTGGTGTGTTGCTAAGTCCCGCCTGTTTGGTATTAAAATACCAAAAACATACAAACAGGCGTAAGTGAGCGGAGGGAAATTGTAAAAATGCTGCTAAGCTTATCTAAAAACGATACATACAGGCGTAAGTGAGCGCTGCTAAGCTTATCTGCCATAAAACGTATTTTACAGCGGAACCAGAAAGCATACATTATCAACTTCACGATGTCTCTTAGTTTGATACGGTTAATCACCCCCGCTAGTGCGAAGCGACAACACCCCCCCTCCCCACCTGGTTTAATGCTGCAACATTCTGGTATTTTCCCCCTAGCAGTCTACATTTTCTGCTCACTTTCAAGCGACATATCCTCACTAGAAGCAACTCCATCAGCATACACGGTTCGCGAAAGTTGGTTCGCAGCGTTGTTCACTCCAACCGTTTCCACAATACGCCACTCAATCTCCTCCTCCGTTCCAACCTTGCTTCCAAACGTCCATGTTCTTGAATTATCCTGCAATGCAAGACACTCCTCCTGTCCAATTAGCGTCATCTTCGTCGTCTCAAGACTCCTCGTGTTCACATGAATCTGCATATACTCAATCGTCGCATCCGACGCCCACAGAAACGGGAGCACCGCGAATCCCGCCGTCTGGGCCTCATACTCCGTCTGCGTAAGTTGCGCATACCGGACATCAGCCACCACGGCACTCTCAATGTTAATATCCTGCAGTTCCAGTGTCATGTTTCTGTCCTTCAATGTGCCTGCCGCTGCCTCTTTCAAGTTCTCAAAAACCCTCGGAGTGCAGTTATTGCTCAATTCGTCCGCAATTTTCGACTCAGTCGTCAATCCAGCTGCAATTTCCGCGAATTCCTTCGAGTTGACCGCTTTAAGTTGCACTTTAGCTGCCATTTCGGCTCCTTGGAGGAACTCAACGAGCTCGATTTGCGTCTTTTGGGGCATGTGCAGCTGCACCATCGTCCACCAAAGGGACGCTGGGTTGATGCCGGCAGGGAAGAGTTGCAACTCGTACTTGGCTAGGAGATGGGAGTTGTCCATCACGCGCTTGCAGGCTGTTAACAGCGTATTGACCGCGCTCTTTAACGGCGTCGACGAGTACAAGCGACGGTCGCTGCAACGCGCAGTCTAGAGTACCCGACAAACCGTCATGACACAGATTGAGTGAGTGGAAGGGGGCATGATAGAGTGAAAGAGTGGTTATAGTGGGAGATTTACCTTGTAGACGGAGCCGACGCACATGGAGCGCGACGCCCAACGCGCCGCCAGAGCCATCGCTCACTTCCAGCAGCTATCAACCTCGCGTTCGAATAATTGTTAAGAGCCGTTGTGTCAAGAACCTATAAATGTAGTAGTCAATTGTCGCATTTTGATTGGTTAATTGTGGTGTCATTTATATGTAGGTTGTGTATAACGGGAATCCCTTGCCCAAAATTCTGTTGCGTGATGGAAATGGACAAAATATTTTTTTGAGAAAATCCAACCAAAGCGTTTGGACAGCAACCAGAACACATTCAGAGTCTGGAACCACTCGATTCGTTCGGTTTTGGCGGAACTGCTTCCAATCTACATGTATTAATAGTCTACAAGTACGCCTTGAAGGCGCCACAGCTTGCTATCACATGCCAACTTTGTTGAAAAACTCCTCTTTTGGAGCATATCCAAACGTGGTGCTAAACTTGCGTCCTCTGTAACGAGGATTTCATCTCTTTGTTGCCGCTATTCGAAGGCTCGTTGTAAGCTTACACTAAGTTTTTTATTTGCCCGTGGCTGGGCCGCTGAGGCATGCCGTGGGTTGTCGTCGTGGTAATTGCGTTTCAAATTCCTAATGCTGTTTCATCTCAAACGCAAATTTTTCAATGAAAATGTCTTCGCTCTGGAAATTCCGTTGTGCACCAACCGATTGTACGAATGGTTTCGGAAGTCATAACGACAAAGCGGCTCAAACCCCCGCACCAGTTCTAACATCACGTACTCGCAGCGTCGCGCTGTGGCCGCATCTTGGTACACTCGAGAGCTGACCTCCCCATTCAGAAATATGTCCGTGGTCTCGTCTTCTTTCAGCCTCCATGTCCAGTACCACCTAGAATTGTACTGGGACCAGCCAGGGCTGGTATAAAAGATTAAATAAAGTATTTAAAAAAAAGGGTTAGAGATTTTCAAAAGAACCTGTATTAAAATACAGCTTAAGCCTGTCAACCTCGAAATTGCACTTACAGGTTATATTGGTCCTGCCTGAAGCCCCGGAGGTTTACCCGCTTGCATTGCCATCGAGCTGCGCAAACTCGAGTTGACCAAAGAGGCGCTGTGTTTCAAGACGTGCAGGTTGCTAGTGTCCAAATTCCTTAAGATGATCAATCCCACGACAACGTTCACGTTCTTATGGGCTGGTAAGAAGTAAGCGATTAAGTGCTACGTGAATGGTGCAATTCCAGGTGAACTTCAGTAGCTTCCTTTTTGGCGCTAGCTAAACCTATTAAGGACTTGTCGAACGCAGTACAACGTTTCCCTCGGGCACAGTCCTAAACATTGATTGGTACAAGTTCACAAACTTATCCGATCCCAGCTCACCGTAATTGTTGTCCCTCTCCTTGCGGTACATGCAGTTGCCTCAGTTGAGTGATAAAGCGATTTCGCTGGACTTAGGAAACCAATTCTCTGAAATTTATTTCAGAGCTGAGGAGTGGATGCCAGCGTCGGTGCGATTTTACATAAGATAATTACCTGGTGATGCGTATGTCAATCAAAAGATAAAGTATATAAATTTGCTTGTTTCTAGACACCTGTGCAAAATAATACCCGTCCAAAGTGATAAATTACAGGCGTGTAACGCGTGTCGTCCACCTCACCTAAGTGCGAAATTTATGAGCCAATCGGTTGTCCGCGTCGCATGTGCGTAATTTATTAGCCAATTGTATCGGGTCCAGTGCAAGAACCTCCATGTTGGACGGAATGAGATTGTTTTCGAGTGCAAATTTGAGGAAACCGAGTGCACATTTCTTTTATGATAAAACGGGGGGTTATCGAGTGCACTTGAGCCAAAACGAACCGAGTGCACCTTGTTACGATATCAGTCGTAAAATTTGCTGGTCCGTCCAGTATGGTGCGTACAACGTCAGTCCCAGACAGAGCGAAGGTGGTTGAAGCCCAAAATATAGTGAAATTAGGTGTAGGCTTAGCCACAAGTTTTGTATTTCGCAAGCAGAGCGAAGGCAGCAGACTCAGGGAGCAGTGGAGGTCGAAGGAGCAGCACAAGTAACAATTTTGCTTTACATTTTGCTGAGGTGCGATCTACGCTACTGCGTAACAGGGTTATGAGCCCAACTAAGAACCAAGCAAGTATGGACTCCGTGGGGAAGAAACCTGATGTGGAGTGGAACAAGGACGGTCGTCCCGTTAACTGGAGTGGCAGAGCCTGGCAGCTCTATAATCGGACGATGATGTGGTACTTGGCGTGTTACGAGTTCAAGACGAACGAGTGGCGCTTGGACGACATCTGCGACGGCAGTGTGTTGTACCAGAACACGGAAGGAGAGGAGGACGAGAGACGATATATGTAGCAAGACCAACTGCTCGCTAAGTTGATCTCCAGTTCGCTTTCCTGCACGCTCGCACGTGCAAGTAATGCGATTTGACTACGGGTCAGAAATGTTGGAATACCTAGCCAAGAGATTTGATGGTAGTGAGAATGGAACCACGAAGTTGTACACGTAGCGGACGCTACGTCAAAAGCTGGAGGGAGGGCCGTGCCGGCCGGGTGCAGATGTGGAGAATCATCTCCTATACATGATGTCCTTGCGGGAGCAATTGGCCGCATTGGACGCAGATGTCAGTGATGTGTGGATGGTCGACCTCATGGTTCGATCCATGTCCCAGTTTACGTACTACAACCAGCTGCAGACCTTGATGGGGTGCAAACACTCAGCACACCGCAAGAAGCATAGGACATGATTCATATTTTAGATAAGAATGCGCAAGTGGAGAAGCAGCTTCAAGCGCGGCGAAGCTCTGAGGCCCCAAGACAACCCGGACAAAATAATGGCGGCGGAGGTCAAGGCAGTGGAAGTGCTGGTGCTGGTAGCGGCGGAAAATCCATGCCGAACTACCGAAACCGCAACCAAGGGAACCAGAGCAAGCCGTCAGGAGCAAGCGGCGGTAACCAAGCAAACACGAGCAACTCTGGCAAGAAGAGCGAGGAGAAGCAACGGCAGTACGAGACCGACAAGGCAAGCCGCAGCTGCTCCGGGTGCCACCAGCCAGGACACCTTCGCCGAAATGGTCCAGAAGAAGGAAAAGGTGGGGCTGAAACTCCTGCTAATAATGGCAACAGTCGCGGTGAGGCCAACCTCACCGTGTCGTCGGGCGTCAGCAGCTACAGGGAAGATGCACCTTCAAGACAGCGGCAGGGTAGCGGTTCGCAGCAAGATGCCCCAGCACCAACGGGTAGTACTGGTAAGTATGGTGTCAAGCCAAGGTATCGGCCCGAGCGATGGGTGTTCGACAAGGGGGCAACTCAGCACTTGACTGGAGACAAGCGTTACTTCGTGACTTATCGCAGTCTTTCTCTGCAGGAACGTGAGAAGGCAACAGTACATGAGTACAAGGGCAAACGCTCGCCAGTTGGCATTGGGTCGATTGATCTATGGGTCACTGTCCAAGGAAGTTCCGTGGTACTTCGTGTCGATAATGTGCTTCTCGCCGCAGAAGACAAATTTGTTTTCACAGTCCGTCGCGATAGAACAAGGCTTTCGGATCGCGTACAATGATGCCACACGTGAGTATACTTTGAGCATGAATGGGTCCATCGCGCAGCAGACGAAGATGCAACCATGCAAATTGTGGCTCTTCACAGCTCAAAACGCGTTTGTGGACCGGAAGAAGGAAAAGGTAGACCCACCCACGCCAAAGATGATGGTGAACTACGCTATAAGTGATGGAGTCGCGGATCTTCAATGCTGGCATGAGCGCTTGGGTCACCTATGCCCGCAATTTGTGAAACAAATGGCTGACCAGAACTTAGTTGAGGGCATGATGCTGAGAAACGCCAGTTGGACATGTGTGAGGCGTGTCAGCTTGGAAAACAACGAGCCAAAACTCCACAAAAGAGCTTGGACCGCAGAGTTACGTGTTGAAACCAGCTTGTGTGCGCTGATTTACTGTTTCCGCCATCTCACTATAACTGCACGAGGTTCAAGGCCGTCCAAGTGGTGATGGACGCGCACACGCGATTCGTGACGGCGTATCCAGTACATACAAAGTTTGCGGACGAGGTCAACGGCCTAATTCGGCGGTATGTAGTCTGGGCTGAGCGGTAGTGGCCAGACTGCCCAGTGAAAGAGGTCATAACGGACGGAGGTGGTGCGTTCGAGAACACTCCCACCACAGCTTGGTACCAGGAGCACGGTATCTCGCATACAGAGATACCAAAGAAGGCATCTCGGCTGAATATGGTTGAACGGACCCATCAAACATTGACAGGGATGATGAAGGTCATGATGAAAGACTCAGGCTTCCCAACGTCGTTTTGGGTCGAGGCACTGTACTACGCAGTCTACTTGAAGAACATATCGTTTTCAAGCGCCATCAACAGCACGCCCTACGAAGGAATGTGGAGCAGAAAACTAGATATCCACCACGTCCGGAAGTTCGGAGCGCTTGCATATGTGCACACCAAAGTTGGCCCCTCGCGACACAAATCACAGATAGTTGCCGGGTTGGATACGTCCTCGGATATCGCGACGGGATGTTTGGCTGCAAGGTGTTCTTTCCGTCGGAAGGCTCTGTACAAGTTGCAGGTCAAGTGACGGTAAACGAGCAAATACTTTACAAGGATCGGCACCAACCAGACTTTGATCGTAGTGATCGCGACTGGGCCATAGCAGAGCATCCAGATTTGACTAGCGCTGGACTACGAGATTACGACTTACCAGTCGTAGGAGAGGGTGGCACAGGAGATGCGACCAGTAGTGGCAGTGAACCAACGATGCGAACAAGTACTGGTGGTCTAACTGGTGGTGATCCCGAGAGTGACGAGAACGCTGGAGGCTAGGGAGGATCTCCGTGGCTGCAACGACCGCTACCTAGCTTTAGCGACGAAGTTGTCTTGCGTCCTGAACTTTCTCGCAAAACTGCCCCACGAGATGAAAGCCAACATATTGTTCCCGTTGATGGAATCATGGATAGCTCAGAGTGCGCTTCCAGCCAGGATACGATGGAGTCAGTATAATCGACAGTCCAGCTGACTATGATTCAGCTGGGGACGTGACACGGCAAAACGCAGAACTGATGGCAGAAATGCTGCTCAAAGACGATAACAATGAGGCAGCTGATGCGAAGAAAAGTTCGCCGACATGTACAAAAGATCAACTGAAATCTGGGGACGGAAGCGCCAGCGATTTTTATTTTTCTTCTTCGAACTCGTGGAGCGGCGAAGGACCACCAAAGAAGAAACGTCCAGGATTGGTCGAGGTTGCTGAACCAGTTGAAGAAGAGGTTGATCTGGAGGAGCTACAAGTCTATGCAGCACTTACAGCCGTTGATATGCAAGTAGAAGCTCCCAAGCCGCAGCAGCGCGTCCGGCACGAGTCGGAAGTGCGTCTTCCGATGACATTTAAGCAGGCCATGGACTCACCGCAGCGCTCAGAATAGTGGAAGGAATGGAGAGAGAACTCGCAGCCATGGAAGAAAAGGATGTGCTCGAATTGGTCCCGGAAAGTGAGATTCCAGTCGGGAGGAAGGCATTGGGAACGATGTGGAGATACCAACTGAAGACGGACGACTTGGGAAACGTTTGCTGTTATCGCCCTCGCTTGTGTGCCCGCGGGGATAAAGAAGTTCCTGGTGTTGACTTCAACATATTGGAGACGTTCTCACCTGTTGCAAGAATGGCGTCGGTACGCTTGCTGGTGGCGCTTTGCATGATCTTGCAGTTGGCGCTTTGCATGATCTTGCAGTTGGAAGCTTTTCAATGCGACAAAAATACTGCCTACTTGAATGCCCGATTGAAGCTTGTCCACTTCATTCGGCACATTGCAGGATTTCCACTCAAGCCTGGGTAGGTGTACAAGGTGAAAAACGCCCTGTATGGTCTTCACGAAAGTGGACGTGAATGGTACGATGAGCTTCACGGGTGGTTGTCCGAAAAGGGATGGCAGCGATGCACGACGGAACCTTGCTTGTACTTTTACGCTGAAGGTGAAACCATTGCACTCGTACTCGTGTTCAAGTAGACCGGCGAGAGGACGGAGTTTTCCTGCATCAAACCAAGTTTACTAAGGAGGTTCTTGAGCGGTTTAGATTTGCTGGCGCTGTCGGGTGCCGCTCTCCAGTGGACACGACGGTCAAGCTGAAGGCAGCGTCCGAAGGAGAAAAAGAACCAGGACTAACTTATCGTGCAGTCGTGGGGGCCCTAATGCACTTAGCAACAAGCACACGACCCGACCTTGCTTTTCCCGTCGGATATCTGAGCCGTTTTGTGCAGCAACCAGCGGTGGCACACGCTGGAGCAGTCAAGCGACTTTTACGCTACTTAGCAGCTACACAAGATCACGGTGTGTTTTTCCAGCGGCAAAAGTACAAGAAGGATGGACCAATCGATATTTCCAGGTTTGTCGATGCAGACTGGGGAAATTGCCCGGACACCAGAAAAAATGTGTCAGGTTATGTGATGCTGATGGCAGGAGGCCCAATAGCGTGGGCCGCTCGACGCCAATGCATTGTGGCACTGAGCACCGCTGAAGCTGAATATGCAGTAGCATGCGAAGCATGCAAGAAGGACAGTCAATCAAGAACATCCTGACAGAGATCGTGAGAACGCGTGAGGTGACGTTCAAGCTCGGCGTTGATAATCAAGCGGCCATATCACTCGCAACCCATCCCACCTACAGCAGAAAGACTAGACACATCGAGCTTCGTCTTCATTTCGTGAGAGAAATGGTGCGTCAGAGGGCGGTGATAATGGAAAAGGTGGAAGGTGCTGAAAACCCAGCTGATTTACTCACTAAGTCGATGGGATTCTTGCGACTTGGAAAATTGAAGGAACTCGTGGGTGTGCAACCTAACATCAGCCCTACTATATGTGAAGAAAAGAGACAAAAGTATCGAGAGAACGCCCTGAACCAAAGTGGTCTCGGAGAAGACGACGATTAGTTCCGCGATGTCATCTCGGAGGGCGACATGTTACGATATCAGTCGTAGTCCGTCCAGTATGGTGCCTACAACGTCAATCCCAGACAGAGCGAAGGTGGTTGAAGCCCAAAGTATAGTGAAATTAGGTGTAGGCTTAGCCACAGTTCTGTATTTTGCAAGCAGAGCGAAGGCAGCAGACTCAGGGAGCAGTGGAGGTCGAAGGAGCAGCACAAGTAACAAGGTTTGCTTTACATTTTGCTGAGGTGCGATCTACGCTACTGCGTAACACACCTCTGAGGGTGTGGTTGATAACTGAAGAAGATGTGCTTATGCGCTATCCACGTTACGTACGCTGTTTGAAGCACTTCACCATCGGATAAGCCTCACTGAGGTTTATTACATGTACTCAAAGAGCTGAAGGCCTCAGCTCTTCGCGAGTTGCACTTCGGCATGATGTACAAAGGGGCTATCTGGTGGTAAAGAGGCCATCGGTTTTGCTTTAACCTAAAGAGTCCTGATATCGCTGGAGGCTCAAAGGGGCTAACTATCTTGACCCGAAACCAAGTACCTGTAGCCACTACTTGTATAATGTGCTCACTTTTGTTTCGCGCACTTCTTTTCGGTGACAAGCCGTAAGTTCATTGCCGCTGTAAAACCATCATCCATCGGCCACTGGCATGGCAATTGTAATGAACTTTGTGGAGTATGGAGGTGGATGCGTTGCGACAACGGGACGTACCCACTAGAGGCCGATACCAGCGCATTTCAGCTCATGAAACGTTCGGCGGTGCGGTAATTGCGCTTCCGTTGCACGTTGCACATACACGTAGCTACGTCTTCATGTGCAACACGGGTAAATTTCGCCCCCCAATGGTATACGGATGTGTCGATCGCCGTGGATGTGAGCGATACATCCACATCGTGGAGGGTGCGGATTTTTCGCGAGCACACAATCGGATGGTTTCCGAGTACAGCACAAATTAAGCATGTAAGGCACTCGTCATGGCGCAGCACATAAGCGCTCGAGCACCCTGTCCCTCGATCAAGACGCCACTAGCGCGCTCCAACGCACTAGCACGCCTTGACCCCCGTGATCTCTCTCCACGGTCCCGCCGCCCTACTCGTCCACTGCCCTCATCTTCACGTGCGAGTCCTGCCTTCGCTTACCTCGCCCTTACTGCTTGGCTCTCGGTCGACACTCGCTGCCGTAGAACTGATAGCCTTGCAACCTGTACGTCGGCGCAACTCAATGTACTTAGTCTTAACTTGCCGCTCGTCCCGCAACAAATCTTAACTGAGGGTCGAGTTGCAAAGCCGCACGCTCGCAACCCTCATCTACCGTAGCCTCACTATCTACGTCTAACACTCAGCGCCATTCCTACTCTACTTGGACCTCTCCCTCGTCGTGTCGACTCAACATCTTCACGGTCTCCTGGCCCCACGTTCGTCTCAGCGGCGTCGCCTCGCCGGCTTGCATACTCTCCGCCTCCTTTATCGTCCACGTCGCCCCTCCAGCGATCTTCTGCAGTCGCAACTTCAACCACGGTCGCCCCTCCAACGTCAGTCGGGGACTCCAGTCCTCTGGCTCGCTCACACCACCGTCTATTGCCCCTCATATATTTTCGCCACCGTCTCCATCAGCGTGCGCCACACCACGTCCGTCGTCAACTCAGGCGCGCCGTTCGCCACTTCCAGCAGCTCCTGCACGCGACCGCTGGCCAAGCGACAGGCCACACAACTACAAAACCATGCGCCGCGACGCTGCTTAGATTCACTTCGTACTTTGCTCCAGTACTTGTTTGCACTCACTCCAGGCCGGTTGGGCGCCAGTAAGCTCCATGACGGGGTTAGATGGCTGTTGTACTCGCAACACCCCCGTTGCTCCCCTCGTCTTGCTTGCAATATCACATAATTGAAGCAATTGGCCGGACCCCGGGTTCCCGCGAAAAACACCGAGGACGACAAGGATTATTTATTTTTAGTGCGGTGGCGTTCGATACATTAGTAGTTCTACCAATCTCAGAGCAGACCCACAGGAATCATGCCACGTGAACGTGGTGGACGTTCACAAATACCAGTCCCTCCACGAACACGTAAAAAGGGTCCTGATCGTAAGGAAACAGCCTACATTCGAGCTGTGAACCTACTTGGTGAGGATACGGTGAAGCAGACAAGAGCGGATTGGTACTGATGGGACACCAAGTATGGCGGCAAAGAATGGCAGCAATCTGAGGGGGTCGCCATGCAACTTTTACAACAAGGACTGTCCAAGCGTGAAATTCGTGCTGTAATTCCCGTCGGTGGCTCTCGTGCGGCTCGGCTGCGGAAGGCGCGCGAACTGGGCGTCGAAACGTGGCACACGCGTCGAGTTCAACCAGAATCACGCCCAGCAGAAACGCAAACCGGGTCGTCCGAAGAAATAGAAGAGAAATCTGAAACCCAGCCAACCGTCGATCCTCCAGCTCTTTAGCCTGGCATAAAAGCCGTCGAGCTAGGCACAAGTTCGACCCCCTTGCATTAACATGCATACAATACACTAAGTGTATTGAAAGTCTTACTTAAGTACTGAAAAAGACCAGTTCTTTTCACAGCTGGCGGGGCAAGATGGGACCCCGAGGTCACGCCAAACGCTTCAATTGTACTCGCTGAGCATCCTTTTCATGGCTGTACTCGCAAACCATCCGATTTGTACTCGTGAAAAATCTTTTTCCCATCGTGGAGGTTGTGGAGGACAATAACGAAATCACGTTGAAGCTCGCGGTACTCATTCAAGTTTTCTATTTCATGCACTAGGAAAATTATCTATTCTGCTTTCGAAGCTGAGATTGATGTTGCACTACTAAGCAACGCGTACCTTGTGTAAGAAGTGAACTAGGATTCAAATCTCAAAACCGTCTTAGAACTGTTCACTTTTTTCGGAACGCGCGGAGTACATTAAAAGAACTTAAAAAGGAGTCATATTCTACGTGAAACCGGAGCTTGTTCATCGGAGATGGTCGTGGACAGGTTCAACAACCCAGCTGGTATCTGCACTCGACGGGTCATCCTGTTTGTACCAAAGTAGTCTGCACTCGAAAACCCCTCAAAGTGCACTCGAATACCATTCCCGCCCATGTTGGACCTGCCGTCTCGCAGCTGCAACAACTCGAAGGAGCTCGATGCCACAAACTCGCGGCCGTCCACTACCCCGATTTAACCCGGCCTGGTGCTGTGTTTGGTTATCTTACAACAGTGACGTTATTTTTTTTTAAATCGAAAGACTCAGATGCACTAAAGTGCAAGCCCCTCCTGTGCTCGCGTTCCAGTAGTAAACCTGACCGTGAAGACGAACTCGAGGTTCATTTACATACGAAGTCTGCTGAAGCCATCTTTGTGAGGCTGTGTGGCCATAAAATTCACGATCGTTCTATCGTCATGTGTAGTCCTCCCGGTGTTACTCCTGTACGCCGCAGCGAACACAACGGGGTAAAGGTTTCCATTCAAGATCGATCATTTTCGCCAGTGGTCAACCAAATTCCGCTGGTGGGTGCGTTTTCATTGACATCAGAGAAGTGCCAAGGTTTGACCGCAGAGAAGGTCATCATCAGACCACTTCAAAAACTGGGATAATCTCAATTTTTCCCACTTTTCCCACTTTCTGGCGAATACTAGAATTAGTAGAATCACTACTAACATCCCACTTGCGGTGAGCGAGTATACTACTGCTACTTCCACCTTTAGCGTTGTACCCATTCTCCGTATAAGAGCAACCCCACCGGTTATGCTATTCGGCTGCTGTAAGCCAGATTTGGCGAAAAGTTGGCATCTGGTCGAGCCACCGGTGTCCCCAAATCCTATATAAATATAGCATCGGCGATTCCATACTATTTTTTACTCCAAATCTGGCGAAGAAAGTAGCGACGACAGCGTAAGTAACGGACGTGCACCGCCGTTGACGAAGGTGCTTTCATTATGCGAGATCATCCAGATGAGTCAATCTCGAGGACCAAACTACAGCATCGAAGAAGACAAAGCACTGTGTTGGGGTTGGCTATCAACAAGTGGTGATGCTTGTTCGACAGCATGTATCTCGTCATGGATTGCAATACCGAGCTAGCGTAATGACTTGTTGTGCAGAACACTTCAAGGGCTTTCAAGTGATGGGTCGTGCTAAGTGCAAAGCCCCATACCGGAATTAATGAAGTTTCGGCTGAGCATAGCAAACGGTTTTTTTTGTGACCTTCATGCAAATAATCTGTGTTAAACGCAGGGCCTTTTATATCCATGGGTCTAGCTTGTACACTGTAAAATCGGTCAGTATAGTTTTGCATATATTGACCCTGTTTGCGCCTTTAATAATCCTGTAGCTAGGTCGACTTCGCGACCATCAAGCAGACCACGCGAACGACGTTGAAAGTGTTCGGAGAGGTCGCCGAGACGTGGAAGCAACGAGGCGTACGTCCCGTAGTCCACTAGGATGTACGTGACGTGGATAATCTCGACTAGCGTCTGTGCGACGTTGTTATGGGTAAGTTTTGTCGTTCTTATAATCGATGGACTTGTCGAAGTAGACTCTCATCGATTCCTTGATTTGATGTTCCTGGATTAGCAGTTGCAATTATACCTAGATCGAGTAAGGCGAGTTGGTATTGTCTTAATTCCAATTTAACCTTGGATAGAATGTGTGGGTAGTTCTACATTCAGTACCTGGCGGTAACAGAAACGACAATCATTCTAATTTCCCAATATTCCTCCCTTCACCGGCCCAAATAACTCTGATTTATTGATCACAAACAAGCACACTTGTGAAAGCTGCCGTACAGCTTCAACAGCTGTATGTCGCCCTTACTCTAGTCGACAAGGGAAATCTTGATAAATCACGTCGCCGTTATCTCGAAATAACGAATACCCGAACGACTCTTGAGAAGACTGTCCTGTCGGTCCGGCCCTTGACAGACAGTCCAGCGACCGGCCCTTGGCAGACAGTCCAGCGACAGGACAGTCTTCTCAGAGTCGTTCGGGTATTCGTTATTTCGAGATAACGGCGACGTGATTTATCAAGATTTCCCTTGTCGACTAGAGTAAGGGCGACATACAGCTGTTGAAGCTGTATGGCAGCTATCACAAGTGTGCTTGTTTGTGATCAATAAATCAGAGTTATTTGGGCCGGTGAAGGGAGGAATATTGGGAAATTAGAATGATTGTCGTTTTTGTCACCGCCAGGTGTCGTGAAGATCATCGAGATCGGTGGCAACTTCTCCGTGAACTCGGTTTCCGCCAACACTGGGTCGACGTGGCTGTCTGCTTCGGTGGAGAACTTGCTGATCTAAGAGGAATGGCGTTGGCCACTCAACTTTGCTGCCGCTCAAACGGGTGGCACGTAGGACACGCTTGGCGCCGACAGTGATGCCACACGCGCGGGGAAAGATTATGGCCATTTCTTCACTAAAATAGTGTGGAAGAGATGGCCGATCTCTTTCGACAGCGGTGAGTGGACACTTTCCAGCAACGACTCGCGTAGGACGGTGCGTCAATTGCATCTATGTGGTTCGATGTGGGACCATGTTGTACGTATGCGTAGCCCAGACCTCAGAGAAGCGCTTCAGCGTTACTATCGTCGCCTATTTCATCCATGTAGGTGGCGAATGCCGCGTCACTCTGCAGTGTAAGAACTAAAAGCCGCGTTTAAAGATGTGTTTAACGTCGTTGGAGCCGAACGATAATGTTGGGTCAGCAGTCGCAATTATGGGGAAGGACTGCTCATACACAAAAACAGACGTCCAATTTGGAATCTACGCCCGTCTTTACCCCTTATTTTAGTATCGATATAGGTTTTGTGACAGAAACTTACTCATATTTCGACCCAAAGTCCGCTTAAAGATAACTGCCCGGGACAGTAGCTCAAACAAAAATGCAATTTCGTGAAGAAAAAAACGAGTTGCTTGCGCCATTTTGAAACGATGCATTTTTCCGTGAAGAATTTGCTTTTAAACGAGTATCATCTGCAGTGTACGAACAAGAACCATGAATATAAAAGGCTCTGTGTTTAAGGAAGTGTTAACCGTCGAAGTAAACTCTCGTCGATTTCAAGATATGGTGCCGGGTCGATGCTGAATCAGCAGTTGTAATTATACCAGGTAGAGTAAGGCGATTTGTGTATTTGTCTCAATTTCAAATGAACCTTGTGTAGTGCGCGGATAGCTCTACGTTTCAGAACCTAGCGGTGACATAAATTACAAAACAATGGGTAAAGACGGGCGTAGATTCCAAATTGGACGTCTGTTTTTGTGTATGAGCAGTCCTTCCCCATAATTGCGACTGCTGACCCAACATTATCGTCCGGCTCCAACGACGTTAAACACATCTTTAAACGCGGCTTTTAGTTCTTATACTGCAGAGACGCGGCATTCGCCACTTACATGGATGAAATAGGCGACGATAGTAACGCTGAAGCGCTTCTCTGAGGTCTGGGCTACGCATACATTATCATGCGTCTTGCCCTGACAGACAGTCCAGCGACACGACAGGTCGTTCGAGTATTTGCTATTTCGAGATAACGGCGACGTGATTTGCCAAGTCTATCAAGATTTCACTTGTCGACTAGAGTGAGGGCGACACACAGCTTCAAAAGCTGTACGGAAGCTGGAAAACGACCGCGCTGTCGTGATCCAAGCTCAGCACCAACACCTTCAAGACGTCTACCATCTGGAGCGCGATCGTGTGCGCCGTCAACATGCTCGCGATTTCGCCAGAGCGGTAGTTAGAATGGAGGGCCTAGGTGTAGCTCGTGGCAAAAGTCAATTTTGTTTGAGCTATTGTCCGATTAACCTGTTTTGGTTTTTCTTTCCAAAAGAACTGTCACCGTTAATCACAACTGAGAGTAACCGTTATGTATCACAAACTGTGCTGGATCATGCTCGAAAAATCAAGGAAAGTTAATAGCTAGCGCGGAATTAGATAGAAAGACGTCGAGTCATTAAATTATATTCGCCAGGGCGTGCGCCAACCACACGAATACGGCATCGTATTTGGGCTCCTGATTGCACGCATGCTGTACCCGCAGAAATGACGATGCGCTGCACATTGGAGTACGCCTATCATTGGGCGATGTCAAGCGCGGGCGCTTGGAGCCTGGATGCCACGAAACCGGTACGTGGAGCTAAACTGTGAAATCACTAAAGCATACTGATGAGTCCTTGTGTAAACAGCTTCGACGAGATTTTGCGTTATCTCTAATTTACCGAAAACACCAAAAGATAAGGCGGAGAGTGACCGAGCTTGGAGAATCAGGCAAGTTTTGACACATTAAGCTCTCAATTTTGCGAAGATACGATCCAGGGGCCATTTTGTCACTGACGAGGGGTTTATTCAAGATTCAATGGTCCCCGGATGTATATGTGGGACAAGCCACACAAGTGGGGAACGAAATTTTTTCGAGCTTGCTGTCCAAAAACGTCATATTGTTTTGGTACGCTGTCGAATATTGTTTGTCCTTAGTTTCACTTACAGATAACGACTAAAAAATCCGGCACTGCTGAACACCATCCTCCATAGTATTGTTGAACTAATGCACGCGACAGAACAACTCGGCAAGAAAGTTTTATTGGATAAAATAACTCAGCACGAGTAAACTCAAAATTTTATTGGATAAAATAATATAAATGGAGCAGACAACGCCAATAAAACGTCCATTGTGGACAGTAAAAATACTAAAATGATAGATTGCGCAGTTCCATTGGCTAAAATCTAATTTGGGAGCTGGTCGGACTGCCGAGGTTTTCGTTGCCGGCTTTTTAGTCGTTGTCTGTAGCATCGGTACTACTTCACAACTATCGTGATTAAAGGCTAAAAGTTTACCGTGGAAAGAAATTTCATTTGAACGGCCCGCAGATAATTGATAATAAATTAGGCCCTACGCCTCGGCCTCGAGCTACTAACCAACAAGATATACCCTACAAGCCTGCCCAACCGAAAGTAACTCCAGACATGGTGTCATGTTGTTGGTGGGACTCGAACCTGTTCACTCACTTGCAACCGGTGCAAGCACGGATGAATTGATGCTAGTTACGGTTAGGGCATACATTGGGTACCAGAGTCGTCCATTTACATTTTTGGCCTATATTGCAGGAAGTTAAAGATGCGTGGTAGGTTATCCTTCCGTTATACCATATCCACAGCTGGTCAAAGACTATCACGAGAGCATGGGAGGTATCAATGGCCATGACCAGCTTCGGCTCCAACGATACTTGGTACAGGT
Organism: Phytophthora quercina; assembly: GCA_014706105.1. NCBI lineage: Eukaryota > Oomycota > Peronosporomycetes > Peronosporales > Peronosporaceae > Phytophthora > Phytophthora quercina. Next base: position 881,389 of record JACBOW010000001.1, on the reverse strand, counting down.
GGCGTTCACGTTCACGAAGTACTACAAGACGGGATTGGCGAGAAAGGCTGAGTGAGAGTGATGGAGAAGACAGGTGTGAACGAGGATTCGCGAGAAATGCTGAGTGAGAGTGATGGGAAAGACCGGTATGTCACTCCCACTCAGCATTCCTCGCCAATCCCCATTCACAGCTACTCGCAGTAAGGACAAAGCAATCGTTGTGTCGTGGATTGTCGTTGAACACCATATATTGGACTTGATGAGAGTCTACTTCGACGTTAAACACTTACTGTACTCTCTTACCCCCGACAGAAGGCTCCACCAACATAACATGCAAATCATATTGGTGGGGACAACCTTAGAGCTATTTGAACTTGAACATTGTATTGACGCATAGTTTTCGCGCGTGCAGGAAAGCCAACAGTGTCACATAAACAATCAACATATACAAGCTAGCGAATAAAAAAATGTTAGTGGGGCCAACATAGAAGCCCCTAGACAAAATCGAGGACAAATGGATTAAACACAGGGTATATTAAACGCATGTTTTTTTAGCTCGTACACTGCTAAGGTCACTCATCGTTTGCAAGTAAATTAAAACGGAAAATGCATCGTTTCAAAATGACACAGGCAATTCATTTTTTTCCACAAGTTTGTATGTCTGTGATCAAGAAACTATACTTGTTTGGGCCAATGAAGTGCCAATTTTGAAAAATTAGAATGATTTGCAGCCAATCACGCATGCTGATGTAAATTTATTTATATTTGCACCTATTTGAAACTAATTGAACTTCTCTGCCCCAAAACGTTTTAACAATGTTATAAACCTCCTCTCTTTTCAACTACCTCCAGCCAGCCGCACCTTGTGCTGTGTCCTTCTTGCGGCCTTTTTCCAGTTCGTGCTTCTCCTCTTTGCGCTCTAGCTCCTTCCTCAGGTAGCAGCTTCACCTCGTTGGCTACGGCCTGGCCTACTTGAGAGCAGTGCTCTGATTAGTCCTACAAGTTCCCGTTTTAATTACCTTATAGCCCCGACTACCGTATTTTAATCCGCTTGTACGTCGGCAGATCCCTCGCCGACACTTTCTCGCCCAATTGGTCTCCAGCCTGCCATCTTACCACGTTCACCTGCGAGCTAAGGCGTGCCGAGTTGTTCGGTGTGCAGTTTCTATTTGTATTGGCCCTAATTATACTGCATTTCTATCCGACAGGGAGCATGAAATTTCTAGCTGTAACCCAGCTCATTTTTCGAGATGAAGGCCAAGGAGAAGAGTAAGCTGCTGCCGTGGGGCCGCTTCGTACTGGTACAGAGGACCGCAGCCTGGACCCGCAGACGACGTTAGAGTTCTACCGCTCCAAGCACTGCATCGGCCGCGTGCGGTCCAAGTCGGACATCATCGTGGACAAGAGCGGTATCAGCGGACTGGTACGGCTGCTGGCTTTGGTGGAGTGGTAGACATTTCTTATTTAACGTTGTGATTTCTAAATGGCAGCACTTCATTGTCACCTACCACGACAAGGACAACAACGGCAACCCCATCGTCTTTGTGGAAGACAAGAGATACTGTGGCAGATTAAAAGGAAGGATGTTTTGCGCTTCTAACGCTGTTGGTCCGGCGGTGCATCTGCGTGCGAATATTTGTGGCGTAACCGCTACGGCATCTTCGTGCACCGGAAGCTACTCGGCAAGAAAATCAAGCCCCCACTCAAGTTCGGAAACGTCGTGCATTTCGCCAGCTCCGACGGCAAAGGTGAGATGTAATGCTACATTCTCTTATTTATTTGTACTAATGTGTTGGGTGTCATGTATTGCATCTTCAACTAGGATATCGCACATATACTTTCGAGATCTTGGACGTCTCGAGAGACAGTTTTGGTGTGACAATTAACGTTGCTTTATGTGCTTGCAGGCCTAATGAGTTAACGAGCGAAAATGAAGCTCTCCACAAGCAGCTGAATGAGGACGAAATGTCCGTGTCCACGCGCACGCAAAATTCCACGCTGGAGACCACACAGTGCACGCAGAGCCCCTCCGACTCGCAGAACCCAGTGTCACCGCCACGCGCTCAGCCGGCTAAGAGGTTGCGTCATGCCGCTGGCGTGAATAGCCAAGCATCTACTACGCAAGCTACTCAGCCGGTTAGCCCAGCCACGTCAAAGGCTGCCGAGAAGAAACACTACCACCCTGAGGTGCCTGCGGAAGGCAGTGTCCTCGGGTTGAAACTAAAGAAGCAGTATGACGAGGAACGTGCCAAGGTGAAAAAGCGGTTCGAAGAGGAACATGAGAAGCTCAAGAAGCACTTTGAGGACGAATATGTCGTAAAGGGAAAGGCTTTTATGAATTCTATCTAGGATCAAGGAGCGGGGCTGAAGGTGGGGGGAAAGATGCGCGAGGAGGAGGAGGCAGAGTTGAAACAGACCGAGTAGAAGCTTGCCGGCGCGCGGAAGGCACACAAGGACGAAATGGTAACTTTCACAAAAGGCCATGAAGAAGAGGTGGAGACTTTGAAAAAAAGGGTTGAAGAAGAGGTGGGGGCTTTGAAGGGAGAGGTGAAGAAGTTAAAAGTGCAAGGTAAATCTGCCCGTGACCGACACGCTTCAGGGCCGCCCCGTGCGGCACGCGGCTCTCCTATATAGATACAAACACGAACAGCGATCACAACAAATTGGGAAATTAGAATGATTGTCCTTTTGTCACCGCCAGGTACACCGTTCACCCTAACTAGTCGTGTGACCTAAATAGTCGTGCACAGTAAATGATCATTCCACAGCTTTTGATAAAAACATTCATTTCTGCCTGAAACTGAACAAAAAGGGCGGATTCGGGTAGATCTCGACGAGCGGATTTGCGCTATGTATTTTGTTTTTAGTATGGCTTAGCTACTTCCACAAAAATCGATTTCCAAACACGCGAAGTCGGGCTGTCAGGCGTACACGGTAAGTAGTCATGGCACGACTAATTAGGGTGAACGGTGTACTGAACGTAATTCGACCCAAGGTTCACTTAGAATATGACAATATACAAATTGCCTTACTCGATTTGGTATAATTGCAACTGCTGATCCATAATCGTCGCCAGACACTATATCTTGAAATCGATAAAACCATAGCGACGAAGGTCCCCGAAGAGCAACTAGGTAACCAGCGCCTAATCTAGACTAAAACGCTTCAATCAAAGTTTTATTTCTATGGCCATTGACGTTTACTTCATCGGGACTATTTTATTTCTATGTCCATTGCAGGTTACGCTATCGCGAAAATTCGCCGCCCTAGTCGCATTGCTCAGCACTCGGGTAGCGTCGCCGTACGTTGTTGTATAGAACTAAACCGAGGTGAACGAACGCAGCCGGACAGCAATCTCGTGGACTTCACCACAACGTGCCTACATTGTGTTGGGATTTATGACGCTCGTGTTAGTTCATCGTTGTTGCGTCCGCTACTTTTGGTGAGTTTCAGGTATATCACCTTTTTGTGCTCTAGTTCCACTGGATCTCTGCCCGCATAAATACCTTTTATACATGTCGCTCTCCAGGCTCCAATTTGAATAATCAAGAGGGAACAAAATGTATATCTTTAGCGCTAGTGGTGGGGGCGCCTCATTTTCAAAACTGAGCCCGACGACAAAGACACCGAGCCCGAGAACACGACCGATATCATGGCGAGGAAGATCCGAATCAGCTTTGAAACCTTTACAAATGCCACACCCACGAGCACCAATAGTCAAGTCGGCACAATTGATGGGTGTTCGTTGCAGGTGTTACGCTCGGTGGCAGACGGCCAATGAACTTTACACTGCTGGTGTTACGCTCCGTGGTGGTCTGGATTAGACGGCTACTGCTGGTGTTACCACGAGCGGTAGTGAAAACGTTCAGCATTGTCTGGTGCACAAGCGAGGTGGCTCCATCATACACTACTGGGTATATTAGGCCAGGTACAGTAACTGTGGAGAAGTGCCGCAGCAGAAACGGCTGTGCAGCTGCAGATCGCGTGTGTAAGACACTCGATTACTGTCAATCGCAATGTCGTCGCGATGAGGTGTGGTGATGATCAGTGGAGAATGGTGGTAGATATGCTGCGCCATCACCCGATCAACCAAGCGGGTGAATCCATAAGTTAACTCAACTTCGACCTGCAGGTCAGGTCGACCGTGATCTACAAGTCCAGATCAACCTCGTCTGCGATCCGACACGAGGAAGCGAGCCAGTGCGGGGCGCGTGGCAATGGGCTCAGAGGCACAGTGAACGACAGCCACAGGATAAACTTGGGATAGGCCATTGGGTATAGGCTTAACAAACATCCTTTGTGACAAGAGAGTTCGGCATCGCCATACCGTGTACTGCAAGAGTACTAGCCCACCAGACGTTATGCGATATAAACTTAGCCAAAGTCTAAGGAAGTGAAGAAGAAACATCATAGTTCCGGTGCGTCAACCCTCGTCACCGAGATCCCGCCAAACGAAGCGCATTGGAAAGGAAAGTTTTACACACCAACAACGAGGTAACAGACCCAGAGCTTAGCTGGCCTTGGAACCCCCCGATCTCGAGAAGGTCCAAACCCCGACCGGCGTAGCGTGTAGAAGTATCCGCGTTGCTGCCAGAACCCTCCCTTGTCCAGCGGAGACACGACCAAGTCTCGCACCGAGCGCACCTTCCGAGACACCCGCCCGAAGAGCGACCCTGCTTCCCCCCCCCCCTTCCGTTAGTCGATACGTTTGGGCGCCATGTGCAAGAGGGTCCCTGCGATCAGCAATTTTTGCATAATCACTTCTCTACACAACTACATGAGTAGTTCTCAAGTACTCGTTCACTGATCCTGACCACTATTTGACTGGTCAGTCCTCAGCAAAAATCAAACTGCGCCTGTTGTTGAACTTAAGGACATTTCCGTGAGTTCAAGATACTTAACGCCCCAGAAGTGAAGACGTCCGTATAATGTTCAACAAGGCTGCGCAGAAACTATCGGGAGAGATTAAACACGGCGCGGGCTAGTGGCACCAACCTTCGCATAATTATGTATATTCTTTTTTTATCATTAGAAATCGTGAGTCTCAAGGCACTGAACCTAATTCACGACTGTATGGATACGTCTCAGGTTCCAACCTGCATATTGCCAGATTGGCCAATTAGCAGAGCGAAACGCACATTTTAGCGGAAACAGACAAGCTGAATGGGTACCATCTCGAGTGTACCCGGGTATAACCATTGATCTCTCGTCTCATGGGCCTGGCGTTCTCGAGTGTAAGCCTTTCACATGGATGTTTTGCAAAGGGGATGGGGGAGCTCGAGCTCGAGGACAACGAGGGACCCCCATCATCCAACACAGTGACCGCCAGATCGACTTCTTCTTGAGGTTGGTATTTGCACCTTGAATACGTTCCTTCGTGGCTGAAGCACATTTGCAGCGATCATTCGGTTTGTCCACACAAAGCACTTGGTCGACCGTCTTAACCCTCCCCATGGGACGAGAGCAAACCTCATACACACAGACTATTTTTCACAATTTTTCACATGCTTGGTATCAAGCATGTCAGAGACAGCCTTTACTAGGAATTTGTATGAGCAAAAAAAACTTCCGTATCTCTGTACAGAGTTTATGGTTTCGAACAACTTATGTGACCACATGCTGCTTGTATCAGCTTCGTTCTCGAAATCCATAGACACCATGCTTGATCTCCCCCATCCCCTTTAGAAGAAACCCATGTGAAATGCTTTACACTTGAGAACACCAGGCCCATGAGACGAGAGATCAATGGTTACACCCGGGTACACTCGAGATGGTACCCATTCAGCTTGTCTGTTTCCGCTAAAATGTGTTCGTTTTTTTTGCTCTGCTAATTGGCCAATCTGGCAATATGCAGGTGGCGTCAGACGTTCCCATGATTGTTCTTGGTGGAGTCGCGTGCAAACGAACTTCGAATACAGATGTGTGTATTGAACTTGCAAGCCAGAAGTGTGCAATGCAAGAACTCTAGACGATTATTCACGTAGCTACACCGTTTCTGTTCCTACTTCGGCGTAGCGTCATCATCCACCTCCTCGCCAATAGCCTCATGGTCAGCGGCAGCGTCCTCAGCATCTTCGCTACCAGCGCCAGCAGCACCGGCAGCAGCGTTGTCTTCACGAGGAGCGTCGTCGTCTTCATCGTCGACATCCGTGCGCTTTTCCCCGGGGGGGGGGAGGGGGTCATGTGGTTGCCACGACCATAACGCGCTTGCGGGCGTCCCTCCCGTTGCGTCAGAGCTGGTGCGAAAGTGTGTAACACGTCTGGTTGTTGTTGGGATAATGGCTTGGGCGCACGTTATCACACAAGTAGTACACACTAGTATGATATCGATAAATTAGAAGTAGTTTGAAGGGTATCAAGCATGATAAATGAACCGTTTGGAGCCCTTGCTGCACTAAAGGCAGTATAACCGCGCCGCCTGATGTATATGTCGTGTAGGAACACAACGCAAATCCTCTTTCCTAGCCGGAAAAAGCCCTACCAACAACACTCGTCTCCCCGCAAAGGTCAACGAGCTTTACTGGGTTCGATCCGAAGAGCTGGAACGATCCCTTACCCCGGGCTGGTTGTGCCTCTGTGCGATGTTGGTCAGGTAGGCTTACCCTTAGTATTCTCTCACTAGCCACGAGCGATATTGTACGCGCTTGCGCGCTTAACCCACTGTAGTAACTCAGAAAGGAAGGGTACCGGGCCGGTCAAGGCCTTTTACAGGGGTGCCGAAGCAAACCCTCGGCGGTAGGTCAGATACAGTAGGGAGCCCTCGGACTCACCTAATATATAGAACGATGTCTCTAAGACCTCCAAACACTCGGCCACTACTCACTCTTGGCCTTATCAGGATGAACTCTCCGTCAATACACCTTAAGCTCACCGACAGACATAACCCAGCTAAACCGAGTGTATCCTGATCCTACAGCTAAGCCAGCTAGACTTGCCGTAGACCGACTTGACCGTTGAGGCTTAAGGGGGGGGGTCTGATTTGATTTAGTGATTGGAGGCTCTGAGGCCTTTTCTACAACTAATCCTACATCTCTATACGAATATCTAGTATGAACCGAGCCTTCAGCACATCATGCGACTGACCACCCAAATAAGTACGGACCGAACCCTGGTTCCTAAAAAGAGTGCACAATTCCTGAATACTCTGACCTAAGAGACTACGGTCGGGGTTATATTAGGACTGACCGAGTCCTTGTAGTCATTACAGCGTTCCATGTCATTCAGGCGCGGGGAATGTAATTCCGAGTGTTTCAGCCAATCAGTGAACCGGATTGGGTTTCACAACACCGTTACGACTCCGTCCGAAGCAATCGTGGGCCAGGCAATTTCCAACATCATATCTGGATCGTGCCCACCGAGTACATGTTTCTCCCGAGAAGCTGGAGGGTTATCTGTATCGAGGTGTGGAAGCGGTCGGTAACAACCGTGTAGACAACGCTGTCTTGCTTGGGTGGTAGCACAGCGTTTAGGTACCGAAGTGTTACGGCAGGCCCTGAACTATCGTCAGCTGGATTCTCGTCGTCGCCGGTGACTTGAATGTTTTTTCCGCAATAAATTTCCATCCAAAACATACAGTACATACAGTGTGGTGTAGGAAACCTCGCAACTTTTCCGTGACACGAGGTATTCAGCTACCCACAACAATTACATCGCCCAATTGACGAGGGGTCGGCAAGAGTAGGGCACGAAATCTGTGGGTCCTTCGAGGTTCGGCCCTGTTCGGGGCTGAAATGCTGACCCTGTGTATCGACAAGATACCAGACCAACCAAGTATATAATGGATATACACCACCAGTCACGAGCGACGACTGGGGTGTACTTGGATATAACGTGTATACCTCGCTGTCCCTCAGAAGGAAGGTACAGGACGTTTCAGACGCTAGCGAAGCACCGAAGGATTCCTTCGGCGTTGGTTCACACAAGGAGGCTGTGCAGCACTTCGGTATACAATATATACACCAATCAATATACACCGAACTCTCGGCCACTCACACACACTCTCCGCTTGGCTTTACCAGGACGAACACTCGTATCAAGGTACAATATGTCCACCGGTAGGCATAATCCACCTAACCAAGCGTATCCAGAGGTTAGGTAAATCAAGCAAGACGTACCGAGACCGAACTTGGCTCTTGAGGTTGGGGGGGGGGGATCTACTCTGTTTATTTGCTGCCCGCAGGTTCTATCTAATGATTTCCTATCTTTCCTATACAATCATCAAGTGAATGGGGTTCTGAACATGACTCGAACTATGCCACCGACGACTGGTCGGTCGAGGTGTTGTCAGTCTCTAGTAAGTACGATGCCGCGTGTCAGGCACCCCGGATATTTCCCACTGATTGCACCAGTGGTACAAAACTAATTTGGGTCCCAAGACCAAACAACCTAATCTAGTCTGTTTTGGGTCCCCGGGCAACTTTATATTAGGTTCAAACCGGGAACCCAGAACACTGAGTCCTCGGTCAGCCAAACCGTCGGTCACTAGCGCGCGGAGGGGGGTAAATCTGAGATTCTTGACTAATCAGACGGCACCGAACCCCCGTTTTGAGCGACGAAGTTTCTCGTCAAGGCCGTTGCCGGTTCACTTCTCACGTCGCTGGCAAAGCAAACCAGCGGTGATTCGCTACACCATAGCTTCCCCCGCCGCGTCGAGAACCCTGGCAAGTGGCAAACGTCGCGGCGCGCTTGCTGGTACTTCCACATGAGCGCCGACTCTCATGCCTCCACAAGTGCTTCAGCTGCTGTTCCTGGTACCCGTGAGCCGCGTCAGCCCACACCAATAGTGCGTACACGACAGTTTCTACCGTGCGTGAGTCTCCGTACATGCTTATGCGCCGTTGATTGTCTTGATGCAGTTGGAGCCGTCGTTTCCGGTGGATGCGACGGTGGAGGTCGCAACTTCAAGGTACGTATCGTCAGGTGCACCCCTGCCGTTGTCTGCCAGCCCGTCGACTTCGTCGTCGCCACCCGTGTCGCCTAAAGCTTCATCCACGCGCCGGGCACTCGTATTGGATCGGATCAGCGTGGCCATGCTGAAAGAAGTGCTGGACGAGTGCACGGTGGCAGCGTCTGAGCGCGTCCTCACGGCCGTGAACCAGAACCTCGTCAACATGACTCGGGTGCTCGTCTGACGCCTGGCGCGCCCGCCGGTTCGTCCTGATGCTGATCTGGATCGTCGTCTTTTATCGTCGCTGAGCCAACTCCACGCGATCCACCTGTGAAGGAAGACTCGCAGCCTGATGCAGTCCCTGTTACTGCGGATACTTCACCGAGTACACCAGCCGTAGTCCAGCAAGATCCTGATCCGTCTGTCGTTAACAACGCCTCGGAAAATCTGAACGCAAGCGAGGCTTCTGACGCGCCGACCGAGGTGCTGTCTGACTCGTCAGCACCTTCGGCTCCAGTACGGTCCTCGGTACGTCGCGGTCATGATCAAGTGGTCGCAGTTGATCCGCAAGAAGATGATACCACCGTACGGCTGCAGCCGTCGGCACCAAGGCCACCAGTACTTCACCCCGCGAAGTTCGTCACCGTCATCAAGTTCATTGACCAGTGGATGCGCCTATTTTTGACGCCGAACTTTTCTCGTCCTGGGGCACAGCTGTGCTGGAACGAGATACTAGATCGTCGACTTCTTCGGGATGTCCCGTCATCAGTCTGCGTGCCATGCCACTTCCCGGAGATTATTGCCTTCGCCGATTTCCAGTCGCCGAAGCATCCGTGGCAGCAGCTTCGCGCGCTTCTTCCTGAAAGCCCTCACCTGCGACCGATGAGCCATCGCGGCCTTCGTGATCGGTTCTCCATTCAAGCCACCATTCCTGACCGATGATTCGTCACATGGCGGGAGCTTGTTGGCATGGTTCTTCCTGATGACAAGAAAAAGGGAGACCTCGGCTTCGCGTCCTACGAGCCTGGACACTGGATTCCATCGTCGACTGTGGAGAACTGCTTCTAGATGGCCGACAAGCTGCTCGCCTGCCTGAAGAATGGCGAGAAAGTCGATGCAAAGGGGTTCATCGTCGAATCGTTGACTCGGGCGATTGTAAAGGCTCGCGACGCGTGGTCGAAGTACGAGATTGCCCGGAAGAAGCGCTTGGATCGCCTACGAATCTACGTGACCCGGCAGATCTGGCAACGGTGTCTCGCTGAAGCCGATGACCGTACATCTTGCTGGAGCCGACAAACATCGCGTACTCATACGAACAGTCGGTGTGGCTACCGAAGTCTTCCAAGTGGTGTGAAGAAGCAGTGCGTACACACCGTGAGGAGCCCGAGCGCAATTGCTGGATCCAATGCCCGGCTCAACATCCTTTCAACACCTCGGTGGCGCCTGCGAACGCTGATATTGCGCTGTTCGTGCCCCGGGTCTTTGAACCAGACACTGTTCGTCGCAACGTGGCCGTGAACCCGCTTCTGGTGGTCTTTCGGATCACAGCCGAGTGGCGCGCTGGAGACGTTGCGGGTCCTGAAATTCCAGTTGTCGGTCAAGCTTCGACTCAAATCGCGCCGGACCAAGCCGCCGATCATGAGGACCAGTCTGAGGCATCGCAACTTTCGCAGCCCCAGACTCCGGCGCTCGACGTACTGGCGTTCGCTACTTCAGCATCTTCTTCGTGAATTCTCCTGTCTTCTTCTTCATGTTTCCCATGCCGCTCAGCAGTTTATCGTAGTCTCGTAGCATAGTCGTCGGCAGCTTGGTAGCTTCACATTTCTTCCTTCTCCACTTCGTTGAGCGACACCTCGCTTACTTGCTAATTAAAAATGAAAAATGCAATGTTTGACGCAGGAACTGTCTTCGTATGCCCTGTGAGGCGGCGGCTCCCCCACAGGCAGGTCATGGGCGGTGAAAGCCCACCGCTTCTTCGCCTGCCACACGAAAGCCGTGGTATTTGAGTCCTCCTTCGGAACCCTCGCACCTCGGTCTTCGTTTGCAGCGTAAACCTCTTCATGCAGTAATCAATTTCGTCTGTAACGAGGGCTGTAGTGCCTCTCGCACAGTTAATCGTTGCAGTACCATCCTGGTCAGTCTTCGTCGGCTACTTGGACCATCTGCAAGCGGTGCTCGCTCTTCTTGGTGCGCAAGTAGTCGTACAACAGAACACGACAGGACAAATTGGACGCGGGCTCCCACGTTGACTCGCCGTAACCAGACCACTTCACCTTGAACTCACAAACTGCTCGCTCCGTGTCGTCGACATTGGCAACCTGTCGTCAAGTATCGCCTCCACTTCGTATTCACCAGCAAGCTGGTCTGGCTCCCAGCTATCCTCGGGCAATAACTCCTCGTCGAAGTCAAATCTCGATTCCCCCGTCACGCCGTGGGCCAGGCGAGTAGTCGGCCAGTCTTCGAACTCGCTCACCGCCTTCAAGCGTGAGACGTGCACCACAGAGTAGAACCTGTATCCGCTCCTGTCCCGTAGCTCAAGTTCGTAAGCGTATTCCTCCACTTTTCGCTTGATCCCGGACGGTCCGTGCCATCGGTGGGCCAGTCTCTTCGTGAGACCAGGCTTCACTCTCTCCATGTAGAGCCACCCCCGCCTTCCGGTTTTGAAGAGAGTGCTACGTCCGTTGTCAGAACCTTCGCCGACTCGACCTTCATCTCCATGTTCACCCGTCGAGTTCTCGTCAGACTGCGTCCTTGGTACAGCTGCTCGTTTGCGTCTGCTAAGATATTCATTGTGCTCTTGATCACGGCGGTCCTTCGCTGCGGCTTGATATTCGCGCGCCATTCTTCCACGTAATCTCTTGCTGCCGGTTGATCTCTCGCCGCCATGACAGGGCGTCGGACTGCTTCCCGACACCTCGATGGACCGACGAAGCCACCGCCTTGAGCGTCGACTGCGCATCCCATTTTATGCACAAGGTAAAATGGAGTCTCCTTCCGCGGCGGGTCTTGCGATGTGTTGATAGCAAAGATCAGTCGCTACACGATCTCGTCCCAATCTTGCTGCTGCGGATCCTCTGTGTACACCCTGACAGACTGTATGACTGACTTCACCGTTGGCTTGCGGTCGGTAACTTAGAGTCGCGCGAGACCTTGACTACATCTTCTCCGCGAACGCCTAGAACACTTCGCTCATGAAGCGAGGATCTCGATCATGTCTGATCAGAGACGGTGCTCCGCAGCGTCGATAGATACACTCCTCGAATTCTTGTGCAACTTTCAGTGCCGATGTGTTTGACAGCACTTTCGCGATAACAAAGCCTGTGAATGAGCACTGAAACAGCAGTAATGCTGTGTTGCCTCTGCGAGTTCTCGGCAGAGGTACTACAAAGTCCACAGACACCAACTGGAACGGTCGCTCAGCCAAGACATTGCCTGGCGAGTATCCCTTGAGTTGGGGACGGCTCTTGCTCGTGCTACAGTCCGGGCGGGACCTCACAGGCTTCTCGACATCCGCGTACAGCCCTAACCAGTAGTAGTCGAGGCGTATCCGTTGGTACGTTCGCACCACTCCTTGGTGGCCACATTCAAGCGAGTCATGACAGTTCTGAATTACCTCTTGAATCATCGTCGTTGGCACAACCAGGCGTAGATGAACCTCCTCGCTTTCATTGGGCCCGCGTGGTCGCTTTGAACCCAAGTAGTAGATCAAGTTGTTGTTCGTAAGGATTAAGCGATCGGCTATCTTTCAAGCGTCGCGAGCTGCTCTGTAACCAATCTTCGCTTCGTCACCTCTCAGCACGGTCTTCAGGTTCGGCCACCGTAGCTCCTTGTCCTGGCTCTTCGCGATGCGTCGTCGGCGCTCCTTCTGTACTGCGACCGGGTCGATGTCATTAGCACTGGTTCCAACGGAGGTGTCGCTTCTGGCACGTAGCGTCTCGTCGGCTCTTCACGGACCTCGCCGTTGCCGCTGCTCGGAACGTGCTCTTCAGCTGGTTGTTCCAGGTTTGCTTCCGAGGTATCATCCGCAAACTGCACACGCTTTTCACGCGTCTTCGCTTGTTGACAAGTGACCGCACAAACATCGCCCGTACTGCGACTTACGAAGTCGACATAAGTCTTCCGCTTCGACGAGTCCTGAGCGTTCAACACTTCAATTCGCGCAAAATTGTCCGAATCCGGTGTTCGGGTCTCTGCAGTGCCAGTCGAAGGCTCCGGTGGTGATTCATAGATCACTTCCTCAATCCTGTTCAGCTTCGCGAGTTCCGTCTTCCTCTCTGCACTCAGTGCTGTCTTTGACTCCTTCGCTTCCAGTGTCTCTCCAGCAAGCGAATCTGCAGCTGCATTGTACTCTCGTACGACATCCAGGTACTTAACGGAGCGGCACTTCGCAGCGAGTGGAGGTTTAACAGCGTCATAAGCGATTACTTGCGGCAGGCTACCACCCCTAGGGACTGCTGGATTGCAAGTCTCGAGTCTCCGACTATGACCAAGTCTTCGGCACCGATCTCCGGCGCTGCCGTCATCTCGTTGTACATGCCAGTATACTCTGCAGCGTTGACTGTCGTAGCCTCGAGGTAAGAACCGCAGCGGTCACTATCCGCCATTCTGGTAGTCGCCACACGATCCACGAGCAGCTACCGTAGCCGCTGTAGTTCTCGGTCTTCACTGAGCCGTCGAACGAGACAACAGGGCCGCGGTGATCCTTCGGTAGTCGAACATGCAACAACGTCGGGTCTATTCGAGTGACCGGTGATCCCTCGGACGCCGGGGTGACGGGGCCCAGCGCGTCTTCCAAGTCTACGAAGCTCGTAATCGCCGACTGCTGTAGCTGGGCGAATTCCGTGCCCTCCTCCTTCATGCATCGCACGACCAGGTTCCACGGTGACAGGAGTGCTGCAAACTGCACATCTCGCCCGAAGAGAGACTTCGACTGGTGTACCCAGTCCAGCGTGGAGAACAGAGTGTAGACATACGACGTTCTTCCCGTCAACTGGGTAAAACACACATTTAGCAGCTGTAACAGCCCTAGCACCTCCATCTCGGTCGGATGGTAGTTCATCTCCACGTCCTTGAGGATTCGGCCGAGGAACCGAACCGGGTGCAACTTGTCGTCGTGGTACTGCAAAATAGTGGTACTCAATGCCCACTCGTTCGCGAACGATATGACATGCGCATCCTTCGCGTTGTAAAAATGACGAAGTATAGGCGCTTCTGCCACCTTCTACTGCAGCGCGGCAAAACTTCGCCGCTCCACCGTCAGGTCGCCGCTTGGCCCAAACCCGCGTCCTTCAACTGATACAGCGCCGCTCCATATACTGCGACGTCTTGAATGAAGCGGCTGTAGTAATTCAACGCCCCGAGGAAGGCTTGAACGCCCTTCTTCGTCTTCGGGAAGACAAGCTTCGTGATGGCCTCGAGTTTCTTCGTGTCCGCACGGATCCCGTCAGACGAGACCTCGTGTGACAGAAAATCCACGCGTGACTGCACAAAGATACTCTTCAAAAGCTCACACTGATCCGACACTCCGCAAATCGCTTCAGTAATCGATCCAACGTGCCCAAGTGCTGCTCGAACGCCTCACCCCCGAAGCAAACGTCGTCCACGAACGACTGTCGGTCAAACACTGGCCCCAGTGAAGACTCATCCGCGTTTTGTCTGCAAACAGGTTTGCAATAGAGCTGTTCACCAACTGCGACGCCGGATCCGCTACCGTCGAAGCTTCGCGGTCCGCCTCAAACTTGGTACGAGGTGTCGCCTTTGTCCCTGGCATCTGCAGTAACGTGTCCGGTAACTCCATGCGCCAGGCTTGAGACTTCTTCTCTGCCGTTCGCATCCGCTCAGCAAAGTGTCGCCAACCTGCCTTCAGTTGAACAAACCCCCATAAGGCGTTGTGAATTATACGCTGATAGATCATAGGCGCGTTCTTGAGGCCGAATGGCACACACAGTCAAAGTATCCCAGTGCGCAGACGAATGCTGAGATCTTGCGGGCCCTCGTCGTCATCATAATGGCCCAGAACCCGCTCGCCGCCTCCAGCGAGCAAAACCACACATACGCTTCCATATCCGTCAGGAAGTCGTCGACGAGCGGCATAGTATACTCCATGATTGTAGTTACTGCGTTCACCATCTTGCAATCGATGCAGAGTTGATGTCAACGCCGTTCTTTTTCAGCACAATTACAATGGACGACGCCCATGGACTATCTGAGGACGAGATGGGGCCTGCCTTGAGCACACCCTTGATAAGTTCCTGGGGTGTCGTAGCGGGACTCGTCGTGCGCGTTGTTTGATAGGTCTAACCGTGCATCATAGCTCTCCCTCGACAAGGTTCAATTGACAGAGCACCAGCGGCTGATGCGTCACGTTAAATGGGTAAGATGAAATACGTCGCGCGCTGCAACCCACAGGTTAGCCATCTCCACCACTGCTTATTGTCCTGTCCTTGGCATTGCTTCTATCTTGATCGCTCATCCCGTAAGTTCCTCCGCCAAACCACCCTCGGGTACCTTTCAGCCACCACTCCCACAACTACGAATTTGAAGATTCACGTTTACCACAGTTGCCATCGCTGGTGCCGTTAACGCCGCCGAGTACGCAACGGATCGTACGGACGCCATTCAGGGCAGCCTGCTGCCGAACAGCACGATCTGGGCCGATGGCTGTGCCCCTGCTGCGGGAGCGGACTTGTTCCAGATGAGCACGCTCCGACCAAGGAGGAGGCGAAGAACGTTTTCCAGTCACATGACTGCATCAGTGCAGTACATCACCTGAACCAGGAGACCAATGCGGAGATCTAGTGCGAGACGCAGGTGGGTGATCATTTACTTTTCTTCGATGAACACGGACCAAGAGCCAGTCAAGCAACAAAACAGAGGAGGTTGAGGTAGGCTCGGACAGCATGTCCGGCAGCGCGGCTAGAGTCCTCTTCTCCCAGTTCGATGGTCATCTCTTCTTCGTAGTCTTTAAGCAAGGGAAGAGAGCGAAGAGCATATCAGTTGTCATGGAGGACATTAGCACAAGGGCTTAAGAGTTCACGTACACGCTAACACGTATCGATAACAAATTATAAACTTACTTTGGCGCCGTAAAATGCTCCGTGCAAATTGCACGATTATTTCCAGCGCATTTTTGCATTTTGGCAATTTGACTTGACGTTTGTATAGCTGGTCCTGAACCGGCTCCTGACCACGAAGACTATGGGTCCGACGACACCAAGCCGTCGGATATGGCTGGGAAGGCGACTTCTCAGCCCACAGGCAACCGGCCGCCAACAAGGTCCTCGGACGCTGTTTGGAGCTGCTGAAGACCAGGAGTAAATGGATGCAACAATTAGCTCCGGAACGTGTTCACCAAGAGGTCTGGATGGACCTCGGGACCGAACTTAGAGTGCCTGTCAACTCGACGAGCACTTATTGTGGCTTTCACCGATTTTGCCCTCCGATTTGACGCCTTATATCGGACCCCGATTTATATAAATCAGATAGCCGATAGGGTAAGAAAGTCCGATTTATCTAAATCGGACCAGAATTAGGTTTGATAAGGCCACCCAGGAGGACATTTCGAGGCAGACATGCTGAGTCTAGAAGCAACTGCAATCCAAAAACCTACGACAGTTATGGATATGACACCGCAGTTTGCTCAACAGGTTGATCTTTTTGGTTGTTTGATAGCAGGCCACGTTCGTATTACTCCAATGGTCCAGTGACCTGAGGCTCTCGGAGATATTTTTCTGACTGTCACTTATGCCGTTGAAAACCGGCAATTATGACCCCAGCGTCACAACTCGGAGCTTCTTGCGTTATATCGGGCCAGAAATAGCTAGCTTACCTCAGCCCTACTACCTAAATCGGACCGTGCTCGCAATTCGGGTCCGATATATCGGATCTCGGGCCATCCGTTTTGCCAAAAACGATGAAAGCCACAATACCGAGTGGCCCAGGATACGGTGCTACTACTGCGTGAGATGGGGTGCGAACCTCAGTTGTACCCGTCTGACGCGGTTCTGCTGGACTGGACAACAGCATACGCCGGCACCGCACTGATGAAGTGGAAGAAGAAGTTGCGAGCAGCTTTCGGCGCCAAGGACATAAGGGCCGGACGTCAACCAGTGGCGAGACATGCGGTCGAGGCGGCGGACCCGTCGAAGGTTCCGTTGCCAGAGCCCCCCAAAGAAGGTCGGCAGCACGACCGCCAGCAAGACTGTGAGCGGGTTGTTTTTATCCACGGGCGACAAGTCACCATACCTTCAAGGGTGACGCCTCGGTCGTCGAGTCGCAAGGAACGGCTTGCGCGTGAGACCGAAGCGACGGCTGCAACGCAGAATACCCGTAGGGGCACTGGACGAACTTTCCGGAGCCGCTCCGACACCTCGGACAGCTCGTCCGATGACGACGACAACTGGTTGGACCTGGACGATGATGAGAGTGCCCTGACGGACGAATGGGCGCGCCAGATTCGCGAAGTGAACTCAGCAGACGCGCGAAGTTCGACGCTGAGGATTGAAGTGACAACGCATCAGCCCCTCGCCCAGATCAAGCCGTACTATAGCCGTCGGAACAAGAGCGAGCAGTCGACGCAACGGCTGCGGGCGGTTGTCTATGAGATGAAGGGAACGCATACACCGCCGAATGAGTAGTGCATGACGTTCGAGCTGAGTCTCAAGGACGGGGATCTGCATTGGTACCGACAACTCTCTCGGAAGACGAGGCGGACGTGGAAGCCACTGAGTGATGCTTTAATAAAGTACTACTGTCCGAAGTTCAGCCAGTTTGCGAAAGCTAGGTATTACTCGGCGAAGCGAGACGACAAGGACAAGGAGCACGTATGGGACTATCTCAACCGACTAAACGGCTACGCCCGCAATACCGGCGTGCAGTCCAAGAATGGTGGTCGGGATGCGAAGGATCACGTATAACACTTCCTGGATACGTGCGGGGATACTGACCTCGCGCGTCGTCTATACCACGTGAAGAACATCCACGACCTTGAAGATATGATCAACGACATCCATAGGAGCGAGGAGCGCAGATCGTCGCGTGAGACGTCCCGACGACACTCCAGGAACCGTGACTACGGTCGCTGGCGTGATGACAGGCGTGGCGATGACTCACGTGGCAGCTACCAACGTGACCGGCATGATCGTGACAGGCGTGACCGCGATCACGGCCGTCGCCGCGATGACCGTCGTGATGATTCGCGGTACTAGCCGAGAGTGAGACTGGCCGAATCACTGTACGAAATCCTTGAAGCTCACGGACGTGACTCACGGTTGTCGCAGACGGGCCGGTCGGAAGCATCCCGACAGGGCTACAGCGAAGACGACGGTGTTAGCAGTGACGAAAGTCGCTACGACAACAACCGAAGCAACCTCAAGCGACGACTGCTCTTCGGACGAAAACTGTCGACACCTCGCTGTCGCCAACGACAGTGAACGGCGTGCGGCGACCGATGGTACCTATGCCCGGGGTGATCCCAGGTCAGCGAAGGGTGGCCTGGCCAGCAGAGGATAAGCCGACGCTTGGGACGTGATGGACGTTATAGCCGCCCGCGACAGTACGGTCCGTACGTGTGCTGCGTGTGGAGGGCTAAATCGCTCCACACAGTATTGGTTCAAGTGGCTTCCTCGGTCACAACGTCAAAACAAACCCGTGAATATGGCGATTAAGCGTACTCGCACACTTTCCGCCATCTCGTCTCGCAATAGCTTCGTCAAGTCACTCCAAAACGCTGGTGAGAGCTCGGATGTCGTCGTACTTCGAAGTAGTAGCGTATCAACACTTCCATCATACACACTACGAAACAGCATATATATTCCTCGTGCAGTTTGCACAACGAATTCCATTTATCTATACATGTAGTGTTTAGGTCGTCCAGCATTTGGTAATATATGTAAAGTAAAGCACTAGAGCGCCTGCGGCGCTGGGTCGCACTGAGACGCGTTCGATTCGGGAAATAATATTTGGAACAATTTCAGTATATTGTATCTTAGCTGACATCTTATTATCTTAACGGTGTGAATTAGTGATGCGGCGTTGTGATCACTGGCTCCACAAAAGCCTTCAGTTGCAGTCAACGTGCTGCCGTTCGGAAAATTGACCAGAGCATGTTAAAACGACCGTATATGAAAAACCAAAAACAATTGTGCATGGCACAAATATATATTGTCAAATGGAAATTGAAGATCGTGCCCGATAAATACTGGATTGGTATTATTGTACGGGCGAAGTGCAACGCGAGAGGAAGAGTTGCGAGTACCGATAAGTTGGAGTCCTTGTAGTGCCTACGAGTACGAGGTGTCTATTGACTAGTGTGATCAAGTTGCTGCCTTGCTGGAGCGGCTTCGTGCTGCTAGAATATATATACACAGCAGCAATAGCAACACGTTTTGTGCTGATGATCAACGTCTCTTTAGCAGTATTTGCTAACAGATCCCTGAAACATGTTAAGATTCTTAAGATAGGCAATTTCCTCAATCGATTGTGTTGATTTTTCAGTAGTAATCTTCTTGTGGCGCTCGCTATGTGTGCATTCGGCGCCCAGGCCCGTAAGAACGTCTTGAGCTGCTCGATGACTTGCGTAGTTGCGTGTTGTTGCTGGTGAAACTATGAATTGAGTTGTAAACATGCACATCAGGCATGTTTTACAAAACACACACCAATCCAAATGTTAGATTTTAAATATTAGCCAATTATATCAACTGTGAAATATTTTGTAAACATAGTCATGTGGCATGGTTTTACAATAAGTACGAATAAAACACGCCCTTAAGTCCGGTTTTGAATTGCGGGTTGCGGGGTAAAACTGCCCATCTAGTAACGTTTTGGAGTTTTGTATGGATTTTTCGCATACAAAATTCATATATATATATATATTGATTGATAAAGGGTTAATGTTTCGAGTTGAGTTGCCTAATAGTGTGATGTTGCTAAAACGAAGGAGTTAAGTTGCATTAGTATTTTGAGTTGCGTGATGTTCCTGAAATGTTGCTGTGTGTGATGTTGTTACAAGATGTATTGAGTACAAGTGGCATAATGGTACCATCGAGTGGGATCCTCCTAACAACTCAGGATTAAAGCGAGAGAACAGTTGAATGCGTTGCGTTTGTTTCACATCTTCAAATTGACAAGTCTTTTTAAGCAGTAGTTAACACTTACACCAAGTCATGTTCATTGAATGCTGTTATCCCTCGATACTTGAACATCTAAATGGAACGGCACTATGTGTAGTATTTGAGCTTTGCTTCGAATTTTAGTTCGAGCCTAACTTCACCACGAGGAGCTCGAGCAGCGTCACCTGCCTCTGTTTCAACTCGCGCGAAGCGACTTGAGCAGCTATAAGGTCGTGAATGACACCGGTCAACTTGTCTTTAGACCCCAAGGAAGCCGCTATCGCTGTCATCCCTTTGTTCATGGTATCAGCCAGGCGCACAATAGGGGTAGCAGCTTTTTGCTTCTCTGGGGACGAAAACGACACGTCTTCATCCGTCTCGAACTCGTTGTCGGCGTCCGCCAGAATCGTCCCGCCGACATCAGTTCGCCCAGCGAACGCAGTGTTGAGGATGCTCCATAATTCCGTCATTGTCGCGTCCAATATTGCCGGTAGCCTGATGAGACATGACGCCCTGTCAGTACTCGCACTTCAGCTTGTTGTACATGTTGTTGACATGTTTGATACACCATGATCCTTGTCAGAAATGTATCCATGACACCAAAACACGTTTAGAGTTTATTCATTTACTTGGGAGCCATTGAGCGCTACATTCAGCGAGGCTTACAGTCGACTAGCAAGTACTGCCATGCCGCCTACTTCTTGAGATTGGTATCCGCAGCTTCAACACGTTTCTTCACCAAAACGCATTTCCAGCAGAGCAGCGATCATTTGGCTTGTCCACACAAAGCGCTTGGCAGATTCTTGTTCGACTGTCTTTGCCTTCTTTTTCTCCTTACTCTTCGAGGCCGGGTTGGTGCTAGTAGGCTGTGTTCCCGTCGGTGCATTGCAGTCGGAGCTGGAACAGTAAGATCATATGTCGAGGTTGCAGCAGTTCTTGGCGCTAGTGTAGCTGGCAGACCGGTTTCCCTTCGAGAGCTGGCAGACGAACTTCAGGCAAGGAGGTGATGGCTGGTGTGCACATAGCGGTAGCTGCGGTGGAAGACCTGATTGACTGCTGGCTTCGACTTGGTAGATTGGAAAATGACCGAAGCAAGACACAGGCAGTTGACTTTGGCCTCTCTGTCGAGTTATCGCAGCTCAGAACATGTTCTGACCAGCAGGTTTGCTTAGAACGGATTCCAGAACGCATTACTCATACCACGAGGGTGTCTGCACTTAACCTACCCTCATCTCGGTACGATTTTACTTAGACTAGGGCCTCAGGGCCAATGAGTGGTTGATTGAGTGAATGAGTAAGTAAGTAAGTGAGTGAGTAAGTAAGTAAATGAGTGAATGAGTGAGTAGATAAGTAATTGAGTGGTTGGATGAGTAAGTGAGTAAATGAGTAAATGAGTGAGTGCTGGATATCGAAAGACTCGGATAGATGCAGCCCCCGGATAAATGCAGCACTTGTCTAGATTATGCACTTAGAATGTTAGGCCGATCATACATGCACGGCTTCTCCTACGTCATGGGTAATAAAACTAATTTTGGTTACAACAACGGCAATGGTGACTTGAAGGTTGTACCGACAAAATTAGTATGGGAAACGAGGCGACCCGTGAAATCGGTCCCAATCCTATTAGAAATACAGCATCCATCGGAAAGATGCAGCACTCATACATTCTCGAATAAAAAAAGGTGCTGCATCTTTCCGAGTTTTGCGGTACTAGAACGCCTGTCTTGTTAGAGCGTCTCCACCGGTTGTGATTAGTTCCAAAATTAGGCAGAACGCAGATTTTAGCAAGTTTGGCTACGGCGAGCGTTCTGCATAAATCCTTCAGCAAAGCCAATGTTCCAAAATTAGGCAGAACGCAGATTTTAGCAAGTTTGGCTACTGCGAGCGTCCTGCATAAATCCTTCAGCAAAGCCAATTTTGACCAGGCGATATCCACTCAGCGTGATCCCGGTACCTCGCAGACGAGATGGAGGTCGCTGCAAGCAACGTGCAACAAGTTTGCGGGGTGCGGTCGTGGCGCGTGAAGAGAGAGAGGAAAAACAGTGGAGGACAAGATTGCAGAAGCATACGCTTTATATCGCGAGCAGAACAAGTTGGCTTTAGGAGCGAAAGCGTCTGGTCGATTCTAACACGGAAATAACAGCAGCGCATAACATCTTGACACTAGCGGTTTATGTATTCGTCGACAACATCAGCTGACATGCCATAGCACGCGGTGCTTCGACCTGGGCGGCGTAGGTAGCTGGGACAACAGCGATATCGTCTCTGCCACCGCCAACGGAGGGGCGGATGGGTTTGACTGCGCTGCTACACTCCGCGACAAAAGGTTTGGGACAGTCACGTTTTGTGCCATAACTTGGCTTCAAGGACGAGCTAGAGGCTGCTATTTAGGTATGTTCCCCCAATCAACACGCGTTATAAGCGACATATGACGCGGAGCTAGATTTGTAGGTACATCGATAGGTTGGTATACAACTGAGTGATTTTAGGACCGCGACAAAACTTTGGGACAAAAAAATATCTTGATTTTTGTATATGCAAAAATGATGGTGAAGTCACGTTGACCAATGAAAAGCGCATGCTGGCGTTGTCTAGCACGACATGGCTCGATTCGGGACAACACTCCCCGAAGTAAATGGTAACTATAGTTGTATAGGCTGCGTGAAGGCTAACTAAAACCATATAGCAAATCTGGGACGGCTGAGAGGCAAACTACGCAAGTAGTAGACCTAGATATCCACCGGTATTGTAGCTCCTACTATCTGCCCTAGATTTGTATAGAAATGTACTGGCCAGCTGGCCTTCAGCGAGTTTTGGGTGCTGAGGGCCACCTAATGCTTACTTGAAGCGGCACGAAGCTGGTTTAGGTATTGTAACTCTATCCGCAAGAGTATGCAAGTATTCGCGGAGCTTAAACCTCAGTTTGTAAGCTACAGCACTTTCATACGTTTCGCATTTCCTCTCGGGCAGTACAACACAATAGACGATCTGACCACACCATCATTTTTGCATATACAAAAATCAAGATATTTTTTTGTCCCAAAGTTTTGTCACGGTCCTAAAATCACTCAGTTGTATACCAACCTATCGATGTACCTACAAATCTAGCTCCGCGTCATATGTCGCTTATAACGCGTGTTGATTGGGGGAACATACCTAAATAGCAGCCTCTAGCTCGTCCTTGAAGCCAAGTTATGGCACAAAACGTGACTGTCCCAAACCTTTTGTCGCGGAGTGTACATGTCTCCATCACTGGCGATGGAGGCGCGGAGAATGAGGTTTACTCAGTCGCTTTCGTTGGGCACCAGTGCAGCACAGTTCCGGCTTTACCATGGTGGTGGTGTCGTCAGCTCCTGTTACGAGTACTGTACACTTGGTTCAGCTAGTAACAAGTCAAAGAGGGTGATTTGCTGGCTAGATACGAGCAACACCTGGATTTACCTGGATTCTTCAAGAGCAGGATCCACGGGGAGAACAATCTCTCGCAAAATATACACTCATTCGCCAGGAAAGTAGCTCATTAAACGAATTACACGGTCTCTCGTTCGCACACACAAGACAAAGCCTTACCGTCCATCGTGTAACACCTCACAGGCGAAGCACTACTGAACCATCAGCCCAGAGGACTCCTTGTGGCGCCCACTTCGTGCGCACTCCTGCAAGAAGCGCTTGAACATGTCGAATGAAAACTTGCGCGGGTGCATGAGAGTTTGATCGAACAAGAGAAGAGTTGCCTCGCTATAACGAGGCTCGACAGATACTCCATTCTTCGACAAAACCTCCACTGATTACTTAGGCGGTGAGGCGCATGCAAGCGAGGACTCGCTGGTGTTGTACGCTCAGGGGTGATAGGACTAAGACGAGGTGAGCCCTGGTGAGGATGTACATTGTACATTTACGCGAAAAACACAGAATCCAGGAACTGTAGTTTGCGTTGGATGTCGTGGGATTCCTGATCACATGCCCAAATCGTGAGTATTTCTCGATTCGAGGAAAAAGTTAATCTCACATGCGATATCACGCGGTTTACCAGGAAATGATGTCTTTCGACAAAGATGCCATATTTGGTTTGGTACCACCGAACTCGGGAGGTGATTTACTGAAGAGGAAAGCAAGTGGCAGAAAGCTTACATAAAGTTGGGAGCTACCAACTCGACAGAGAGAGTGAAGATAACTGCGTCCAGCAATCTCTTTGGGTTAGCTGTCTGCAGTGCGTCTTCCACTTCAGAGCGCCGTGATCGACACCACCGTCGGTGTAAGTATTCATGTGTTCTGTTGTAATGGTTAGAGGGGGATACCGATGTTCAAAGACTAAAGTCTAGCGTCAAGTGCCGCGGGAAAAAAGCTTACTCACGGCGGGACTTGAACCCGCAGTCTCTGCCTTAGGAGGGCAGCGCCGTATCCATTGGGCCACGCGAGCACCTACAAGGACCGAAGGATTTATTCTATACATTATCTTCATTTATCAGATAGTGCATCACAACCATCCTTTATTCTTTTCACGCTTGATGCTTCTGTTTCCGGACAATCTACTGCTGGATGAGGAGGTGACCCATTCTGAACACATCTCGCTCGCCAAGCCAAACCGACGGCTTTGGTTTAGTGGCTATAGCTTTGGGTTCTGTCGGCGTTCATGGTTTTAAACTCACAAGGACCAAAGTTGTATTATACAATAGAGATTCACCTACTTTAGTAAGACCAATCTGCCCTTTTGTGAGCCAGCGTAATACAAATGTCGTATTCGTTCTCAACAAAATTTTTGATTGACAACAAAACATCTCGATTTTAGTATTGCCCGGCACCCAATGATTTGAGAAAGGCATCCGTAGCACGGCTGTCTTACGCCCGATGATCGTCTCCTATTGGGCAAAACTGGCGTCAAAGGCAAACATGGGGAGCATCAACTTGACAGTGTCAATCGCTACCCACCTCCCGCATCACGCGTTTTCGCAGCACACCAGGGATCTACACCTACTTGTACACCTGGATCTTTCAGTGTTGTAGACGTTCGTGGGAATTTTCAAACCTACTGGACGAATAATAGCTGCCACCTGCCAGGCAGGTCTCGCCAAGAACACGGACGGCTTTGACTTGGCCACGAACGACCCCATCACGGCCACGGGCAGCAAGATCTACAACCAGGAGGGCTACTGGCGTTAGCAGCCATAAAATAAAAATTAAAATACAAGCAGGACGACTGCCTTGTTATGCAGTTGAGCATCAACATCAACTTCGTTTGCTGCGCGGTGACATCGGTTGATCGACGGCGAATTTGTGGACCAGTCTTCTACGGACCAGGGCCTGACTGGTCAGGGCAACACCTTGTGGACAGCGACAACGGTATCCGTATCAAGACAATCATCGGCCACGAGGGCCTAGTCTCTGAAAGTGAAGCACGCCACCGAGATGCACTCGGACATCGATCAGTTAGTTTAGGAAGGAAGAACTCTCAGCATTCGCTAAACGCTAAGCGAATATGGCCCATATCAAAGAGGCAGCACGCGCCGTGGGACGCGGCCTGCAGCACTTCGTGGCAAGACCATCACTGGTAGCTGATTTTTCATCGAAGTAGCTTAGTAGCTTTGAGGTCCCTCGTTCTTGATGCGTTTGGTGTCTAGCGTCTGTGGTGATTCGGGTAGGGCTGCAACCATCGGGTTTCGCCACGAAAAACAAGTGCAAGCGATAATTAGAATGGGCAAATCTGGTCAACTCGATGACGCTGTACCAAAAAGTCTGCCACACCACGGTCACCTGCAACCTCCTCGAAGCCAGCGTTCTTTTGAACACAGCATTTGAGAGTGTATTCATGAAGATGCTATCAGAGGGAGAGGCATCTTGTAGGGTGAATCGAGCTGCTTCGACTCTCAGACGTATGCGAGAAGCTCTACACGAAGCGAACCCAACCGTGCCATTCCGCCATAGTGCAGCTAATAAACTCGACGGACTTAAGTTGTTTTTAGCCATTTTCTTCCAATCAAATTGCTCTATTTCCCCATAACTCATCTGTCTTACGAAAGCTCGACACAAGTGATTGTAAACGGATCGAGCACACCGGTTACAACCGGATTGAATCCAAACTATATCCGAATCAACCCGGTAATCGCAAAAACCGAATTAAACCGAATCCAAACTGAATTGACCCGGTTACGAGCGGAGTTTGATTGGATAAAAACGCACCAATCACGTGTGAGTTTTGCTCTGTGGCAGAACTCCACTGGAGGGTTAGGTCGCCCATAGAAATGGACGAGAACGCAACGTGGGAGGGTCGCGCTTGTTGATGCGTGAGAACATTACCTAAGAGTCTCGTGGATGTGATTCGTGGTCTAACTGATAGCCTAAGCTCGCTCTACGACATTAATCGTCTTTGGAAAGAGGTGGAGGATACGCCTCACAGGAAATATTAACAATGGAGGTTTATCATTCGCATGATAATTGGTCATAATATCAAACTTTTATCCAATCATCAACTATATTATTCCTATAATAAATAATACTGGGAGGACAACTTTAGCTGGCTGAACAGCCTAACTTATTTTAATTACAGCGGCCGGGTGCCCCAGCTTCAATTGGCGAATGTCGCTTGAGTCGATAGTTCACCGAATATGGCTAACTACACATAAACAATTTTGTACATACAGTGGCTGATGGTTTCTAGAGTGTCGCTCATAATGTGTCCCACACACACTGATAACTCCAAAACAAATCTTCCTTAGCTGATAGAAAAAGAATATCAATTTTGACGAGATAAAAAAAACAATTTTGGCTAAAAGTGATACGCAAAACCACCCGAGCGCCGCCCCAGCGGCGTTCATATAGCCACTTTTCACTACCGATCTACACTGTCCTCCCATCCTAAGCATCGCATCTCGTATACATGCGGAAACTTATACTCAACTTAATAGGGTTTACGAGTTAACTTGTCTAAATGAATAACCGGATATATTCGAATTAAACCTGTTTCACCCGCTTTTCATTCGGTTTAATTCGGTTGTGATAGAAAGGGCAACCCGAAATCCGGTTTCAACAAATTTACATTCTCTAGTGTGTTGTGCTTTGCAGCCAAAATGGCGGAAAAGAGCTTATCTTCGAAGCTATAATTCCTGTTTGCGACATGCCTATCGGAAATTAGCCTAATTTACTGACGGGTCAGCTGCTCCACTATAGGCACTTCGGTGAAGCAAATCTAGTCCATGTCGCTAAAGGCGAAACTAATCGCAAAGACACCAGAATGGCAGGTGGCCACCCGCCATTCCACGCTCTAGCAAGATAACTCGCGGCTTACCACGAGCCATCATAGGGAGGTTACTAATATTTGTTAAGTATATGCTAACCTAATATTACGGGTAAAATTCGCTTTTTACATTAAATCGTGCTTTGCTTAATCGCCAGAATTAGCTCGGCAAAATGACTGCGAAGCGCAATATATGGCAACATGTTAAAAATGTATATTCCTTAACATATTGTATATAACGTTAAAACATGATAAGGACCATGAATCTGCCACTTACTTAATTCAAGATTAAATGGATTTGCCTTCTCCTCCCCTCGCGTCACATTACTACACTTCCGACGTAAAATTTACACACACACAAAATACTACTCACACACCAACTATATCGACCCACGCACACATAAGTTTCCAAGAAAAGCCAAAGGATCTTCATTCACCACCATCCCTCTGGCCTCAGATGCCGCGTCGAAGAAGGCGAAGGCCGCGCGGAAGAAACTGAAGGCATCTGGTTCTGACGGCGATGATACTGCTGTGTCCAAGTCCACGTGGACGCGATCCAAGCTGGAGATGGCGTACCTGCGTACGGAGCTGCATGGCTTCCTACACGAGGATCCTATTATGAAGCTCATGCAGCCCAAGCAGCTCGGAGCCCTCGTGGGACCGGTATTGCCGCCTGCGACGACGGCGAACAAGTCGGACGCCGCCACGTATCTGCTGCGGCTGATGGAGGAAGCCGGCCTTACGGCTGGGGCGTTTGACGCTAACGACCTCTTCCAGCTGGAGATCGACATGATCCAGATCTCTGCGGCGTCGCTCTTTAACTAACTGAAGCCACTCGTCGAAGAACGCCAACCGCCGAAGGATCTGAAGCACCAGGCGTCGCCTGAACAGTTTCAGTCACCGCAATACCTGACAGGATCGTCCCAGTACGCTTCGGCGACGTCGAAGACTGGATCTGACAGTTCAAGTCAACCGCTACGCATGTCTCTCAGGCCCTCAGGCGCTGCGATGCTGCAGACTCGCCAGGCAACTAAGCTTGGTGACCACAGGTCCACGCCTGAGACTGCATCTGCGCACACAGTCGGATCAACACCTGTGCCAGCTGCAAGACCTTCTGTGCCGCTGCCGGTGTCCACAGCCTCTATGGACCACACGAGCCGACTGGATCTTTGGAGTCGTATTTCAAAGCGGCCAGGAGAAGACCCTGCGGGAGAAGGAAATGGTTGCTTCTCCACGGACAACGACGACGCCTGCTAACCTTGGGGCGCAAGACTAGAGTCTGTTGAGTCGCAAGACCACCGACCGAAACGCTGGGAGTACGACCCAGACGACCTCGGTATGATACCCACCCGGCGCACGGCTACGATCGCCGCTTCGACCGGATCCGCGTTAATCCAGCGCGTCCGGATCTCAGCCATATCCGATTTGAAGGAGTTCAGCGGCAAGAATCTAGATGAGGATCGAGCGCTAGCCTGGCTCAGCAAGGTCAAGTCGGCATTCCTTCGCGATCAGGTGTCGGAAGAAGAGAAGTGCTTGACCTTCGCCGATCTCATGACTGGCCCCGCGAAGAACTAGCATCACCAGCTGGCCCGCTGGACTCACAACAAGTCGGATGATGTGCTCCACAGTTTCCAGGCACAATACAGTGGCCTTGGAGTATCTGTCGTTTGGCAGTACTACCACGCGCGCAAGCGCTTGGACGAGACGCCGCTAGAGTACCTATACCGCTTCAACGTGGCAGGCATGCGCGAGAACGTGAATATTAAGGATGGCAAGCCGAAGTATTGTCGCGAACACGTAGCACTTCATCGAAACCTTGGGTGAGCCGGATCTCGCCGATCAGCTAACGCTGTTACGTCTAGAAGACTCCGACAAACATGAGGAGGTTCTGCCTGCTCGTGAGCGAGGTAAAACCAGACAGAAGCAGAACGTGACTGGATCCAGCAAGGTTAAATCAAAGATGGCGCCATCAGTCCAACCAGCCCAACGAGCACGCGCTGTCCGCGCGATCCAAGTTCCCACGGCTAATTACGAATCGGGATCCGAGGGTGACCGACGCCACGTGTACTTGACGGCCGGGGCGAATGATACGACAGCGCCGGGTCCTAGCCAACCTGATCTAATCCCTTCGGATCGTTCTCTTCTGCAACGTCAATTCCAGGTCAATCATGATGGCACGGGATGCAGCCGATGTTCACACTGTGGGTCTGTACGTCATACGGATCTTGGCTGTTGGAGACGGCTCACCTAACCAGAAATGTGACAAACAAAGCCACCGTCGAGGTGTGTCGGTCTTGAAGTCTGTTTGGCGAGGATAGGATGGTGATAAGATTGACGTCGTGTGCGTGCAATAATCAGTGTGTGTACAGCACTCACCTACCGGACAGAAATAGGCAGGTCGCAGCCCATAGTTGACTACCGGGGTGACTGTTGTTCGAGCGTCGACCTTGAGGATGGGGACCTCTCGACAGTGGCAGCACTTCGGGGCGCTTATTGTCTTGGTGGCCGATTCGCGAATGAGGCTGGAGGAGCAAATGGCGGAGATCCGAGCGACCAACAGCCAACCACCCACCCACGGTTCAGCGGTCCCCCCATCCGGTTCACGTTGCTCGACTCCGTCTATCTGCAGCCACATGCTACGCCGATCGCAACAATGCTCAGAGGTTCATCTCTCGGCTTATGCGCTGGCGGACAGCATTTCCAATGTGTTATTAGGTTTCTGACGCAGCTTTAACCCCCCAACGCCCATACGTTGTACGTAAACCATGAAACATGTTGTACGTACAACATGTCCAGAAAATTGACATTTCGTGGACATAGTCGGAAATGCACAGGGTTAGGTAGAGAATGATCGGCCGCACAGTGGTCCTAAACCAAATAGGACCTCCCCAATAAGTGGCTGAGCGAGCTTATTACAGAAAACGCCGAGAAGAACACGCATCGCGAATAAACGTACTGAAGATGGCTCCGCTCCGAGAAATCCGCAGCGACCACCAGCGGTTTCCCCAGCACCTGGCCGGGCGGGGCCCGGCTGAGAGATTGCGCACCCAGAAGGAACACGAGGCCTACTCGGCCGGAGAGAGGTCGACGGACACCGACTTCGAATGCGAAGCCTCACCCAGACCGGCGGTCGCATACAGGACACCGCACACCGTGCCAAGACTGCCAATGGGGAAGGAAGTAAGCTATTTGAGGGCGATGGAGCGTGAAGAATTGGAGCGACGCCGCGCTGTAGCTGCCAAGACCTTGGCAGATTCTGGCAAGAAAGCACCAGTGCCCAGGCAGCCCAAGGATGACGACGGAGACTACATCCCGGAGGATGACGCTGAGGAGGACACAGACGACGACGAAATGGAAGGATTAGTTGAAAAAGACGAAGCTGAAAAGACGCCGCCCAGCAAGAGGACGGCAAAGAAAAAGGCCCCACCAAGAAAGAAACCATCGAAACAGCGAACGCCTAGCGCTGCCCAAGTCGCGAAAGAGAACGAGAAGGCTGTCAAGCGATCTGCAGCTTCCAAGCGTGCTGCTGCATCTGCCGTAGCCGAAGCGCAAGGTGCTGTGGCTCTCGAGGAAGCTCGAAAGAAGCTTGAAGAAACTGCGGCTGCGAAGAAGCAGCAAAAGAAGAGGAAGGCAACAACCAAGAGGAAGGCCAGCGGCGAATCGACGGACCTGCAGAAGAAAAAAACGCAAGCCGACTGAAGATGCACCTGCGCCATCTCCAACATCAACACGGTACAACAGGGTTCATGTTGTTAGATACTACAAGTGCTTACAACTGATGTTGTACGTTATGCAGGTATCTACAACATTTGCAATTTCCAGCATGAGTCCGACATGTTGGCATGGTGACATGTATAACATCCAGTATGTGTACAGCATTTCGCCATGATGTCACGTACAACATGAGTCATATTGCTATAGTGTACTTATACTAACGGATTATGCTGCCTACACAGTTTACAACTGCAAATGCCAACTGCCCCAAGCCCACCAGACGCTCAAGAGCCAGCTGCAAACTCACCGGATTCTCACGCATCTCCAGCGCGATGTGATGCGTCGCTGCAATCTTGTGCAACACCACCGCCAATTGCTGTGCTGCCTTCAACACCAGATCGAACTGCTGCGTCGCCGGAGAATCATGTATCTCCGGTGCCAAGTGGAGCTTCGCCGGCACAATCTGCATCAAGTCCTGCGCCGTCTGGCTAACCTGCAGCTCACGTTGAACGGCAGAATGAAGAGTTTGAGGTACTCAATTCGGACTGCGATGACACAGAGACAGAAATATGTTTCTTCGATGGCGACGATGAGTTGGAAGGCGCGAAGAAAGCTCGAGGCGTTGACGAATCCGACGGAGACAGTGATGGAAACAGCGATAAAGAGCACGAGAGAGCACGGGACTGAACTGTGTTTTTTTTGGCATGTGTGACGACGGTGATAGATCTACTGCTGGTCAAAATGCTACTGAATCGGGTGCGGTGCCGCTGCCACGTCCGTGGGATTTCCTGGATGAAAGTGAAATGGCCGGCTTTGCGCAGGATGGCGAGAAGATGGCGGAAATGCGAGCTAGAGGGTGGGTTTTCGGTACGTCTTGATCGTTGTACTTGATTATACTGTATGATACTACATATGCTAACGTCGATCATGTGGTACGTAGAACATGATGAATTCCACATACCCAACGTTATACTGGTTTGTATTCGAGAGAGTATGGACCGACGGACGAGGTTCTTGCGCTGGCAAAGTCACCGTTGAGTCTGTTTTTTTCATGCCCAAGAGCCTGCGGAAGAAAGTGGCTGAGGAATCGAATTGCTACTTCCTGCAGAACCTCACCGCCCGCGTCGACCGCATGTACGAAAAGCAGCAAACGCCTGGCAAAAGATCGAAAGAGTGGTGCGTGCATTGAGAGGCAAAGAAAATTAATATCCAGCCTCACGAGATATTGCACGTGGTGGCGCTGCTGATCGCCCGAATGTTGAACCCGCATCGCCGCAGATTCCGAGACCACTGGGGCCAAACAGCAAAGGGGGCGATACCGCGGGGCTCGTTCAGTGACTTCATGTCACGCAACCGATTCGAACACATTATGGCTAGCCTCCACCTTACCGACAACGCGCATGAGAACGCAGCCACGGATAGAACATGGAAAGTGAAGTCCATCATCGAGACACTGCAGAAGACTTTCGCCATAGCTTCTGGCATATCATTTTGAAGGGTTTCCACACAAGCAGCAGGGCGTGCAAGAATACTGCACAGAGTCAG
Organism: Phytophthora quercina; assembly: GCA_014706105.1. Lineage (NCBI taxonomy): Eukaryota > Oomycota > Peronosporomycetes > Peronosporales > Peronosporaceae > Phytophthora > Phytophthora quercina. Next base: position 848,925 of record JACBOW010000001.1, on the reverse strand, counting down.
CACCGCGAATTGTTGAGCCACAGCACTGGCACCGGGATCGCTGCCTTCATCTTCTTCCACGAAGCGGAGCAGCAGCGACACAACGCCAAACCGCGCCAACAAAGCGCGACTGTCAGCTGTGGCGGACATGTTTGACAGGCACAGCGCCGTATTTTCACGAACAGAGGAGCTGGAGCGATGAGTACCTATTTCAACGAGGGTGGCCACCGCATCACTGAGAGCCAGGTTCTTGAGTGACGGTGGGTACGATAAAATGTTAGCGACGGTCACTGCCCACATTTCCCGTACCCCTCGAGGTTTCTCACATTTCAGCAGCTCTTCTAGACACTCGGGAATGCGTCCGTGCCTCAGAGGCTCCAAGTTCCCTGAAAACCCAGATAAGTTGCATACCAGAGTGGCAAGATGTTTTCACCACGGTACCACCACCACCACCGTCTTCAGCTTCTTCTCCTGTTCCAGAAGCGGCGGCTACACTCGTTTGTTGTGCTCGCACACTGTGTCAAGAATGCCATCTTCCACAACCTTCGCCCGCGAACCGCTCAGCAGAGACAACTTACAGATGACTTCTGCTGCTAATTTTGCGCTGGATTGATCCTTTCGGGTGGCATGCTTCATGAGCACATGCACGACACTCTCGGCGACTGTGCTGCTGGAAGATAGGAAGATAAGGCGATGTTGATGGGAGCCTTGGCACATGCTCCTTTGGTCTCTAGGTTTGACACATTGTGCATCGAGAGGATAGCGGACACACACCCTTCCTATACGAGTCGGAGCTGCCTCCCACGTTCGTAGGAGACGCGACAAAGTGCCATACTTGTGTGGCGTCGTACTTCTTCATGCTGGCCTTTGGACAGCTCCAGATGCGCGAGTAGTACATCCTCATCGGACATCTTACTGCCAAGTGCTGACTCGCAGAGTAGATTCAAGATGGCGCAGCACGAAAGCGCTTCACCTCCATGTCTTCGAAGATCGCCAGTTTGCTTAATGTCAGCATACAGCCTTGAGAAACCATGTGTCGCTCGTGACCGGGAATTGTTGAGAAGTGGTAGATACTGAAGGCGCATTCCTGTTTGACTCGAATTTCGCGACTCGTTCCGGCACTGAAATCGAGTGTATCGGCGCTTGGTTCCTGCTTGTCTTCATCGTTGTCTTCCTCATCTTTGCTCTTGCTGTGACGAATTAACATGGAGTCGCTAGCCCCAATACTATTGAGCGAGCCATTCATTCCACCCATGTTGTTCAAGATCGGGGTTGGTTTGCGGAAGCGTGACAAGTAGATCATGCCGTCATCGTAGTTGCCACGCTGACCGAAGCGATCGCCGCTGTAGCTACCAAAGACATCTACTCGTGGCCCCCCAGTAGGCGGAGGAGAAGGTCGAACGATAGACCGATTTCGTGGGGATTCAATCACCGAGATCGAATCGTTTCGTGGCGCAGGCGATGTTACAACACCTCCAGGACTATTCATCACGTGGGAAAGAGATCCATGCCATTGTTTTCATCTCGACCTTCTTGTGGGATGATCTTGGTGTTGATATGGCGATACCGTGTACGTACAAGGTCCTCTTTGATGGTGTTGGTTTTCCAGAAGTTCCGTTGGCGGTGCAGTTTCCATTGCTTTGCCAGATCTTGAGCTCTTCGAAACGAATTGGCGCCGCAGCTGGGTCACGTTGCCGCTGGGACCAGCTCGAACCGTGTGAGGTACTCAAGAAGCACATCCAGCTCCTTGTCGCGCTCGAGTTCCTCAAGCAGGTCCTTGGTGTGCCTTGCATTCTGGGACAGTCGATGGCTCATAACTTGTACAAGGCCAAGGACAGTGAAGCCGCCACTCAACGTCACTCGACATGACGCCACTCAATTCCTTTCTTTTCCGTAAAGCTGTGCTGCTGTTTTGTTCGAGCTGACTTGCTGTCTGTTTCGCAGGAAAAGCTGCGCTAGACTTATCAACGCTAATATTGTCTCCCTATTCTTGGGGAACGCGAAGATGGCGACAACCACCACCGTCGAGCCAATCCCTCCACTGTAGTGTATAGTTAATCAACGTCAATGAACTACACGTATCCTCTGTCGCCAACATCCCCATTCATGCAAAAGACACGTAGCTCGGCAGCATTTCAGGGGTGTTCTGCACAGTTTCGGCAAGTGTCTCAACAGAGAATACTGGGCCAAATCGCGACTTAAAACCTCGATATCTCCCACCCCCGAGTAATTCAGAGCGAGAAACTTGGACAGTAGAGACTTCGGCATTCTTTCTTGAAGACTCAGCATCGAGATAGCCCCCACCTCGCTCGGCAAAGCCACAGTGCTCGAAACAGCATTGCCGCCAAAACGGCACGGACTCCGAAATCACCGTTCCTGAAGCCAATCCTTGTCCGATGCCGATAAGGGCATGTCTTCAGCTTTGCTTTGGCCTTGCACGTTTTGTCAAACCCGCCACAGCAGCTTACGAGCACCGGTTAACTCAATACCGCCAGAAATCTTGGCGACCTCGATTTCCCCTTGCCGAAGTCAAAACTACGTTCGGCTTTAGCCTCACACTCTTGATCAGGGGTCGCGGCACCAGTTGTGGTGTAGCAACGCGCACAAAGCGTCAGGTGTGGATGTCCTTACCCAAACCACAACAATCGCCGAGTTTGGTCGGCGTTGTATGGCCTGCGCAAAGGATGGCCCTCCGCGGTCCGGCCCAGCCGGGTCAGGTAGTGGTACTTGCTCCGACGAGTTCCCGCCTCGCAGGTCGAGTTCCTGAGAGCTCAGCCGAGTTCGGTGAGCCCACACAACAACTCAGCCGAGTTCAGCCGAGTGTAAAGACAGTTCACTAGACATGTAACAGCACCAGGGACGTACTGCGTGCAGACCCGCCGAGTTGACGGGAGGTTCCTTCTTCGCCGAACCGGGCCGACCTAATCTCTTGGCGCTACCAGTCGAGTACCCTACAAGCTATGCCTCTCGGATACCGGCGGCAGGCATAATCCAGCCCGTGCAGTGACTCACTGGAAGAGTATACACTTGGCTAGGACTTAGGAATTTCTGCACTGTTATCTTATATCTATCGGAAGACTCCGAAGAGTCTCCTCCTAATCTTTCCTAGGTTCATATACAAATATCAAGTCAGATGGAAGTGGTTTCGGACTCGGCCGACCCTTCAGCCGAGCTCCAACGATCCAACGGACCGCCTGCCTGCACGCACCGGACTGACCAGGCCGTTTGACCTGTTCCCCGATGATAGTTGGGTGAATCGGCCGTGTCTCTGGCGACGGTTGGATGCGACAGCCGGATCTCAGGGCGGCCGTTGGGTTCACCAGTCCGACGGTGACCTGGTGCTTGATTTGCTGGGTTCGTACCATGGACCTCTGTCCCTAAGCCTTTTCAGCTGAGCTCCAACAGTCCAACCTGCCAGTTGACTGAACCCACCGGACTCACCCCGACCGTTTGGCGATTCTCAAGCGACGACTGCGCTCTCCACTGGGAATGATGAGCACATCCTATCTCGTACCGTCGACCTTCGCTCTTTAACGACTCAGCTGAGTCTACGTCAGGCGGTCCTCGATTAGGGGAAGGGACAAACTGGATTTTCCCTACATCACATCACACTACTACACTTCCGACGTAAAGTTCACACCTACACAAAATACTAGTCACACACCAGCTACATTGACCCATGCACATATCAATTTCCAGCCCATACCGAATTCTATACTTTCCTCCTCCTCCTCCCCGCCCTCCTCTTCGTCGTCCTGTCGTGTAGGAACACGCCAGTTTTTCACTTCTGTTACACTCCCAACCTCAACGTACGCTTCACCCGTAAATGTTTAGCGAGAAGTCAGATCAGTATCTGAAAGCCCAAATGCGTTACCTTACGCCGGGCTGGCTGTTTCCTTCGTGCACTGTGGATTGTCAGTAGGCCAACTGAGATAGTACTGCGCCCTTAGCCACGAGTAAAGCTAAGACGCTTCCACCACGTTCTTGAACCTCGTTGTCCCTCAAAAGGAAGAGTACTATGACTTTTCAGCCTTAAACGAGGGTGTCGGAGTCAAGCTCCGACGGTAAGATAATATAGGAGTCGCTAGTAAGCACTCCAAAGTCCGGGCAATAGCTACTACAGCCTAATACAACTCAATCAACCCGCTTAACTCTATCTCTTGGCCTGACCGAGGAAGAGCACAAGCTACTACACTACGTGTCCACCGACAGACATATGCACGATAAAAAGCGGCCAGACACCTGGGACTTACCGAGGCCGGTAAAGCACTCGTGCCAAATTCTGTTCTGTTTGTTCACCCCGAAGGGCATTACATATTGTCCTACAGTTTCCTACTTCCTTTACAACTATCACGTATAAATGTGACCGTTGTGAACGAGACGTTGACCTACCGGCGACTCTTCGGCGGGGTGACTACTCGCTAGGTGCGAATTTCGTTTTAGGTGCGGATCTCGACCGTAGGTCCGGATCTCGACGAGTCGCCGTCGACTTGAACTCTGGGTAAGTTCGGGTGTTTCAGCGGTCTTCTGTGTGTCACACACTGTTACCAGCGAGTGCTCGCCACCACTCGGTCCGGTGGCTGAATGTGAATTCGGGTATACCATCCATTTGCCGCTATGTTAACGGTGGCATCCTGAACACCTTCGCCGAGTAGACACCAGCGGCAACTAGCAGAGCGTCTTCTCCTGCGTCATTCCTGACATCACAACTGCCCCCACTACGACACGAGCCGCGACACCTGGTGAGCGTCGTAGTGCCGCCATATCTGACCAATCAAATCCGCTGAACGACGCCCCCGCAGCGACCAGCTACCACCTGTCGATGAGCAACCCTGCTGTGGATATTTAGTACGTGTCTGTCTTCGCTGATCAGTGTCTGCGGACGGTGTACTGGCTTTCAGTCGTCGTGGATACTCACATAGGCGTAAGCAACTTCCTCCTCTTCTGTATCGATCACTTCATTCACCGGGCACTCGCCGCTGGTGGATCCCAGCCACATCATGGTTGTCGAGCCAGCAGTTGCTGCGATCCCGCTTCCAGAGAGAGTACGGGCCGTCTTCTGCTTACACTGCAATGCTTCTCTATGCTGATTGTTTGATAATGTGTATGCAGCTCACGGACGCGATTGATGCTCCAGCTAGAGGTCCAAGTGTCACCTTTCAGTCGTCAGCAAGACACCCAATACCTTTGTCACCATGAACGCGCCAGATATGCGTCACGTTATGAGCGTGGACCTGTTCGGCTGCAAGATGACTCAGTGCGCAGAGTTTACAGCTACGCAAATCCTCGCTGTGATGGAGTCCAAGTTCGCTGATATTGGTCGTCTGGCGACTGAGCTTCGGTTGGGCGAGCGCGAGCTCGGACTGGTCTTCGTCAGCAGAAAGGTAGACTTCGCGAAGCAATCGGCAGGTGTCCTTGCCCACCTCCAGAGCGACCTAGTCCAATTCCCCTTCGGATAAGCCTGTGCTACAAGACAAAAATGAGTCAGCCTCAAGTGGAGAACAAAAACAACATAATGAGACGCAGCTTACCTTCCACAAAGAGGACCAGAGTCTCTGGATCCATCTCGTCCATCTGAATGCGCGTCCTGAAGACCTCGTTGGCATTCTGCAACCGTTTGTTCCTCACCATGAGGTCCTTGACCCGATGGTGAAGCTTGGAACCGGCCACACTTTCAAGGACGCCACACTTGAGCAGCAGTTGGTGGAGGTTCCTGGTCTGAGAGGTATTCGAAGCCATAGCCGCCTTGAATGTCTCCTTCTGGAGTGACAGTTGCTTGACCAAGTAATCATTCCGCTCACCGGCGACCGTGAGTAGATTCTCGTAGCGCCGGTAGTTCTCGCTGTGGCCGTTCAAAGCCACTTTCATCTTGGTGACTTGATCCACTAGCTTGACCTCACGCGCCTTGCAGCGCTGAACCTCCTTCTTGTTTTCTTCCAACTCGGCCGTCAAATGCTTGAGCAAGGTCTCAGCGTTCTCTCGCCGACAATTCTCCTTGTACAAGGCACGCTCAGCCGCACCTCGGGCTGAATCCGCAGAGTGAACTTGAGCACGGAGTACGCCGAGACCCAGCGAAGCAGGGTCCGTGACCGATATGTAGCAGCAGCCACAGCCTCATCCAGCGCCTTAGCTGCATCGAGATCACGGCGTACACGCTGATAGGTGGGCCAACGATATGGCTAGAGCTTTGTTTCTGTTGGACGAGCGGCGCGAAGAGCAGCAGGCTGCTTTTGGTGTTTCATCCTCCACTTCTCGGTCCAAATCTACGTCTACAGTCCCCACATCTCCAGCTGTACCCAGCAAATTCAAAGCGAAAATGAAGACCGGCTTCAAGTCCAAGAGCAAGCCGAGAGGGAAGTTTGCTGATCGCAAAGCCAAGCGTATGCGCGATGATCAGGATGGGGAAGCCGACAACTCGCTGGGTTTTGACCCAAGTACGGAGATTGGGTTCAACGACCCAACTAGTGGACTTAGGGTCAATGACCCACCCACGGAGTTTGAGATCACTGACCCAATCCCGAAGACTGGGGTCAATGGAGAGGGCCGTGGTGGCACGGCAACTCCCTCTCTGTCGCCCTCAGCTCTCGGTTCCACTGCATAGTCGCCTCCGAAGAAGGCTCGGTACCTTGCCTTGAATGAGGAGGTTGCCAGCTCGCGCACCAAGAAGTCCTCGGCTGCTATTATGCCCACTTCAAGTCGCATTGCTGCAAAGCAAGCGATTCGGTGAAGAAGGCTGGAGCTACTACGGAGCCTCCGGTTTCTCCTGTCACTCCACGCCAGCGCACAGAGTCTGTGGCTTCAAGCTCTGCATCCACGCCGTCCGGTTCATGCTCGAACCTCGGCGTAAGGCAGCCATGCACTCGGACTTCACTGCATCACTGCTGCTGGAGCAAGAAGTTGCTGAGGATGATGATCTCTTGGGTCTCACTGAGGATGCTCCTGCGTCCAAGATCAAGTCTCGTTCGGCAGCGAAACCTTGGCCCAAGACTAAGCCCGCTTCGTCTAGAGTACCAGTCGTCTTCGGATGAATCCGTAGTCGTGGTTTGTGTTCGTCGTCGAGTTCCTGCTCTGGTTCTGACTCTCTTCTGCTGAGGACAGAGATGCGATGAGATCGACGAAGATGAAGAGCTGGCTCAGTTGCTGCCGGAGACTGCTTGCTTGGATACGAGGAGGGTAAGGCTGCACTCGAAGAGCTTCGACCATCTCCAGCTGGTGTTGAGTCCAAGGGTCACTAGCCCAAGGGCGCTTCCAAGTAGCGGTCATTTCCAAGCCAGTGGCCACTCCTCTGTCAGGATCTGCTGCTAAGAACCAGGCTCTAGCTGGCATTTCGAAGCGAGTGTCCGAGAGGTTGACCAAGTTTGTGACTCCTCTTCAATCTTCCAGGTGCGCTGAAATGCTGGACTCGCATCCCGATTTCACGTCTTCCTCCACATGTTCCTTCTGAGGGGGTGGTCAGCAGGCGATCCTGGCGTTCGGCGACTTCCAGTCTCCTGACCACCCCTGGCAACAGTATTCTAAGTGTCTTCCTGAGCAGGCCTGTTTTTTTTGACACACGGGGTTTCGACTTCGACTCGAAGATCTCCCACCAGGCGTCGAGCGCAGACCGATTTCGCGGTGTCTGGCGCCGCTGCCGCGGTTACGGCGACGAGTCGGAGGCATCGTTAGGTTTTGTATTATGGGAACGCGAGCACTGGATCCTTCCCAAACCGGTGGAACTGATACTGAAGAAGATGCTCGAGAAGTTGGACACTAAGGAGAACTGGAGCGAGGAGAAGAAGTATTTCGTTCGTGGGCTTGCGGACGACATTGAGCGCGCTTGGGACGATTACTGCCACCAGCGCTCGCGCCTTGCAGACAACCTCCGGCAGCATGTGCCGTACAAGATTTGGCCGTGGTGCTCGACCGCGGTTCCAGCGAGAGCTCGTTTGGACCTTGAGTTCCTGTTGGAGCCCTCCATGACCGGTTACGCCATGGGACCAATCTATTGGCTGTTCAAGTCGACTGATTGGCGCGCCGAAGTTTCGGAGGTGGATCGCGCGGAGCCGTGGCGTACGTGCTTGGATGAGTACCCCTCCGGAGCACCCGTACAACACTGTTTTCATTCCTGCAACACCACCAGGCCACTACCCGTCCCTGCTGGTTTCACCAATGGTTCGGTTGGTCGTCTTCTCGTTGCAGATTCCTCGTCGGCTCCCGAAGAAATCATCAAGGACTGGGATGCGAAATTTCAGCAAGCAGCGGCGTCACCTGCGGCCCAAGCTGATCCAGGAGTCCAAGTTCCTGGCCAGACACTGTAGTCTCCTGGTGGTGAATCCGTTGCTTCTGACGTCACGTAGGACCTGGAGCAGGAGTCCCAGGATCTGGATGAAGCCAGTGACGACCCAAATGTCTTGCTACTGATTCTCGCCACAGCAGTCCTTGCTGATGCCGCCACTGAAGTGGCTTCTAAGCCGTCGGATGCCTAGGCTCCTTCGTTTACCTCCAAGGCGCCACAAGGTTTCCAGTAGTTTTGCAATAGTTCTGGAGTAGGTTCATCATTTCTTTCTGGTCACGTTCGCGAATTCGCGTCATATTCAAGTTAAATTCAAGTTAACATGCAATAGTTTGGTTGCAGTAGCATTCTTCGTCTGTCAATGTGAGCTGCATCGCCTCACACCCAATTCAATTTTATGATGACTTCAACTTAGTCCTCGTCCGCGACTTGAAGCAAATGCAAGCGATGTTCACTCTTCTTTTTTCGCAAGTAGTCGTACGGAAGACCCCCACAAGACAGATTCGAAGCTGGTTTCCAATATTTTCGTCATATACAACCCATTTCACTTCTAATTCACGGACAGCACGCTCAGTACTCGTCGACACAGGTGTTTGGTCATTCAAAACTGCTTTAACCCCGTATTCACCGCCAAGTTGATCGGTCCCCAGCTATCTTCAGGAAGCACCTCTTCATCAAAGTCAAACCTTGTGTCATCCGTCACATCACGAGCTAACCGAGTCTTCGGTCGGTCACTAAATTCGTTCTTAGCGTTCAGGCGTGGCACATGCACCACTGGGCAGAAACGATAACCACGTTTGTCCGGCAACTCCAATTCGTACGCGAACTCCTCGACTTTCCTCTTCACCTGGAACGGTCCGTGCCATCGGTGGGCTATTTTTTTTCCCGCCAGGCCTGGCTTGACGCGCTTCATGAATGATAATACTCGACTTCCAGTTTGGAAAAGTTACATCTCCTCGAAGGAGCGTTTTCAGAGTGGACCACGTCGATTACTCGTCTTGTGCTTTGACGATTCTCCGTTGTCGTTCTTCTTGCACGGTGACAGTGTCTATATCGTCGGTATTCGGCTCATGGATGGTTTCTGCTGTAGGACGCTGCACTTCAGCTGATTTCTCGTCTGGTGTCCCAGGTGAGGATACTAACTCTACTGTAGCTTCAGGTTCTGGGGTCTCGTTTGGAATGGCGTCTCCGAACCGAATAGTTGTCTTCTTGTTCTTCGTTTGCCGACGGGTCATCACTGAGATGTTGCCTTGCTCGTTTTGCACAAAATCCACGAAATCCACGAAAGACTTGCGTTGGAGTGCTATTTGTCCATCCAGAATTTGAACGAAATTACCAGGATCCGGATTTTTGACCTCGGTTTCGCTAGGCGATGGCTCGTAGACCATCTTTTGGATCCTATTCAACTCCTTCAGCTCCGTCTTCTGGTACTCTCTGAGCACTACCTTCGACACCTTGGATTCCAGCGTCTCTCCATCCAATCTACCGCTGCATTAGGGGGTTTCAGAGTAGAATTTGGCAGAACATCTGAGTAGAATATGGCAGAACATCTTGACATAACGGCATAACATTTTTCACTTTCTCTGATTGGTTAAATTCCAAGTTACTTTGAACCCCCTTTATTGAAGTTCGACTTGAGATCGAATTTGAGGGCACTTGTCTGGCTGCCACAGCGCTAGTCCGCGCCCGTGTCGTGCAGCAGTAGTCAAGACGAAGTCCGCGTCCAGTATCGCCAAGGCCACGGTCAGCAACAGCAACAGTAGCAGGAGCGCCTAAATCACGTTCAGCAGTAGCAGGAGCAACAACTGGAGTGTAGTTTAGGGCTACAGTGAAACACCATGGCTCCGTCTTCATTCAAACACCTTATTGTGACTGTCACTGCATTCACCACGTCGTCGTAGAGGATTGAATGTGTGTAAGATCCATACAAATACGATGCCTGCCGATTCGATCAGACCGGTGATCTCGGATGCCAACACCGTCGTCTTCTTGCCCCCAACGGCGTCACCACGCCACCAACAACGCCGTATTTCTTCCCAGCTCACTGGGCGCATTCATCCTGAAGCACTAGGATCGTTGGAGGCAGTGCTACTTGCTACTAGCACACGAGGCGTCGATGAGGCGCGCGTTTCCTATAAAGGAAATCAAAAGGAAACCAGGCCATTAGGCCCTTAGGTCGTTTTGATTTCAGAGTCAAGAAATCCTAACATATCGACATAACCGCAAATCGCTCTGATTGGCTGATAGGTGTTTTATGTTTTTATATCTTCTGGTGCGCCTCAACTTTGAAACCCCCTATTGCATTCACGAGCTACATGCTTGTGTGACATAGTGCCCTCGGGTTTTTCCGGGAGGCCAAGCCCAACTACCACGACTGTCGAAGGTGTGACACCGCAGTGTCACGAAGAGTGGATTCCCAAGGAGCGGGCCTCGAAGAGCCGGTACACGACGAAGAGAGATCCGACCATAGTGAAACCAAGTCATCTAGCAGATCCCTAGGATATACATATGCTAAGTGTCGCCCGGGGTCTTTACCCCGGGCAGACAACTAATTCAGTCTTACTTTTCCCCTCAAGTGCAAAGAGCTCCAGTTCCTTGACAACAAGAAGTCTAACTTCTCCCACTCAAGTACCCAGAACTCCAACACTCTAAGGAAGAGGTCGCGGCCGGGGAACCGTGATCGAAGGCTAAACTCCCCAAGGTAAACTCGTATTCTATTTGTCAGGTTCCTCCCAGGAGGCCCCAGGCATTCCATATCTGCTGCTCCGGAGCGCAGTCTAGCCGGCACGGAAGCTAGCACTTCATATTCTTTGGGTCGCATCCGTGGGGTCTCGCCCCGAAAACTTTGAGCGGCTGTCGCCGGTGGAGTATCTCTCCGAAAGACCTAGTGTATATATTAGTTGCGTATACCCCTACCGCCCCGGGAAGTTGGTAGCACCCCCGGGCGACTGTTTGTATTGCTACCCGTACGAGGTCCAGCTTAAACCTCAGACAAATAAATAAGCCACCCAGCGTACTGTATAAGGTCGGGACTTCCCAGGGAGTTCTCAGCGGTTGACCTTTTCCTCGATCCAAACAACCGTTTCGTTAGAGGGTACACAAGGTAAGGTTACTGACCGGGCTTCCCCAAGGACCTTCTCCATCGTAGACGACATCCCCAAGGAGCCCACGACCCTGGATAAACCCCTCGCCCGGGCGGGCCGTCTATCCACAAGGAGCACTTCTCTCATGATCCAAAGTTTCGCACAAGCGCACCCAAGAAGTTCCAAGAACGCCCCGGATGGTGGTATTCGGGTGGTGCCGGGGGCGAAATCTCCAAGCGCTACATCGCAACTGGTGCGCGTGCCCGGATCAAGGGTAAGTTTGATCACTCACAACTCTTTTATTATGTCACAAGAACCTACAGATACGCTACAGCCTCGGGACAACCGGGGCCCAGCCTCACGCGGTACTGCGAGAGGTGGAGCCGGAGCGGGGGACGCCCTCGTCTTGGAGCTCCATGTCCGCGCCGTTTGTCTCTTCCCGCTCCTGGTCATGGAGATCCGGAACTGTCGAGCTTGATGAACGTCCCGAGCTCCGGAGACACCGACGACACCAAGACCGAACCGGACGATGACCGACTAGCGCCGAATGCCGCAGGGAGCCGCTGGTTGGCAGTTGCTGACTTGCCGCGAACTGTGGCCCCGCCTGCTTCCCCCCGGGAACGCAGGCACAAGACCGGTGGGGATGCCCGCCACCCCGGCAGTGGGGTCAAACGCTGCCCGTGCGGCGGAGCAATCCGTCGCCATGTCTGCTTCCCCCGGGAATGCAGACACAAATCCGGTGAGTTCGCTCACCATCAGCGGCTCGGAGCAATTCAGAGCTGCCACGTACTCGGGGAATCAAGAGCTGGTCCAAGTACCCCGGAGATCACCGGCGACGCAGACTTATACGACGTTGAACCTTCATCCAGAAGTCGCCGCCTCCTGGGGATCCCCGCAAGGCCCGGCACCCGAGCGCGCTCTAGCTCTGGGGCGCTGACTCTCCGAAGCCCAGCTGCGCCGGTACGTCGAGGCCCAAGTCGCACGCTGGATGTCCAAGGACCCGAGCGTGGTGTCACCTCCGGACCCGTACTACCCGGAGCGGCGTCACTGGCCGACGCGAAACTGGCTCATGGAGAAGAAGGAGGCAATCCGACACCTCCGGGAGATCAACCAGCTCGACAGCTCGGGGCGACCTTGGACGGCCAACTACCGTGCCGAGTGTCGCTGCTTGCCCGTGATCTCGGACCGGCTCACACACCAAGTCGACCTGGAATGGCTTCGCTTCGGTGATGACTCCCGGGACTGCACGTCGGTGATCGCCCTGCTACAGACCATGCTCTACGACGCGGGCTTCGCCTTCATCAACCTGGTCCCGGCTTGGAGACGCTCTGCTCGCCCAGAGTTCTCTGAATCCCAAGACGCGCAGTTCATGTCGGACGCCCTGTTTCTCTGGGGACTCCTGGTCGCGGAGCAAGACGCTTGAAACCAGATCGCTGAAGGCCGCCGGTACAGTGTGCGCCGCGAAGAAGTACCGTTCCAGACCCTGGACCCAGAAGCCGTGGCAGCATACCCAGTGGACGACGACGGTGATGTGCTGGTACTGACGCCAGAGGATCAAGAACTCCTGGGACCGGCCGTGGTCATACGCTTGCGTTTGGCCCAAGTCCGGCCTCGGGAATGGTCCGAGTCGGATGCCAGTCGTCCGGACCCTAAGCGACGCCGAGGAAGTGCTGATGCGCCGTTGTCGATTCCGTCTTGGCCTGGCTCCGACGAAAGAGCACGTGTCTGGGGCGGACCGGTCCCGGAGATCGTGGGCACGCCCAGTGTGGCTTCGGGTGACACTCCCATGCTGACGCCCGACGAGAACATGTCGTCTGCAGGTGGAGGCTCTCAGGCTTCCCCAGGGTTCAGACCCTCGAACGCGATGGCGGGAGTCTTCGTCGCCGCGGCCGCCGCCGAAGGCGAGTCCACGATGGCCGTGGAGCAGCAGACCGTGTACGTCCCGGTGGCGACGTATCCAGCGATGAACCTCCCAGGCCCCCCCGGCGGAGCCGACCGCTGTGGCGCGAGCACTGGAAGAAGACTTTGTGGATTATGAAGAGTCCAAGACCAAAGCATCGCTGCCGATGGAAAAGTCCGAGGAGCCCCATCCAACCGAAGCTGAAAGGCTCCGGGACCAGGCTTTGCACGACGCCCATCGTCAGATCGCCGAACTTCAAGCGACCATGGCCACCCGGGATGAGCAGGAGCGTGCACGTCTTCAAGTGTACGAAGAGGCCCTGCGCGCCCAAGCCGCCGAGCACGAGATGAAGCGGTCCGAGCGGAAGCAACACAAGTCTACTCAGCGTGGCCGCGAGATCGAAGAGACCCGGCGTAAGGAAGCCGCGGATGCCGAGATCGCAAGCCTGCAACTCAGGCTCCACCAGATCCAAGAACAACGTTCCCGGGAACTCGAAGCATCTCGTCAAGATGCAGAACAGACGGTCACCAGGGAACGGGCCGCGTCCCATCGTGAAGTTGAAGCCATTGCCCAGGATGCTGAGCGTCTACGCACCGAAGCTGCCCGGGCTGCCGAGATGGCTGCTGAATGCGTTCGCCGAGAAGAAGTTCAGGCCAAGCGCGAGCTGGAGCATCAACTCCGGGAAGCTCATGCAAGACAAATCCGGGAGGTCGAGCTCCGGGAGGCCCAAGAAGCCGAGTTGAGGGCGCTCCGGGAACGAGTCGCTGCCGCTTCGGCGCACAATCGCCCGCGAGAACATGCCCCATCTCCAGTATCCAGTGGTAATGGACGGCCCAGGAGCGCGAGGCGGCAACGGGGTAATCGACGGGTGCGTGATTCCACAGCTGGCGCAGAAGCAGGTGCCATGATCAGCGACGTGACAAATGCAGGAAGATCTGCTACAAGGGAAACCACAACCACTTTGTCGACAGTCCCCGAGTCCGACTCTTCGCGGACGGTGTCCGTTTCCTCGGGACGTCAACCTATGCATGAGACCGGCCCCCAAGAGCCGAGACGAGCGTCGCAGTAACGGCTTCGATGGCGCCGCCAACCCCTGCCGTTGCGCACGATATTCCAATGACGCGAGCACCCGTGCTGGACGCTACGATAACTAGCAGCGGCTTCTCCTTCTCGCAACCGGCTGGACCTCATGGCGGTTTTGACTTCACACAAAGATCGGAACCCTGGTATGCCCAAGGCACACTTCTGCCCTACTCCCCGTGGACTCCAGGGCAGGGCGTACCGGCGACAGCACACGCAGAGCAGCCGAGCGCCTCAGCCTCAGGGGCGAGTGTCTCGGGTTACGATGTTCTCCGAAGGTCCGTCCCGGCGCCCCGATATCCGCGAGCTCGGACACCCCCGCAGCTCCTCGGGCCCAGCCGACCCCAGCTCTACCGTGGTCCGCTCCTCCGGAGTCAACGCGACGGCCAGTTGTTAGCGTATCCGCGCCTTTGCCTGGGAACTACAGTACGGCGACGACCTGGGATAGTAGCTTCGAGAGCGTGGACCGAGCTCCAGCTCGGGCTGGGGAACCAGCGCCCGGGTTGGTGCCAGCCTCGGAGGCGCCGGGATTCCCCGGACCATATCCGACGGGGCCGCACTTCCCCGGGTATGGAATGAGTTTCCGGCCTTTCATCGCTTATGACGCCGTCGAGCCGTTTGAACCTACGCTGTCCCTGGAGAAGCGACGGCTGTGGTGGGATAAATTCCCATACACAGCTCTCATGGCTGGATGGCGTGAGCAAGAACGTTGCACCCGACTGTACAGCCGACTCTCGCATGACGAAGGCACCAAGGCGTGGATCCAGCAACTCCCAGACGCCGTCCGCCGGAACTGGCAACAGCTGTCCGACAAGTTCGCCAAGGAGTTCTGTCGATCTACCGAATCCCCCGTGGAACGTTACCTGCGTCTGAATCAGGAATCCCGGGAGACACCGAGGACTTTTCTGTGGAGACTTAACGCTGCTGCTGTCAAGGCCAACGTGGACTTCAGGTCATCTTCCGGGTGCCGCTGGCACTTGAATCAGTTCCTGAAGAATCTCCGGGACCGGGAGCTCCGGCTCAGTCTCCAAGGCCGTCTTTACCTTTCAACCGATGAGGTGGAGGAGACCCTTCGCTAAGTTGAGGAGATGGAGCGCGGAATGCACCGGAAGCCAGCTAACGACGTCCAGTTCGGTCTGTACAAGCCGCCCGGGACCAACTCGGGCCATCCAGCCCGGGCCTCCCAGGGGGCGAAAGTGCAAGCCGCTTACGTTGCTTCGGCGCATCACGAATCCCAAGAGGTTCCAGGCCCAGGCGCCTTGCGGTGGGAAGATGACGACGACTCAGTCTACGACTTCCAGTATGACGAAGAAGGTGACGAATGTTCTCTGGACGAACCTTCTCAGGAAGACGTCTTTCGCGCTGACGTTCCCCGAGGACACGACCCCGGGATGTCCGATCCCAAGGACGCCCGAGCGACCCAGCCACTGGTGCCCGAGGAATTCCAAGGCCGGCGCCCAGCTCGCCACCGTGTCCGGAATGTGGACGCCCGGGGCATACTGCCGACAAGTGCTGGCGGCTGCTGATGAAGTGCGACCGCTGTGGAGGGAAGTACCCGACGAACATGTGTCATCGTCGTGAATGCGAGGCTTGTGGCAAGCTGCACCCTCCCGGGGAATGCGAAGTCATCAAGGCCTTCAAGCAGGCGGCCCAACAAGGGCAGCTCCAAGGGGTTTCGGACGAGGTGTTGCAGCATCTACGCAAAGGTGCAGCTCCGCCGTTAAACAACTAGGCTCGCTGGATAGGGAGGGACCCAGTACGCGACGAGCCTAAGTCCCGCCAGACCTACTGCGCTTATGCGTTTGTAGGCCTTAACGAACCTCTATGCATGTCAAGTGCATCTTCTTCAGCCTCCGAGACCGATTCCGTATACTCAAGTCATGTTGCCCCGGTCGAGGACGAACTCTCGTTCCAGTTCCGCCCCGGGCAACGCCGAGGTTGGTGGGAAGATCATGCCTGGAACGACAACGCCAGCTCCGTAGCCCTCTTCCAAGGGTCGATTTTCCATCACCGAACCTTGCTTATGCTTGACTCGGGAGCTTCAACAAGTATCCTCAGCCTTGATCTTGCGCATAGATTGAAGCTGAAGTTGGAGTCCCGGGGTGAGCTATGGCTTAATGGTATTAACGGAATCAAGACCAAGGTGACCAACAAGTGTCAAGTCGTGGTTACCCTAGGGCACCGGGTCGTGTATACTTTCGACATCTGGGTCGGCAACGTTGGCCAGGGTATCGACTGTCTTCTGGGCATGAAATTCATGGTAGCGGCCGGGGTCCGCCTCTGTGCGAATGAAGGTGAAGTGGTGTTCCCGGACGAAGAACAGGTCCTCTTAGTGGGCGCCCGACTCGGACCCACGTGGGCCAGACCGTCGACGTAGCGGTCCACAACGGTTTGTGGTTGGCACCCGGGGAGAGTAGGTATATTCCTATTCACTCTAGGGACGTTGATCCCGAGACGACGGACGTGTGGGCAGATCTGGGAAAATGCTGGGCGACGCTGATCGTCTTCAGCTCCAAGCGAATTCCTGTGGCTGCCCGGGTAGTAAACATCTCTCGGACGCCAACCCAAGTGCTCCCGCACACGAGCGTAGCCACGCTGACGGAGAAGGGTCGTCTCCCCCTGGGGACCAACTTCTTGCGTTCCGGGACATATCAGTACGAAGAACGCGAGTTCCTAGTATATGAGAACACGCGCTCCCCGGCCACTGAGCGTCACCTTGCAGCGAAAGCTCGGGAGCTGGAGCGGAACGCCCCTCCTCTAGTCGAGAAGCCGGGATATCCGACGCCGACTGGCATCCTGAAGCGCCCCCAGCCTTCTATTGCTGCGGTCGAGAGGGATGCGGCAACCAAGCTTGCCAGCGCCGACCGGCCGTCGTCCAAGACCGTCATGACACCCTGTCCTCTGCCGCCCCTCGGAATCAGTCGATGATGCCATGTCGGAGCCGGGTGCGAGAGAGCTCCCTCCGGAGGATGCAGCCGAGGCCACGGATGTCCCAGTCGACTCAAAGTCTCCGGACCATGTCCTGAGCTCCTCTGGGGGCGCTTCCACCTCGGAGTCGTCTGCAGAGCAGGAGTTGGCTAGGATATTTCCCGAACGCAGCCCATGCCGGCGCAGTCCAGTCTGACCCAGGCGTTTCTGATGCTGGCTGCGGCCGGGGATTCCCTTCCTGCGGAGCCGGCAGTGTACTATCACCAAGGCTCGGACTTCGTTCTCCTCGAGATGCTCAAGAACCAGCTCGCATATCTCCAAGACCTGAGTGACCTGAAACCCGAGGCGAGGATTGATGAAGCTGTCGTGGGCGACCCCCAGGAGACGAGTTCCGAGGAAGAAGAAAGTCTCCGAGCGATCCTGCGGCGCCACAAGGTGACCTTTCTGGGAGAGTGTAACGCTTTGCCGTCACCAGCCCGGGGAGTCGTGTGCGACCTGGATGTCAGGGATGCAAAACCCGTTTCCCAGCGAGCCCGAAGGACCCCCGGAGAATTGCTGACCAAGGTGTATGAACGCTTGAAGCGGCCCCTGGAAACTGGCCTGATCGAGTATTCCAACTCGGCGTGGGCCTCGCCCATCGTCATCGCCATGAAGAAGAACGGCAAAGACATCCGTCTCTACATCGACTACCGGCTGGTGAACTACCCGCTGCCTCTGATTGACGAATTGATGAGTAATTTCTCGGCGACAATGTGGTTTATGACTCTGGATATGGCAAGCGGTTTCTGGGCGGTCCCCACGACGACCCGAGCCAAGCTGATTTCGGCATTCATCTGTCCTCTCGGGCACTTTCAGTGGAAGCGCATGTCGTTCGGGTTGAAGAATGCACCGCTCATCTGCTAGCAACTCCTGGACAATTGTCTGTGGGGCTTTGTGCGTCTCCCCCGGAAGAGGAGCAATTTGTCGACCCGGAGGTGCTCGAGTTCCTCGGACTCCCAATGCCTGATCAACATGCCCAAGCGTCCCAGGTCACGGAGCCCCGTGGTGTCCTCCATGACGCCGAGTTGAGATATCACCCGGCCGAAAAGGAGGTGCTGGCCCTACTCCGGGTCCTGAATAATTGCCACACGATGATCACGGGATGCTCTGAGAAGAGGATCCGAGTGTATACGCGGTACTCAGTCCTGGGATGGCTGGTCAAGTCCAAGACGGTAGACGGACGATGCCTCAAGTGGGCCGTCAATCTGTCTCCCTGGGACTTAGACATCCGGCGGGTCGAGCGTGGTGAGGACGGGCTTGCGGCAATCCTGGGCACGGGTATTACCCCCGGGAACACCTGGACGAAGTCGCTGAGGACCTCATTCCGTCCAAGGGCTCCAAAATCAAGACTCCTCCGGTCAGCCTGGAAATGCCCTCAAGCGGTCATGTCGGGCACCTGTTGAGTTTTGACGGAGCCGCGAAAAAGGACGAATCTGGGGCGCAGCTTACATCCTGTGGAAGTTACCTTCCTGGGAGATCATAGCCGACCAGGGCCGCTTTCTCTCGGAAGTAACGGTGAACGAAGCAGAGTACTCGGGCCTGATCAAAGGAATGCATTTGGTCCTGGAGTCAGGTGTCCAGCATCTTGTGGTTGTAGGTGACTCGCGCCTGGCGATCCAGCAACTCCAAGGCGTGATTAACTGCACTCAGCCCCACCTGCAGAGGTTGCTCCAGCAAGCCGAACAGCTCCAGACCCGATTCAAGTCCATGCGCCTGGTTCGCGTTAAATGCGAGCTCAATGCTGCGGCGGACTACATCTCTAAGCGAGTCACACAGGAGCAGACACGCCTAGAAGGCACCGATCCCGAGGAACTCCAGCTCCTCCAAGGTCTTAATCGAATTCACGAGAAATTGATGAAGGAGCCGGGCCCAAGAGAAACGTCGCTGGTAGAGTCGGCCTTTATGGCCACAGCTCTCGGAACGCTCGGAGATCGCCAGGAGTCTGATGTCTTTGTCACGACGAGGGCCAGGGCCCGGGAAGAAGGATTGCCGGCAGAAGATGTGGCTGAGGACGACATCGTGGGAACCGAAGAGTCTGCAGTGGAAGCGCGAGGGAATCGACAATATCAGGAGGAGGTGGACCCCAAAGAAGTTCGGAAAGAGCGATGGAGACGGATCTGTGCTCACCAGGCCCTGTACCCGGAGTTGAGACCCATTATGAGTTTCCTCCGAGGCGAGACCGAGCAGCTCTCCCTGAAACAGACGACTCACTTGGCGAAGATCGTAGGGCAGTTCGTGCTCGACTCCCGGGAAATTCTGTTCTACGTTAGTCGGGAAACCCCAGGACGTCCCTGGACCTCAGCGGATCATCTCAGGCTAGTGGTCCCCCAGGACCTCCGTAACGTTCAGTACATTTCGATTTCGGACGCTGCGTGGGTTACTGGGGCCGGGAGGGTAATGGGTGACCCGGGAACCTGTGTGGTTTCAGCCGAAACATATCTCTAGCAGAGTGTGTGTTACAGCTAACTCAGTACTCCAATATATAGGATTCGGAACGGTTAGCCTAGACGCACCGTTAGGGGGATAATACCGCAGTTGCATAGCGTGGCTGTGGAAGGTGAAATCAACGCTGTCCTGGACCCAATCCCGACAAGTCCCTAAGTTAATGAGGGCACCCAAACACCTCTCCTCACCTGGGGGTGGAAGGCATCGTCAGGTGGGGAGTTTGGTGGGGTATGTACATACCCAGGACCTCCGTAACGACATCCTTCAGCATTGTCATGCAGACATGCAGGGCGGTCACCAAGGATTACTACGGACCTACGAGAGGCTACGCAGGGAGTTCTACTGGATCGGAATGTTCAAGGCAGCCGAGAAGTATGCCAAGGAGTGTGTGAATTGTGTAACGGTCAAGGGAGTACCTCGGAACCCGGGACCTTCTCCCGGAAATATCCTGGCGACCAGGCCCTTCCAAGTTGTCTCCGCTAGAAAGTCTTCTACCCAATGCTCGGCCTCGGCAGCGTCCATGGTTCAACAACTGCGCAAAAGCTTCACTACGGCGGAATTATAGTACAAACCGGTGGGGAAACATCAGTGCTCCATCGCCAAGTATATATAAAACATGTGCATTGGTATCCAAATATAGAATACAGATAGTTCAACCGGTGGGATTGCTCTAACACTGTTAATGCATGCGTTCCCACTTTTCCCACTTCCTAGCGAGATATATGGTCACTTTTAAGCTAAATGTGGGAAAAGTGGCATGTCCCACTTTTAAAGTGGTCTGGTCATCGTTGGACCTGTACCTCAACGATACTATTTCTACGTTGCCGTAACACGGGTGAAGTCTATGCAGCATCTTTACCTCGTCGAACCTCTCTCACTCATTTTTATTTTGTATTTTACTCCTTTGCAATCGTCGCTTGAGGAAACGGTGCGCCTACACCAGTTAGATCACACTGCAGAAACAACCTAAAAAATAATCTCAGACCTGTTAGGCAAACTAACTCAAATAGATGACCTCTTTCACACCAAAAAAAATATCTCAGACCACTTTTACATTTAGAAATTTCAGAGCTTGTATTGACTCAGTTTATGATTCAATAATAGTTGGTATTTGAAACGCAACGCCAAATTAATCCCTGTAGGGCTGTCCGTACAACATACCCGTTGCACTACCAGGATGAATGTACTTTTGAATTGGACTCCAATCGCTCAAGTCTCTCTGTCTACTCTAACTAACTTCGTTGTGTTAAGCAATTGTAAATACCTCAGATGTGCCTGGAACGCTAAAAGCTGTTACTGACGCTAGGGTTCAATATTACCCGTGGTTGGCGGTCGCAAACCAGCTTATGATAGCAATATCGAGCAAGTAGTTACACACTTTAATTAACTAAGGTTTGGAAACAGAGTCATAATTGAGTACCATCAGCGTAGTCCTACTTTTCTTTTCCTTTTACGGAGCTTACCTTTTGAACAAACGCTTGCTATAGGAGTAGACCAGTGCGAGGATTCGAATCCGACAACAACACTAATCTAAGCTGACGTGCCTGCAGAATGTGGGGCGTTTAGGCTCGCATCGTAGTCACCGTCGTATGCATCATCAGTCGAGGTACATGTGCAGATAGTCGGTCGACGACGTCAGGTTAAATGGAGGCATTTCATCCACACAGGACTTGTCTAAACCCTTCAGATCGCCCTTGCTAGTGACGTAAGATGCAACGATTTTCACGCCGCACGTCGTATTCATGGGGTCGTCTGCATTTAGTTGTGTCCACATCAGCGCACCATGAACGGAATAGTTAAAGGTGACCAGCTCCTTCTTGTCTCCATCGAGGGCTTCTAGCGGGTATTCAGCATATTTGTGAGGTGTTTGAGCGTCCAATTTGCTGCTTAGCAGTAGGACGCTGGTCTGGCTGGGGATGGTGGCACTCTTGTTCCAGTATTCATCGCGCTCGTAGATGATGCCGTTGGCAGTATACTTGCCGGAGCCGAGTTCATCGCACGTCGCAGACTTTTCTTTTGAAAATGCACAGTACAGTGGAAGCATCCAGTAGGTTCCGCTGCTGATGCCATGACTGGTAAAACGTTTCTCCGTCACTGCAGTTGAAGGCTGCGGAGTCTCCCACATCTCTGAAAACACGATGAGACAATATAATAGCATCGAGTAGTATGCGTTCTCCTTGGGTGAAGTTGTCATGGGTGACCCGAAAATGTTGGCGAACTGTGTCAGAACGTCGGCATCGTTTTTCTCGCAGCGATTCAGTCGGTACACGATTGGAGGAATCAGCTTCCGTTGTTCTGCATCCATTAGCATCATGCCGAGTGTAGTTCGAAGCTATGTCGACGGTGTTCCATTGGGTAATTGAATTGGAATGCTGTTTATGATCATTGCACAAGTCGAATTGGGGTGTTTGTCCAGATCTGACAGCACACTTTGAAGAGTCTTCCGCAAAGTATTCGGCTTTTTGAAATGAGAATTACTGCCAGGGTCCGTAGCGCACAACTCCATGAAATAGTCTCCCACTTCGCCGAAATAAGCATCCCATTCCGAGAGATACTCAAACTTCCCAGCTGGTGCCCCCGAAGTCGTGGCGATGCCGTCCAAAACGTATCCCGTCACCTCCGGGGGATCCAAGCGCATCACCCGCTCTACCAATACGGTTCCGTAGCTGGTGCCATACACAATGGTACTAGCCCCATTCGTGAACTTCGAGATAAAAGTCACGAGATCATTAGCCGCGCTAATAGTTGAGAATGAATCAAGATCCCCATAAATATGTCAGCTCGTCAAGTAGTAATTCAAACGTATCCATCCATCGAATATTCTTCATTAGATCATTCCAATAGTTTCCCGACACGGGTTTATGCTGCTGGTTTCTGATGTTTGGAATACGATCACGCATTGGCTCACCAAAATAGTAGGTTGAGTGAGTTTTTTAGGCCCTTTCTTAGAATCTACAACAGGTCTAAGGCGTAATGGGATCTCCACATCCTTTGTTTCGAGAATCTTCTTGTAGTACTCGTAGATGATTTACTTAGCTTCATTTTCAGGACTAGAGAGTTTCTTATCCTTGTCTTCATCGAACCCAGACTTTACGCGACGACGCGCTTCCTTGTCATCATCATCAACTGATTGATACGGCTTGACACTTCGTTCTGATCATTTCTTCCAACAAAAGCAAGCTGTATGCCTCTATCTGCAACCATTTTCAAAAAGGTGGTCAGTGTTGTTTGCCAATTGACCTTTTTACTCGCAGCTGGACGCGGTAGATTTGACTCGTTACCGAATACTTTGACGGTAGTAGCATCAATCCATACGTATCCTTGATGATATACTTCATGAGACTTGTTCGTTCCATTCAATATAGGAACAATGCTCTTAGATAGACCATTTGACTCAAGTATCGGCTTGTTTTTACTGATAATCCAAAACAGTTTGAGCTTACTATCCTCGGCGTCAGTTATTGTGGAAATTGCATTTTTTTATCAAAGTGGATATCAGGCAGTCTGCGATCCTTTAGAATAACATCAAAATCTTCTAAGTCCTCGCCAGAACGCTTCTTCTTTTCCAAACGCATAAGTGTTCGCGTTCGATCTTCTTCATCATGCATAGCGCCAACTTCATCGATTGATCGGCTTTCGCCTTCGTACCAGATATCTCTGATTTTTGCTTCAGTAGCCACCCAATCAATAAATTTGTACCCTTTATATTTCTTATCAGTTTCAACTTCTCTAACAGAGCCGTTTTCTCTGATAACATATCTTGCATCGTCTTTACCGTTTTCCTATTAATGGGATGAATGCCAATAGCTGCCCAGTTCGGATTCTCTTTAAAGAATGCACTAATCCACTCCCGCGATAAAACTTGCTCCTCCCTGTCAACATTTTTCGAGTCTGTAGCTATTTTTGTACCAGTATTAGTTTCTGAGTCAACCATTGTCGGGGTAACTTACTATCAATTCCAGCATCCAACATTTGCGGAGTATTATCGACCCCCACATCAGCTGTACTTGATCGGGTCTGAATAGTTCTATCAGTCTTCATCACACGATTCGTATTACTACCTGCATCCGCCATTCTAGCACTATTGTCAACGTCAGCATCCACTATCACTGGTCTAACATTTACTTCAGGAGTAGTTGAGACCTCAGGGTTTGTCTGGGAGGATTCATCAATCATCGTTTTTTAAGGGCTCAGACGACTTGGTTGTCGAGTCTGTCTGAGCTGATGTGGAAGTTTTTGAGTTGGGTGTACTTATAGTTTTGCTTGCGTCGCTTGCCCACGATGCGCCTTCATACATCACACGCTTCGCTTTAGCTTGCCTCACACGTCGCTGAGCTTGTTCAGAAGCTTCTGACGCTTTTGCTCTCTCTGAGCAAGGGATGTGAAATTTGGGAACATTGTGTCTATATGAGTGCGAATCATAAAAAAAAATCAGTACGCATAAATACTCTGTCTACTCAAACCTTTGGTTTCTACCAGTAGCTCGGCATCACTGAGTCGTGTCGAAATGGGGAGTAAGAATGGCAGATGCGGTCCCGCTCGTTAAGGAGACTAAGGTATCGATCTTTGATGCAATGGAACGGAATGCCAAAGATTTCTTCCAATTCATGTCGATACTTCCGATTTACTATCGTTTTACGGAAATTCGCGGCCGCATCAACATTCAGCAACTCATTCTTAATTCTGCTTACTTCCTGAATAATACACAGCTTTCGCCGAAGTTTCGCAAGCTCATGTTGATTTTCTACGCAATTGGGGCACGTGTCTTACGAGATAGGTATCTATATATCAAGTCAGATATTTTCTAAAATCTTACAAAAATAGTAAAAATAATATACATGGGTCAAAGCTTACGGAGGATGTCTCTATCAAATTTATTATCGAGCTAATTATGCCTCTTCTTTTTTTAATCCCAGTACTCCTTCTCAAGAGTTGACCTCCTGTGTTTGTTGATCAATCGGAGATTATCTTGCGATCCCAGGAATCAGGTTAATTCCCTACCCACTGGACTAAGTATTCGTACTTACCCGATCGCATCTTTTTGTGGTCTAAGATCTTCTCGGCTTCCAGAATACCGCTTTCACCCCTGTTGATTGTGGCGTCTGTTGTTTCCGATTGTACTATTTTCAAATCATTTGGAGCTTTATAGAGTGTACCGTAAAACTCGAGTTGTATCCGACAGACACTTATATCCGACAGCCAATTTAGCCAATCAAATTCAAGAAGGAAAACGTATGGGATGGTGGGTTCAACATAAATATGCGTTTTAATTTCAACCTTTCATCCAGTAACATCTAGGTAATCAGGGAATACACCATGGTAGCGAGCGAGCTAACCCGCTGGCATGCTTCAAAAGGTGGTCTACACCTTTTACAGAACGTTGTAATTGCCAAGAGTAAGAAACCCGCGCAACATTTCGCACTTTATACACATTTTAGCGACTTCATACCTATCTCTATTTCGTAGGCTAATTTGTCGGTTTTAGCATCCCTTTCCCGTGCACATTATTTCACAGTTTCTGCCACGCAGACGACATGAATATTGCTGTCGGATACAACCCGAATTTTACGGTATGACCATTTTTGGACTTGATTTGAACGCGATATCCATCCATACCGACAATGATGTAGACAGCTTTGCTCCATCGAGCGGCTTCCTTATCAAACGTTTTCTTAGTTAGTCGATAAAGAACATTCGTACCGATTTCGAGCTCGTTCTCAATCCTCTCAGCTTCCTCTTGGTTTTGGCTTAACTCTGACTCAATTGCTTTGCCTTTGGCCTCGTTGGGGGCCATACCAATAGAGCGATGGAAGGTGGTATTGTAGTTAGTGATGATGTCAGTTATGAGCTTTTGCGTAATCCTCTTTGGAGATATTTTGGTTAGCCTCTGTTTCACAGTTCAATTAAATCTCTCGATTTTACCCATAGTACCGTGATCACCTGTCTTGGTGTTGTAATGCTCGATCTTTTGGTTTTGAAGAAACCTTGAGCCTGTGCATTCATGAATTCTGACCCATTATCGCTGGTAAGAATGTCAACTTTGTGAATACGGCCAAATGCCTTTAGCGCTGCTAGCACGGTTGGTGCAGTCTTGTCAGACAACCGTTTTGCATATCCTATGCGTGAGTTGATGTCGATAGCAGTCAGAATCGGACGTTTCTCCCAGAGAGCGAGATCAATCTGCCAGGAGTTTGGATTACGTGAAGCAATCTTAAACCCATCAAATCGCCTCTTTTGCTCCTGAAAGCGTTGGATATCGGTCTGAGACGCATACCACTCTTTCACAACTTTTAGTGTGATTTTTGGGTCTAACTCCTTTGCCTTCTGATACAAAGTTTGAGCACCAACATACCCCGTCTTCGGATCATAGTAAACCTTGTGAGTAGGTCGTCCATGCTCCTATATGGTTATGAGACAAAAAATGTTCCCATATCAAGTGGAGCAGTTGTGATACCCTCTTCAAGCACACGACGCTTGTCGTAATAGTAGTTGAGAACCGTTTTCGTTTGGCTATATGTAATGATTGACTTCGTCTCTTTGTTCAGTCTAAAGCCCTCGTTCGTACCTTGTAGCGTGATGCGATCACGAACAATAGTCTCGAATCCATCTGGGTTCAGTACATCCTCGTTGCGACCACGCCCCTGCTGAACACCCTTCGCTGAAACCTTAGTTTTGTACAACTCGTCCGGTAGATAGCAGATGTAGTTCTTGGATGACAGCGATACCATAGCATTACCTCTCCATTCCTCCTTGAATAGACCAGGAGTGCGAAGGTCAAATTTAGCTACATCAGCGTTGTAGTTGCGTGGGAACCAATCGTACTTGTGCTGCTTAAAGTGCTCGCGAAGCTCAGGCTTGATGCAGTATTTAAACGGGTTTTCACAACTGAAAGCGGTATATGCTGTGTCAGTATACATCTCTTGATACTGGAAATCAGAACGATCGAAGTAGAAATCAATGCAGTCGTAGTAGAACAGAAGCATACGCAGCTTAGCGAGCAGACAGATAGCGATGCTGAGATGAATAGGGTTCTTGTTCTTGAGACGCTTTTTTATAGTGATCTCACACGCGTCATTGAGCTCCTCTAATCCATGGAAAGTGAAGCGCTCAATCTTTGACTCAATAGCCTTATCATCTGACCCGTACTTGACCTCTTTGTGTTTGGTCATGTCCATGCCACTGCGCCCGAAAGCTGAGTTACCTACCGGTTTCATCACCTCCGCGACCATGGCCTTAGATTTATCGGCATCACCCTCTCGTCGAGCGTTTGATACAGCTTCCATGAATGGGGCCAATGCCTTGTGGGAGTTGGCCTTGATAAAACTGTATGTCTTGGTGATCTCATTCCATGAGCGAGGTACCACTTGAGCAGCGGAGCGTAGATGAGGATATTCTCACCAAAGTAGCTACTGATCAGCTTGCGAGCGGGCTTAGCACGACTCTGCTTGCGCGACTCGTTATACTCATACATATGCTTACCAATAACACTCTCATCTGTGCAGTCAATCAGAATATTCTGGAAGATAGGGGTCATCTCGATGAAATACGGCTTCAAGTGCTCGGGATTACGAATATCACACTCCAGGAAGCCAAAGATCTTGTCAGATTTGATGTCTTCGACAATACCACCGTACGCTTCGATCGTAGTCAAACGTCCGCATGACATTTCATTACCAAGAGCCCGTAGGTATAGAGCATTAACATCATACCCGATAACCTTCTTGCACAACTTACCACCACGGATCATGGTTTCGTTGCGCTTGGCGTATCGGTTGAAGATGATTGATGGTCCGCCGGAGATGTTGGCCTTCCTTTTACCGTAGATTGCCTTCTCCTCCTTGTCGATTCCATAAACCAGTCGGTCCGAATTGAACTCGAGAAGATTTTTTTGTATCTGAAGCCCTTGAGGGACATATCCTTACGAGCAACGTTGCACTCGGTACAGCTGATCAAGATGTTGCCATCAATATGGCCAAGCTTGTTGTTAATCCGGTCAGCCGATACTATGTCAGGAGTTAATTGCTTGTAGCACAGACCGCAAAGATACCCTTGTTGATTCAGCAACGTATCAAGGTGTTCGAGAGTCAAGTTGAATTCGCGCTCAGCATCCTGTCTCTTGTAGCCGCTCATACGCGTAGCTGGGAAAATGAATGCCTCAGCAGGATTCTTGCTAGGATATTGGAGATTGTTAAAGTATGTCTGATACATGACCTTCTCTGATAGACCAGGCAACGATACGCCGTCGGTAAACATATAAGATCGAAACGCTTGAGCGGCTTGCGCTGAGCCTTGATTGCCTTGATGAATGGTACGACGTTGAGGTTGTTGTACCAGACAAGCAGATCCTTGATGGACTTCATCTCATAGTGCTCCCACACAAACTGTACACGCTTGTAGTCTTCATCACTGATGCTGGTGCCACGGAGATCGCTGTCGAATGCAGATTGAGTAGGGACTTCCGTCTCGTTGAGCACATTGAACGAAGTGATGTACTCGTACGGGAAGATACCCTTTCCGAGCCCGCAGATGCACTGGATCTTATCGTCACACTTACAATCACCGAGGTAGGTCGATAAGTATTTTGCATAGCTGGTACCAGCAGGAACATAGTTGCTGATGTCGAGCATCTTCATGTCCGATGTGGCGATGCACATGTAGCTTGGGTTCTTGATGAACGATTTGATGTTGTCCATACCAATGACGGCAAACAAGTCTGCTTTGGTGAGGTTGATATCGTAGCGCCCCCAGTTGAAGCCCAGGACTGGTACCTGATCGATAGTTTGCTTGATCTTACCGTAGTTAGATCGCTGCTTCCCGAAGGCTAGCTTGCGGTGGAAATCGAAGAAGCTGGCAAAATCACCGACGTTGATCCAATCATCGACATACTCCGTCTTGTACGTCTTACCAAGTGGAAGGTCGGGGATCTCCATACCGGTCAAATCGTGGGCATTGATGATCTTACGAAGCAAGGCCTCGTACTTGGAGACGTTGTATCGCTGGATCTTTGCCCCGATATCGCCGATGTACTGGAACATATCCTTGAGCATAGCCTTCGGATCATCATTGACGAAGTAACGTACTTCCTCGGTTAAGCTATCTGCTACGAATGCCGACACAAGAATGTGCTCGTTCGTGAAGACAGTATTCTCCCCGTGTTGAATAGCGGTAGGCTTGAGGATGACCTCAAAGCCATAGACAATGAAGTGATCGATGTACTGGTCTGTCCCCTTGATAGAGTACTTCGTCAGTATCGAACGAATGGTATTCTGAGCTGGACGATAGAAAGTCGGCTGAGCTGGGAATGACTCGATATTAACGAGTTCGCATTGGTCCTTTTGTGGTTTCGGAGCTTGTCAGAGCTGCCGAATACCATCTCACACTTCGAGCATTGGTATTTACACTGAAGCAGATCGATGTTCTTGATGTAGAGAGCGTGGTTCTCGTGTGAGAGGACGTTGATAGAATCGTAGTCCTTGTCCGACCGACGAATGCATTCAACTTTTCCAGTTTCCACATCCATTGTGAAGCGTTGATACTGAGTTGAAAGCACTCCACAAGCTCGTCGAACTGGAGGACGTCGATAGGTTTGAAGCTACGGAACAGGCTCACTGTGTAGCTGATGGTCTTGTACGAGCAGTACTGCTTGAATGCTCGCTTCACCAGTGCTTAAATTCTGCGCGGATCTTTCTTCCAATCTTCCTGCTTGTGGTAGGCGATACAGTGAAAGACGAACCTGTTATTTGTCTTGGGGAAGTTAATTCCGCTCTTGTTGTCGCGGATACCCTTGGGGATGACAGCTTCACTATCACCCAGTGCGTGGTTGCGCTGGTAGATGAAAATCTTGAACCCAGTGATTGCCTTGATCACGTATCCAGAGCTGGGGTAGTTGAGCTTGTCAGCCAGCTCCATGGAACGAATCTCCGAAATGACCTTCTACGAATGTCAGACTTGCTGTTGATAGCTATAGGTGATCTGAACACCGATATATTGCTCAGATTCGGATGGAAGTAGCGGGTTTCGCTATCGTCGGTCTGCTGACAAGATCATATCCAAGTGCGATGTTAATCTTGAAGGCAGACTTCTGACTCGCGAGTACGTTCTCAAGCTTGTCGTAAAACTCTGCGGGCTGAATTCCCTCATACAGGTGGGATTCAACGTGGTTGCCCTGATAGAAGCGATACTTGAGGCCAGCCTTAAAGTCAGGATACATATGCTCCTTGAGGGCTTGACAGAGACCTTGTATGGCGTGATGTGTCGAGGAAGTGTGTTGGTAGAAAGGTGAGTGTAGTAGGTCTTTGTAGTTGAAGCTTGGTCGGTTCGTTTCGATTGCGGGGTAGACGGTGTATTGAATAATGAATTTGGTTCCTATCCTAAAAGTGCATGCCTTCTTGGTGCTCCTTGGTGAGCACAGGAGGCTCTCTGTTGGTTCTTCTTGCTTTTGTTTCCTAACCGTGCCTTTGTATCTACCCTGCGTGTTTTTCTGTTTTTTCTTCTTTTCTTTGGCACTTTGCTTTTCTTTTGTCCGATATGCATGTTCACTTCCACTAAATGCATGGTCACTGTGACTGCTGGCCCGTCAAGTCAGCCGTCGCAGCGACAGGTTGCCTCTGGCTGCTGGCAAGCACGCCAGAGCCTTTGTGCCCACGCGCTCTAGCTTGCTTGCTCAGCAGGCTAGAGGCAGGCATGACACTGTATTGCTTAGCTACCAACTTTAGATTGCTCGGGCGGGAAAGGTTGCTAACATAAACCATTTTCCCCGTTTTACCGCGCACCTTGACTCGGTAGCTACTATCCCATTTGATAGCTCGAATATTCAATCTCTTCAGACCTTTGAGCTCGTATGCAAACATGTTGCCTATATATGCGTGGCTATAATATTCTCGTAGAAACTGACTTTATAATATTTCAGATCTTGTATCAGGATCGACTTTATATCATAGACCCATACAAAACAAATCTGAAATTAATTAATTCAGATATTTCGCACAAGGCTTGTCGGTGGTTTTGAGCCACTGATAATAATCTATATCATTAGCCTTGATCCACTCGATCGATTTGGTGTGATGCTTACCGAACCCAATAATCGTTCGTGGTAGTAGATTGCGAGCTAAATCCTTCCCAGAAGCTTCAGATACTTTATAGTACTTGAATAAGAAGTGGATATAAGAATCATCGACACCTAATAATGAGTTAGGCTTTCGTTTATACCGTCGCTGAATGAAGTAAAACCACGGTCTCGACAGTTTTTACAACATCGATAGCTACCTCGGTATCGATTTTGACATCCAAAACATACCTTGTAGTGTCCGCCAAAGAGCTTGACACACTCAGAACCAACAAAGTGATGGTTCTCATCCTTATCGATGATTAGGAAATGTCGCTTAATTGGGGTATTGCAATAGCATGGGGCGATAGCCTGGGCATGGGTAAATCTGCGCCTTACCTACAGGCATCCATTTACCATTGTCCTCCAATGAGTTCCCCTTGTTAGTCATCGTCTATATAGGACTAGACTTTTTATCTGATTTTTTTTTTAATTAATTAGTTAAGTTCGCTTTAGCTGTGGTTAAGTTCGCTTTTGGGCTTGCACGAATTTGCTCTCTGTTCTTGTCGTCGTAGCCCTTTTGATAGGACAAGCGAGTTTTGCGTGTGCACTGGTAGTAGCGCTTCTGTGCTGCTTTAATGCGCTCCTTGTTGGTTTGGTATTGTTCAGGTGAGTACGCCATCTTAGTATATTATCAACTTTATATATATATATATTGGGGGATGGCCTTCTATTTGGATTTTATGTTTTTGTACATATAGAAGCCTGATATACAATTAATTAGGCGGTCCTGGATAGAATCCGCCTTTCGTCGATTTGTCTGGCCTATGGCCCGAGGTGCTTGATGTTGGCCTCCTTGTCGAGGTAAGACCTCATTGGGGTCATCGTTGTTGCTGTTGATCTATTCTGAAACTCGTATTTCGTGATGGTGTTGTCGTATGCCAGTTGTTTGCTTACTCGGAGCTCCGTGAGTTTGGGTTTACCCCATTGAACCCCGAAAAATCTGCTGAGCTCTTTGGTGCATGGACTCGCTGTGCTGGGCGTTGTACTAGTAAGTACCTTTGTTGGATCTTCGTTTGTAGAGTGGCACTGCCTCTTCCATATTAACTTTATATTTATCAGGATAAAAATATAATTGTGCGTGATGCACTTAATTAAGTAAGCTGTATGAATTGTATTCCTCGCTGTTATCCGATGACGGCGAATAGATGATGAAGTAACGTCTCAGTAGGCCGTGAAGGTGAGGCTGATGCCACTGAGACGTTAAAACACTCATATTATACCTCTTCGGGATACGGGATAAGGATTGCAAACTGCTCGATGGTTTGAGGCGACTTCTTTGTGAAAGAATGGTAGTAGAGTGGTGGAAGCAAAAAGAAGAGCCGATTGCCATTCGGACCCAATTTCTCCAGATCATTTTCCGCACCGCCCTTGATGACATGCTTCTTTCCCACTGTCATTTGAAACCCACCAACATTCGGCATCCACGCGTCAATGTAAGCATGATTTGACGTCCTTGGCACGTACAGCTGATTTCGGCGTTGATCTCTTTCCACACCATCCACTATCTGCCGCGACGACGCTGGAATTTCAATTTGACAATGGCCTCGTTTGCGCTTGCTTTTGCCTTTGTCTTTGCCCCGCCTTTGCGCTTGCATTTGAGCGCCTGACAGCAGCTTCCGGTATACGAAATACCCGCCCTTCTCCAACAGATCCATCGCATGCGGCTCGAAAATGTAGCCACACAACGCTTGCGTCAGTGGATATCCATCACAGAAACCGAGAAGATTCTTCATCTTTGTGCGATCCGATTGCCACTTCGATCGTGCAATCACTTGCATCGCCAATTTTGAAGCATAGACAACACTATAATCTCGGTATGGTTCTTCGCTGCGGATGTGGATCAGTGCTTGGATAATCTTAGTCTTCGAGTTGATCTCGGAGTTGATAGAAACCAACATGATGCAATCATCCAGCGAACAGCTCCTGCATGCCGACTCCAGCAAGTCTGGTGGTACAGTTTGAATGTCTTGCAATACTAGACGAGGCACACCACCTAAGCTGTCCGCGCGATCCCGCCACTCAGCTGCTGCATGTGGATAGAGGGGGGCGATTTCCGCGAGTTCTTCTCTTGTCCACAGCGGCATGTAGAATACATCTGGAGTTGGAGCAAGCTTCTTGAAGTCACCAATGCAGTCTCGTCGCAGTGCGCTTGCCAGAAGAACTGAGCAGTCGTCTACAGGCAACTCGGTCATACCAGTTGGATCGATTGAGTCTACGAGGCACCACAAATCGGGCGACCAGAAGTGTTGGTTGAACTTGTTTGGAAACGACGTGCACTCGAACATCGTCGATCCATCAAAGTAGATGGGCCCCTTTCTGGAGAAAAACAGCACTCGCTTCTTGTCCTTGATCAATCTCCACATCACGTAGTAGACGAACACTGATTTTCCAATCCCAGGTGCGCCAGTGATGACTGCATACTTCCTGCGGGTTGGATCCTCCTTCGACAGTGCCTGGGCAGCGATCGACTTGTACGAAGAACGAATATAGAGTATTTGACGTTCAGTCAACGGCACCAACGCCGAAAACTCGAGCCAACCATCAACTTCGTCAACCGTGGGGAATTGTGAGAAGAATTGATCGCTACAGTGATCGAAAACGCCGTTTTGGGATACAATTTGAGCCGAGGCCCCTTGCTGCGGAACCACCACCAGCACGTGAATTTGCCGTGACTTTGGAGCGCGCCCTTCGGTCATGTTGTTGGCTATCAAAACATCCTCAATTGTCCACGTAGCCTTCAGCTGCTCTTCAGTGGTCACCATTCGAACGTTATCAATCTCCCCTTTGTCCAGTTGCACAGCAACAGGATCGTCGTCTGTCAACCACGTGCCGTCCTTCTTCGCCAGGAACAGCCGCAGGTCCTTGGCGTCGCATGTGACCGTCTTTGCATTCTCCACCTTGATTGCGTCCTTCAAGGTGGCCACCGACTTGTTCGCATCGATTATGACAGAAAACACGCTCCCTTGCGCACCAACCAGAGCGCAGAACAGCTCCAGCTCCACCATCTTTCCTCGATGCGGCAGATTCTCGAATGAGAGAAAAATAACTTTCTGTTTCTGTAGCGGGTCACTATTGGTCAAAAGCCACGACAGATTCTGACCAATGGTAATGGCTCCAAGAGGGGAATTTCCACGAAATTGCAGACCTAACCTTAACCGTAAATTACGCGAAGAATAAAATCGCTGTGTGTGGACGCTTGAGCGCCTCCTCACGCTTTCAGTTTGGTCGAGCAGTTAGGTCGTTAGAAATAGCTCCTCTCGCTTAGAAATGCTCGAAACCTATTCTCCTTGTAAAATAATGTTAAGAAAAAAAAACTGCCGACGTAATGTGCCGGTATATACTACTGACGTGATCCGATAGATTCAAATGGGTTTGGCTGTAGTGCAAGCCACCATGAGTCGCCTTAGACATACTAAGTAGTGCGGTAAATTCAAGTGGGCTTGGCTTTAGTGCAAGCCGCCATAAGTCGGCTTAAGTTAGACGTACTGCGGTAGATTCAAGCAGGGTTTAAGCTATGCAGTACACGCCGCCATGGTAGATTCGAGTCGGCTTAGATTTTTAGGTAGTGCGAGTTGGCTGAGCGGTAGTGCGGTAGGTTCGAGTGGGTTCATGTAGAGTTAATCCAGCTCACCGAGTGAGTCGTACAATGGGTATTACATATTTTGGACATTCCCTCTCCAACAACCATGTTGCACCAAGCTGGGTGCTTTTTGTTTCCTCACCGTAATTTTCCTCTGTAGTGTAGTTTTCAGCGAATCTCGATTCCAATGTCGAACGAGCTCGTGCGTGCAGTGTGTTGCCTGGGTGATTCAAATCTCGCTCAATATGTACGATTGCAGTGCATTTTATTAGCGATTGTATCGAGATCTCTAAATTCTACAACTTGAAGTTACGTTATTGCGACAGTCAGACCATTCGTTTGGGTGTTTTGCAATTTTGGAGTTTATTAGCGATTGCAGTGCGTTTTCGAGCCATTTCTTGTTATTGCAGTTTTCGAATTTAGAGCTACATGCGTTTTGAGCGAAAAGTTTGATCGCCGAGATACTCTGAAATTTATTTCAGAGAACATCTTGACATCAACTCCAACGCAAAAGGATCACGCGTTTTCAAAGTGACAAACGAGTGCACCATAAACACTGGTCTTGTGCTGCATGCTTGCCACCTTTCGGTTTTGGCAACCTCGAATCGATCGTACTCAGATTTGTTGCTTAAATGAAACACTGGGTTTGTGACCTTGCACCGAGCCGTTCGACTCACATGTACTGTAGACAGGGGCGGAGCCAGAGCAAAATATGATAGGGGGCCCGACGATTTTCAGGGGGCCTGAGTGGAAACGGTGCAATATTGACTGCAATTAGGCCAAAAACTTCCTAAAATTGGGGGTCTGGCTCCAAAATGAGGGGGCCAGGGCCCCCTCATTCCTCATTTTGTATGGAGCTCCGCTCCTGACTGTAGACACCGCCAACTCCTCACATCATTGAGCATGAGTTTCGCAGAGCGTGCGTACCTGTCAGCACTTGCATGTGCGGCAGATCAAAGTTCTGTCCGTCCAACTAAACCGCTCCAGCAACTTGCTGGAATGAATTTGTGCAGCACGAAGTCAGTAAATTCACGCTTGTCCAGGTGCGTGTAGAGGTTGGAAAATAAAATATGTTATTGCATTTTACCCAGCCCGGCTCCGTAATATACATTGCAATGCTACACTCTTCCGTAACAAATAATTTCAATTTTATCCATTATTTTTACAATGGGTTCATAGTGTCTTGGTCAACTAGTGCGTCGAGTGAGGAAGTAAATTGAAAGTATCTTGGTCAGCTAGTGTGTCGACGGGGAAGGAATTGAAAGTGAGGAATCTTTGTGGGACTAAAGTAGATAAGGAGAGCAAGTTGTGGCAATACATCGTGGAAGGGGGCTACTTCCCTTTGTAAACACGGGCTCGTTTTAACCGGTTGTCTTGATTGTCTTCTGGTGTAGATATTTATTGCAATAATTGGTTGTATTTTGTATTGTAATTTCCTGGGAACCTTCAATAATAAATTACTTACACGGAAAATACCGTAGTTATTGTACGGGGTGCGGGTATGCAATTCTGCAGGTTCTCATACGGTGAATAAGAATCCAACTCAGAACTTCTGAGTCGTTCGGTTTATCGCTCGATCGTGAGAGACGGGTGCAGCAGATAACCGTCTGCTACACCCACCTAAAGTCTTTTTTCTTCAGAATTCAGTTCGCAATAAGTCGCCAGTCGACTACAGACAACGACATACAAATTGACTGGCATCCCCCATAGTAAATACCGGATTTATCTGTCGGGATCTGTATAAAACGTACATGGAACGTCGCACAGCACACACGCAGGGATGCATAAAATACACGGGAAATCAAAGAAGATACAGAAAAGCATATGGATTACAAAACCAAGTATAATGATGGAATCGGATTGGCTAATAGGATTCACCACTGTAAAATGCACAATTCTTTCTGCCAAATGTGTGTCGCCGGATTTGTACGTCGTTGTCTGTAACCACACAACACCGTAACATGCTGCTCTCCGCTCTCCGTCGCTCTACTGGGACAAGAGCTCTCCGTGGGGTTTCGGCCGTCGTTCAGGCATCTCACCATAGCCACATGCCTCCAACTTCATCCATATTACAGCGTCGCACGTTCCTGACCAGCCCTAGAGTCACAAGTTACGTAATGGCTCGAGCCAAGGTGTTGCATCTGGCGGCGCGTAGCTTCCTGGCTTACAACCAGATCATGACGCTGGACAGCGCATCCTCCCCAATCAGCCGCTACTTCGCCCGAAGCGCGACGCTACGAGAGCGAGTGTACATGTACCTTGTGTGTCTGATCCCACCGGACCAACCCATCGACCTTCCAGATTTTCTTGATGGCGCAAGACAAGCAGCTCACGTCGTGTTCAACCAGATTTACAGTGCAGAATGGGCTCATAACCTTGGCAACGAGACTGCTTTGGTGAGTGATGACTGTATCGGCAAGTGGACGGCCAAGTTAGAGGCACAGCGACGAGCGCTACACTTACCTGTTGGCACGACGTTTAAGCTGGAGAAGCTGGAGGTGCACGATGTCAGACTGACAGAAGCGGAGTACGAGTACTCGGACGCAGCGATGGATCAGAAGAATGACACGTGCAGTATGTACCACATGAACGAGGCGGTGTACATGAAGGTGCGGTATGATGTTACAGAACACTTGCTGGCGACAAGAGACGATGGAGAAGACCATCCGACGAGACATAGCTAAAGACCACATTCGAATGGAGTTTCTACTCGGACGTATCTCGCGCACAACTTGTGGATTGGCAGATCACCAAGGCGACCCCGTTCAAACTGCAGCTTGCGACGGACAAGCGCGAGGTGAAGTCGAAAATTCCTGCTCAAGTTTAAATTGCTTTGGTGATTCAAGCAGCGATTGCCTTGTGGATGCTTGCAATCCCGAATAGAAATTGTGCATACATGATTGAACGCAAGTTGAAACATCCTCGTGACTAGCTAACTGTTATAGTAAACACAACCATAGCTGTTGGTTTTCAGTTGCAGGGTTCAAAACAACAGCGAAGTCCTGGTAACTTATGTCTACATTTCAAAAATCATCGACCGACCGGGTGGCGCTCAACTACGGTAAAGTTATTTTCACTCTCCGTTTTTGTAAACGAATCTACAGTCGGATTGCCATAGGCCAGCTTTATCGATGAATGTTTCCCAAATGAACGACTTGAACGCATTTTACAGGTTTGCCATTGGAGCTTGAATCCTCTCTTCAACCTTATTCTTGTGTGATAAAATGGTGTCTATCGAATGATCTTTGTAGTCGCAGTGCAGTAGTGCATGGGTGCGTTGGTCTAAAAAATATTAACAGGCTCTCGCAAGTTTCTAGGTGGCTCACGATACCTTTTTAGAGACGTAATACTCCTTGCTGGCTGTACAGATCTCCTGCAAAATCAACGTTGAGCACAAAATTTAGTCCATGACCAAACTTTGTCCTTTGAGATTTGTGTATTTGCGTATCCGACGCTCACTGGCACACATCCAAGGTCTCCAATATACACAGGATCCGTCGTCTTCCCCTCTTGTCACGCCCCCAGCGGGTGTTTCACCATGGCAAATACCCCAGAATCGCCCTCCCGAAGGTTTTCAAGATATTTTGGTCACTGTGGCCAAGGTTCGAGCACGCAATGACCTTTTTGAAGAATATCTTCTATTACAGTGCATCGAGCGTAGCTGGTCAGGACCAAGGCATTCATTAATGAGCCAAGGGTTACGCCAGGCTTACTTGATGTTAGGATTCAGGCAAAACTAAGTAATCTATTACTTCGAAGTACACCACATCAATATCAACACTTCCCGAAATCTTGTTAACCAAGTTGGTACGAGCTGAATCCCACAGCGCAAATAAATGTTGTTAGCTGATCTGAATAGAAAAAGACCTGTTACGTCTCAGTCTTACACAACAAAATCCGGTGAAAGGGTCCTCGGAACAAGCCCACAGCTTTAGAACGATAATCTGCCTGATTTTGATAGGGGTTTGGAAGAGTCAAAGATTTGCTATCCTCGGACTACAACTTCGTGTAGGGATCGACTGCAATTTTGATTGCCTTTCTCGAAGTCAATTCGTGTATACATGAAAATCTAGCGGTAAAGAGATCGCTACCTCGACGGAGGCTCCTATTTCCGAACAACACCAGCCACGCAGACCTCAAACTGCAACAAGGAGTAGAATAGCATTTGACTTATTCCAGGCTTGTTATCTTGTTGCCTATGAACATTTCAACGCCGAGTATATACACCCACCTATAATCGTTCCATTTCATACTTGTATTCTTCACTACGTTAGTCCTACGAGTATCAGGTCAATGCAAAACCCTATATTGCTTGTGGACTGCCATTCAAAATCTTGAAAGCTCTACACATTCCTCAGCCAGCGCAATTTCGCTAAATTCCCACTCAAGAATAGCTTTACTTGGACCTGAGCAATATGACTCGTATTTCGTTCGGCCATTCCCCGTGTACACCCTTCTGCCGTTGAACTTGTTCACATCAGGTAGGATATTTTTTTTTTCAAAGCGTGGACTTGCCCACCTCCTTCTTCTCGATATGAAACTTCCTTTCTTCACCCGCGGCCTCGTTTCCCAATATCGTATCAGCCGCAGCTTTAGTGTGGGAGCCGTGACGGAGTGAACTCGCCTCGCTGCTAGCTATAAGAATCGCTGCAACTATCGACAGGATGAAACCAAAGCGCATGGTCTTCTTGATGAACGCTGTTGTATTTGGTCTAGTCGCAAGTGAGGAAATTTGAAAATGAGTCGGGAATTGGTACAAGTAAGTACTTCTGAATTCCTTTTCCTGTGGCCCATATGACTTGTAAACTAAGGCGAGGTGATACCAAAGATATCACTCCAACATCATGCGAACATTGATGACTAGCAGAGCAAAATCACTGTTGGTGTTAGTTTGCTCACATTCGAATGCCTCTGTTATCAAATGATACCGCGAACATGCCCACACATGGCTCTATCTCTGCTGTTGGTGGTGGAGGTGCAGGTCATCCTGTGCCCTTGACTTTGTCAGATGGTACTTTGTATACATGCAGGGCAGCGTCCAGACGCTCGCGCGTGAAGGAGTGTAATACATGTACTGGTAGCCTTAGCTGGTCCAAAATATTTAGTGCGCTTTGATTATGCAAGATGCTTCAGCTGCACCAATTGTTTTAGGACATAGAAATGTGGTTGACAACCCTCAACTTCAACCTTAACGTTGTAGGTTTATAACGGTTAAGAAACGTTGTGGACCACAACGTTGGGATACCTACGGTGCACATGCGTGCACATCTACATGACAAGCCAGTTCGTCAATATTACTCGACATTCCTTTCTCAAGAAAGCTGCATCAGTCAGTAGCCTCGCTAGTCGGATTTTAAGCAGGGTGGGGAGCAGCAGACATATTGCAGCTTCTTACTAAATATGGGGGTATTGGAGTCCCGAATATTGTCACAGACCTGCACGCTATGGCTACTCAGGCTGTCATTAAGTGGGCTGGTATTAGCAATCCGTGGGAACGATCCGCTGTTCGCGTACTTCGCGCAGCAGAAGGAATTAAAACGGATCACGTCACACCTACTGGGTCTCGGACGCCCTTCCAAGGAGCCCCAAAAGGACTGTGGACACTGGGGCAATCACTCGCATCTTTAGTGCTAGCGGAACCAGACTCTACCGCAACTACAGCACAACTACGGCCGCAATTTAAGCACTCAAACGGCGTTCGCACGACTTGGACTCGGCATGGACTCGAGTGGGATATGAGATCGATCGTCCAGAAACCACTACTTGATGTGGTGGCGCAGCAGGAGGCTGTACAGAGGCAATTTCTGCCGGACGGACTCAGCAACGTTTGTTGACGCTACTGGTACAGTGGTTAGACCGACCACTACCTTCAAAGAAAATTTTCGTAGAGCAACTACCATCGGCGATGTGACTACGATCGAATGGATAAATAGAGGGGTCGTTGTACTGAATCCGTCGCGCTATACGATACCAATGGTACCAACTATTGCTCATCAATTTCGAGGATTCTCGTTAGGCCTACTAGCAGCTTATCCAGGACTGCTGGTTCGCAAACCAATTGGCCAGAATATACTTCTTCATCAACCATGGGACGACATCCACCATGAACTCGTTCTAACTGCACACCCGGACCCAACCATTCTTCATACGTGGGGCCCGCAAGCAACCCCTCTTGGGGCACTAGCACCACCTTGCCTGGACAAAGGTATCACCGACAGAATCAAGCAGCCGCTGACATCCACGTGGACAACACCACACAAGTGGACATCAGGATTTTCAGCACTTTGGGCAGGCAACCGTAGATGGTCAAGAAAGACACGGTCTATCAAACAGCGGCTACTGACGGCGCAGAAGGCAGCAACGCAGCGCAAAATATCCAAATTAGAGGCTGCATGGGAAAAACGAGCATCCAGGTATTGGTGCAGCGCTAGCATCGATTAAGTGGCGACGAATCTACCTAATGGAAGGGGCCACGAGTTATCAAATGCAACTTTTTCACCGCCTGAAACTGCGCAAGCTACGGATGTGGAATTCAGTGACTAAACAGGTAGCATGTGCTGAACAAGGCTGCTCTGGTGCAGATTGTGCCCCTTCAACACACTTGATCTGGCAGTGCTTAACAGCACGCAAGTGCTGGGACGCATTCGTGTCATGTTGGGGAAATGCAGGTTATGCAAGCACCAGCATTATACACATCTTCTCAGTGACAATTCCTGCTGTGCCAGCAATAATAATGGAGGAGTGCCAACGGCGCGAGGCTGATACTCACTGCCTCGTACCAGCGGAGGTATTCGATGTGGTCTATGACGAAGTACAGCGTGCTTGGGAACGTACAATGTTGACAACACTGCAGATTATTTGGCAGCGGCGGATCAGCAAACTACACCCGCAACTCCCAGATGCTCAACCGGTTCCTCTCACACGAGATGGTATCCACTCACAACTCAGTGGAGCTGCCAAACGCTTAAGTTCGGCTCTACCATTTGACAGACCGGGGCTATCGCGATACCACGCAGCCATGATTGTCACAAAAACGCTGGCACTGCCTAACAGCACCGAAGAACTGCCCATGTCAGCACCCATGTCAGCAAACGAGGACCGCATAGTTGCCTTTTTCGACGGTGGGTCTAGAGGAAACCCCGTCCGGGTGGTGGAGGCGCTATTATATATCGGTACGTTGTGGAGCAACTGTACCTGTCGTTGAGTGGATCGGATGTGTGTGTGTCACTACGATCGTGTCGGACTACAAACAACGTGGCAGAATTCACGGGGCTTATGATGGCACTAAAATACGCAACAACGCACAA
Source organism: Phytophthora quercina (assembly GCA_014706105.1). NCBI lineage: Eukaryota > Oomycota > Peronosporomycetes > Peronosporales > Peronosporaceae > Phytophthora > Phytophthora quercina. Next base: position 807,205 of record JACBOW010000001.1, on the reverse strand, counting down.
CCTCAAGGGCATGCACGTGGTCGGTGACAGCATGCTCATCATAAATATGATGAAGGAACGGCGACTTCCTCACAGCAGGCACATAATGCGCTTGTACAGGAACTGTCGTCGTCTAGCCGGTGTGTCAAGTCACGACGTGGAGACATCACTATCGTCACCACAATACAGTTGCTGACAAATTGGCGAATCTTGCCATGGATACACACACGAGCAGGCAACTACAACACCCAATGAACACCGACCTGGAGCGGAGATTTCCTGGAACAAGCACCTTGATCAACACCGACGTTACCAAGTGGCTTGAAGACTAATTCACGTGACTGCACTATGGTAGCACACACTTCAGGATCTACACATCACACGCTCACATTGAGCGCGTGCCGGACCGGCATACTACGTAACGTTATGCAGAGTAGATAGGTTATTCGCGTTCAGCTTAGGCAAGTAATGCAATAAACCGCGCCATCACCTCGATGGCGTCACCCTTCCCCATTAGTCGGATCTTAGGATAAATGAAATGAAATGATTATTAATAACGCTTACGCAGCAACGCGCAGGCGTAATGCGCCTACACGAACACGTAATACATTACATTACGCGGCAACCTATCCCTACGCGAGAGTCTCATCTCAGGTTATATCTTTCTCGAATGGCACACGTGCAGAGACATGAAGACTCAGGCTCTTATTTAAACCGCAGGACGCCAACAAAAGTGGCGACGAAGGCCTCACTCTCGGAAGACGGCCTGATCAATGGAATGAAGGAGAACATGCTTTCAGGACACGGAATGGGTGCGATTAGTGAACAGGATCTGGTAGTTCAAGACAACAGACAAGAATTGGGTAGATGAAATCGTCTCGTTTCGTAGACGGCAGGCTTACGCAAAAAATATTTACTAAAAAATATATTAATAAAAACTTACGCAATTTTTAAGGTGCTAGAATCACAGTTGAATATATTGGCAAGGACTAAGAGCAATTCCACCCGTTCATACAAAACTGAAGTCAAAGTGGACAAAGCTCAGGCGCGATAAAGTTGTGCAGGATGCTGGATTGTAGATGTTAGAAAAGGTGCCCACTTCGGGCTACAATTCGGTCAAATATGACCGTGGGATTACCCCCGACTATTCGCGTATCTTGATTTTTGTATCGAACTATACTTGGGTTTTGTCGAGGTTTTGTTGAACTGTTCAAACTTATTCACCCGTTAAGTTCGCTTTTTGTCGAACTTTTTAGTCGGAAGGGGTGGGAGTGCTCTGAGAACCTTCGACTTCGCCATGAGACCTACTCTATGTGGAAGCAGAATGCAGTATATCAAATGAATGAACTTACTGGCACTGAGCAAGGTGATACCTCGTGCACCAATCCCAATACATCACCCAATACTTTTTCAGTCGCTACATTAGCTTTGTTCGTAGCTATAATCATGAGCAAGTTCGGAGAATAAAACGCGGAATCACAGATATATTTTTTCTAGGAAGTATTCATTTTTGACGCATTTTACCCAAGCCTGGTCATAGCCAATTTCTGTTTGGGTCGACATAAGGCACCATTCTCAGGCTCATTCTCAACCGATGCGGCCGCATCGGTTGAGAACGACTATGCGGCCGCATTTGGGTCAAGCCCACAGCTGGCAACACTACGATCTGAAAAAAGCGTCACTTTGAATTAAAATTGAAGGCTAAAACAACATCAAAATCTCAGCAGTTGTCCTTGGCAGCGCCTAAAACATGCCCATTACGACCTAAATATAATGAAGACAGTTTGAACTCTACATGTACTTCCAGCAGAGTCAATCTAGAATTGCAGCCATAACAGCGGACACTCAAAAATGGCTTCTAAAAGGAAAAAAAACATTTGATTTTTGCTCCCCGACGCATGCGGCCGCACGGTGAATTACCCAATCAGATTCTCGTATTGGGACGCATGCGGCCGCATGAGCCGGTTGAGAATGGCCCTGAGAGGGGTCCAGTATCTCACAATCTCATCTCAACGATCAATACCTTCACTCATCCGACCCCAAAAGGGTAGTTCTAACATTCAGTTTCACAAGAGCGTACAACCAGCAATAACCAGTTAATCAATATCAGTTTATCTTAACAGGGAGGGGGACGACACAATCAATATTTTCGTACTTAATCAAATCGAAACAGGTATAAATTCCTACAGACACTACTGTAATGTTTCGCTTCAAATTTGTACGTTCCCCCGTTAAACTTGTTTCTAATAACTGGATCTAAATTATTATCAGGTTATGACTTCGTGGAAAATCTGGGATCGCTCCTAAATAAATTTCAGAGAATATTGTGCATTTGCCCTCTACTTATATTTTAGACCTCTAAATCAGACCCGGCCTATCCCTAAATCAGAGTGTTCATGGAAGATGTGAAGTCTGTTTTGATTTTACACCGCTGTACTACAGCCTGTACCGGTCCGATTCACGATACAAATCTCGGTTTTGCCCCGCACACACACACACACACACAAGGGCAATTCTGCCCTTTGGAGATGCAACGAAGCATTTATGCGCAAATACGAGTTTGTAACTCGGGCAACCACGCTGTTTTACAAATCAGATAAGTCTTAAATAAGAGTTGGCTAAAATAAAATCGAAAATATAACTGAGTAATATATAGGTGAGTGCCAAAATGTCTGCAACGCACAATAACTGTACCTGTACAGATCTAACACGACAATGCGTTTCACATGTAAGTACATATCCCCATTTGCGTTAACCTCTCGTTAGTTTGGTTCGACTGGGACTCCCGCTTACGCTTCACATAACAAGAACAAGTCAAATCAACCTCCAAGTAACGAATAGTGATACCAATACGGCAATTATCGCTATTCGAAGATTAGTAACTATAGGATTTGACCCTTTTGTGCGGGAGCCCTGAAGTATGCCATCAGTGATATTTGCTGCTCGCCCACGATACCTACCCGCTCTTCTCTCGAAGCCCCGTCTGAGATAGCTGTACAATACTCGGCTAATCGAGGGGTTTTCGGCTTGCATCGGCATATCATCCGACGATGCGTCCGTGAGCGGGATATAGTAGTGGAGGTAGACGGCTTCGTGCGCTCAGTGTAGATAATTGCTGAATGAACTTCCGTGTATCACACTTAGCGATCCATGTTATCGCAATCTAGAGGTATCACTATAGGATTTTGTACCCATTCAACGATACATTTGACTCGTAGAACGGGGTAGACTGGTGTAGGTACGGTAGGCGCTATCACAGTGATAGTGATTGTATCGAGAGGATCATCTGTACGGGGGAAAGTTGGCAGAGCTATCACCGGATTTGTAGCGCTGCAAGAAAAAATACATTTATACGGAAAACGGATACCGTCACTAAGAATTTCAATGAGCTGAGCTCTTCGAATTCGACTTATCATGGATACCAGCGTGAGGCAGTACCAATTGATAATCCGCGTAACATACGAAACCATTTACGGTTTTGCCAAAATAGATAGAAGCATACTGTAGTTGTTGAATCGAGTGCATATCAACACTTGGTCACGGTTGAGTAAGTCTCGAACGTCATTGGAATGTATGCATTCCCGTACTACTATATCTACCAGGTAAGCATTGTGTCAACACACAATCAACGGCAAGTTGAACCTTTAAAAATAAACGCAATTGCAAATGTGCTGTATACGTGTCCAGACTGCACAGTGCAGCGTCTCTCTGACAGTAGTACGACGCCCAGTCACCAGCTCCGGCAGGATTCTGAAGTGGCTGGTCTAAACACCGTCCCCATCCATCTCCAGATCCGATTACTTTGAAATATCATGACGGTCGTAACGGATAATCTTGTCGGTGAAGCTCCAGGCAAAACAATTGACAGCGGTCCTCTCACTCCACCCACCAACCTCATTCCCAAATTTGCCAACAGGCGGCAATGAAGATTTACCAACTCGTCGCTCTTGCGGCGGTCGTTGTTCAAGTCGTTCGAGCGTCCAAGCCTACGTCGAAATCGTCTCAACTCAATGGCTGGTATCCGTGTACCGACTACACTTTCTCCGCCAGTGGAGGCTCAGGCGGCCAGAATGCGGAATGTGCAACCTCATCGAACATTTGGCTTCTTCAGGGAGGCCCTGGTGATGGTTCAACTGGATGTAAGCTGTGCTTGACAACTGACTCCCTATTCTAGACGGGTTCAGTCTTTACTTACTTTTGTATGCTGTGCTGCGTGTGTGTGAGTGTGTAGTGGAGGCGTCCATGGTGTCACTGCAAACCGAAATGGAAGGGGCCGAAAATGTGTATACGATGGATCACCGCGGCACTGGTCGCAGTACTTTTTTGGATTGTGTGGCAGCGCAGGCAATGACTACGGGGTCTCCGGATAGTAACATCATCAAGCCATATGAAGTGCCTGCTTGTGCCCAAGCGCTAGAAAATGGGCCAATACTTATTGTATTGAACAATATATGCTATTGATCGAGCGGTTTGAAAATACATTACAATTTTACTCTCCCCAGATGCCTATTGCGCGCTAACACGAAGAATACGCCGCTGAACCAGAAAAGCGTTGTTCACAAGTGAAGATCGTCCTCGATTTTTCTTTTCAAGAAGCAGAAGTAATGAGTCAATAATAAGATGGTGCTATCTGATCCCAAAACAAACTAATACCGCTACAGTATCATGTGTTTGTACCTCGCTTCGAACTAATAGCTACTATAGTCGCCGGATAGTAGTTTGATAGTATTTCTATTAAAATAGTAGCTAGTACATGTACAGCAAGTTACTGTCCATCCCTGGTGGTGACAGTAACAACACCCTGCACTTGTTAAACGAAGATGCGATATGATACCAACCAAGATGAATTGTCAGGATAAATAGGTTTTACAGTGTGTGGTTTTACCAGAACGAGCGCAAGTAGATGTCATATTCTTGCTAAAAAGATGCAACAGCAGTGTATTTGGACCAACGAACGCGTCCTCATGGCGAACGAAATTAACGTCGTCAACCTACTTACCTCGGGTTGTTTGTAAAATTGTTGAAAAGTTGCACCACGGCCCGTGGTGCAACGTGGTCCACGGCCTACTCCTCTTGGAAGAAATTCCTTTCTCTCCCTAACCTTACTACTCGCACGGCATCCGGACCGCCAGTACAGCAAAATATTCTTCGTGAACCTCATCAATGCACGCCTCGGAGCAGAGAAGCGTCCAGAAGAACTTAATGTTTAAGTTGGTAGCCTCTTAATGTTCTGAATCAGTTATGTCAAAATAATGTGGACTTGTCCTCCTTACCCTCGGCTTCTACGGTCCCATACTCAAATTAGTTGCCTCCCACGTTCCAGAACCTTCAACCGGAACGTCCACCTACTGTAGCTACAACGCCAGTCATCACCATCTCGTCGCTACCTGCGAGCAACTTGCTTCGCTTCTTTTGCTGTTAATGCACCAGCCTGTATTTGGCGTCCATGTTGGTCAGACCACCGGGTATAGCGAGATGGTCCTGCTACAGAGGGTTCTCTTGCTCGTAGTGACAAATCTTGTCGCCCTCGTGGCTGATGACCTGCGAGTTGTCGCTGGTACAATGAAGTAATATGGGGGTCTTTATGTTACCATCGACAACTCGCAGGTTTCGTGCCATCACCCCCAAAAGCCGATGCTGGTGCAGGCGGTCAATCGGCGAGGCATGGGTAAATTAGCTTGTGGCTTTGGTTGTTGTGGGCCGCACGTAAGGTGGGTCCAGCAATCTTGTCCTGACAGCAACGATGAAAGGCACAAACCATTATTGCGGGTTTTACGGGTCTGTTTTTATGCATACAAATTCGTACGGACTCTGACGTGTTCACCAAAAATAACAGCAGTTGTTCTCTAAACTTTATTTCAAAGCTAAGACAGGATCGCAGTGGAAGTCTGATTATCCAATAATATAACACCTGGTAATGTATGTCCCGTTGAATATACAAGTTTGAAGAGGATGCATAGTATATCAGGTGATCCAAGTACCGTGAAATATACAGAAATGAATACCCGATAATACTGATACATTACGTGGATGTTGCCTGTGTTGTCACCCCTCCCGTTTAAGTGCGTAACATTTTAGCGAATGAAAACTGCACATGTGGCACGAAAGTGGAGATGATTCCGCTTTGACTGGACAGTCGCCCAGCGGAATCTCGAAGTACATGTAGCAGCTTGTCAAAGAAGCAGAACGTAAGGGGCACACAGCGCTATTGAACTAGAGCATTAAATGGGCTGCACGATACGCGAAAAATCCCATCTGCTTGCGCTGGCGTTACGTGTTTTATTTTTCAAATTGTTGAAAGTTTCTAGCGGGCTCGATTTTGGGATCGTCGTCGGGGCGCTACGCAGTGTTGACCTTCTTGAACGCTTTTGTGTTCTTGGTGTCGACTTCACCCATTTCGGCCAATACAGTCCCAAAGTTGCTAGCGGGTCCAATCTTGTGCGCATCGTGGAGGCGCCACTCAGCGAGGACCTTTTTGAAGGCTTTTGCCTTTTCGGTTGTGCGACGGCCCTTGGAATTCAGGATAGGCGTATTGGTAATAGCAGTGGGCTTGGACTGGAATTGGGGAATGGCAACCGAAGCTGGGGCAAACTTGGTGGCGGCGGTGACATGAGCTGGAGGCGGTGTCAGCTTGCGTCTTGTCCACGGAGACAGCGTCACTTGGGTTCGTTTTGTTCGAGTCCGGTAGCAGAAGTTCGTTTGGTCTCGCTGGTGTTCGGCTCGCTTGGTCGGACAGGCTACTGGAGATGCCGTTCTGGTTGAGGGAATCCGAGAAATGCAGGTGACTCTGCCCCACGAAGCCCTCTTCTGAGATGCGTTTCATGCTGCTGATATTACCTATTGGGATTTCAGTGGCGTCGTTCGTACTCAGGCCCTGACGTGGCGGCAGTGGAGAATGGAGCCCTCGCGATATTTCACATCTGGAATGGTAGTAGGCGCCTTGCTCTTGAATGAGACTAAGTACAGTGTCAGCGACAGAAGATACCTTTTCCGGATTGAAAATGGCAGACCGTCCCAGAGTACTTTCTCCTTCGGAAAGGTTGTAGCTCGCTTGTAATCAATCATGGTTAAGAACCACCTGTGGTCGACCTTCTTTGCCGCGAACCGATTCATGGAGATCGAGATGGGGGTCGTTTTCTCCATCGCCAGCTTGCTTCACAGATTTTATCATGGATGTCTATAGGGATCGCTGCGTTGCGGCAACTTGCTCTGGGTCAGCAAAGCGATCTTGCAAGGCGTCGATCAAAGCCCGAAATTTCCACGCACGATCCGTTATCGCTCGTGGGACCTTATTCGAGCTGAAATGGAGGTTCCTGGAAATGTACATGAAGCGGTAGCGAGTCATGTACCGACCAAAGCATCCAGGGGGAACTGCGTCTTCGTCAGTCGTCATCCAGAGATGAGTCAGCCGTTCCTTGTTGGGATTGATCGCTCGCGCTATCGATAGACCGATAAAGACACACAACTCTCTAGCTGTAATGGGATGCGCCTTCAGCAGCTCCTCGCGAATGCGTTCTTTTGACTTGGACTTAAAAGTCTTCTCTCGCGCTACTTGCTTTGCATGTTTCCCTTCTACTCGTTCATCGATGCTTTCCTCGAAGTAGTCATTAGACTCTGCAGCAATGTCTTCCCACAACCCGGGCCTCATAAAATAGAAGAAGGCCCCGGATGGGGTTGTGGCCGCTTGTAGTGCCCTCTCTGTGGGCCCCGACTCCCCGTTGTACAGATCGGGGTAGTCTTCCCACATTGAGTGAGGTGGGCGCGGCTCGCACGGCTCCATCAAGTAATCGTACGGTGTCTGTGTTGTCAAGTCGGACCAGCCATTTCCCCCAAGGTCCTTCAAGAAAGTATTTGGCACAGCACCCGAAGTAATATTCTCCAATCCGCCGATAGAGGATAACAACCTCTCGCCGAATTGCATTTCAGGTGGGACTGGAAGTTGTGCATCCGTAGCGTCGGAACCAACAACAGACGAGTCTTCGTCGTCTCCGTCGTCGTTCTCAGCGTCCGACTCGAAGGCTGCATAGTTGGTAGGATTGTGGTGTAGCAACACGCACAAAATCGTCAGATGTGGATCCTAGAAACAAACACAACAATCGCCGAGTTAATCGGCGCTTGTTGGCCTGCGCTGAGTTGCCCCAAGCGGTTAGGCCCTTCCAGGACAGCGGTGTCTCGCCTTGCCGACACCAAACAACCAAGCCATTCACAACGGAGGTTAGCTGAGCTGACTTCCTCCGGGTTGATAAGAAATCCCGTGCCCTCCACCAAAGGATGGACGACGGCGCGCGAGCGCTCTTACGGGTCGTCGAGGCAAAGGCTACTCGACTTGAAGTGTCACGGCACCCAGGCTGTCCGGCGTACCGACTCGCAACAAAGCGAGACACGCCCTTCCCGGACCAACAAACCTCTTGGCGCTACCTGTCAACACTCTACAAGCTATGCCTCTCGAGTGTCAACGGCAGACATAATCCAACCCGCGCAGGGACTTACCGAAATCGTATGCGCTTGTCTTGGACTTAGAAAATTCTACTCTGTTAGTTGTTATCTTTGGAGAACCTCTTGGGCTCCTATCTTATGTTTTCCTATGTCATATACGAATATCTAGTGAAATGAAGGAGTTTTGGATCTCATCTGAACCTTCACACGTAACGGACAGGAGATCGTTGGGTCGAATTCGCTGAGTCCGGATCGCTGAGTAGGAATAGCTGAGTTGGGTTAGCTGAGTCGCCATCCGCTGACCGACTGAGACCGGTTGGTGTGCGGTCACACAAATGTGATGTTTACTACACCATACAAAGGACCGACAACGAGATAGCGGAGAAGGGCGAGAACTTGTCGGTGGGTCAGCGCCAACTCCTGTATATCACTCGTGCGTTGATTCGTGATAGTAAGGTGATCGTGATGGACGAGGTGTCACGAATTTGGCTGAGCTCACTACTCGAGATCGGCTAAAGAAGCGATTTGGTAGCACTTGCAGAGGAAATCAAATCGCTTCTTTATACACTGAGCAAGAGGCTTCACGACCTACGACTACTTTCAACGACCTGACGCATTACATTCATTTTCAGTCTGTAGCTGTTATGTTCTTGTTCGTAGATACTCAGGTACATTCTTCCTTTGCAAGTGAGCCATAACGAGCGATACGCTTGGAGTACGTCATGATATTCTCAACTTGGGTCGTCAACGTAGTCATTCGTTGGAAACTGGAAGTGAGTTGTGCTGCAGACGTAAGTCTTAGACCTGCAATGGCCGCTCCCAAACTTGACTTTGTAGCAATTGCAAGAATCGCGACAGCAGCCACAATCACTGGTACCAGCCGATCTGTTCGCATTGCAAACCATCGCAATGCCGGCTGGAACAGAAGGAAGAACTTGGCGTTATTGTTCAAAAGCATTTCGCGGTCGTTGCTGTAGTGACTGCGCTTAACGGGCTTTTTTTTGGCTTATGAACCGATGCCGGTATCGTCGGTTACGAATTCTCGGAAGAACTGAATGGCAAGCTTCCAATACTGAACCCCAGTCAAAAGAAGTGTGGAACACACATATTCCGAGAAAACATAAGCGGAAAACGCCTCATATACTTCTTACGAAAGTGCAAGAATGACAAAACATTACAAAACACAATATAATATATTGTATAAGGTACCCATATGTATAGCTATTTAAATGTATAATCGACAGAAGTCCTTCTTCGTGTATTGATAGAACTGGTGTAAAATGGTGTAAATGAAGTGTACATGTATCGATTGCAACAGTTCTGTGTACGCCTGACTGCCGACGAGTCCTTCGCTCACACTTTGCGCTCGATGCAGTCGCGCTTCCACGGTCCGTTCGTACACCGCCGACCGCAACTCCAACACCTGTAGGCCTCTCGAAAGCCGCCGGACCCTAGTCTTATTTATTTAACCAACCAACCAATACACTACCGACTGAGCTACTCGTCCGCCGTTCGACTATGACACGCTGCTTGTAGACGCCACTCGCCCACAGTCAACACGTCCCGCCGTCGATACACGTCTAGCGCAGCCACTTGCCGATACTGCCTTAACCGTCCTCTTAACCGTCAACCGTCCACTCAACCGTCCACTTCACGTACGAAACTGCTGCTCAGTGCGCCCCGTGCCTGTCTTCTGCTGGCTTCGACTTGTGCCCGACGCCGCCAATTCGAATCTGAGCGACTACTCGCTCGTGTCGCCGCTCATGTCCAGCCTCTTCGTCGTCTGCTAGCCACCAATGCCACCGTGGCTGCTTGCGGCCACTCACTCCACCACACTGCAACCCACCGTGACCTTCCACGTCAAAGATCTCGATCGTACGACCAATAGCGCCGCTCTCACTCGCCGCTCACACGTCCTTGGATCCACCCACGATTTTGTTTAGCCAGCTGCCGTCTCATGCCGCCGCCGTCAGCTCTGACACCAACCTGTTACACTATCGTGAACTTGATGATTCACATGAGCTGTAACTTGTGACAAAAGAACTACATGAACGTACCGAATTCCCTTTGTTATGGCATACAGTACATGGTAAGTTATAGAGTCGACAAATCAGTGTCCGACTAGCCTGCTAATTGTATAGAAAATGCATTTATATACAAAAGTCAAATGATGCGCTATAAACGGACGGTGCACAACCAGCTTCCCGAAAGTTGTCTGATTGGCCAATTCAATGGTGTATGCCATAACATATAGAATGTCATAACAAATGGAATTCGGTACAGGTACAGAAACTCACTCCACAGGAATATGAACGCGGTTCCCGACACTTGCATACATGCATTGTGCGTTCTACTCGGTTTGCGCGATCGATCAATCTTCCCGAGCCCAATCGCGCAAAGCACTCTACTTCTCGCCTAATGACGATATCAATTAACCTTTGGGCGATTCATACCTGACTTGGATTTTGTATACCGCGGTGTTAGTCGGTCGCTAAACCAATCAGCATCCACAAATACAGGCGAACAAGTCCAAGTATTTACGAACACGCTACTACAACAGAAAATGAACCGAAAAAAGAAATCCTTTTCGGTATTTTTGGCACCATTCGGGGTATATTCGGGCAATGGTGCAGTAGTATGTGTTTTGAAAGACTTGATAAATTATGGCAGGAAGAGGGTGAAATCTGACCGCAGAATTGAGCCAAATGCCGCGCTTCGATTTCTATACTGCGGAAACTGCTCTGGCTGTTGGGCTTAGCCAGTTGATAGCTGTATCAAGAGCTTTTCCATGATACCGAAATGATCGGAGAGCCCTTTGTTTTGAATTAGCGGGGGGGTTCTTCCTCGAAACAGGGCTCTCTTTGGAGATTTGGACGCCATGACATCCGTCTTCGGAGTGTTGCAATCATTTGCGGTCACTTTCGGTTGTACTAAAATGATCCAACAGTACCTTGTGTGCAAGCGTCTCCGAAGTAATCGAGCAAGGACATCTGCTGCGATACGAGCACGTCCTTGCTACGTGCCTGACCCTCTCGTATTGGACGCTGCATCGCTCGGATCCCATTCACAGACGTGTTCGACACGTCTGCTGCATCCGCGAGTTTGGCGACCCACTTGATATGCTTCTTCAGGGCCAAGCTCGTCAGTACTCTCACCTTCATTACTCATCCATCAATTGGTTTGTCGGTTAGTGGACTTTCGTCATCGTCGATGCCACACAACTCTTCGTTGCTGGGTTCGACGGTTACGTTCTCCGCTCGTGAATTGAGCAGCTCATCGGGTCAGACGCATTATGCGCGATAGCATCAAGATGCCTGTACTGCATGGTCGAGGGTGATACCACCGTCTACGTGCTGATATACGTCGACGACATCCTCGTGGCAACGGACGACGAGGCGTCCAAGGTGAAGTTTTTTTTCTTCTAATCTGGACGAAGCCTACGGGACCAAGGATAAGGAACTTCTCAGCCAGTACCTTGGAATTGAAGTCGAGCAAACCGACGAGAAAATCACGATTCGTCAGGCGAAGTATGCACGTGACGCCTTGCAAACGTTCGGGTACGAAAATGCGCACGCAGTCGGCGACCCAATGGATACCAACGTGCGATTGGTGCCGTCCGACACGGACGCCGAGTTTGTTACCAATTTCCCGTACCGCGAAGCGATCGGCATGCTCATGTACCTCGCGACGAGCACGAGACCCGACTTGGTATTCAGTATTGGACAGCTCAGTAGGTTCGTGTCAAAGTCATCAACCAAACACATCGGAACTATGAAGCGTGCGTTACGCTCCTTGGTTGGTACGGCGGACTATGGCATCACATACCACCGTGCTGAAAACCACCGACCAATATGGTCCTCGAAGGTTATTGTGACAGCGACTGGGCGAACGATCCAGGGTCGCGCAAGAGTACGACTGGGTTAGTATTCACATTGTCTGTTGGTTTCGTGTCGTGGATGTCGAGAAGACAGCCAATCGTTGCACTTTCGACCGCCAATGCAGAGTATATTGCCGCATGCGAGGCAACAATGGAGGCCATCGCCGAAAGCAAATGTTTCTTGATTAAGGTCTCACGGGAGTTCCACCTCGGTGCTGACCAATACGATCTAACAGAGCACTGACGAGCCCCACGCAGCGCTCTTCGGCACCAATCTGTCAGTTAACCCTGAAACAGGCGTTGCAGATACTGTCGTCGTAACGGGTAACAGGGAAGATATAGATGATGCCAGCCACAATTCAGCGTTTCTTGATCGCTGAACTTGACTCGGCTGCACACGTGTAAAGCTCGAAAGTCTTCGGCTGCATGCTGCGACTTTATATTCCACACGCTCGGGCTTCTCTTCTATCAACATAGATATATTGTATCGCTGAAGTTTGACGTCGCGCTTTACAATTACCTCAAAGTCCAATCTCGACTTGAATCCCACGACTCGTTTGCATTCGCAACTATCGCTCCGAAGGCTGAGCAGCTTATTTAGCATCAACAATTTTTTTTCATTAAGGATGTAGTTCCCTGCAGCAAGACCCGGCAAAAATTCAACGAAGGCCATCGTAGAAGATGGCGCTGTGGCTAAGGTCTGCTCGAAACACTGCTCAAATACGAAATTGCGGAACCATCAGCACTTAGAGAAGTTTGCTGCGTGGTTAAGCACTTGAGCAACGGAGATATACTGCGTATGGCGTACTACTGCGCATTCCATCCGAGCTCCGAGTACTTCCAACAGCGGCAATGGAGTATGTGTAACCAGATCAGCATTCGATTGGCGCCATTTCTTCACTCACGTGACTCGCAGCAACGACGACGTGTTGATACGATAGTATTCATCGTCCAAGAAATTTTGAAGGAGAGTTTGCAACTCTCGTGTAGACTCGTTCGTTGCGAGAAGTTCTTAAATTGAATAAGCTATGCCTTCAACGTCTACATTCACTACAAATTCTTGGTCATACTCGGCGAGAAAATGTGAAGTGGGGTGTTAAATAACTCTCCCGGATGCAGCGTTAATTCGAATCGGGTAGCTCTATCCATGCCCGTCGAGTCAAATCGTAGCTGTGGCGTGGGTAGAGATATTCGCTTCATGCTTGTAAGACTCGCCTCAACAGATATTACGGCTGAGTTCTAAATGTAATCTGTTGCGCGTCATCCGTACGGAAAACCTGTTGTTTGTTCACCTACACCGAACAACAGATTTCCCGTTGATTTGCTTACAACAGATGAAGTAGTAGTTGTACAGCAGGTAATAATTACCTCTCAATACCACACCAGTGCGTTGTATAAAATGATTTTGTACATGCCTCACTCGGTAAAAAGTTGGGAAAACTATCAAAATGCCCCTCACAGTTTCAATAAGCAAACAAAATGCCCCTGTTACCAAAATGCCCCCACCTACCAAGGGTCGCACGCCCACAATCACAGGGACTCACATGCAGACACAGATTGCATTCACATGTCAAGAATATAGCCATGCTCAGACATGCAACATGCATAAATGACCTACCCGAGGTTGATCTAGTTCTTCTCATTGAACCGAAACACTATCCCTTATTGTGGCCGGCGGTGCCACGGTAGGAAGCAATGCAAGAAGACGACTGGGTCCTCGGTCAGTTCTCTTCTCTTGCGCTTCCGCGACCTGCTCCTCGTTTCACATGCGGTCGGATTAGTCAGATAATGCACCCCAAAAAACGCCCCAAATCCCAAACAATTTCCCAAATATATTTTGCTTTTGCACATATTTGGGACAGAATTACATTTGGCTTGTCTCGCACGCTTCGCTCACAATCACGTTCCCACGTGAGCTCCTCGTTTGCACCGCCAATTTCGCTTCGCTCATGGCGGGCAAGGCGTCGGTAATTAGATAGTACCTCCTTTTTAGGGCAACTACTCCGGCCCACGCGCCAATCTGCTTCGCTTCGGTTGCAAAGGTCTCTCTGAGGCCTCACGAATTCACTTAAGGTACGAATGAAAGCGTACGCTTACCGACCATCTCAGTTTTGGCACGGTTTTAGGATCGTTTTAACTTTGCCAACGATTATTTCGCTCCAAATCTGTGCCTAAATGGTGCAGAAACGATTCAGAATTTGGGACGTTTGGGACAGTTTGGGCACATATTTGGGATGCATTATCAGCTCCCAGCCAGCTCGTTTAATAAATTGCAATTTTGCAGGAGAAATGTGCCGAATACAATAGCAGGGGTTGATGAATTCATGCAAGCTGTACCCAGATATCACAATTGGGAAGGCGGCGTGCGGAGATGGGCACAGGTTATCCAGGAAGTGGAAACACGAGCAAGTATTCAAACCAATTCAGGCACACAAAATGCCCGGTTGCATTGTGCGTACACTCCAAATACCAACTTTGCAACTGTGTCCACAAGCTACCAAGAGCGCTGTGCTCCTGCTTAGACGGGAAGATCTGTTCAACAGAGGGCCAAGTGTGCTGTCAGTGTAGTTGCTGGCTTCCAAGCCTCTTCACCTTCCATGTGTCCCTGTGATTGTGGGCGTCCGACCTTTGGTGGGTGGGGGCATTTTGGTAACAGGGGCATTGTGTTTACTTATTGAAACTGTGAGGGGCATTTTGGTAGTTTTCCGGAAAAAGTTCTACTTGTATGCAAGTTGCAACTTAATTGTATTTGAAGCACCATATTACCCTGGGGTCAAGCTTTGTGAATTGGTCATGGTAGTAGAGAAGAGTATCACGCCCGGATGTTAGACGTCTTGTAGATAGCCTACTGGTTCTTGGTGAAGGAGATGATCCATTCAAGTCCAGCCGACACGCGTGTGTACACCGAGGGTTTACCCTTGTCAGTGTGGCCGACAGCGTAACTCAGAATACCAACCAGTACGTCATCCGCATCGCCCTTGTCGTTCTCCTTGATCAGAGGACCACCCTGGTCGAAAAAGGAAACACCCTTGCCCTCGGCACCTCCAGCGCACACGTACGTGCGGTCAATGTAAGTGAAATTAGTCGCCTTCCTGCAGTCATCGTTCTTCCACACGTCCAGGTCGACAGTGCGCAGCTCATCCGAGTGCACAAAGTCGCTGGAGGGATCAGTGCTACCCCACCCCATCGACGTCGCCCACGACCCAACCTTCAGGTCAGAGTCATCACCCTTCGGAAGCTTGACGGGGGAAAACTTGCTCGGCTTTTCCAGCGTCAACACAGCCAAGTCGTACTTGAGGTTGGGGCCGTAGAACTTTGGGTGTTGCTTGGACGATGCAATCTTAATCTGCTCGCCATCCTGCGTGCCGTTAACGTAGTGCGTACCCACTGCCACGAAAGCAGGTCCTTGGCCCATGCAGGATGCAGCGGTGAGCACGTGGATCGGGGAGATCAGAGCAGCACCGCAAACGGAGTTGCCGTCAGCAGTCATGCGTAGACCGGTAGTGTACGTCTTCGTGTCCTTAGGAGCAACTTCACCGCCGAGAATGGCGGCAACCGACCCGATGGCGAGCGAGCCAACTACAGCAGTCGAGATGACCTTCATGGTAGAAGTGTGAGCGGCTTGTGTGGTAGGGAGTAAAATCCGAAATGGTATGAATGCTGACCAAGCTGCTGAGTAACCTGGTAGATCCAGATGCTGTGCGATATGTGCTGTGGGTTGTGGAGTCAAGCACGGCTTCAAGATGGTGATCGTAGTGTTGAAGTGGATCGGGCAGTAAAGTTGAAGCTGTAACAATGTTTTCGTCACTGTTCTGTGAGTGGTCATGGATTTCCTTCACCACGAAGGATAATTATTTTCTCACTATTGTATCATCAATAACTTCTATTACATGTACCGTTCAACAAAATGGACTTAGCCCAGGAACAAAAGCTCAAGTGTGCAGCAGAACGCGACCAAAGCTAGATTGGAATCAGGTGTACATGTATACGAAGGCACGAAGGTGCAATCGTAATACAGTTTAACATTGATAGCGATCTGTTCTTGGCTAACGTCAAGCCAGCGTCTACGGCGCTGAGTATGCTTGGTATACAACGGAGCGGATGTCCTCGCAATTGGGATGAACGTTGAGGTGAACGACATCGCTACTTTTGGTGAAGGCCCCGGAACGAGGCGACCTAGCCGATTGAGGAACAGAAGTACTGTAGATGTGTTTCTTGTGCCGGATGTTTAACGGCGGTACAACGGTGAAAGCTTATGCATTCAAGGGCGTCATCTTCAAATCATGGTACAGTACATGGTATCCATACCCCTGTGCATGTATTTACAGTGTACATGGATAATAGTTCTTACATGCATGTGTGGATAGTCACAGGAAACTGGATGTAAGCTTCGATCACACCGCATATCCATACCCGATGCCAACTACGGCTACGACTACATGGCCAACATTCTCAACGCGTTTGCATATTTTGATGGCTACATCCATCTATATCCATAGTGTTGAGGTGAATGGTATAGCCCGAGATGTATTGTGTTCCATGTTGTGGCAACAGCGGGCTGTGGATATTATCCACTGCCAGTGGACCACTGGATAAGCCGCGCTCGGTTCAGTGAATTTGAAGACTAACGGATTTTACCAAATAGTACCCGGACTTCTATTTATAATATTAAAATATTATAACCCCCTGAAAATTGATCGGTTTTAACGAGGGGACTACTAAATGGGTGAGGGCTTCTAAATAGAAGTCGGCCACTTCAACTTGTTTGAAGATGGTTCTAAACACTATGACTATAATGTAACGGAGTGTGATTCAAGAGAAGAATCCAGCCTGATATGAACAGCCCTCAACGGATTAATTCCACGGCACTGCGTAGATCGTGGCGCGTTACGAACCGCATTCATGTTACAGCAAAACCAATACCTTTCTCAGTCGATTTTCGGGTTACCGCAAAAAATGCTGTAAGACTTTACTTTTTGTATGTTGCCATTGTTGTAGTCATGTCATTTCTGAGGCTGCTGAAGAGCGTGATAGCCAGCTCACATATTGACTGCAAAACGGAAGAGACAAGCACCCCTTAGAGGGAGGTGTGGAGAAGAATCAGGGGCAATTTCGGTTGCTGATGTCGACGATTCTGTACAGAGAAAACAACGACGAAACCTGCGTACACGCGCGAGTATCGGACTGCAAGAAAGCAGGTGCACACTGCGGATACGGGTTCTGTAGCACAGTACCATTGTATGGACCCAAAACCAGGCTCTAAATGCAATATAAAAATATACTTGCATTCTTAGCGTCAGTCGTAGACCACCTAGTTATTAGTATTTATATAGACCAGGTTTTTATATAATTCTGAAAATTGTTTAGTAGACCGAGTTTCTATTTGATACAGTGCTTCTATTTTCTGACTGGAAAGTCAATTTTGGTACCGGGCTTTTATTTTCCTACGGGCTTGTAAACGGTAAATCCGTTATCTACAGTTAAATTAGATCGTAGATTAGATTCAGCACTATCGCGTTCGAATCTGCTACCCGCTCCTGGATGTTCACGCTTTCGATGATGTCGCTCGGGCTTCACGATCAAAAGTTTTGATTTTGATTCAAAACCGACAAGCCAATCTCACATATCACAGCGCTACCTAGGTAACGTGCGCTCAAGCTGCTGCACAACATGTTTTGAAAGCGATGTTGACAACTGAATTGTTATTAGGGCAAACTTAGGGCACTGGTGACCAACGTACTTGTTGCGCTTTGACTACGTACAATTTCCCAGCGAGCAATTGGCCTCTCAGCTTCAAGAAAACACACCGAACTACTCGTGGACCACGAGTCGTGATAAACTATATAACCTCTTTGCAGCTTCCCACAGGAAAATGGGCGGTGTCGATGGGTTGGGGGATTACCACAAACTCATTGCTTGCAGCCGTCTCAAACGAGCTGCGGAGTGTTAAGGTGGAGGTGTGGAACAAAGAGGCCTGTGAGAAGGCATTTGAAGTGCAACAAGTCAGTGATTCACTGGTGTGTGCAGGTGGAGAAGAGAGGAAGGGTGTCTGCCGCGGCGAAATTGGCGGCCCGTTGATTTTAGAGAATAACACGGGGAGTTCAGATGACGTATTCATCGGATTGACGAGTGGAGGCTCGCAAAGCTGCGGTAAGCAGGGTTTACCGGCGTTGTACTCTCGCGTATCGACGGCGATGCCATGGATTGACTATCTTATCAAGCCAGAACGAGTTTGCTAGAGGAAACGTGCTGGTCATCACGGGCTCCATTGGTTCTGCAAGATGTTGGCCACAAAAGAGTGCTCTTGCTGCAAATGGTCCACCACACTGCTACGATCAATTGTTAAGTTTCCCGTCGACCTCTTCAGGGAAATATCCACGGCACTCGAGCACAAAAGTACTATCTTTTGCTGCCGCTTTCACCTTCAAAGAGAAATCATAATCCTAAGCAATAGCTTCCGCGGATATAACTGTGAATCTCCTGAAGAAAATCCTTGTGGGCATCTTCCACACACAGAAACATGATGTTCTCGATGCTATAGCATAGGCGGGCTGGTACAATCAACCCGAATCACACGACGCAGTGCAGCACGAGCCCTTGCCGCGGGTAAACCCTCTACACAGGTATTGGGCAGATAGTGACCTCAATGCATCGACGACAGTTAATACCAATTGATAAGCCACGCCTAACTTCCTGGTGGTTCTTGGGCATGCGTTATCGATTTCAACACGCTCGAGTACAATCCCGCTTCGGTCGATCCAAGCTTGCGTCTACGACCATTGTATGACCTTACAGTGGAAGCAATCATCAAGCCTCTTGCATCGGTTAGCTATTTTTCGGGTCGTGTACGGGTTGGGCTTGATGTAAAGGTCAGGTAGACTTTCAACCACAAGTTGACAGATACCAAGTTTTTCAGAGCAAAATGTAATTGCATTCACGTTGTAACGTGAAGTGAGGTACAAATGGAGCCATATCGTCACTAACTGCGAGCATTAAGCGTTTGTAAAAGGAGCTTCTATCTCGTTGTCTTCCTACGCACCTGCATAGGCGCCATGATCACTGCTTCTCGCGGCGTCACTGTTAGAATCGTACAACTCCGTATCACCTTCATTGTTATTCAAATTCTCACCCTCAGAGGTTGCTTCACTGCTCTTGGTAGCCAGATCACGCTACATAGTTGCCTTTTTAACGTCAGACCCCATTTCCAGGCCCTACCCGTGTCCGACCCGAAAAATAATCTACCCCCGCATCGCCCTCACCCGTGCCTAATTACTACTACAGTGTACGTACATAAGCTTCAGGCATCGCACCCGCCTCCCGTTGAAGCAGTAAGTCCAAGGCCATGAACCCACCTGAGCTCGCTTTCTTCATCACTAAAGTACCTCGATAACCCACCATGCCACCAATCAAGACCTTCATTTCCAAGTTTAACGGATTTCCACGACTATGTAGCAATGCCATGTAACCGGAACGACGAGCAAAATTGACATGTGAGTATCCGTTGAGATAACAGGGGCCCGGTGTGTACAGTGTCAACGAAGCAATTACAACCAGAAACGTGAAACGTTGAGTGCGCCTGACAGCATAGTTTTAGAGTTCTTGACCGAGATTGCTAGAAAAACGCTCTATGAGAACGTGTGGACTAGCAATTTGAAGCATCAAACTGGAAGCACGAAGCCTCAATTCTGCTGTGTATCCAATATTGTCAACACGGCGTTCTTTCTGTCGCTTTCGCGCTTGGTGCCAACACCAGCTAATTCTCCTTAGTGGGGCTAACAACGCGTCCGAGTTGTTTCAACTTGAGAATCCGCCAGTCTACATCGTCAGGCTCCGTAACCAACGATTCAAAGAGCAGCGTCGTCTTCACGTCAGTCTTCACCGTCACTTGCTCCAATGTCTTCGCAGAAACAGCTTCTACTGTCTGCGTAGTATTCACATACGCAGTCAACTGTAGCCTCTCCAAAATTTCCGTGTCGTCTTCCTCCTCCATCTCAACATTCGCCATTTTCTCCTTAATGGCGCTCAGATCGGAGACCACATCAATAACATTGGGTCGCTCTTGCAATTGCTTCATCTTCTGCTTCTCAGCGACAGTTTGGCTTATCACAGCTCGAAGTTTCTCCTCCGCCTTCAAGTTGGCACGCGTTGTCCTCTCACAGTTGACCCCACTGAGATATACTCCCGTAAAGTCGAGCTCCTTCAACTCGAGGCTGGACACACTCACCCCAAGTCTCCTCACACGAGGGAGGAATTCCCTCTGATAACACATGGGGTCGAACATTTGCTCCATCTCGTCAGCGATCTGGGGCCTAGGGCCGTTGTCCGCTGCAAAGTCGATTAGTTCTTGGGAGTGCATGGCTCTGATGACGCGATCACAGGCTAATCTGGCACCATTAAGGAACTCTACAGCGTCGATCTCCGTCTTGCTAGGCAATTGCAGTTGTGCGTACAGGTAATAATTATGAAAGGTCCAGTTACTCGGGGGGAAGACACTGTGTTCTTGACAACGCATTAATTGGTCCTTCCGGCCCACGACACGTCTGACATACTGTGATAACTCATCGCGGAAGTTGGAAGATGGACCCTCCGGGGTGGGAGAGGAGGAAAAGTGCTGGATATGACGCGGAAGCCGCACAGAGCGACGCGGGGGATGGCGCAGCATGTTGGTCTTTGATCTCGACACTTGTGCACCCCAGATTTGATGCCCCGACTCGCAACATGACATGACCCCAAACCTGCAACTTGACCTGCAGCAGGACCTCAGTGAGGTCCAGCCAGACTTAAGATTTCCTTACAAGAGAAGCACCACTGCTGCGTACTGTGCGGAGAATGCATGGGATCTCCAGATTGAATGGCGGTGTCACGGTACTGGCATGTTGCAATGCACGTTGTGTAGAGTTGGAGCTGATGCCTTGTTGTTTGTAGCCCTTCTCGTCGTCTACGCCGCCGATGCCCAAGCTTTCAAGTATCTGGGAGAGTGCTCTGACATCTACGCTACGGACTTTTACTCGTTTGGGCGACCTGAAGCGCTTTCGTGACCATGACTTGTTTCCTCCAAGCAACTGGATGCTTCAGAACTTGAACTTGTACATGGATCTGCAACAATTTCAGTACACGGACATCGATGTTCATGGACGGCGCCAAGGTCGCGTGTGAGCGGGTGCGTCAAGCTATGCACTCGCAGTAAATGATCAAGCACGTCACAGGTGGGAAACCTAACAAGAAAGTGGCCAAACCGGACGTCGCCAGGGAGATCGAAGTGATGTTCTCGCCTAAGTGCTGCGAGCGGCAGTTCTTGCCTCATGTGCGAGCTCTTGACAATGGGATGTCGCGTGTTGCACTCACGGAGTTTGATCTGGTAGGAGCTCATTTGAGTGGGGTGGGCAACACTTGGGAAACGCCAGGGACCAAAGCGGTGAAGGAAAGTCTCTGGGACATCGCTGGCAGAACTGTGGCCGATATCCACAAGAAGAGGCGTGCTGGGCCACCGTTAAAGCGTCCGAGCATAGGGAGCTCGTGGGCGAGTTCGATACTTTGAAAAGCCGCATCGAGCAGCACATTGAGGTCTCATCGCTCCAAAACCAAGACAACTCGACTGTGTTCGAGCAGATCCGACTCAAGACGCTGTTCAACACGAAACACACTATTGAAGCAGTGACGGCGGGCAAGACAATGGATCGAATTGTCGTCCACCGAGACGTCAGCACCATCCTCGTGTTCGAGTCGCTCGTGACGGAAGCCGGGACGTCGACTGGCGCATCGTCAACATGAACATTACCATCAAGAACCAAGTACGGGTTAAGTGAAGTGTGTCCATCTAAGTGTCCTCCAACGTCCATGAGGACAAACACTAAAAAAACTCAATTCCAACCAATCACATCGCAGTCTATAATCAGCCCCACAAAATCATCGGAGCTCTTCCCCTTTCGATCTCAAGATGCAGGTGTTCGTCAGTCGCGTACGTGTCCCCGTGCGTCTCCGTAGACAGTCGCACCTCGCATCGTCACTGTCCTCTACATTACAAGTACGTCCTCTAACGTCCACTAAAAAAGCCACGTGTCAAACGTCTTCTAACACTTTTAAAATCACCATTTAACACTTTGTATCAATGGTCCATCTAGCACTTTTCGTCCTCTTCCGATCCGAAACCGTCGGTCCTTGATGGTCCAGATGGACTTCTACAATTTGCTAATCGCGCCATGGAGCGCGTCACCACTGAGATGAGCAGATACCGTGAGCACAGTGTCTTCCCACCGTCCAATGGGGTCCTTCAGAACTACCTACTCTTCACTAAGCTGCAACTTCCCACCAACACGGAGTTCGACGCTGTCGACTTCCTAAACGGTGCGAGGTTCGCTTGTGACTTGGCAGTTAACACCATGTACTCAAGAGAGTTCGTCAACTTCGCCACTGGAGCCATCTCCGAGTCTTCTGCGGCTGAAAAGATGAAGTCCGGACTGTCTGAAGGATGCTACGACGCGTTCCTCTTTGCCATGCAGCAGACGAGTAAAACCGGCAACAGGTTCACGCTCAAGGAGCTGGACATCCATGGGGTGTATCTGTATGACGTCAACTGGGACAGAATGACGCTGGCAGAACTCAAGCAAGAAGAAGCACTGGAAGCGTACAATCGAGCACAAGTGGCTAAGTTGGAGAAACAAGAGCAAGAAGGTGTGGTGAAGGATGACGAGAACGTCGTGGTGAACCCCATGGCGGATGTGAAGCAGGAAGACCACGAGAAGATGATCGAACGACTCCGGTTGGATGTGTTTCTGGATTCCGTTGAGCACTTGGAAGTCGTCACGGCGGAAGGGGAGGATCAAGTGTTGGAGAAGAAGGCGTCGGCTGTGTGGCGCTTTGAGTCGCTTGTTACACAGCCAGAAGATGTGGACTGGCGGATCGTCAGTGTCTATTAGCTGGTTTGTGGATACGATTCCATGTATCTTGTTACTGACGGGTGCGTGGCTTAATAAAACTGTGCTTGCTCAGGAGGCTTTTATCAATTTCATCAAGGATTACATGTACTTCGAAGTACGAGAAACAATTCACCGATTCACCCGCCAAGAGCAAAGCCACAATTATGTGGGATAGTGTGTCGTGGATAGGTAAATTCAGCCCAAAACTCTACGTTTTCCGAAACCCAGTAAGTTCGCGATGACAGCCTTGCGACCAATTCGATAAGCTACGCGTACTAACGCTATGGATATTCGCTCTGTTCGCTCTCACCAGTCCATGCCCCAGCTCGGACTGCCGACCAGCACGTCCTGTCCTCCCCTCGAAGGTGTGGTATGGCAATGGTCTTCTCGAGAGAGACTCCCGTCAGCATCAGTCTTCACAACCTCAAGCATGAGTCGTTGGCAGCAAGTGCCAACAGTCTCGAAGGAGCTCAGTTCGACGCCATAAAAAATATTCGAGGTGTTGGTTCTCCACGGCTTGCTGTGATCCTGATCTTTCCCGTCTTGTG
The DNA here is from genome assembly GCA_014706105.1 of Phytophthora quercina. Classification (NCBI taxonomy): domain Eukaryota; phylum Oomycota; class Peronosporomycetes; order Peronosporales; family Peronosporaceae; genus Phytophthora; species Phytophthora quercina. Next base: position 783,449 of record JACBOW010000001.1, on the reverse strand, counting down.
TGCCGTTGCAGTGGGTCCGATGGAAGGCCGACGGAGATTTTTCCAATGCAGCTTGACGATGTGAGCATGTGAGTAGGCGAAATGAGGGCTCTGAAGCAGGAATTGTGTCTATCGTTCTCCCAGCGTGGACCAGTGACACACGCTCTTTCGCCGGTAGGAACATAGGTTCTGACCACGGTGTCAACTAAACGCCACCGACATTGGATCCGCTCAAGGATAAAGCGGAAGAGGTGGGCCCAACGCCACTGACAGGGACCGGGACGGAGGCAAGAGGGATAAAAGTGCCGCAATAGTGAAAACATTTTCATGATGGTCGAGCTGCAAAAGGTTTTTGGTGTTTGGTGTGTCTAAGAAGTTCGTTTGCACGTGGGGTATACTGGTATCTCGCTAGAACCTAGGCAAAACACACGTTTTTGGTAACGGATTCAATCCACTCTCGAGCACCCGAAACGCGTGCAAGAATGGCAGGTGCACCAGCCAAGTTGCCGTCCCATCTCCATCTCACAAGTCCAATGACCACGTCGCGGCCAGATTTTTCAACAAGCGGGCTGCCAAAACTGCCTTGGCAAGGATCTTCATTTTCACGACCACCGATGCAGACATTGGACTTGTCGATGTTCATCATCGTGGAACATTTTTCGTTGCTCATGATCTTCACTTTCGCACTTTGAAGCTTGTCCTCCCGCGTTGGTGGAGTTGTCTCCGTTTCTTGAATCCATTCCCATCCGATGTATTCGCCCCAGTCCCCCGGTTTGTTGTCGGAGTCGTCCACAGCAGCGAGTGGGACGGGAGTGATGGAGCTGGGCTTTTCAAGTTCCAACATCATGAAGTCGTTTGTGTAGGTGGTGGACTCGGGGTGGGCCAGCAGTGTCTTCACCTTAATATTCTCTCCGTCGTGTGTGCGGTTGTAGGACTGTGCCCCCACTGATGCCCAACGCACGTCGCGAGTCATAAAACCCGCTGTGGTCAACACGTGTTTGGGAGTGATGAGAGCTCCAGCACATTTGTTTGGACCATTTTCGGTTGAACTGAGACCAGTGAAATATGAATTCGCCCCGACCGAAACATCGGTCCTGTTGACTGTTTCGATGTAGACGTCTCCGACACTGGACCCGCTCGACGAAGACACATTCGATTCAATCTCCTGACCATTGATGGTGCATGTCATGCAAACCAGTGCGATACCGGCGACAATAGTGGAGATAGCCTTCATTTTGATCGTGGAGCTGTTTTGTTGAAGCCGGTAAATTTACAAGCGACTCTAGCGTGAGAAAGTCGCTCAATGTGAACAGGTAATACATTGTGAGGGCTCGACAGACCAAGGTGATCAAGTCACGCAAGCCGTGGCTTCAAATTTGTCACTCTGCATAGGGAAGGACAGCCACTGCATTGGCTTACCGCTTTCTTTGGGCTTGGCATTGTGAAGTCATACATGTACGGAGTGATGCCGACGTATGTTACATCACGCGAACCTTGAATCCCTGGTTACTCTGCACGAGAACAATCACCAATACCTGAAGAATGACTCATGTTGGAGAGGAAAACTAACATTGTAGTCGCTGTTGGCGTGGTTATCATAGCATTTGCGGTTCACGTCCCAGGAAATATACGGGTGGTCATAGAGTATCGGCACCATGGTTCGCGTGAGGATCATAGTGCCATGAGAGGAGGCAGACGGATAGTTGTGACCGACAATACGTACCATTATTACGCTTACGTTTATCACAAGAGTCTGCAGAGTAGCTTCGTTGCAAGACAAAAGAGTGGCGATTCATTTCCAGTTTTGCTTCCTATCAAATCAACCAACCCCGAGACTCTGTTCACGCTCACTCAAGATGAAGGTGGTCTCTATTATCACTGTCGTCGCCGCTTCACTCACTTGTATTCTGTATCCTGCAGAAGGCCAACGCAATCCGCCGCACGATCTTCCTATTGGTGATTCACCCTTCTCCGAACGCGCCGAGCGCAAACTAATCGTTGGAGGCGAGATTTTGAGTGGTACCAAGTGCTACATGGCTGGTCTTCGATACGAAATCGATGGTTACAACTTCTGTGCTGGAACTCTCATCACACCTAAGCACGTGTTGAGTGCATCTCACTGCGTCACTGGCCCTGTTCGTTGGGCTTCCATCGGATCTCAATACTTTAACGGGACACAAGACGGCGAGCAGATTCGAGTTCTTTCGGTGACGAATCATCCAAACTACGAGAGTGACGACGTGCATATCTTGAACGATTTCATGGTTCTGGAACTCGAAAGGGCCAGCAAGTTCAAACCTGTGACGCTTGCGACGATCGACGGCTCCGACGACAAACCAGGTGAGTGGGCCACGGCGATCGGCTGGGGTAACACAGTTGAGAACGGAACGATGTCCTACGAGCTCAAGCACGTGAAACAGCAGATCATCAACAACAAGAAGTGCTTGAAGAAGTTGAAAATTAACGAGACTGTGATCTGTGCTGGAGGAGTCAAGAACCAAAGTACTTGCACCGGCGACTCGGGTGGTTCATTGGTCAAGAAATCTCCAAATGGTGAAGACGTACTCGTTGGCATCGTGAGCTGGAGCAACGGCTGTGGTCGAGCTGGAGAACCGACAGTATTCGGGCGAGTCTCACGGGCTCGTCAGTGGATTGAGTCAAGTACCAGCGAAACGTGTTTTACGTAGCAAATTTTAGATACCAAGACCTCGTATTAAATGTACAATTGGCAGGTATGACCGTTCTAACGATTTATCGTGCTGTACAGTTATTGTTGATGTCCAACACGTGCCCCCGTGATTCAAATTTGAAATTGCCGTTGGGTGGTACTATCTGTCAATGAGTGGAATAAACAGTAAATGCAAACGCAGGCCCGTAGGTTTTCAGTGGTGACGACGAGGCTATATTATAGCCTCATCCTCCTTACACGCCTCAAATTATTTGCTGAAGATTAATACTCCGAAGTACTAAACACGGAATGAGGTTGCAACTGAAGAAATCTAAACAGCACGTTTCCTATTTTAAAATACGATTCCATTGGCGACTTTTGCGGTAATTGTTAGGATGTTTTCTAGCTCAACGATCTCAACATGTGATAAATAAGTTTTTGTAGTTGGGGTACAGCTACGTGGCAGGCACACGTGAGCGAGTGTCGCTGGAAGATCGTGAGGTGATCGATCTTACGATCACTGAGGGCTAGTGTGGCGCAAATTGATGGCGTCGGTGACCAAGTGTGGAGACCAGAGCAGTGTGTGACGAAGCGGAGCCAGAGGGCTAGTGCCACGAGCTGGTGGAGGCCAAAGCAGTTGAAATCACGGCGTCGAAGGTCGCCAGGAGCGACGGCGTGGAAGCGTAGTGCGAGCGAGAGTATGCAGAGCGGCGAGACGACGCCAGAGTGGTGAACGAGCGGCTGAAGAGCCACGAGAGCAGAGATGAAACGGTGACGAGGGAGAGGTCCAAGTTAGAGGTAGTGAGTCGCCCGGTTCGGTAGTGTAGGCGACGGCGGTGGGCTTCGGTAGTTAGGAGGGTAGGGAGCGTGCGGTTTGGCTACTCGACCCTCAGTTGCAGTTTGGTGCGGAAAGTGCATTGAGCTAAGACTTTGAACAAGGAACTAGTTGGCGGCGAGCACGGGTTGTTGCGTCCTGGACGTAAGTGGACTAAAGACGTGAAGCGAGGTACGCTGAGTAGCCAGGGGAGGAACCAGGACTGCAAGAGAGTAGGGCGAGAGGACTGCAGATAGAGACTGCGGGGTCTGCAGCATGCCTATCGATGGCGCCTTGGCCTAGGGGTTGCTGAGAGCTGAGATACCGTGCTGTGGTGTGGCACGCACTGGGTGATGCGCTCAGTGGCCCAGTGCACATTGCATGGGAAGGCGTGAAGCGGGCGTGGTCTTTTCCCGGATCATTGCTGCCGAAAGTGCTTCTCCTCGAAGTCCCTATCCCGACACCTGACGGGGTGAAGGGCCAGTGTATTTTTGGTGGGTGGCCCAGCCTGGCACCTGGATAGCACCACAACGCTCCCTAGGCGACCGAGTCACACGATGTTCCTTGAGAGATAAAGGGGTTACGAAGTGTAACACTATGGGTCATAGCTACACTTTTTTTCTTCTTCTTCTTCTGTTTGGATCAACTACTAATTTCTTCTACATCGTGCATATTACTTGAAAGTGCATACGTATCTTTGAGGTCTACGGCATATTTTCCCATATTATTAAAAAAGAAAACAGGCCATAGGTAAGTTCTACAATAATTGTGAAGCAGAGGTCAACCAATACTATAAAAAATTGTATTGTACTGGGATCGTGAATCACAAATAATTAAGATTTTTAGTGAAACCCCCACTAATTTATTTAATTTAAATATTTTTTGCTGACCTCTGTTATGAAGCACACTGAAACAATTATTGTTTCAGCTCCCCGGTTTGTATTTGTTTTGTTACTAAGTACTTCGAAGTATTTCAAAATATGATGGTACATTTTTTTACAGTGAAACATTGTACGAACGGAGTGCCAATTAAAAGTAAGCTTATGTCACTTGTTCATTTTGAAGGATATCTTGTGGTAAGGCGCTTTCCACCAGCAACTTTCCGACGTAATGCTGATATCCAGCGAGTCTCTGGATTTAAGATCCCATAGTTTCTACAGATGTGCGATTCCGCCTAAAACAATTATGCATTGATTCTTAATACTAAGAAAATAGATTTTTTCCCCTGTCTTTCGGACGCAAAATAATCTCTATTACTTGAAGTACCGGCTTCTTGGTGAGTTTATCAGCCAAGTATAGCGCTGTTTAACGATTCCATACAAAACGCATTGGCAAAACCGTACAACTGAAACGCCCATTCTTGCACTTTCGTAAGGAGTATATGAGACTCTACGCCAAAAGTCGGCGTTTTCCGGTTATGTTTTCTCGGAATATGTGTGATTCCACACTTCGTTTGACTGAGTTCACGATTGGAAGCTTGCCATTCAGTTCTTCCGAGAATTGGTAAGCAAATGCAGCCGACGATAACGGCACCGGCTCATTGGCCAAAATAATGCTCGTCAAGCGCTGTTACTACAGCAACAACAGCGAAGAGCTTTTGAACAATAACACCGAGTTCTTCTTTCTGTTCCAGTCGGCATAGCAATAGTTTGCAAAGCGAACAGATTGGCTGGTATCAGTGATCATCGCTGCTGTCGCGATTCTTGTAATTGCTACAAAGTCAAGTTTGGGAGCGGCCATTGCAGGTCTAAGACTTACGTCTGCAGCACAACTCACTTCCAGTTTCCAACGAATGACTACGTTGACGACTCAAGTTGAGAATATCATGACGTACTTCAAGCGTATCGCTCGGTATGGCTCACTTGCAAAGGAAGAATGTACCTGAGTATCTACGAACAAGAACATAACAGCTACAGACTGGAAACGAATGCAATACGTCTATGAGGTATCGAGGTGATGTCCTGTTGGAGCTAAAAAAATGTATCCTTCTCAGTCACAAATGGTGAGAAAGTGGACATCTGTGGACGCACTGGATCAGGCAGACAGGAGTCCAGACAGGGTCGTCTCATACAAGCCGTCCCTGAACTCGAACTCGCTGCTGAACGATCTCCATGACACCAAGTATGTTGTTTCCTGCTGCTATCTACCAGTATTATCTAAATTTTAAACGAGTACAACGGGATGTTACATCGACTTAGCTCGAATCCAGCAACGTGCACGTGTGCTACTACGACAGTTACACGTTCCTCGAAAGGTGACTATTCAAGTACGCCTACAGCCTTACCCGACTACACCAATGAGTCCACTTTTCCTATGCAGTAATGCAATCCTGTGAGCAAAATGCTGTCTCCACCGCCAAAACTTTCCTTCATCGTCTGCTGGATCAACTTGTCCGACTACAGGTCCACATTCGCCGTCGCCTCGTCCATCACGACCACCTTACTATCACGGATCAACGCACGAGCGATACACAGTTATTGACGCTGACCCACCGACAAGTTCTCGCCCTTCTCCGCTACCTCGAAGTTGGTCCTTAGTCCCACGACGATACCGTCGCCGATAGATGCACCTTGGGCAGCATTTCATACAGCTCCACATCGCTCTTTCAGCGAACGGGTCCAGATTCATGTGCAGCGAGCCACCGAATAGCATCGGGTCCTGCAGGATGATGGTCAGCTTGGTGCTCAGTTGGTGTACAGTGATAGTAGCAATGCTAACACCGTCGATAAGTACACGATCAATAGTTGGGATCTCCACGACGCGGAATAAAAAGCTCATGAGTGAACTCTGGCATCAAAGCAACGCGTCTGCCAGCATCGTGAACTTCACGGCGTGAAGGCACTTATCACATATTTTCAGCCAATCAGATGTAGATTCCTACTCATCGCAGAATTCATCTTGCGTTTTCTCAAGGCTTGCGGCGTCCGTGGATAACATCAAAACCCTGTCCCATATGGATGTTTTGGGAACGACATGGCTAATGATAATTAGGGGGTGTCAGAATTGCTGAACACCGCTTGCAAATGACATGTCATTCCACCGTCAAATTACACGGTATTTCGCACCCAAATGACATGCTACTTGGAAATCACCCACCTCTAGAGGTGGGTGATTTTGAAATGTCACGCGTTATTTGCTATTCGTCGTTTTCTCGACAAGGGCGAAGAAGTTCCGCTGACACCGTCTCTAGTAGGCTGTTACCATCTAAAGAGGCAGCTCGCGACGAGCATCGTCACTCGCACCTAGAGCTGCGTGCTTAGTCGTCACTCAGCACGAGAACTGCCCACAACAACCGTCTTACTAACCGCAGGTTGGTTGTGTGCCTAACTGTGCTCTAAACGTGTATTATTTGCTGAGTATGATTAACTACTTCCTGCATGTAGACATGACACGAAAACGCAATGCCTCCACCGAAAGCTCGAAGGTACATCTGTCTGCCGTCGACTACAAAGTGCTAGTGGATTGGATCGAGGTCGAAGCAAACTTCACGGCCACATATGGCACGGATAAAAGACCACGGGTTGGAGGTTCGCCAAAGCAGACCAAGAGCTCGGTATTTGAAGACATTTTCTGCTGCACTTGATTATCTGAGGGAGGATTAAACTGGGATGCTCTGGAAATCGACAATGCAACTCAACGACTACTCGGCGAGATTTACCTCTCCGCTGACGACAACCAGTCCACGTTCACGCTCGCCAATAGCATGGCTAGAGCTGTGTTCCTATTTGAAGAGAAGCGTGAAGAGCAGAGTGCTGCGGCTAAGGCTTCCAACTCCGCTTCTCGTTCCAAGTCCCAGCCGAAGGTCGCTAAGCCCACCATCAAATCCACGTTAAAGACTGCAACTGGCTCGTCGCCCAAGGGCACGCCTCGGGACCCAGCGCCATCTCGCAATAACAAGCGCGTACATGAAGCTGCTACAGCGGACACGGACCGCGAAATGGCATACACTTTCGTATTTGGACTCTCTGAAGAACGTGTGGACACCGCGTATGTACATGTTGTTCTATTACTCAACAACTTCTGCTTTCTCCCCGCTTCGATAGCTGAATTCTCTGTCGAGTGTTATTGGGTTTTTGTCTTCTGCTGTAGATACCGCGAATTGAGTCTAGACACATGCCACGTCTGCTGTTTAGGTAGATACAAGCATTACAGTGCAACCAATGTGTGTATCAGTGTAGCGCTCTACATAGCCAGCAAATATATTTTTCCATGGCCCATATCAAGGAATATTATGAAGTGTGTTCATGCGCAACGTACTAGCAGGCTAGTCGCCTCTACGTCGTCCTGGTTACCTTCACTGCATATGATTTAGATGTAGCTCGCCAGTTTGATCGTTCTCGTAGACATTTATTTATACTGGAACCGAGTTCATGGCTGTTGTCAGGAGGAACAGGATACTCCAAACGACAAAAACCTCTATTCATCCAATAGCGCCGAAGACAAGGCTCACGTACCCCGAACAGGATGTAGACATGCGACGCATCGGCAATCCTTACGATTTGCATTGACAGTATACAAAAAATAGTATGTGGATGTTTTTGGTGTTTCGTTGCTCCCTGCATATTAAAACCTACCATAATGCTTCTGCTGTATTATACAGCATACGGTGCTAGAAGGGTTAAACTCGAATAAACCTGAGCTTGTCATCATTGATGATTGTATTGTCTCACACTATTTTACTCGCGGTCGTCATTTCAAGTTGAGTATCATTTCCTGTCTCACAGCTGCTTTGCTACCGATAAAATGATACGCTTGAATTCAGAGTATGTAGCGATCCTAAAAGCAAATCAAAGCGTGAATTGCAAATGGTGGTCAAGGATTTCAATATTAACAGTGATGATGACCGTTCCATTGTCTATTATTACAATAAAGCTACGGAACGGAAAGGTCAGATGCTCTTTATCAACTCTGTTAACCCGATTGCCCTAAAACCCTGCAACATGCTTGGTTTTACTAATTTAGCCCAATCAAAGTACTCCGATTCGTTTTGGACCAATCATGTCACTTGCGGTAAACCCGACAGACTCTGAGCCAACGAAACGCCCTGTCGATCGAAGCGGTTCTGCACGAATCTCACGAAGGGCGCGGCAGATCGCACCGCTGCGTCGAAATCGTGTTCAAGTCCGTCACCCGGTGCCGGAGCGTGAAGAATGCCTGTTGCAGAACCTCGCGGTCCTGTTGTAGACGCTGAAAAGCGTTCTCCCGATCGAGAGCCCCCTCAATAGCGGCCATAGATGCCTCCAGGGTTGGACGGTCGAGAGGTTCGACCACTATACGAGCTGTAGGGGCTACAGCAGGAAGCCCGGGACCAGGATCACCCTCGAGTAAACGGCCGGGGGCGTATTGGCCGACGACAGGAAGAGTCGGAGTGACTGCAGCTGGTGTTTGAGGCGGAAGAAGGCCTGAGACGCATGTGAACTACGCAGCAGTGTTAGTACGAGACCTGATCGGGTCTCCATATGCTACTCAGAAGAAGGGGTCACCTTCTGGAGCGGAAGAAACTGGTTCAGGGATGCTGGTGGCGTTTACAGCTCTGGAATGGGGCGCAGCTGCGTCTGATCAAGGATGCGATACCACAAAGAGGAAGTGTGAGACCGAAGAGTCAGTTTGTGGGCCATCAAATGCCGCGTACCTCTAGAAACGCCACCAACAGACGAATGGGGCACTGGGGTACCTGGCAATGTCGGCGTCGGGACGGAAGTGTCTGTGGGAAGCAGAGAACAACAGAATTTCGTCAGCACTGGACGCAGAGATGATATCCACCTCTTGATCGAGCGAGCGGGTACCTAATGACGTCTGAGGCGGTGGATGATCGTCGTTTTGGGTCCCAGAACCGGGATCTTGGTCAGATAGAGGTTGACAGGTGTCTGATCGAGGTCAAGTACGACAAGTTAGCACCGCAGGACGTGATACAGATGTGGATCAAGCGGAACTTACTCGGAGTGGGCGCTGACATACCGTGAGAGGAGTCGACAGCCAACGAACCAGGCACTGAGGCGTCTGGAGTTGAAGTGGGCGTCGAACTCGGCGTTGCGGTCGCTGATTACAGCGCACAAACTCACGTAGCTCAAGACGTAGCTATGGCGTCAGAGCCTGATCAAGTAGAGGACTACCTGGTGGAGCCCCGGTGTTGGGCGTCAAGGACGCCGTTTGATCTGGTCGGTATGCAAGCAGTGAGACGGACACGTATGAGGTGAATTCGTCGGCGTGAAGCTGATCGTAGGCTGCGCACCTTCGCGAGTGGACGGAGTAGGCGCAGATGTGTCCGGCGAAGACGCAGGCGTCGGATGCGGTCTTGGGGTATCTGTTCACGGCGAACAAGATGCTCATGTGTTAGTCCTACATGCAACACCGGCGAAACTTCACCCAACGCGGACTGATCGAGTAGGCACTTACCAGGAGCGGGCACCAGAGCGCCAGAACCTCGAGCAGACGTCGGACTCAGCGTTGCGGCACCTGTTCACAACGTGCACAGGTTAGCATAGGGCGTTGACGTGACGCCCTCACTCTGATCAAGCGAAATGTTCACCTGGTTGAACTCCAGGTACAAACGTCGGGTGTTTTGGCTGATCAGGAGCATCGCCACGCCCTGGATCTACACACAGACGAACGTAGTGAGCGTGTGAGACGAATCAGCAAGTTTGAGACCCGATCGGAAGGGTAAATACCTTGAGTCTCGAGTGGAGCTGGCACCGGCGTGCCGGAAGATGACGCAGACGCCTGTTGCGACGTCGGGATATCTGGTTATGACAAGTACGACACATACGTGTCAGTCGTGAACATGATCATGGCGAACTACCAACAAAACGGAAGAGTTACCTGTCGGAGTTTGAAATACGGACAGGGTACCACCTTGGTCCCCAGTGTCAGCATCTGGGCCAAGGTGGTGTATACCGTCAACTAATCGGAAGCACAACACGCAGAGAGAGCAAGTTAGACCGGCTAATCAAGTCCCAGAAGGTGATCAAACACATACGTACCAGGAATGACACTTGGGGTGCCGGACGACGAAGGAGCATCTGTAGCAGGCAGAACAATGGAGACGGCGTTAGTGACGAACGGGCGAAGATGTGTGGGAGCTATGATACGATGATGGACGTGCACGAACCTTGTGCGATGCCGGGAGGTGTCGACAGTGACGCAGGGATACTGGAGACGCTCCCTGACGCCACGGACGACGTAGTCTGACGGGGCGTTGGTGCCGATGCGCCCGCGGGCGACGTTGCGGCGCTGGGCTGAACGTCGGGTGGAACGGGCGGCGCGGACGACGCTGACCGCGCGCTGGGCACACTCGGAGTGCCGGAAGTGGACGGCATGACGAGGTGTGGTGCTTGTGGACGACGAAGGCGAAGGTGGTTACGCAGTGACCGCTGAACGGCCGCTGCGGAACCAGGGGACGGCTGTGGAGAAGCGGGAGTCAAGAAATGTGCGATCCGGGAAGACGGCCTGATCAGTTTTGGAAGGGGTGATCTTTTGAGTACATTTGTACCCAGTGCGATCATCTTTGGGATGGTGCAATCATTTCGGTACATGGGTACCCAATTCGACCAGAGTGCAATCTTTTAGACACAAGTGTACCCAATCGCGATCAGGATTTGCAAAGGTGACCACCATCTCGGTACACCACCCAGCCAGAGTAGGGGTACCACTTATTTGGTACATCTACAAACACTCTGGGATTAGGAGCCAATGCAGCTGACTTAGGAGGGTTAGCGGACATGGTAGAGGGTAGGACAGACTAGAATTTACTTCTTTGGACTCAAGACCTTTGGATTTCTCCCTCTACGACTACGCTAAAGTACATACCAGGCTGGGAACTTATATTGGCCCACCTGGCGACTAATTACTAAGTAGATCAACGAAGGAGACAACCTAGAGAGCCCCTAGATAGCTTGGCTAGGACGCACTCTCAACAACCCCCAAGAGGACTCCGCTAGAGGAAGCGACAAGCACGGAAAAGGCAAGAAACACGGAAAGGAACAACAAGGACACACCACCTCAAGTCAACTCGGTCTATTGGAACCCCTGATCGAGAACGACTTACCTGATCGACGACCAAGTGAAGCGTATCCGCGTGATCGACACCAAGAACCCCTAAGTACCACCCACTAACAAGAGAATCAAGACATCCCAGACACCTTCAGAGTCCACCTGGAAGAGCGTGACCCGCCCAGCCAACGGGTACACAAGGTGAGAAGGAATACAACCGTCACGGACAAGCGGAGTACCCCTCCGTAAGTTGGAAGTCTGGGCCACCGTTGGTGAGTTTGGATCACATCACAAGTTTTTGCGATCCCCACTCCACCACAGTAGTGCTCACATCTACCAGAACTGATTTGTCCTGTTCGCCCAGGCTTGGTTTTTTCTTTAGGTTCGAAAAGAGCACATGGGGTTTTAGGATTTCTCCTTCACCCGTGATCGCAAAAGTGGCGGTGAATCGTTTGTGACTGCTGCCGCCCTTACACAATAGTACCTCCCGTGCCCCACGCGGCGCAATAGTCGAGTTTGCCTGCGTTTCTAAATATCTAGGGACCTGATCCATGTTAATAATGTTGCAGGGTTAAACGCCCAGTTCGTCAGTGAGTGCTTGTTCGTTTTGAATGAACTCAAGACACACCTCTCGTGCATCCGAAGGAAGCGTTCTGGGGGTTGTTTGATGTCGCGAGACCAGGTTGTATTGGTTCTTGGAGTTGCCCAGCCAACCGGACGAGGCTTTGAACTGCTTTTGCTTTCGGAGAGACGATGGAACAGTCTCAGTAATGCTGTGGTTGATGTTAAGGGCTTGAAGTTGGCTGTACATATCTTTGACACGGAGTCCCTTCTTGTTTCTGATTTCCACCCACGTGTGCAGTGTTTCCTCTAGTTGCTGGTACTCAGGCTTACGATTTTCCCCCGGGAACCTACGCATAGTGCGAGTGACCAACTGGCGGCCCTTCGAAGCAGCATTCAGCTTGTCGTAGTTATTGTACCAGTCTCGAACTATCGATGCCGACGGAATCTTGTACTTCTTGGCGAGCTCGTTGAACCCATGCCCTGGAACATTGCGCTTATATTCGCTGAGAACAGCGCGTTTAAAGCCGAGCGTAGCTGGCACATTTCTTATCGGCTGACATTGTTGATGACAGGCTGGACTGTGCACTTGAAGGCTATTTGCAGAATGGAAGTGTCTAACTGAGTCGTAGCTGCGCTCCAACACTGTTTGAAAGAAAGTTGGTTGGCGGTGAGCGGCAAGCGCGTTGGTCACATGCTCTAACTTGGCTGGCTGCAACGAGTCGGCATAACATATGCCAAGAGATGCATCTGTTCGGGGTATGCGTTGTATTAACTTATTCGTATAATTTGAGGGTCTGCTGACGTTTTGCTTTTTTACTTTATTTGAAATTAACACCTAGACGTCTGGTACGGGTAAGACGGTAGCGAAGTAGACCAGTCGACACTGGTGCCAGTTTTCAAGCGACGATACTTCGTGGACAACATTTGCTTTGGTGGGACCACATTCGACGAGTGTTTGGACACATTTGACGAGTGCTTGGACACATTGGACAAGCTCTTCAGTCGTTTTGAAGAATGCCGCATTAGTGTAATCTTTACGAAGAGCATCTTTGTGTAGTCGAAGGTAGATTTCCTGTCACACGAAGTAACACCGGACGGAATTAGAGCAGACCCGAAGAAGTGACCAGCTGTCACTGAGCTATATTTCCCGCGAAAGAAGAAAGGAATGCAGTCCTTCTTGGGTGCTCTGAACTGTTACAGCCGGTTTATCCAAGATTACGCTGTATATGATGCTGCTTTATATCAGCTCAAGGACGAAGACTTTGGACCTACGGGCGACCTGTCGGTAGCCAACGAAAGCTTCAAGGCACCACAACGGAAGGTGGCTGAAGCAGCTATACTGATGCACTTCGACGATAAGAAGGATGTGCACATCATGCTGTTCGCCAACGACAACCTTGATGCAAGAACATGATGGCAAGCTGCATCCTGTTTGGTTCTGCGGACGGGTACTTAAAGATGCTGAGATGAACTATCACTCGGCAGAAAAAAGGGTGCTTGCACTGCTGCTATTGCTGAAGGTGTGCTATACTCAACTCGCTGGCAAGACGTTACACGTGTACACCCGCTCGAATGGGTACACAAGTTAAAGTCATTGTTCGGACCCCGTCCAGTTCGCAGTATTATTGTCGCCGTGGCACGTGAAGGCGCACCGATCCAAAGAGAAGGACTGCACGTTCTCTCAGCTGTTACAGTCGACGATCGCTAACTTTGTCAACTTGGACGACTCGTTAGCGTTAGTGGCACCACCAACCAAAGGCTCACCGACTACTCGACTGGACTCACATTTATTGTATGCCCGATTACTCTGTGATTACCAAAGGTTGTTTGGATCGAGGAAAAGGTCAACCGCTGAGAACTCCCTGGGAAGTCCCGACCTTATACAGTACGCTGGGTGGCTTATTTATTTGTCTGAGGTTTAAGCTGGACCTCGTACGGGTAGCAATACAAACAGTTGCCCGGGGGTGCTACCAACTTCCCGGGGCGGTAGGGGTATACGCAACTAATATATACACTAGGTCTTTCGGAGAGATACTCCACCGGCGACAGCCGCTCAAAGTTTTCGGGGCGAGACCCCACGGATGCGACCCAAAGAATATGAAGTGCTAGCTTCCGTGCCGGCTAGACTGCGCTCCGGAGCAGCAGATATGGAATGCCTGGGGCCTCCTGGGAGGAACCTGACAAATAGAATACGAGTTTACCTTGGGGAGTTTAGCCTTCGATCACGGTTCCCCGGCCGCGACCTCTTCCTTAGAGTGTTGGAGTTCTGGGTACTTGAGTGGGAGAAGTTAGACTTCTTGTTGTCAAGGAACTGGAGCTCTTTGCACTTGAGGGGAAAAGTAAGACTGAATTAGTTGTCTGCCCGGGGTAAAGACCCCGGGCGACACTTAGCATATGTATATCCTAGGGATCTGCTAGATGACTTGGTTTCACTATGGTCGGATCTCTTTTCGTCGTGTTCCGGCTCTTCGAGGCCCGCTCCTTGGGAATCCACTCTTCGTGACACTGCGGTGTCACACCTTCGACAGCCGTGGTAGTTGGGCTTGGCCTCCCGGAAAAACCCGAGGGGACTATATCACAACCGCCCCATGCTGGGTCAACCACGCCGAGGTCATTCCGAGACGTCGGGGGATGCAGGATCCTCATCGGTGTCCTCGGGGTGTTGGGATACGTCACTCGCTTGCGCCGAGGTATTCTCGAGGCGTCGGGGACGTACGCCATCCGTGTCTTCGGAATTCCTGGGGTTCGTCACTCGCGCACACCGATCTGTCTTCAAGGCGTCGGGGACAAGCACCATTGTCGAGACGCTTCCGGGTTCCGGGGGTCGTCACTCGCTCGCGCCGACACTTTCTCGAAGCGCGGGGGACGTACTACACTCGCAGGACCTCGGGTCTCATGGGGGTCGTCACTCACTCACGCCGTCATGTTCTCCGCGCGGGGGGGACGTATTACACTCACAGGACCTCGGGTCCCCTGACGTCCCGGAGGAGTATTTCGTCGAGGGGTCCATCGGGCGAACGAGTGCAGCTGGGAGATCCACATCGAGCGCCCCTGTCCCATCGTCCCAACAGAGCATCTGGACAGTCCCGAGCCCTCGGATAAGGACGAGGACGCGTCAGATGGGGGTGCCAAGTCGACTCCTTCGGGTCCTGTGACGCCGACTCGTCAGCGCAAGCGAGGTCCCCGGAGTCGGTGGCCTCCAGTTCTCCACCCGTAGTCTCGCCTGGAAGCAAGCGTCCCAGGCAAGTGGTGACCATCCCCGAATACTTGTCGGATGTCTCGACCGAAGACTCCGGGGCCCCGGCTCGACAGGTCCAACTCCCGTTGACAGACAACATGGGCCCGGCGGACGTACACACGCGGGCTCATGCAGCCATATCCTGGATCATCTACCGGATCCGTGTGTGTCCGTCCGGGGACGTCCACATCAAGCACACTTGGGGCTTCCCAGACTACAAGTGCGTCGCAAAGTGACACCAAGGCGGCTTAAGCGCGTCTGGAACCCGAGGAGTACCAGGACTTGGTGAACGGTTCTGCCCCGGGAGATAGTCAGCCCTGGGACATCATGTTCACTGCCCAGATCAAGGTCTTTTGGTTCTTCAGGGGACCGATAAGCTCCGGATTGCGGGTGGTTGTGGAGATGTACATCATCCACATGTACACGTGGCGCCGGGCCTATTGGGAGCGTCTCCACTGGATGGAGATGAATCGCGGGGATCCTCGGTTCAAGGACTTGTACGCTGCGCGGAGTCTTCTCCAGAAGCACTGGGGCGCGGCGCGCGTTGAAGTCAAGCGCGCCGTCTCCGGGCTCCCTGAGGCGAAGCGTCGCCTGTTCTGGGTCGAGCCCGGGCTCTGGCGTCGTCCTCAGAAGGTGGCAACCTGGATTCCCATAGAAGCTTCGGCGGGCCACTCACTCGCTCGACAAGTGGAGATATTGGACGCTCGTGAACCGTCCCGTGTCTTCTGGGGGCTTCCGGGAGCCGAGGACCGCATCTCCGAGAGCATGTCGCCCCGGGTCTGGGCGACGCGGATCATGGATCCGGCTCAGCGCCTCGCGTTTCCAACTCCGTCTGACCTGCCTTAGCTTGTCTCTCTCACAATCGCCATTTCATAACTCAGTCCATCTTAGGTAACCCGCGTAACACGTTCTCCATTCCTTTCGATCTTCAATCTGTTCCTTGTTCTTGTCACCATATTAACCTCGAGCCTTCAAGGGTTCACCGCCTGATTCCCGAGAATCCCCAAGTTGATCTTGACATCTTCCCTTTGAAAACATGTAGAAAAATATAAAAACACGTAATCATCTGAGTCCCAGAGAGTAATCTCATCCAGGACCCAGGGACTCTGGGGGACACACCAGAGTCGGCTTCACAGCGGACTTCGGGTCCACGCCCCAGGCTCTACCGGACTTCCACGTCCGGGAGATCGTCTCCGAACCGCATTGCCTGGAAACGGGCACAGGCGCGCTCGCCCTGGTTGAACTCGTACAAGAGTCGGCCGTAGTTCAAACGCCCCTGGGGAATCCACTCCGGGTCATCGTAGTTCTTCCACTTCACCTTGTATTCCTTGAGCCGACGGCTGACAGGGGTTCTCTTGATCCACCGCACATCCGTGATGGCCTCAACTTCAAATTCTCCGGATCCTTCATCCGGCTCCCAGCTGTCTTCTCGAAGAAGAGCAGTGTCGAAGTCATCGTCTTCCGGGATCTCGAGCGGTTTGCTCGGGCGCTCCGGGAACAGTGCTCTGGGCTTCAACCGGCTAATATGCACCCAAGGGTAGAAACGGTAATCCGTGCCTTCGGTCTGCAGACGGTACCGGAAGTCGTCGCTCATTTCGATGATCCGGAAGGGCCCGTGCCAGAGGTGAGCCGGCTGCTTGGTCAATCCCGGGCGAAACCGGGCCAGGTACAGCCACACTGCATCTCCAACTTCGAATCCTTCCTTGAGACGATCCGAGAGCTGCCTTTAACGGCGGTTATATTCCCGAGCCCTTCGCGCTTTGGCTTTTGCATGAAGATCCTGGGCCCAGGCCCTTGCGTATTCCGCTTGGCGTTGGATCTTGATGCGCCACTCGTAAGCGTCTCGGAGCTGGACTTTCCGGGGCACGTCTCCTATCATAGCTTCCACGGTGCATTGGGCATCCCAGCCATGGACCAAGAAGAAAGGGGTATCTAGCCGTGTGAAGTCATAGGACGTGTTCAGTGCCCACATGAGCTTCTCGGCCAGTTCGTCCCAGTCACTCTGGTCTACAGTTTCCACGTAGGCCCGAACACTCCGGACGACCGTCTGCACGGACGTCCTGCTGGCCGTTGGCCTGGGGGTGGTAGGCTAGGGTCGCTCGCTGCTGGCTCCCGATCATTTCCCGGAAGAGCTTGAAGACACGTCCCACGAAGCGCGGGTCTTGGTCGTGGCGGACCAGCTCACTGGCCCCGAAGCGCCTGAACACAACTTCTTCATACGCCTCGGCGACATCTTGGGCTTCGGTTCTTTCCATGGCCTTGCACATGATGAATCCCGAGAAAGGGCACTGGAACAGTAGTCGTGCCACATTCCCCCGGGCTGTCCGAGGAAGCGGCATCACGAAGAGTCAGGTAACGACTTCTACAGCCGTGTGAAAATGTCCTTCGACGAGGAACTTCACCAAATGGACAACTGGGTTTATGAGCGATCCATTAAGTCACTAGGATTCTGACCCCTGTGCGAAAGGAAGCCGCTGAGTTAGAAGCAAGTAGCGAGGCGACAACCAGTGTTGACAGCGTTGTCAATGCAGGCAACACGGACTCCAGTGTTGGCAGCTGCAGCACGATTTCTTCGGTCGCAGACACCGACTCGAACGTTGACGACAATAACACCAACAACGCCAGCAATTTTGACTGTACTTAATTGCTGTGGTGTCGGCTAGTTCTAGGTTCTCGTCGACCGAGTCTACAGCACTAGCGTTTGCCAGCTGACGAACTGCTGCGGTTACTTCAAGAAGAGTTGATATTCCCATTTTACCTGTAGCATCCGGCCTCTGTTCAAGTAGCTATCCGTCTCTACGACCCCCTCCATGACACACTGAAACAAGCTCTGCCGCATTCTAAAACGATTTCGAAAGTAACGAGCATCGTGGACAGGTTCAGGTCCAAAATACTGTTGCAGTAGTCGAAGATGTCGGTATGCTGGATCGCGCTTTTTATTCGGGGCACGGCCTGGACGTAAACCTCCTGGTGACGATTCTACCTCCAAGTCCATCGGATGAACGCCTATCATGACTGCAAACATAGCGTCATCTTCATCTCCCTCCAATGAGTAGAAGCCTTTCGCGAATACAGCCAGCACTGCTTAATTGATGAGGAACGAGACGAACAGAGCGATACCAGATTCAATCGCGAAGTATTTGTTTGCCTCGCGGACCTTGCGATCATCATACCGGTTTACTTGACGTGTCTGAAGAAGTGCCGAGTGGAGAAAGATGTTGTGGGGCATAATGACAGCTTCGACGATGCCAACTGCTTGCGTCACGGCGTAGCTCTCCACGTGAGGGACGAAACCTCTTATGATATCCATTGAGGACACGTCGCCTCGAACCAAATTTGCACAGAAGCACACCAGCATCACTGAAACCAGCGAGGCGAAGAAAGCTTCGAGTTTGCGGACACCGTAGCGATGGAGCAGCAGGAACCCAAACGTGTCAAGCCCTGTCAAGAGACAGCCGACCCAAAGCGGGAACCCGAAGAGGATCTTGAATGCGATAGATGAGCCCAACACTACTTGGATGTCGCTGCCGACAATATAATAGCGATCTCTGCCATGATCCAGAGTGTCAACGACACCTAGCGAGGATACACATTCGTACACATCTCAGCCAAGTTCGTCCCCGTGACGACGCCAAAACGTGCTGCCAGGACTTATTTCGAGGTAGAAATCCATGATGGTGGCACCAAACAGCACCCATGGAGCTGGTATCCGGCATTGGCATCAGCTTGTAAGTCACTTTCGAGGTTGCGTACGCGATGCTCAGGAGCCACCCTGGTCCAGCGTAAGCCCACAACGTTCGCCAACTGCATCATACCACAAAAACATTGTATAAGCAAGCTGTGTAAGTTGCCCATGATGGCTCGTAAACTTGTGAACATCAGCACTGGAAGCAGTGCGAATGGCAGCTGAATCGACTGAAGCACGTTGAGCAGTTCGCCCATGCGATCAGTATCGATCGGATTCTGCTGGCTCAAGATGGCGAGTCCAACTGCAGGTAACAACGCCACTCCACGAGTAAGCACCACGCGCTTCCACTGCGGGATCTTGAGGTGCAAGAAGACCCCCGCGTAGGTTCCTGTCATGGTGGAGCTTTGTCCTGCTGCGAGCAAACCGACGGCCAGATTGCTCAGCCACGTATGCTGCAAACGGTCTCAACACAGCTTTTATTCCTGCTGCATTCATCGACGGAGTCCATGCCAAGTTGCAAACGGTGGTGAGGGAATGTGTCAGACCATCGGACACTCTCAGGCTGAGTGGCATGCTGGGACAAGACGCTGACGTCATCTGACACGTCGCACAGACAACTTCAACTTCCAACGGCTGCTCCTGGATTGGTTAAAATGCATCTCCTTTATCAGCCAATCCGAACATTCCATTTACCATGAATAACTGACACAATCGGTGAGACCAAAGAGCAGCCCAACTACGAGCCATGGGCATCGCAGCGCCTTCGGGGATGCCGAAGACCAGAGCATCGGAGCTAGATTTGTTGCTCGGTGACGAGGTGGAGGATGTGGCCAGCTACGACGCAGTGGACAAGGCTCTTGCTCTGTCCGTTGGGGAGATTCAGGCCCCCGACGAGGAGCCCACGACACGCGGATTCAGGTACATTGTGTATGCATTTGGTACGGTGTGTTGGCGACAATATGACTCACTTGTGCTTCGTACTCTTTATGCTGCAGCTGGCGGACGCTGTGGGCGTACGCGGGGCCGGGATGGCTCATGAGCATCGCATACGTGGACCCAGGAAACCTCGAGAGTGACCTACAGGCCGGAGCTTATGCTGGATATCAACTCACTTGGGTGCTGTTTGGTGCAACGGCAATGGGGCTCTTTCTGCAAGTGCTAGCTGCTCGGCTCGGTGTTGTAACGGGCAAGAACTTGGCTGAAATGTGCACAGCGGTGTATCCTCGCTGGGCATCGCTGACGCTGTGGATCATGACGGAGATAGCAATTGTTGCAAGCGATGTCCAGGAAGTGCTGGGCTCGTCAATTGCATTCCAAGTGCTTTTTGGGTTCCCACTTTGGATCGGATGTCTGATCACCGGTTTCGATACGTTCACGTTCTTGCTGCTGCATCGCTATGGTATCCGGAAGCTGGAAGCGTTCTTCGTATCACTGATCGTCGTGATGCTGGTCTGCTTCTGCGCTAACTTGGTCCGTGGAGAGGTCGCGTCAGAGGATGTTATCAGTGGTTTTGTGCCACGTGTTGATCGCTACGCCGTGACGCAAGCTGTTGGCATCCTTGGTGCCGTGATCATGCCGCACAACATATTCTTGCACTCTGCGCTTGTGCAGACGCGACAAGTGAATCGACACGATGGGCGCAAGGTGCGCGAGGCGAACAAGTACTTTGCGATCGAGTCGGGATTCGCGTTGTTTGTGTCATTCTTGATCAACTTGGCGGTGCTCGCAGTTTTTGCCAAGGGATTCTTCTCGTCAGACTGCACAGCATCGTATGATACGAATGGAGTCAACACGGCTTGCGTTCCTGGTGCAATTGCCAACGGTGACACGTACGGCCACTGCCAACTTGCTAGCGGCGGGGAAGGTATGTGCCAGGAAATTGGATTATCTCAGGCCGGCGTGGCGCTAAGTGGCATGTTGGGCAAATATGCCGACACTATTTGGGCCATTGGTCTGCTGGCCGCAGGACAAAGCTCCACCATGACGGGCACATACGCTGGACAATTCGTGATGGAAGGCTTCCTGCAGCTCCACCTCTCGCCGTGGAAGCGCGTGGCTCTGACACGATGCGTGTCGCTCGTTCCAGCAATGACTGTGGCCATCTTGAGTCAGCAAAACCCCGCAGATAGCGACCACATGGATGAGTTGCTCAATGTGCTGCAGTCCATCCAGCTTCCATTTGCTCTCCTTCCCGTTCTTATATTCACCAGCTCACCTGAAATCATGGGAGACTTTGCCAACAGCAAGGCAACAGTTGTGACTGGGTGGATTTTAGGTGGACTCGTGTGTGTCATCAACTTGTACCTGATCTTCACGAATCTCGAAGGCCTCGCTCTCGGCGTCGTTGGACTCGTCGCGTTGGGAGGCACTTGCTGCCTGTATTTTGGCTTTCTGGGATACCTCACTCGCGCCGACATGACGTTGTCTGCTCAACGTGCACGTACAACTTCCAGCTCTCGACGTATATCTCAAGATACCGAGTGCTAGAGCGACAATGCACAAAATACTGCAACAAATGCATCACCACATGTAATAGAGAACTCTGCTATCTACCTGCCTACACTGGTGTATCTTGCATATAGTTTGTAATAAATGATAAGATCCCCGAAGTCACTCGGCGTAGTTGCGTCCGTACGTCTCAACGCGTCTAGCGCGTCGTCTCATGGCCTTCTTGGCTCGAGCTTTCCACTCTTTGAGCAGCTTCTTGGCTCTGTTCTGCACCTCGAGCGACTCTGCGCGTCTTGAGAGCCTTGTGAGTGCAACTCCAATGCGTGTCTTCTCCAGCATCTCGAGCGACATGAACACCTGCTCCAGCGCATCCAGGAGACTCAGCATATTGGCTGTAGTTTTGGCATCATCTAGCTCCTCCTTCAGATACTGCACACGCTCCTCCGATACCACCTTATCGCCGTGATGGATGGTCGTCTGTCGATGACGCTTCTTTTGCTGAGATGGAGGCAGTGCGGCGTCCGCTAGCGAGGCAGCTAACGCCGCCGCCGCGTCCCCACGCAACACGAAGTCGTCCATGAGTGCAGACACCTCAATAATGCGCCGTTAAATCACCGGAATGGCTTCATTAGTGTGAACTACACAAAATGATTGCGCATTCGATGAATTTTGTCCAATCACAATGCGGATAGGAAGGAAGATGTGCGTGGCACCGACATTCCGCAATTGACCAAGTGAAGCTCAAGTCGAAGAATCTTTATCTCTACAATGTTGGACAAGACGTACAAGATCGCGGTGCTGCCGGGCGACGGCATCGGCCCCGAGGTGTGTGACCAGGCGGTGCAAGTGCTGCAGACTGCGGGTGAGCTGTTCCAGCACCAGTTCGCCTTCACGACGGCTTTGTGCGGTGGCGCAGCCTACGAGGAGCACAAGATGCACCTGCCGCAGTCAACGGTGGACACTGTGGCGTCTTCGGATGCTGTGCTCTTCGGCTCGGTGGGAGGCCCTACGGACGCACAGGAGGACCCCAAGTGGAAGGACGCGGAGAAGAACTGTCTGTTGGGACTGCGCAAGAACTTCCAGCTGGCTGTCAACATCCGTCCGGCCAAGATCTACTCCATGCTGCCGGATCTGTCTCCGCTCAAGCCCAGCATCATCGCTAACGGCGTTGACATGGTCATTGTGCGTGAGCTCGTGTCGGGCATCTACTTCGGCGAGCACAACACCAACGGTGACACGGCCACGGACGTCATGAAGTACACGGAGGCTGAGGTAAGTTGGCTACAGCTGGTTAGTGTTTAAAAGTTGAGGTACTGATGTTTTTATGGGGACATTTTGTGGTAAACAGATCGCCAAGCCCATGAAGTTCGCCTTCGAGACGGCCATGAACGTACGTTGCTACAGGAATGTTCTTGTGGGGACGTAGATGCAGTGCTGACTTTATTTTATTTATGATACATCAGCGCTCGAAGAAACTGACGGTGGTGGACAAGGCTAATGTGCTGGACTGCAGCCGTCTGTGGCGCAAGGTCGCCAAGGACGTGGCCAAGGACTATCCCGAAGTGCAGTTCGACTTCATGTACATCGACAACGCTGTGATGCAGCTGATCCGCAACCCGTCGCAGTTCGACGTGATCGTGACGGGCAACATGTTCGGCGACATTCTGTCGGACGCTGCTTCGGTGCTGCCGGGCTCGCTGGGCCTCATGCCCTCGGCCAGTCTGGGTGACAAGGTGCACCTGTTCGAGCCTATCGGTGGATCCGCCCCTGACATCGCCGGCAAGGACTTTGCCAACCCGATCGCGCAGATCCTGTCGGCCGCTCTGCTGCTGCGTTACTCGTTCCAGATGGAGGCTGAGGCGCAGCTGATTGAGAAGGCCGTGGAGCAGGTGCTTCTGGACGGTGTACGCACGGGCGACCTGACCAAGGATCAGTCTGTTGTGGTGGGCACGACGGCGATGGGCGCCGCCATTATTGCCAAGATGAAAGCGCTGCACCAGTAAGCGGCAGATATTGTCGAAGTGATAGATTATCATCATCAAGAAGCCGAATAGGCTTGCTTTGGTTTGAAGACACGTAGGTTTACTGTACGTCACGGCCAAATTGTTTTATATTTTCTCTACGGACTTGGAACTTTTAATCTTTGAAACTACTGCTGTCTTCGTAGTCGAAGTCGACGAGAAGTACTTGAAGACTGAGCCTCTCTACCGAACTGCCGCTTCCACCACCTTTTGAATCGTTGCAAAACGCCGTTGTTGTGATACTTTGTCACGGTTACCGTTTTGCCATCTTGTTGATTGTTGTTCGGCACTACGACGTTGTTTCCTGCCGCAGCTCCCCCCACCGTGGCAGCCGCACCTCGCTCCTCTTCAACCGGCAAACTCGCATTTGACTCGTGAAGTTTCTTGTGTTTGTTGGGGTCGACATCATCGAATGATAGCAATCTGCGAGTAGTATCAGGAGTTGCAACTTGAGTGTTGCTGGCGGAAGCGAAATGATTGCTGGTTGCAAGCAAGAGGACTATTGTCACCAGCACAACTTGGAACACTTGTGCCAGGCGCATTTTTCTTGATAATAAGACCGATGCAACTGTCGGTGAAGTTGCTAGACGGATGCAAATTGTGAAATGGAACTGAAGTTCAGCTTCTGAACAAACTGATCGAAGAAATCGGCATCCAGCCCCATGACTGGAGTACAGTTCGTTGCACAACGCCTCACAATCATGACGTAAGGAGATCTTGCCCAGATTCGAAGGCTGCCAAAGTGGACTGGTGGTCGTCGTTGAAGGCATGCGTCAACGGTTGACGCCAGCAGACAAAACAATGTTTACGGTTAACTCGCGATCCGATCCCGAGATCCTCGTTGTGGGAAGACGAGAAGACGATAGAAACCGGAACGTCGGAACAAGAGTCTGGGGCTCCAGCCTAGATTCTCCGATACTTACGAAAGTGTATGGCGTCCGCATGTACGAAGAGGCGAATCGAGCAGGTCGCAGCGGTGCTTTCCTGCTCAAGTCGCTTCGGCGGATCCAGGTGGCAGTCTAGAGCAGACATCTTCCCGCTCGTCAGAAGGATGTCCTGGACGATATCGCGTTAACTCGAAGTGTTCGACTGCAGGCGGCAGTCGACTTCCGAGTTAACAGCACAAGACTTATTTCTTGCTAGAAGGAGGCCTCAAGACCAACTACTAGTACATGTACCAGCAAGACTTGTGGCCAGCCAAAAAGGAAAGGTTCTCGACTAAAACACTCGAAAACAGCCTGTCCAAGCCTAGCAAAGGATGACAATTGACGAGGCACTTGATTACAGAAAGATTTACGTAGTGCTTGGGCATCGGCACCTTTGATAATATCAAAGGTGTCGGTTTATGGTAACAACGAAATAAAATCCAAACTCGAAAATCAAAGGTGTCGGACGACATTTAGATCGAGATGATGCAGAATAAACCGTCTATGTATCAATAACACCCATTTACAGTACATGTAGATATCTGGAACGCATTTTAGCGCTTTGCGCGTTACATGCACTCCCCTGCCTCTTCGCAGACAATCGCGTTGGCGCTGCATTTGCAAGGGCATCGCAAGAGCTGGATTCTGAATCTATACGTATGCATGTACATCTCCTTACGTTCTCGTCTCGTTTACTGGCGGACCAACATTTCCCCTTCTTTCCTCTTGATCCGCATTGGAGTACACCATTCTTGAAATCAATGATTCTTGTCGTTGGCGATAGTCGCTACAGCGTCGGAGGCAGCGATCAAAACGAAAAATGGAAATTCCGGTCAGAACAGTTGGCAAGCGGCTGATACTCGGATACAGCTTCGGTCGTTATGATTGAAAGGACGGGAGAAAGTTGCAAAATGGGGTTTCGATTCATCAGGGCTACGTCCGGTAGTCACGCTGTTGAGTCGCGCTACAGCTGAGTCACACTCAAAATTCAGCATAAATACGAGTTTGGTTCACATTTCATGATACCCGCATGATAAACTCTTCGCAAAAAATGACAATGGAGCTGGTATCCACCAAAACAGCTCATGTACGCCGAGAATTATTTCATTCGTATTAGATTCTGATAATTTTTATAGTCCTCCGGTGGATTGAACTGTGTTCTGTGAACGACTCGCACACGTTTAGATCAATAGGTTTGCAACCAAACTTACGCTAAAAAAATTCCACAAAAAAAATGATCACCTGTAGTTGCTATTTATTTATCTTCCAACCTGCACTCTCACGTGCGGTTGATGTACTCTACTATGTCTACAGTGGAGTATCAAACGCGTAGCACGAATCCAGCACAGAGAGCACGTCCATCCGAATGCCTAAGTAGAACATACGTCTCCGCAGTAGTTGCGGCGCGAAGTTGCTCGGCAACGGTGTCGCGCCAAAGCCAATGAGGCATTCCATCGGGAATTTACCGTCGTAGCTAGTTGAAGTGCCACCATTCGGTCTACGATTTTGGCGCGGCGTGACGTAAGATGGAGTTGGGTTATACAGAATATTTGCAGACGCTTCGCCTCGGTTTTCTAGACCTTCCGGGAAAGGATCCAATAGCGCCTTGCCGTTCACGTATAGCAACTTGGGTTTGTCGTCCTTCACGGGAATGAAGTGTGCTAAACTCCCGCAGAGTGAGTCTGGGTGCTTCTTCATGTCTTCGTTGCGCGACGACTCAATGACACTGGGACCCCAAGGTGAGAAGAAATACTCTTGCTTTGCTAACGCGTAGGCGATCCAGAACGTTTCCTTATCGCCGAACGAGAATTCTCGCTCAAAACGCTGCACCGTAATCAGCCAGAACATGACGACCATGGCTTGTCCCGACCGTGACTTGTCCACTGCGACTAAGGACGAGTCCTGTTCATGCGAAGCCTCGCCCCTGTACGCGTAGCTGTGCTCCAGATTATCCGGAATCGCCACGCCTTCACTCAATCCAAACGCAGCGTAGTCAAATTTCTTCAGCAACGTCTTCAAGTACGTCGAGTTGTTGACCTCCTGGTTGAACCACTCGTTGCTCAACAACACTCGGTCATAGAAGAATGTCGTGCCTGTACGCTGATACCCCTCGGTATTCCTTAACACCGCTGGGTCTTTCATGAAAACATCATCCACATCCATGAGTAGCACCTCCTTCATATCTGTATGATACAGAGCCAAAGGTTTCAGCCACCAATTCCGGAATTTGTCCGCCGTCTCCCTCGTCATCACACCTCGGTCCACTAAATCCGTACACACGTCCACTATCTCAACTCTTGCGTCCATTCCTAATAACAAGGCTCGATTCTCGTCAGACATCTCGTTAGGGAAGCAGTGGTACACTTGGATGAGCTCCTGGTTGCCAAGACATCGAAGGTCTCGGATCAACGACATTCCCATTGGAACTGCTGCATTGTGCATGCACATGACGATACCTTTGTCCCTTGATACTGAGGTATCGAATTGAGTCACTACATTCTTCTGCTTGCGCTGGTGGATACCGGAGTTGGCCCAATGTCTGGAATGACTTCCCATGGAACTGAAGACACTTGACAGGAGAGTTGTAGACGCTATCACCATACAACAGAGCACGAACAGCAAAAGTGTGTGTTTGACGGCACGGTTGCGATGTTGGTTCATAGGCGAGTTGGTTGACGTTAATAAATCCGAGAAAATGCCGCGGGATTCCTCATTGCGCGCGCCACGGCGCGACCTGCTGCCCAGCATTACCAGAACTTGTGCCAATTGGGGACTGTACTGAAGCTACTGGTTCAGACTGGATGGGATGTGCCATACGAATGACAGCGACGGGACTTGCTACGACAAGGTCACGTTACAACGAGTTACGGGCCGTAACTCGTAACTTACGGCACGCAGGTTGAACGGCAGATGGCTCAGAGGAATAGACTCTCACTCCGATATATAGTCCGATTTAGAAGCGACTTCAACTACAGATAACCCTGTTATAACAAATACATACTATACGTATGGTATGATACAGGTACGGATATAGGATGCGTATTTGTATTCTTTGTCCTTGAATAGTAAAGCAGTATTCTAATAGAAAACTATAGTAGACAGGCTAATTGACCCTTTAATTTTCGATGGTGGGCAGAAATCGAACAGATGCACCGGCCCTCTCGGTCCCTGACCGACCATCCAGCTTCGCATTCTCCGTCTCGCAATCACGGCTCACTACCAGCAGCGCTACCAGGGCACCGCTGCTTCACTTCACCAACTCGTCGGGATGACGAAGCGGAAGGACTTGGAAACTGGCAATGTCCATCTTACGTCCTCCTCGAAACCGTCGAAGATGGACACTTCGTTCAAGCGTCGCGCTGGACTCTTCCTTTTGTGTTTCATCACAGCTGCGTCAATCGTGAATTTACTTACCGGTATGTCCACAATGGTAACCCAACCGCCACTATTGCACGTACGTGGCGCTGAGTTCGACCGCAGCGTCACACGAGACAAGGCTGTTGTGCTCTGTATGCACGATGGTGTAATGCCCATGGGTTTGTCGCTAGTGCGGGAGTTGCGCTGTATGGGCAACCACGAGCTTATCCAAGTGTACCACTGCTTTCCAAACGAGTTATCGGTCAAGTCAAGAGAAATGCTGTTTGCAGAAGACTCGAGACTTGAGATCGTTGACGTGTGCTCAGACCTCGTTGAAAGCGGCAAGTTGGACGAGGAGACAGCTAAACATTTTCGTAGCTGGTGGATTAAACCACTAGCCCTTTATCATTCGGACGCCACGGAGGTTATGTTGCTGGATGTAGACGATTTGTTCATGAAGGACCCTGCAGTACTAAGGACGACGGATGGATACAAACGTACAGGTACGATGTTCTTCTACGATCGAGTCCTTCCAAGTGACCACTTTTTCAACCACAAGATGGACAACAACGTCTCGTACTTGGAAAATGTGCTTCACAATTTTGATTATACAAGTATTGGTGTGAAGGAAGGATACGAACCGAGCGAGTACTTGAAGCAGTCGTTCGCGTATAGAGGCGAGACAGCTCATGAACAGGATTCGTCGGTGGTTCTTGTGGACAAGTCACGAGCTGGACAGGCAATGAAGGCATTGTGGTGGCTCATTACCAAGGAACGCTTCGACAACTCGATCTCGTACGGTGATAAAGAGGCTTTTTGGCTGTCATTCGAGTTGGCCAAGCAGGAATACTTTTTCTCTCCTTGGGGTGTCAGTGTTGTGGACTCTTCTACAAACCGAGACTTGGAGACCCATAATGACTCGCTTTGTGGCAGTATCGCGCACTACATGCCAGTAGAGGACGAAGACCCCGAGTTTTTGTATGTCAATGGGAAAGCACTACTGGATCCGTTTGCAGAGGGACTTACGAGCCATCACACGGCCACGACCAACGTGCTGTACAATACCAACCCAACCCATATTAGTCCTCGCCAAAAACGTACTCCGAATAACGAGACCAAGACAGACTTCCGAGGTGGCTGGCCCAACGAATGTCTGCGTGGATTTGGTGCTAAGCCGCTGCCAGACAATTTTGCTCCGCAGCTTCTGCGCCGACGGATGTTCTACATGGGTGCAAGGATGGGTGTGCCTGGGGCGTTGCAAGCGTGCTACCCATTCAATGGGTAAAGTGTCTGGCTGGCTGTTAGTAGCTTTGAAAGCAGCAGGTTCAGTTGTGCCCTGGCCCTTGAGGGTGCCAACATCTTGAAGGTGACGCTAACAAATATTATAGACTCGTATATTTACAGTGAACTTCTGTGCTTACCTGTGACGACTTCCACTACATAGTGTTGTAGATTGAATCCTTGTGTTACACCCTTAAAAGAAGATATCCTGGCAACCAAAGCTGGCTGTAAGCATGTGCAATCGGTTCTGCTTTAGAATGTGCTGGACGCATTTGGGTTTATTACGGCTTCATGTTCCTGCAAATTGCTGCACTCGACAACAAGACAAGTACATGTACCTCGAGACTGCTTGGACTCATGTATTATTGTTGCTGATAGTACTCGTGTGAACTCCTCGTCCTCGCACATGCATATGTACTTGCACATGCACTTTTGCACATGCAAAATCCTAATCCTATATTTTCCTATCGCGGCCACATCGCACGCCTTGAACTCCAGGACCCACCACTCATCGCTAAAATCCACATACAGACTTCGGACTGCGTTGCGATTTGGAAGTAGCGTGGTCTCAAATCGAACAGTACGAGCTTGCAAGCGAGATATTTGCGTCAGCTGCTAGCAAGCAAGCAACCAACCGCTTTTCCGCTTCCGTCACGTACTCATTCCATCCGCAGCACAATTTTTGCACACTACAGTAGTATCCTGCATGCGATCAAACTTGCCTTCCTCTCCAGGCGTACGATTGACCATTGTTTTCACAGCTACCTTCGCTTCTTCGCGGCGAACAGCTTAGGGCGTACTGCACCGCCAAAGTTGAGACCAGTTTCACTCACAGTTGAGCGAGTGAAATTGAGAGACGCGGGCTGCAGGCACATGCAATCTATTGCTCGATTGCGGAAGTGCCGATTGATGCAAATGTTCGCGTTAGCTAGCCAAGGTAGTGTTCGCCACACTCTTGGTGTTTTCTAGCGAGTTCCAACTCTAGGCCACAGGAGATTTTGTCGTAACATTGCCACTCAATCTTTCCATACGCGACATCACCTGATCCAGCGTTAGTCTGTCTTCCGGTTCCGCTTTGCACATGCCAGTAACCAAATCTCGGGCGTCCTTATCGCGAATCAAAGCCAAAACCTTTGGTGACAACGGGTCAAAACCCTCCTCTCCAACATGTTTGAGGGCAGTCGGATGATCATCGGTCGACGAAAGTGAAGGCACCAACACGTCCAACACGCACAGTCCGAACGAATAGATATCATCTTGGAATGCAGGGCGGCGAAGTGACTTGTTGTTTCTGAAGCAATTGGGTGCGCGCCAGCCAAGCTCGTGAAAAGTATTGTCCTGAACGGCTTGATTTTGCAGCTCCAGCATGCCTAATCCAAAGTCCGTCAACTTCACAGTGCCATCAGCTGTCACCAGGATATTGTCACTCTTCAAGTTACTGTGTAAAATTCCCTTTTGATGAAGAAAGTTCAAACCCTGAGCGGTTTGCAGGAACATCCTCCACATTTGCAGATCGAAATTCTTTGATTGCCGCTGAGTATTCAAGTAATTCACCAAAGATCCATTAGAAGCATCTTCATATAAAAGAAGTGCAGGTCGACTGCAGTGCGAAGCACCATACAGTTTCAACATATTTGGGTGATTCATCGAGAACCAGACCTCCACTTCTTGTCGAAAAAACTCAATAGCATCAGCATGAAAAATAACCCTCTTGACCACGACGTCATACATCGTAGGCTCTCGCTCGCCACCTTCCTCGTCCTTCTCCGGTTTCTTTCCGTCAAGAGGTTTCCTATCTACCCAAATTCCACGATGTGCCGTCCCCACTGATCCTTCCATCACTTTTTCACGTGAATAATTCATCGCGTAAGGAGGAATGTACCAATCCGGGATCTTTGCAACTCTCCCATTGGATGATCTCACTACAGAAAAGAAAACTTTCTTCATACTCGCCACATGTTTGACAGAATTTCCGGGTTTGAAATAATCAATTTCAAATTTCAGTAACGTCAACGCTTCCATAGGTTCATGAGGCATCATGTTCCTTGCAAATGGCAAAGCGTTCTTGGCTGCTCTTGTACTGAGTTCCCCTTCCTCTTTCTCTCTGTCCAAAAGCAACTGCTTTTGCCACGTATTGTACTCAACATTTGTCAAATTTCCGGTTTTCACAACTTCATCCAATTTGGTGCCGATGGTATACAAATCCAAGTACATTCGTCGCATACTCGCCAAATGGAAGACAAATTTGTTCGTTTTGGCGAAAGTTGCGACAAAAAGCTTGAGATTTTCCACTACGTCGTGGAAATTCTGGATGGCGTTATTCATAGTGGGTACTTGGCTTCGGGTTGAGGCGCTTATAGTATCGCGCAAGGACTCGCCGGTGCGAGTGGCCCGCGTGTGAACGGACTGGAGCATGAGTTGATGAGCTCTAGCGACCACTCGCGTCTTTAGAACCGCGAGATCTTCATTTACAGCCGAGATAGAAGCCATAACTGACGGGGGGGCTGTCTACGAGAGCAAATTCGCAACTGACGATGGGAAGAGGCGGGTGGGAGGAGGCTTTCTATTATGGGTTGCAAAGGATTACTGACCTCAGATGATGTACCCATCACACTTGCTTCATGGTCGGTTTCATAATGAAACCTGGCCCTGAGGTTGTCATGTAATGCCTGGAAATTCTACTACTTTTAAAAAAGTATTTTAGTATAGTACAGATTTTCTTCTATTCCACAGCTACATCACAAAGTACATGTGATGAAGTACTATACTTCACTGTGGCTTTTATGCAATGTCATGTTCTTTCATCGGCATAGCACTACAACATACTGAGATACATGTACCGGTAACAGCTTTTTTCGAGGTATAACTAACAACTGGGCAGTATTGTTAGCTTGAAGCCTGTGCGCAGGTACAATGTGAAACTATGTAGTGCATGGAAGTGCATTATAGCATTCATTATTTGCACGCACTGAGAAGCATTCTTTTCACCGCGTAAACGTCGTTGCCGACGACGTTGGGAGCCCACCTGCGAAAATCCACTGGGCTTCCGTGTCTTAGGCAGAGCGCGGCTATCTATTTTTTTTTCGTCGTGAATATCCCTCAATCGTGCATCGGTATTTCGATGGCCAATACTTGTACTTGTCTATTAGTTTTTTAGGATAAATATTGTCGCGACAGCCAATTTCACGCATTTCGCAGGCTCCTGCGACTTATCCAGAAGTCCATCTCGGCATGGGAGATCGCGAACGTCGCCCAGTGTCACCGTGACTTACGGGTTGATTACTGACAAGAAGTTCGAGCACGGTGAAATAAATTGCCATCTCCGCCATCTTCTATCCATCATAAGTGATCTCGCCATTGGGCTTTGAAGCTCTGACCACACAATTTCACCTCCGGTCCCTGTTTTCGTGCTCTCGAGCAAGGACTAACTGTCAAGGAAGAATGAGGAAATGCAGCCACCACGAGGGAATCTTACTGTTGAGCTGGGGCAAATCAAGGTACATGTACACGGGCACCTCGCCATTCCACTTCCGTGATCCTTCCCTCGGGCAAGGATGCTAGATTTTGTATGTTATTTGAAAATCAGCAACCGACTAACGAAGATCCGTTCACGATGGCCGTGGGGGATCTCGAAGATCGATGGGACTGGACCTCGTCGGGTGAAATCCACTCGCCATCTCGGCTGGGCGATCATGCTGCTGCACGGTATCGACGTTTCCGCCAGACAATTGAAGCGATTCCACATGTAAACGAAACTTTATTCGGCCTACTGTTGATCGTCGAAAGTGCGCGAGAAGAACTTCAATCGTACGAAGTTGTGTCTGTGTTTGTTCAGCTAGCGGGGACAAACGTTGGAGTGGAGCAGTTGAAACGACTGCACCACGTACTTGATGAGGCCGTCACTATGGCGGAAGGAGTGTTGCAATTAGTGGATAAAACCGAGTGGATGGGAGCACTTGAACAGGAAAGGATCGATCGTATTGACTGGTACCGAGAAATTTTGGGTGCGGGGAAGCTTGGCCATGAGGTGGCAACTTCAGTACAACAGGAAGAAGTGTTGACATTGCTCATGGCTGCAATGAAGGAAGATGAGACTATAAATGAGTTGATGGAGGAAGAGACAGAGCTGATAGAGACTGTGTATGACCAAGTTGTTGCCAGTACCGGTATGGTTGTGGTCTCAATTCCGGATTGGTTTGTGATGCCACTTTCTTTGGTAAGTTCGTTTGGACATTCATCGTTCGGGAGTCAGCGTCTGGAGGTGGAATCTGGCGAATATGAGAAGATAATTCGAAGTTCATCGATCTGGAGCACGTTGAATCACCCCAATGTGGCCAAATTCCTGGGTGCGTACTTCGTTGGAGACCGACCATTTATGGTGCGCGAGAGTGTGCGACCTTTAGTCTTCACATTGACAGATCGAAGACAATTCCCTGAACGGAAGTATATGTGGAAATGCATGCATGAAATTGCACTGGGACTGCAGTATCTACACAACCACGGCCTTGCAATCGCGAACTTTACGCCTGATTCAATGTGGACAGCTCGTTTTGAAGGAAAGGCAGTGTTGGGGTGTGGAGATGTTGTGCGTGTCGAAAACGAGAGTGGATTGGGTTTGCGCGCTTTTGCTACTAGTATAGTGAATATGTGGCGTGAAGTCGATTCTTGTCATCGTCACCTGAACGCGTTCATCTTGCCCGGTGAGCCTGAAACGACAGGAGTCGAAAACCAAGAATTTCCAGCGAAATGTCCCAAGTTTCTGGTGAAGCGTGAGTGGGATTTATTGAAGCGAATGGCCACGAGTGGTGCAAATTTCCGATTTGTCACTGATCGCATGAGTGAATTGGCTGAATTAGACACAAATGATCGCGCAATCAGCATTGAAGCGCAAATGCAAGATACCAAACTAGTAGTTGAAGTCATTATCATGCCGACAAAGGGAGTGTCAATTGGTGAGTGTCTGGGACAGTGTAAAACGTACGTCATTGACAACATGCTCGGATCTCACGTCTGTGACCGCATTGCCGACGTTCTGACACAGCTGAAAGTGGCAGACCTTCAATCTTCGAGTGCTGTTGAGGTTGTAGCGACGTGTTGCTGGTGCTTAGATCGACTTTTCAACTTGACGTGTCCCCGTGGTGGCAGTAGCTTGTCATTGTCAGCCTCCGCTTCAGTGCGCGCTGCTTTTGAGAAGGATATTGATGAGATTCACGAGAAATTGGACCATCTCATGGATTCTCATGAAATATTGCAGAGCGATACGATTCACGCTTGGACTCGGTCGGCAAACGTTACGCTGGAACCAATTGCAGAGCAAATCACACCAAGTCGCTGGTTTATCCTGCCGGACAACGTGCACATTGAGCAAGACATAGGAAGCGGATCATTTGCTACTGCATGGCGAGGAAAATGGTTCGACACGCCTGTCGTAGTGAGACGTCTCAAAGCACCCGTCGCAACACAAGAAATGCGTGCCCAGTTCATTAGTGAAGCCGATATTTGGTTCCGTCTTAATCACGTTAACGTGGTGAAAATGTACGGTGCCTGCGATGCTGAACCGGCCCTTTTTGTGTGTGAATATGCGGGTTGTGGACAGCTAAAAGGCTTTCTCGATAAGTATTGTCGGGATGATCCGGATTATCCTTCGGCAATCTGGTATTGTATATTAAATGCGGCGCTTGGGCTCCAGTATCTTCATCGCGTCGGTATTGTCCATGGTGACTTAAAGCTCGACAACATTTTGGTGAGAAATGACGGTATTGCCAAACTGGCGGATTTTGGCTTAAGTCTCGACGTACACGATGGAAACTCGTCGGGTGAAGGTGCTTGTGGAGCTTTAAGGTGGAAAGCACCAGAGTGCCTTCCGTCTGGCAATAATCCCGGCAGACAGGCAACATTTGCATCGGATATTTTCTCATTTGCGATGTGTATGATTGAAGCCGTGAGTGGCGAATGGCCGTGGGGAAAGTTGCATTTCACTGCTGTCGAGTATCACGTGAAGCAAGGTATAATACCACCGCGACCCGAGGCGATGGAAGGAGAAAAGTGGAATAGTCGGTGGAGTTTGATCAAACGGATGACGTGCTTAGATCCAGCCCAGCGAGTGACGATTGATGCGGTTGTTGCTAACTTATATTCCTTCATCGTGAGTTTGGATGTGGAACGCTTGCACAAGACCCATATTATGCTGGATTACAATAATCAAGTGATGTGTCGACCACACGCACTTTTGGTACTGTCGACACTGGCAAAAAGTTCCAATCGATCCATTGCTATTTCAGCGGCCAACCACCTTGTGGTAGTACATTTCTACCGATGGAATAAAGCTGCTGAGAAACAAGAGATCAAGGCAATTGTGAAGTTACTGCACGAGGATAATGAGCGCAATGTTAAGTGGGCAGTTACCGCATTAGACAACCTGTGCTTGCATAGCGCTAGTAATCGAGCCCTGATCCGCGATTCCAATTGCATTCCCCAGCTCGTGACGCTAATGCAGCCGACGAAAAATGATTTGACATCGAGTGGATCTGTGGCATCATTTGCAGCTCACGTGTATGGTTGTGTTGCAAAGGAGAGTACGTCAAATCGAGGCAATGTGGCTGCTTGTGGAGCCATTAGTCGCTTGGTGGCTTCAATGCTCGATGGCAATGATGAAGAAAAGAAGAATGCTGTTGGCGCGATGGTAATTCTCTCGAGCAACACTAACAATTGCGAGGGAATTGTGGAAGCTGGTGCAGTTGATGTGCGCGTTCGATTGATGCGAAAAGGGAGCATAGCACAGCAGCAAAACGCTGCTGCTGTCTTAAGGAATTTAGCAGCCGTATCCAAGTATGAAAGCGTCGTAGCAGAAGCTGGTGCTATACCAATGTTTGTACGAATGCTTACAAATCATGATTCAAATGGAACAGTCCGCGCGGCAGGGGCCATAATGAATCTAACAGCAAATGTCTCCATCCGCAAAATTATTGGGCGTGCTGGTGCAATTCCTTCACTCGTGCACATGGTAAAGTATGGAACTGATGAAGAGAAAGTGCCAGCTGCAGCAGCACTGATTGATTTGGCTATGGAGCCTAATTTGCGTAGCCAGATTTCGCAGGAAAATTGTATCCCGACGCTTGTTGAACTCTTGCGAAATGGGGCTGTTCACCTACAAGAGAGAGCTGCACACCTCCTACAGAATCTAGCCTTGAGTGATCAAGACGAAGTTAAGATTGTTGAGGCTGGGGCTATTGATCCGTTGTTACGAATGGTGGAGAATGGAAACGATGGTCAGAAGGAAAAAGCAGCCGCGGCGTTGATCAATCTATCCAACAACGCGAAAAATAAACTTGTGATTGTGAAGGCAGGCGGGATTCCAAGGTTGGTTGAACTTCTTCTAGAAGGAAACCAGATTCACAAAGAGTACGCGATGGCAACCCTCTGGAATCTTGTGACCATGGAAGAAGTTCTGATTCTGCTGCAAATTGTGAACGCTAGCACGATTCCCTTGCTAGCACAATTGACACAACGCGGAAGTACCCCGCGCCAGCGTGAGGAAGCCACAAAGACCATGCGTCTTTTCTCTGTGGCTTGTTTGAACCACCACGCAGTCAAGATGGACGTAATTCCTGCTCTTGTGGCATTGATTGGTGGCGAGTCTTCACCTGCGCGAGCTAGTGCAGCTGCAGCATTGGCAAACTTGGCGTTTCAGCACATTTCTGCATGCGTTCCCGCAATTGTTCAATCCGGTGGAGTACATGGGATGGTAAAGCTGCTCCGAGATGGCAATCGTGGTCGAGAACGAGAAAACGGAATTGCAGCATTGGTGAATTTATCCCATCGTGCAGATGCTAAAACAGCGATGGCTGATACTGGTGGACTAGCTGCATTAATTGGATTCTCCCAAGTTGGCACCGAGAGTGAGCAACGCCTTGCTCAGTTTGCACTAAGCAACATCTTTGCTGATGCCAAGTTCCTTGTGAGGGTTTTTCAGCATGACTACTCCAGACTACTCCATACTTCAAATTATACAGGGGGAGCTAAGACCAGTTTGCTTATCGGCCTAAGCTGATAAATTACCTATGCATCTTGGATCCTGACCATCTTACCCATGTAACCATTTGCCGCCGCATATCATCGACCATTCCCGCCGGGTCGTCTGCAGAACGAAAGAACAAAGTTACACGATCCTGGACTCCATACAATGATGAATTTCGGCAACACGTTGTGCGTACTTCTTGTTAATTTTATTTTTTATACTATAGACATCATTTTTGTTTGTCCAAAAAGTGGTTGGGAGCCACGTAAATTTTTGTGCGACTATACGATTTTCCAATTCAGTTATGAGCGCACTTCCAGCACTTGTTCATCACCACTGGATCGCGACTTGTACAGTTGTGAGTACTTCACAACATGTTCATACTTTATTCATTCCCACTTGGCTTGCTGTTTGTTTTTCCGTCTTGACACAGTGCTTGACACTGTGCGCATCAGCTTTCTCCTCCATAGTTTCTTTCCTGGCTAGTTCCTCAATCATCTCGATCGCTTGTGCCATTGTGGGTCTAACCGCAGGATCGTGGGCGACGAATCGCTTAACGACTTCCCATTCATCATCGCGCATATTTTCAATCTGAGGGTAGCACTCAAGCTGTTGAAGTTGCTTCAACAGCTCGTCGTCGTCAACTGTTCCGTACGGGATATCACCTGTACATGCCTCAATGATACACAAACCAAAGGCATAGACGTCCCCAGGCGCAGACGGATCAAGTCCGGTCCCGAGATTATACTCAGGGCCCTTCCACGGATCAATGGTACCAGCCTCAGCTCCTTTGCTCAGCTCAAAATGACAGATCTTTGGGGTACCGTCTTCAGTAACG
Source organism: Phytophthora quercina (assembly GCA_014706105.1). NCBI lineage: Eukaryota > Oomycota > Peronosporomycetes > Peronosporales > Peronosporaceae > Phytophthora > Phytophthora quercina. The sequence goes on along the minus strand of JACBOW010000001.1, from coordinate 745,621 downwards.
AGAATGTGCGAGCATTTAAGATCCCCGTGAGTCTGTCCTTCCTGATGGATGTAGTTGAGACCACGTGCAATTTGCAGAAACATCCGCCACAGACGTCGTTGGTTGTTTTCATGCTCGCCAGCAAAGTAATGAATGAAATTACTGTGTGCAGCGGCATGTTCCCATACAACGCACGGTTTCGAACCCACTAACGATTCTCCCACCATCTTGACCACATTCGGGTGTTCAAACCCGTGCCATATTTCCGTAGCACTCCAGAAAAGTTGTCTCGCGTATCGACTATCTGCAGACAGATACTGTGCCACTAGTCGAGTCTCTTGATCGTACATTCCTCGCCTAAGCTCACAGCCTCTGACTGGTTCATAAGTCAATCCAAGCTCCATATCCACTGACGGAACAAAAAAAGCTGAGATCTTGGGCACATGTACACTGGAACACCTAACAACTCTAGCAGCGGTCTTTTGCATTAGGTCAAATTGTTTGTGTGTCAGTTTGTCCTTGTGATAATCCATCTCGAATTTCATAATTGCCAACATTTCTGCAATTGCAGCATTAGATAACCCAACAATTGCAACTTGCGGTTTCTTGACACGAATTTCGAACAATGGGTACATCCTGTCGCACTGTTGTACCCACACCCCTTTCCACTTGGTCATCTCTGAGTGGTTCTCAATCCCCACACACTTGAACAATATATCGATCACTCGATGCAACTCCTTTAATTTGTCGAGTGTCGATCTTTTAGTAGCAAATCGGATTAGTAAGTTGAGCTCTCGGTGTTTAGTCGCCGCCGCTTGGAATCTCGTGACTAGTCGCGTTAAGATCACCAACATCCCGATGCTTGTAGGTAGATCACCTCGACCATAGCCTTGTAGAATCTGGTGGACGCAGTGTAGTCGCTCGTAGACTGTCGTAAACAATTGATGGAACTCGTCCCCCATGTCCTGACATTGGATCCATAGAACATCTGCGTCATCTTTAGATAGTGGAGATACAGTGATGTCACTTGGAGTTAAATAGGCACACACGAGTGCTGCTACGTGGAGCATTTCTTATGTATAGGAAGAGCTCCCCCGAATGTATGGCGTGCGTCGTGCACTCCGTCGACTAAAATCGTAAATGAGGGTTGTACCCAACGGCGGAGTTTTTTTCTACATGATTTGACACCGATCGGAGTTGTGTGACGGTAGATATAGCTTCAAGTTAGAAGGACGGGTTCAACTGGATATCTGGCAAGTGACGACTGCGTTAAGTGTACTGTACCGCTGGAATGCATGCTGGTCTCAATTGCTATTGAGTTTGGGCTTGGCACAAGGGTCATGGTACAGTTTGAGACTGGATTCTTAGTACCATTCGATCTGGGGAAATGAATGGTTGGCTCGGTGGTTGATGCTTTTAACGCTGTAATTGGCAAGCGGTGCGAGTCGAACTGGTGCGTTAATTCGTAGAAGTAAGATCGGTGATGAGGTCGTAAGTGGTAGTACATGAAGAAGACTGTAACATTGTCGCAGCTTTAGCTTTAGTCCAGCATTGACACGTCATTTGAAGCGTCAAGCAAAATCTTGTCATGCGATGACTTAACGATTGCTGCCTGAAAGAACTGAAGGAGAACGGAGCTTTTTTTAGCCGTGCTACAGTATGTGAGGAACCATTTTGCAGGTACTTGCAGACGATAGGGTATACTTTTACTACTGTACGCAACTACGAGGTGTTCGGGGTACAGTATATGCGGGCTTATGTGAAGCAGTTGCGTTTCTCGTGAACTACAGTACCACCAAACACTCTGAATTAGTGCTGCAACGCAGCGTTTTAGCGGTCATAAAGTCCGTCACCAAACAAAATGAAAATCTGTACAAACTGATGTACATTTCGATCTTGTCTGAGATGAAACAGCGGAAACAAAACGTGGAAGAGGAAAGAAAAACATCACCGACTCGAAGGACACAAATGCAGTACCAAAGCCAGAATGAACATGATATCAATGGCACCAAGTAACGGTAAAAGAAGAAAAAAAATACACGTCTGCTTTCAGAAAGATTTACGTGCTTACTCAACTCACAGGTTAAACAAGTACAAACATCAACAGCGTCGGCCAGTTTAGTTCGTCTTCTTACGAAGACGACGGGCTGGGGCGGTGCACTTTGTATCGATCCCCGTCGACGGAGTCGATGGCGCGTCCGCAGAGGGCGATTCAGCCTGTGTAGTGGTAGCAGGAGCTGGCGTTGACGGCGTTGAGGCGTGGACGGCGTTCCAGCCCAGGAAGACTCCGTCGTTGGCGTCTCAGCCGAAGAGGATGCCGTCGATTCCGTCCCCGTAGAAGAAGACTCGGTTCTTGTTGTCTCCTTTCCGGTCGAAGAGGATTCAGTTGACTTTGTCCCCGTCGATGAGCCCACATTTGACTGCGTCTGCTTGGTAGATCCTCCACTACCCGACAGAGGCACGCAATTGACTACAAAGAGCAGGTCGAGCGTTAGTATAATCGACACTTGAAAAAGGTCAACAGTGAACGCCAAACATACTATATGCTTGTCACTGTGCGTTCTGGAATCCCAACCAGTAAATGGTGAACATACACTCTCCATTGCATGAGGAGTAATCCACCGGCATAATAGACATTTCACCAGAGTCGTTGGGGCCACCAGGGTAGTCGGACTCGCAGTCATCGCTGTGGAGGACCATCTTGTCATCAATGTACAGCTCACAAGGACCCTGTACAAGTATGGATTAGTACATAATAAAACACGCTCCTTGCAATCTATCGTACCGTGTGGGTGAAGCCTCCGCCATCATTGCCAAGCCATTTCGCATACGAAACAGCGACTTCGTGTATTCCATGTGTGTGTTTCCATATACCTAGGTGAGGTACCCTGTAAACTAGCGCACCCTACCCAAGTTGGGTATGGACCTAAATACCATGACTTCATTGGCGAAAATCGTTTCGAGTCGCTTCTCCCGAGAGCACAAGGACGCTAGCACCATGCACGGAGACCCACACCATCTTCGCTGCTGGCACGTAGCACGCGCCCGCGAAAAGATATGTGCATGTGGTTTCGTTTACGATGGAGTGTTGCTGACGACAGAAGTGGTGTTCCAGGCCAAGAAAAACGACGGTGAAGTCGAGGTCGTGCCCACGACGACTGCCAGAGTCGAGATGGAGAACACGTCCGAGTCGAAGTCCAAGGACGCCGAGAAGAGCGCGACTGTGGGGTCGGAGGCCCAGGAGGAGACGGCGTTGCAGGGAACGACGCAGCTGACGATGTGCAGTCGGCGCGGCGCCTGACGACTCGGTGACGGCGACGATGTTCAACTACGCGGAGACCGACAGGAGCACGCTGCCACATTCGTCGACGACGGTCTGGGTTAAGTTGGTGAAAAATGATCGGCCGCTACCTTTGCGAGCGAAGCGATGCAGCAGCTTACCTGTCCGTGGGCTGAGGGTCCGGCGACAACTTCGGATTGCTACCCAGCGACATGATTGGGCGTCGGTGCGTCAATATATTTATGAACGAGATGTATTGGTATATCTTTTTAACTGTGACATTTTCGCTGCAGCCATTTAGCGTGTCCTCATGATGAAAGACTCGATGGAAATGGCTGAGAACATGACTGGTGGTTTGCTGCTCCACATCGTCCGAGTTCACTGGCAAGGCCGTGCTGATGGTCGGTACAGGATTCGCTGTGATCGAGGTCTCATGCTGCATGAGTCATACATGGTGTGGAAGTCATCTTTGGCACGATGAGTACCGTGGTGCTCGTTAATGCACTGTTGTATGGGGAAAGGTATGGCATGTGGCCGTCATCCAGGCGACTTCGTTTGTATTCTAAACTGAATTGCGTGATGTCTGTAGATATGGAGGACGAGGCCGTCCTCTTGATGACGCACAAGAGGCGTCATCTCCAACGTCCTCCTGTCTGTGTTGATGTTCATTCACGCCATCGATGACAGGTGTACATTGCCACTCCTCTCGCCACGCTCATCGTTGATACGGCTGACATGGTCGCCTTCGGTGTGAACAGCATTGATAGCACCGTACTCACAGTCGACGTGATCAAGGGGAGCTAAGGCACAAGTCGCGTGAGGAGAAAACCGGACGAGAATCAACCGGAATTTGGCTCGTGAGTAGCGCTCCCGTTGGCTGATCTTCGGAACGTTCAAGCGCACATGAAGATGACCGCAGACCTTATGTGGTGGAAGAGCGCATTGCCGCTTGCAGCCCCTTTAACGACTTTGTAGGCTGCTACTTGGAAGGCCAGGAGTTCGAGGTGGCCTCCCCAACATGGACTCGACCATTTTAGAAGCTGAGATGCTCGCCACGCCCGTCAAGGTACAGAACTGTTCGCAGCTCCTCGGCAACTATGGAAGATCTCAACTGCTGAAAACTCCTAGGGTTCGGTGGATCTCGATCACGACACTATGGTTTGCAAGTCTGAGGCCAGCCAGGCTGACACTGGTGACTCGGGTGTCGGCAAGACTCCGAAGGGAGTAAATCGCGTCGTCCAATCCTTAGCAAGATTGAAACGATACTCTAATGAGCTACCAGTGTTGTTCAGACACTACATGTAGTGACTATAACAAGTCCGTAATATCGATATCATTTTTACCCATAAAATGCGTTAAACTAAGCAAATGCCCACAGGAAACTTTCGAAAGATGGAGCAGAATATCTAAAGTAGCAGTGACCGCAGTAGCAGCAGTACTGCAACGCCACTACAGCCTATAGTCTAAAGGACTACAGGCTGTACAGGAACGCACTGTATACTTGCTGATCAACCCACCGGTCTTGCATTGTGCTACCGTTCGTCGATCATGAAGTACAGGAACATATCGATTGGGATAGTTTTAGAAATGCATGGAATGTTATTTTTCGATTAGGTCTGAAACCTGATATTGACTCGAGTCAGGACCAGAGGTCGCAAACGGGCAACCGTACCCGAATCACGGATGGGTACGGTCAACCGAGCAGAGTCAACGGATGGCGACGGATAGCCGATATCTCCGGAACGGGGTTTCCATGTCAACAGCCGATAGCATTTGCAGCTCTTTCGAGTCCTACATAAGCCCCCAGTCCCCAAGAGAGAGTTTTGAGCCTCTCCGTGGCGAACGATATACTTGCCGCTAGGTCAAATGCAGACGTACAGTTGAAAAGCCTAGCGAACCTTTGGCTAATAAATACATGTCATTTCTCGGATAACTGATACCAATATTTCGGTTACCCACGGTTGCCCGAAAGATTCGTACGGTTGACCACGGACATCCTAAACCTGTCGGTGTGTTGGTTCGGCCGGTTATGGACACCCGGTGTCTAGCGTTTGCGACCTCTGGTCAGGACCCATAGTACGGGCCACCTGATACTCATTAAGTAATTAGTTATAGGGGTGTACCGTGAAATCTATAAAATATGATTCCCCTCCCAAGGAAATATTTTGGTTAAATGTTGCGCCTGGCGGTAGGTTGTGTGGATTACATAAAATTTGAGCCTTCGCACGACCGTCGTGCAGCATTAGTCCACGCAATCGCCTATTTTAATACATTAAAATATTAAAACATTAAAGTAAATGCTGAATTTCTTGATAATGTTAGGCCCGTTCTTCTTTAGATGGAGAACAGGAAAGCAGGGTGAAATTTCCAAGTCGGACTACATCAACGTCACCAACTTCAGTAAGGGAGGCCTGTGTTACACTCTATTGACCTCTGGATGAGAGCAACGTGAATCTGTTGTTGTTTTTTATGACGGAAAGAGTGCTAGCCCGGACTACATGTACTTACTACCTGCGTATGCACCCGCACAAGAATACAAGAGGAGATGCATGGTGAAGAAAGTGGCGCATCCGTCGCAGAGTTGGCTGCACTGCAGCAACTGAGGACTGTCCCATTGACATCAATCCATGGGACTGTCAACAGTCAGGTATGGCACACAGAAACCAATCCACTGGATGACCTCTTCCCCACCGAAAAAACAAACAAATTATCCACTTGCTAGTGATGACGATGTTGATAGTGTGAAATCCAGTTTCGAGAAGATTTTGAATACTTCCTGTACGCGCAGGACCTCACAAATTGCAGCGCGTGTTGCTTGAATTCGTCGATGGTGCCTAAGGACATTACTAGACAGACACCTGGCTTCGAAGCACGCTGTCGGGTTTAATCGGCACAAGGCGATTATCGTTCTTCGCAAATCACCCGTGGGCTGCTATTTTTCCGGCGGGCGTGCTAAAATATCTGCGTTTCCTTCGACGGCGGTGACGTGTGATGTTACATTTGGAGGCGAAGCTGACATACGCGAAGCAGGAGATGGTTCAGAGGTTCCCTGTCACTTTCCCCGCGCTTGCGGATGTTGAGAAACTAATCCAGTCCGCGACAGTCACATTGGCAGGCGTTATTCATGCCGTCGGAAATATGAAAATGGTCACTACCGCGACGGGGAAAACTGTGGATAAGAGGAATTTTGCCTGGTTGACGACTCGAATACTAAAGTTTCTGCACCGCCTGGGGCCAGCTTGCACGAGATGTTGACAATTACAGAGACCGCGTCCTCCTAGTTCTAGATGGGCGAGCCTCAGATTACAACGTGTCGCGCTCTATCAATGTTGGCGTTGGCGGAACTATACTATACGACCCCTTTAGAGGAGGGGGTGAAAACTCATTCCGGACCCATCTTGCTCGGCAAGCCGAATCGATGCCAGGGCTGTGTTCGCAGGACGCAGGTTTAACCCCAGAACCAAGCATGGTCTAATAGCACTCAGCTTGGGATTCTGTCCGCGTTCTCACGCCTTTAAGTGGTTTAGCTGGGCGATAGATTCCACGTTTCCCAGTTACGATTATTGAGAATTGCATAGGATTTGAAGCCCATGACACCCGTCCTCGAATCATACATGATTGCAAACATGTTTGCCCATGGTTGCCTGACCACTTGGCTTTATTATGGTAGGTTAAACTAACCCGGATAAAAAACATGGGCTGTAGCACCCGCCGTTTTTTTTTCGAGTGCGCACTCTCAGCACTACTAGCCCGCATTCTCTAGTTTGTATTGTACGTAAATCCGAAGAATACGTCCTTATATCATAATACATGTACGAAGTGTCACCGGTACATGTAGAAAAAAAAGCAGTGACCAAAACTTTATTTTTTCAGACTCAAGCCGTTGAATACATGTATTAGAACATGCACTTTTAAATACTACATGTAGTAGAAGTGTCTGGATTATTATTGTTGCAACTTTCAACAATAATATGGTAAACCAACATTAGCGTACACAGACACGAAGCATTCAGCCACATTGGACAGACGTTGCAAGAACGGCTTCATCTGGCTACTGCGCGTCCTGGTGGACGATGGCATCATGAGCACAATGAGCGTAATATGCAATAGGAAGCTGAAGCTTGCACCGCGTTCACTGGGGCAACCCAGTCGTCACGTCAGATTGTACATGTACCACTAAAATGGTACATCTTTGGATAGTGATACCTCCGGTTTGTGATAATATGTGGTGCTATCACTAAGGAGAGGACTCTCCGTACTTGAAGCTAAGCAGTATTTTAATTTAAATATTTTAATTTTGATTAAAAACAGACAAACAAGTATTCTTGGTCGGTTATTTATAGCGTCCTTACTACAAACAGGGAACCGCTTTCATATTCATGTTGAGCGGGTATTCCAATCCGAGGGATTACTACCGAGGGGATCGTCTGTGCTTCCCCAGCTGAGATACTTTACGTACAGTCTCGATTGCTTTCAACTGCAAATTTCGCGCGAGCTTTTGTTGTGTTCGTGTGTTTACAAAAAACATTCAAGTTGAACTTCAGGACATTTTTTGAAGACAAAGAAGGACACGAACTTCAGAAGCACCGCACCGCGCGTTAATACATGTATACCCCTCGCCAAATTATTATAATAGCTGAGAAAACTAATAATCGCTCAAACTTAATACAAAAGCCGGTCCACCGACTCGGTAGATAGGCTTTACTATGGGGCTTACCTAATATGTCCCCATTGCTCAAAGCTAATACGAAAAGATTCCCCGATCGACCCAGTTTTTGCCGTTTTAGGCGCGTATTCGTCCCCAAATATAATAAAATAGAAAATGTACCCCTTTCTATGCTTACTTTTGGGGAACATATTTGGACCAATTGCCTAAAATTTGAGATTTTAACGCTTCGAAATCTAAAGAGTTGTTGTACTTGATACCAAAGCCTTCCACGGGTGGTATTAAATTGGCGAGGGGTATCTGTAGTTGTTGTACACAACAACAATCTGTATTCTACAATGGAAGCGCAAGCTTTTTACATATACAAAAAAAATTGTATCTTATGACGTACAGTAGCGTATCTGCAGGAGCACACAGCAAGTTAAAGCTCGTGAATCTGAAGCCAGGTCGCATCAGAGAGAATTGGTACTGTACTGTACAATACTGTACAAACCAGTGTGCTCAGGAGGAATTTCCAAAAAGCAGAAATTTTCACAAGATTTGTCTGGGAGAATGTTGGAGATTTGATCGTAGTTTTGCTGCAGGGTCCCTAAATCTGCCAGGGATGCTGTACGTATGAATTGAAAGTTTTAAGGATGAAATTTGTGTCTCATTGCAGTTGCACTAGACGCACTGGCCGACTGGCAAGAAGGGCGATCTCTTGAGCGCGACCACCGTTTGGATACGATGCACGGCTTCAGCACTTTCCGTTCACTGAATAATGCATGCCAAGCAACCTTACACATGCCTTCGCTCTGTTAGGCGAGACAATTTGCGCTTTCGTGCATTCGACACGGTGTGATCGTCCTCCATTGGGCTGCTGTCGTTCGAGTATTTAGTTATCGCATTCCGTTGCGTATACTGTAGTCATATCTTTTCGTTTGGTTTGCTACTGTCTGCATTCTCTATTAATGACACTACCTAGCAAATTAGAGCACGAGCCCAACGCAGACATGACTGGTGAAGCTCTTCGCACTTGTGGGAGCAACTCCGGTCGTAAATTTCCAACTTACTGCTGGTGAAGACGACGAGTCGAGCTTAAAGACTTGCGGCGAAAGATCTTCTTCAACAATCGCTCAAATTTCTACAAGAGGCCATTGTTCCAGTATTTCGAGATAGTTACCGTTCCACCCGATACCTAGTAGTAGATGCCCCTCCAGTGACTCCTGCACCTGCACGCCCTCCTTCTCCGGCTGACGATACGGCCGCATTGTACGATCGCTCTTCCTTAGTCGACGAGAGACCACTGAGCCCCCGCTTTGTGGTGTCCTCAGCGAACAAGAATCGATGAATGTTTTCGATTATGGAAATAGTGCTTGATGCAGCGGCTTGGTTCTTGGTGGGAGCAACTGCAGCGTCGCAACTGACAAGCAGCGCGACCATGAGCACGAGGACGACCTGGACAACTCGAAGCAGACGCATTGTCCTAGAGAGTACTGAGTCGACGTTCTTCTCCACCCAGGTGCAAGTTCTGAAATGACGGTGCAAGTCTACGGATAATTTTGCTAGCTGTGGACCAAGCAACAAGATTAGGTCAGATACGGTGCTGACAGCACTGGGGATGCGATTTGCCCGTCTCAGGTCGATGGTTCACCTTTCTCTGACCTCCCCCACGTTGGTACACGAGGACAGATATCGTCAGGACAACTCTGAAGGCAAAACTAAATTAATCCGTTCCCAATTTATACAGTCGCAGGTTGAACCCGTTAATGCCGGTTGGGGGGCGAGATCGTATCAAATGATGGAAAGCTTGCATCCATGGACAGCCAATCACTCGCTGATCGTTTTTACAGTACTTCAGTCGAAGGATTGTGAGTTAAGTCAAGTTCGTGATGCTGTGCAGGCTCCAGCTGTTTGAGCCTTGAATTAACCCTGGGTTGCGAGAGCTGTTCCCTCATCTTCACCCGCCACTCCACAATTTGCGCCAACAGACCAACACCACGGAGATATCGAGAACGATGCGTCTGGGCCAATTCGTGTTGTTGGCCATGGTGCTTTTGCTTGCGAGTACCGAATGCCTCGCTGCTACCAAGAACGAGATCGCTACAGGTGACAACACTCGGAAATTGCTGTCGTTCGAGAATGTAGACACCGAGTCGAAGTCCACGAAAGAAGAACGGGTTAGCGCGGCAGCGAAAGCGGCTGCGGAGGGAGGACGCGCGGGAGCAGGAGAAACCGTTGTGTCGACCGGCACCAATGGTGGCAGAACGGTGACCGTGACGATCTACAATAATAACGGGCTCTGGCAGAGAATCAAGAGGTGGTGGCTGAAGATAATTTCTAGCGAAGAGCGTGCTAGTACGGGTGGCATCACATCTGGAGAAGGAGGTCGTGCAGGAGCGGGAGGTACCGTGGTGTCGAGCGACAATGGCAACGGAGGTGGCACCGTCACGGTGACTGTGTTCAACAACAACGGACTTTTCCAGAGAATTGTACGGTGGTGGAAGCATTTGTGGAGCCGTCAGGTTGCCAGCTCTACTGGTACTTCATCCTCGACGCGACTTCGCCAGTAGTGGCATGCAAGAATGGTGTTCACCGTGTTTGTTGTTACCGTTGTACTAGTACACTGGTTGTGATTTTCATGCAAGTGTCCGAATCGTCAGAGACCTTAATGTGAAAGGATGAAGCTAAACCGCTGCGACTTCATCACATACACGCCTGTTGGACTGGTCTTCACTGTCGTGAGGACGTTTGTTACCCATGGTTTCCACGAGGTGGTATCCGGTCAAGTCAAATGGTGAAAAGTCGTACAATCACTCCAGATGCGTGATCCTTTTACATGTAACTTACAGCGATTTCTTGTGGTAAGATTAATTTTACGTTCATGTAATTTGCTCAGTTAAGATAGCGCTTGTTTGAACTGGATCAACTTAGATACCGCGCATCTGAGACCTGCACAACCACTGGCACATGTATTAATAGCTAATCGGCACTACAGTACTGTACCAGGTTGGTTGAATGTACGACACCTCTGTGCCGAGGTACGGGAATGGATACAATTTTTTCTGTATGTTTCAGGAATGAGCCGGCCAAATCAGACAATCCCTTCGTAGTCATAGGATTGCGAACCCCACTTTAATTCCTATGTAAGGGGATTCCTGTATTGGGGTGTGTCATCACTGCCACTTCATATTCCTGTTGAGCGCTAATTCCATACCTAAGAATTACTAAGGAGGGGATTGTCTGTTAACTGTACGCCATGCCAATCTCTCTCGGGGATCCTTGTATCAAGCAGGTGGCAAAGTTTTCATCCGCATCTTTACTCGCCATTTTGAAATTTGTGTCCACCCATTCGACCGAAGGCTATCTCCAAGAAAGATGCGGGTGGGCCAACTCGTGTTGGCGACGCTACTTGTTCTCCTTGCGAGCAGTGATATCTTCGCTACTAAGTATATATCGACTGGGCTCTCTTTAACGGAAGAAGAGCGAGCTGGACAGAATCGAAGGCCGGGTGCGAGCTCAGTCGTCAGCTCAAATGCACTAGTGGCAGGGCATATGCCCGCGTCTAACACTGCTACCGGTGGTGGGACAGTGACTGTGACGAAGTACTACAACAACGGTCTACTGCAGAGATTCAAGAGGTGGTTTAAGAATTTGTTCTCTTCAAGCTCGACTCGGCGACTTCGACTGGCAAGTGGCGGGGAGGAATGAAGTGCGAAAAACTCGAATTGTTGTGCACATCCGCGTCGAACATATTAGCGACGCTAACGCTAATTTAGCGTCCCTGATGCTACAGCCATATAGTACTATCACCTATTGAAAATGTATTCCAAAATGAACCAACCATGAATCGTAACTTGGTCACGGCAACATCAAGCCAAATTTCCAGCCTCAGCTAGTGTCCTTCTGGAGCTGAAGCATTATTTCAAAGTTGTTTGCAAATTCATTATCTAGAATTTGCATTGAAGTCGCTTTAATTCGACGTATTCAGATGAGAATTGACAAAGTTAGTCTGGATTTACTTAAACATGCATTCTTGGAGTCTGCTGGACTGATTGCTAGGTGATGGCAAAGTAAGGATTTACGCAATAATGACCGCCCATAGGCAAAAATGTTATTGGTGTTCTGCCAAAACGTTTGCCTTGCAGTACGCACAGTCTTCTATCGTGCAGTGTTTGCCACACTCCGTCGCGTTTTGAGGCTTTCAGAAGTTCTTGTTTTCTATTCGAAGAAGGTTGTTCGAAGTACTTAGTAAACAAGTTCGCAGTCACAAGAGTCGCTCATGTGGTATGTAGCAACCAGTTAGCACCAATTGCCTAAATCGAATCGGTCGAAGCCGAACCGAAATGATGCACACTACTCGATATCGAATGTTTAGATGCTGAAAATGACTAATCGAGCTGAACTCTCTGAATACAATCTTTGATAGATTCGTGTAGGATACAATTTCACTGGAATAGACACTCGATTGAGTTCAAAACTGCTGCTAGCAAGGAGGACGTAGGCTATGTGTGCTGGCAGAGCTCGGAGCTGTTATTAGTGACTACGCGAATATACATCATTCATTTGAAAAGCAGATACCGCACTTTATTCAGGTGTCTTGTTTGAAGTAACAAACTTTTTTAAAGTTATCATTACATTCTTGTGATGCTCAGCACTCCTTGTTGCTGAGATACAGGATACCGGCCAATCCAAAATCCTAGACATCAAACAACTGATGCGACGAACATCTTATATTTTTCCAAAAACTAACGTAAATGTTTATGTTTGCTCAGGTCAGGTAATTACATGTACACGGTGCTACTCATCATTTCGCATTTTGCTCCATCGGTCAGCGTACAATAGAGAGCCCCCAAGAACGGGGAGTATGATCCAAACCCTTGTGTCCATGGTCACTCTGCTCCTATGAAACTGTAGTCGAATTACTAGTTCTGGCGACACATAACGTATGTCTAAATAATGTCAACTGCCCAATACCCCCACCACTACCACGACCACCAGCAACCAATGTGCGAAATCCGTTATTAGAAGCTTTCAGAAGGACGTGTATTTTGCAAAAACCCGTAGTGGAAAACACGTAGCGGGAGCACTTGCTACGTGTTTTCTAGTACGGGAATTTTAGCTACGGGTTTTTAGGTACGTGTTTTTGCCAAATATACGTCCTTCTGAAAGCTTCTATTAAAGCGGTACCTTGTTCCAAATAACAACGTAAAAGTAGATATGCGCTTCTAAACGTCGTTGAGAGTCTGCCAGAACTTCTTCTCGATCAGCTCCCAATGACTATTTCCTTTACCACTAGCGAATTGTGCGCGAAGTCCGCACCACCACAACAGAGCTCGGTCAGATTTTAATCTAAGAAAATGTTGCTGACGTATTTCCTCTAAACAAAATCACGTTTTGGTGTATTCTAAAATACCATACCAGTAGAAAAAATCACATAAAATCAACTGAAAGGCCATTATAATACCACTGAAAAACTAACGTCTTATAAGACGTTAGTTGAACATTACTTCAAAGTACCGAACTACAATGTTTTTTAGGGCATTTCGCCCGTGTATGATTTTATCGAACCTAGACTCAAGAAGATAGTAGAAGTTGAAGCGCTCACAACGTATACAGGCCGTGGTGGTACTCGGGGTGGTACATGTATTGAAGAACAAGGGAAATTCGATATCTGGAGATCCGCGCTACCGTAGCGCGTAGCGCCGCCACGTCAATTGCGCGCAGTTGCATTTAAAGACTCAAGACGCATCGAAACCAAGATATTTGTATTGCGCAGCCAGGTAGATGACACAACGGCAGAAAGCAACTCAACACTTGTTACTTCTGCTTACACCTCGACCTCCTGCGGCTTTCCGCTGAGTCTGATTCTCTTTTCGACAATACAGAAGACAAACTGTGGCCACTGCTCCAAACCACCTTGACTTCACTATGCTTCGGTCCTTGGCCACCTTCATTCCTGTCTGCGACTTTACGTTGTACGCACCAAGTTGTACGCACCAGTAAGTTGCACGACCGTCATCCTAACAATTTGGTCTTCGACATCGGGAAATATTTGACATAAAAATCGTGTATATCGATGAGTGTACTGCTTTCCATGGTTGGCAACGTGGTGCAAGTATTGTGTGCGTTAATGTGTGGGTTGTTCGTCCGTGATGGCAAGGCTAGGCCGGAGGTTTCCCCACAGTACAGTTGGGTTTATCCTACATGTATGAGGTTGGCCAACTACCTCACGTCGTGAGGCAGATACACTAAGTACGAGAGAGAAGCATCTGTTAAAGAATGTTTGTTTTTAATTTTAAAAAACAAAGGTATTAAAATACTACTCGTCGATCGAGGCCTGCAGATTCTGTAGTACAGGATATACATGCTAACGGAATGCTGGTGGTTTGAATCAAAAGGGAAACCTAATAAAATGCCCCATAATTTCGATTCTCTATTTTAATAGGGCTTTTTTAAGCCCTAATAGTGTCAAAACCAACAAAATACCCAGATCCACAGTACTTTATAGGAAGTCACACTAAGTGACATCAATGTACCTAACTCAAAAACGAAAACAGATCCACAATACAATGTCGACAAGGAATTGTAGTGATGTAGGTTTTTTTGGTTTAAAGAAAAAGTTTGCTCTGGTTGGGACTTCTTGAGATTCTCCAGCGGCGAACACGCTACTACAACAGAAAATGAACCGAAAAAACACATCATTTTCGGTATTTTTGGCAACTTTCGGTGTATTTTCGGGCATGGCGCAAAATTATGTGTTTTGAAAGACTTTATACATTATGGAAGGGAGAGGGTGAAATCTGACCGGCAGAATTAAGCCAAATGCCACGCTTCGATTTCTATACTGCGGAAACTGCTCTAGCTGTTGGGCTTAGCCAGTTAATAGCTGTATCAAGAGCTTTTCCATGATACCCGAAATTATTGCAGAGCCCTTTGTTTTGAAATTGCGAAAAGGTTTACTTCCTCGAAGCAGGGCTCTCTTTGGAGATTTGGACACCATGACATCTGTCCTCGGAGTGCTGCAATCATTTGCGGTCACTTTCGGTGGTTAGAACGATCCCTCCAGTGGAGGAGTGCTACAGTCTCGCGAATGTACGAAATTGGGAAACTGAACCAAGTCAGACGTACAGCTTCACGAGGGCAGCATATACCGTAGTAACACGCACGCATGGGAGACTTTCAAAACTTGACTCAAAGATTGGTTCAAGAAAATGTTCTTCTTCTGGGTCTGGAACTTGAAGCACCCGGCTTCGCGACTGAGACTGCATGGTTCGGAAGGAATATTACTACCGTAGCGTCAGTACTGTATAGTACAGCGTGGGATAAAATTATTGTTTCTCATACTTATTGGTACGGTAATTGTCAATGAAAGTAAGTACTTATTACGGAAAGACGAGATAAAAATACAATATCATATTGATCAAATAACTGCAATAATATCGCCAAGAAGAAAACCGTCGGGTGAAGTCCTTTTCAACCGCAGTAGGAGCGATCCGTACTTGCCAAGACGAATTACAAATACCTAGGTAAGTACATTCAACGTTGAAAATGTCGTTCTTGGGCTGATGGGTCCTCAGCGAAATTCTATAAGCCCGGCTGACTTTGAGATGCTTTTCTCAAAGCAAACTTGAGCATGGGGAACGTCATGACTATGGACAGCTTGGAAGATGTCGAGGAACAATTCATCGACACAAAACATTGACAATGTTATTGCAACTGGTCGTTTTCGTTATGAAGTACGTTTCAAGGTTAGTTCAAAGTACGCGCTAACAGTAAAATAAAATGATGAATTCCGTTTATTTTTATTTTTTTCACCTCAAGAACAAGGTCTCCGTATCCAACACAGCGGCTCCATCCACGGCTCAGGCTACTGCTACTTCTTCAACGGGAACGACTGAAGCCAACGAGGCTCCGACAGAAGCTCCAGAATCCACGTAGCAGAGTACCGAGGTCCCATCGGCTACGATGCAGACGCCATCGACGGAAACTACAGCTTCCGAGGCGGAGACAAAGTACAATGCTCGTAGTCGCCGTGTCCGGAACTAATTTGATGGGGGCAGTGGGTCGTGATAGTACAGAATCGTGTTATCCCGCACTAAAGAGTGCTTTGGATCCACAGAACAATGCATGTGCCCACGAACACGTGGGGGGGGGCGGTCAGCAGCGTCATTGTCTAGATATCAAGAAGAGCCTGGTCGTTATCTTTTCTCACATGCACTACAGAAATTCGAAATGACGTGACTTCACGGACTTAACGATGAGTAAGATGGTGACCACACGAAAAAAATCCGCAACTACAGCAATCTACATGTATTCACCGAGTGCGGGATATCTGCTCACCGAGATATTATCTTCCCATACATGTACAGTACATGATGTACTAGAGCTTGCCTAACGACCCACGCGCTCTACAAAATTGATTACTGTGCAGTAACGGTCTTGCGGGAAGTTGCCGGGCCAAGATTCCAGAATGCTCGCAATCACCGCTTTTTCGTGTCCCACAGCCTCCTCCATTTTACACAAACTCCTGCTGGGTGAAGCAAAGCAGCTCGCTTTGAAGATGATCTCGGTATTGTCGATAAAGATTCTTGGCGACCAAAACCTCCTACTCCGAGTACGCTTTTACATAGCAGTTTCTGTCAGGAACCTCCTGAGGAACTTCCTCAACGAAAGGTGGAAAGGCTTGAACATCATTGGTAACTCATTATGTATAGATTTTCTAGTATTACAAGGTTTTCCGATTTACCAGCCGGTGGGTGATAACGGAAATCGATATGACTAGCTAGACGTGATCCACCGATGAGAACGTCGTTTATTCGTACGAAGGCGGTCTCAATTTCGCGAGGAGAAATCTACCACACGATCTTCGGTTACGTTCGAACAGCGTAAAGGCGCCAGCAGATGTGGGCCACAGTTCCGGTGAGGCCATAGCCTGTGGTCTCACCGGAAAATAGTCTGCAGGGCCATTGTAGCGATTTCACTTTTTAAACTGCAGTCACTCGAGGAACCAACAGCTCCAAGAACCTTGATGCTTGCTGAAATCGCACTCTCGTCTGCTATTGCCCTAACGGCTTTCGTTTCGAACGCAGACGCACACGGATACCTCGAACAGCCCAAACCAAGCTGGAAGGACAGTCCAAATCCTGGATGGGTTACTTTGATCGACAACTACTGGGACATTGGATCCGGTGGAGACCAAGTGGGCAAGTTTAAGACAATGTCCAAGGAGAAAGGAATGTCTGTGAAGGACGTTGTGTTGGACATGGTGAAATACCAAAAGTGTGGTAACACTGTGGAAACTGGTACTCCGCAGCCTGTACCTAGCGACGGCAAAGTCAAGTGGCTGGGCAACGGTGGTGGCGGCTTCACTCACACCGGACCTTGTGAAATTTACATCGATGGCAAGATGGTGCTACACGGAGACGATTGTGAAGATGAGTTCAAGGGTGGTGATGTCGGCTCAACCCAAACGTCGGACATGCCGGTGGACTACTCATCGTGCAACGGAAAATGCACCTTGTCAATTTACTAGCTGGCGTTCCAGAACGCACAGTGGCAAGCCTATGGTTCGTACGCGTAGTTTGAAGTTGTGAAAGTTGTTGCATTTTTACCAATGTTCACTTGTTGTTATGTAGTGAACTGCGTGCCTTTGGAAGGAAGCGGCGGCGGTGCATCAGCGCCAACGACTCAAGGCTCGTCGACTGAAGCTGAGTCTTCAGGAAATTCAGAGACTGGGCAACAGACGTCGGACGCTCCGTCTACTGGAGCTGAGTCTTCGAAAAACTCTGAGACTGAGCAGCAGATCCGTCGGCGGAGAAACAATCCACCGAAGGTTCGTCGGGAGCACAAACGCCAGAGACCCCCGCAGCGGAAACACCGACAGCTACTACCCAGTCTACTCAAGCGCCTTCGACTGAGGATACAAAATGCAGTGCTCCCGCTCGTCGTCTTCGGAAGAAGCTGGCTTTGTCGCAGTAAAAGTTTAGCATGACGCACCTGCTGCAGTGTGCTCGTAGTGTTTGGTGAAAATGGTTGTATTCGTTGCTGAATCTCTTTAGCTAACGAATAGGGTCACGAAATACGTGTCCCCCCTTGAGGATTTCTTTGCAGTTGCTCGTCTTATCGAACACCTTAAGTTGCAAAGTTATCTTGTTGCTGTTATAATACCGTACTGGCAACGGTGGAATCAAGATATGCAGTACAATTTACTTATGCCTTACAAGTATTGCACAGGGGTGGGAAATGGAACATTCTGTGGATCGCAATAATAACTACTGCAGTACATGACCTCGCAGTAATAATTATTGCAGTTATTGAAATGTATTTATGGTTGTCGTCGACTAGGTTCGACCGTCCTATCCGATTGGCGTGGTGAGTTCAAACACACCTTCGTGCACTTCACAGAGACTTAAAAATCGTATTCTTCCTCATCTACCAGTCTGTTGACTCATCATCTGTCGATGAGCTAACGGTTGAAGTCGTCGCCGTCGATGATCCGCTTCTTGTCAGCGGGACGCAGTTGTCTACAGACAGCAAAAGAACCAGAACGAGTTAGGAACCACCCAGAAGTACAGACACTACCAAGTAGATCAACGTACTGTAGACCTGCCATTGCTCGTTCTGGAACGCCAACCAGTAAATCGTCAAAGTGCAGTCTCCATTACACGACGAATAGTCCGCGGGCATATCCGTCGATCCAACGTCACCGCCTGGACACTCGTCTTCGCAGTTGTCTCCATGCAGCACCATCGTATTGTCAATGTAGATTTCACAGGGACCAACGTGCGTGAAGCCGCCACCTCCGTTGCCCAGCCACTTGGCCAGTCCATCAGTAGGAATGGCTTGTGGAGTTCCATCCGCCAACGTGTGTTGCCGCACTTTTGGTCGTCGCTGACTATCTCCAACACGACATCTTTCACAGTATCCGTGAGTACTGACACGCGAGGTGAGAGCCACCAGGGAGGTAGTAGCAAGCGCGATTCTAGCGAACAGCGAGTTTAAGTGTGGACGCTTCTCGGGAGAGACTGCAAGTGAAGTGTTTTCACCGAAAAAGGTTTTGAAACCTTTACGCCAGCTGAGTGTCATCCCCAACCGCGTGCTCACTGGTGCCAAACCTATCGAGCAAGCGTTGAGCTCTTTAGTTATGCTCTTGTCACACGTGGAGTCTTTCCTATCTTTCGGGGGGCTGATGCTAGAGATACCGAAAAATATATATGATTTGCATCCCTGTCTATTGTACCGGGCCGGGATGGATGTCACGGCCGTCAAATCTTGCAAAATCCAAAGTGCTTCAGGGAAATCGATGCCCTGAATTCCCAACGAATCGGATGATAATGCGGTCGCCCTCGTTGAAAACTTCGAGGATTAGCCTATGGTTTCCACGGGTCCAAGTAGCCTGCTCCACGAGTGTTCCTAGGGACACAGGCAAGAATTCCGGGGTTTGTGAGGTACCCCATCACCCCCCCTCTCGCCGTTCCTCGTGTACCCTAGATCTAGTCAAGGCCAATACAAAAACGTGCGGGTACACTTCCAGATACATGTACCGGAAAACACACTTAGAGTCTATAGCTTTCCGGCATCTCTAGAACATACCCTTTCGGGGGCGGGATCTCGGTGAGGGGATACCGTTTCGCTAGAAACAGGGGTCATGTATGTTGTGACACGGGTCTGGTTCGTGTGCGCGCTTTCTTGAGCTCTCTTCGATTGTTGCCGCACCTTGCGGTTAGAAGACTGTAGCCAAGTTGCGTAAACGCAAAGACGCTAACTTGTTCTTGTTCACGGTCTTCCTCTTCCGTATCTGTAGCACCTTGCACTTGACCTTGCTGTTTCAAGATTGAGCTCTCCTACACGTGCAAAGCTGACTCAGCAGCGCTGCCAGCAACTCATCAAACTGCAACACCTTTCTCCATTTCCTCGAGCATCTCACGCCTCGTCCCTCCTTCTTCTGCCGTCGGCCAGGTATACGACAACGCTGTCGCAACCTGCGACGGTCACCTCCGTTGCGCCAACGGCGCCAACCGGACCTGAATCGCAACAGTCACTTCTGAAATACCAACTGTCGAAATGACGATTTACCGCAACAACGGTCACGAGATTTTAGTAGAAATCGTCCAGTACAAGTAGTACTTGTAGTGGCCAAGACACTTGGCTACATGTGCTACAGTTCATGTACTCGGACGATTTCTACTAAAACTCGTGACCAGGGACTCGTGTCTTGACTCAAAACCAGAGTCCTGTACATGCATACATAAAACCCCGACCAGATCCTCCTTCGTGGAATCTCTCCTTCCGTACGTAGTTTCTGCTCTGACCCTGATGGGCCGGTAGAAGATGCTAACAGAGCTGTTTCGTGCAATGTACGGAATAACTTTTACGAAAATCTATCGGATTGCAAAAAATGTTTATTGCGAAAACAGACCCAATCAAAGTTAGGAGCAAAGTTCTCGTTGTACATGTACAAGCATCTACCCATCTACAGCTACGTTTTGAGCCTTCCTTGCTGAACCCTGAAGGGCGTCACGCGATAAGTTGAGCTTGACGATTGAACTTCCCTCCTAAGTACGACGACAATTGTTCTAAAGGAAACTACCAGGATAGAGGCATCGGCTCATTGCGCGACGGCTACTCATCAGCGGAGCAGCTCCGACAAATTCGTGATGCATTCTTTACGCTCGATGGGCTTCCCTACTTTCTGAATTGCTACGTGGTGAAAATGTTCGTGATTAGAGTTTGCAGATATGTTTTCCCAGGCGCTAGATGGGGAGGGCTATCAGACGTGTAATGCCCTGGTGATACCCATTCTAAACGGAAAGACCAACACATTCGGTTGGCTACAGCATGTTGGATACATGGGAAACAAAGCTGCGCATGTCTGTCTCGTTGGAGCTGCTGCTCTATATTTTGTATTCAACTTTTTCACGTTGAACTCGAACCATTTCCCTCGTTTCGCAAGCTCAGAACTGATATGACATCAAGCTGTTAAGAGGTAGACAGCAGACAAAATCCATCACATATGACACTCACAAGAATAGTTACGAAGCTGTGTTTAAACACCTTGGGTTTTCATTCAATAAAACGACGCACATTAATCGGCAATAAGGCGTTCTGCAACTTGAACGCGCCGACGTGGATATTTCTCAGACGCCGTCACGGTAGATGGGGGACGGACACATGTGAAGGGTGTGTGCGGCCTCACTTGCGTGAGAAGCGATGCGAGTTCTTTCTGGACATCCATCTCGCGCTCGTTTGTACTTTGTGGAACGTGCAACAGTTGACCCACCACTTGAATTACAGCGCCGTATTTTCTGAAGTCGAACATTGCCAAAAACAAAGTTTAGAAGGGAAATGGGAACACAATTTGGTTTCACCTGGTTATCTGGAGTTGCTACAGTACCAGCGCGTTGTATTCCTCCAAGATTGCGCTGTTTTGTTTGACCTTCTCCCCGCGCGAATACGCCAGCATACACGCAAGCTCTAGCCGGAGCGGCAAGTGCAAATACTCCTGTTGAAATGCAACTACAAATCGCGATGCCGTTGCTATCAGAACAAATTGTAACCCAACGCGCAGAAGTAATTCAGCGGTTAGACACACGTCATGCCGAGGTTGTTCGATTGCTTGGCGAAACTAATAACAACGTCGCCTCATTGTTCCACGGGCAATCGACATTCCAACTCGTGCCTGTCGGAAATTCCAGCGTGAACGTCAGTGTGCCTGTGTCAGTGCACAACGAACAGCCCGCCAGCGTAACGACTAGTGAAATATTCCTTCTAGGTCTTTGCATTCTACGGATTAAGCGTGTGGCTACTCGACGGTTCTTAGACGCTTCGAGTAGCTGTTCGCGCTGCTTATACCAGTCGCCCACAAGGGACGATGCCGAAAGTCCGTGTTTTTCGGCAAGAGCGTGAAAGCCACAACCGGCGACATTGTACTTGTATTGGCTGATGACGTTCAACTTGAACTGTATGCTATAGCAGGTCGTTTTGGTGGCATGCTTGAGGACGGCTCCAGAGCTAAATAAAATGTGATAAGAAGCCTGCTCGACACCAATACGACGACTTGAGCAGCCACGGACAACCAACCATCGACTGAGTGGAGAACGGTTTGGACTACAAGCATGTGTTCCTACCGTATGGTCGACTTGGTAGTCAGGTTTAGTGGGCGTTGTAATTGGCTGGGTTGACTAATCGAGGTAACAACACCAAGTCAATCAAAACTTCCCTAGCTTACAACGCTTAGGGGCCTGGTGCGCGGTAAGACGGTAGTACTTCCGAAGTACGTCTTTTGTCGCGAAAAATGCTACTCGAAGCATAGTTTCCCTTGCTCGTGCGGTCAGCAGGCGATTATGGGTCGCAGAAGCACTTGCAACCTCAGTATTCACTCCGGGGTAGTTTGCCTGCTAGTCTTCTGAAGCAGTGACAGCGCACTATTCGTCCTCAAATCGGCAAATGTCTTCATATCCAACTCGCTTCTCGATGCGATCCGAATACACGCAACAATCTTCACTCTCCGCCCAGGCTTCGATATTACCGTCTTTAGATCGTCCTGGTCCAGCCGAAGTACGTCTCCGACGTCCAACAACTCCACCGTAGCGCAGAACTTACCGTTTCACTACGCCCTTGCACTTGTAGTATGCACCAGGGGTGGGAAAATACGAATGGATATTGTATCGAGCTTTAGCATCCGCAATCAGAACAACTGCAGTACATGACCTCGCAGTAATACTTATTGCAGTTATTACCATGTATTTCTGGTCAGTTTCGAAATTGCAGCTGAACAACCCCGGTTCTGGTTGTAAGGATCAGAACAGAGACAAGGAACCACTAAGCGACGCGTGTCATGGTAAAACACTTGACCTCAGTAAAGGCCATGACGGATCCCCTTTCAGGAGTGCCCGATCCGGGCACGACCACATGGGAAGGCGGAGGCAGCGGACATCGTGAGCCCAGAGAGGGCAGCGAGGAAGGCCTTCAAGGTGTCCGGAAGATGCACGAAAACGAGTGGACCGATGAGAAATAGGAGGACGAACAAAACAACAGTGTGGCGGCCCAAGTGGCTCAAGACGAGCGCAAGTCGGCGGAGACCACGGATAAAAAAGAGGTGTAGAGAGTCGTCAACCCCAGAACAGAACAAGTGGAGTCTTGAAGCAGCAGGGAGTCTCCGATTCGAGTCACTCGGCCGGCGGCAAGACAACGCCAACTACGTGCTTCAACAGGGTCTCGACAGAGTCATAGAGACTACCGACCCATCGACAGTATTCCTCCGTGTGGATAGCAATGGAAGCGACAATTCCACTAGCACAGCACGCACGCGACTCCATCTCCCCCATTACCAGGACGCTGCGCGGCTTCTTTTCCGTCCAGTGGAGCAAATCCCGCCTTCGCGACCTCGAAATCCGAAAGTTCCTGGCTAAATAAGACTCCACTACCACCTACGACTTCTACGACGCAGAACCAAAGATGAGCCCCTTGCGAGCTTACATCACACGAACGGCGATACATCCGACGGCCCAAAAAACGACGACAGATTCCCTCAGGGGCTGTCTAATGGCATATCAGGCTTCTGTAGGACACTATTAAGTCTCAAATAGAGGACCGCTTAACCCCCTTTGTTGCGTCGGATTTGTTAGCGCCGTTGTACTGCCGTTTTTTCCTGAAGTAGCTGACGTCTACGCTGGTGCAGGCGAAGATGAACGTTCTGCAAACGTTCGTTTTCTGTGGCGACCGGTACTCGGTGAGTGTATTGCTGCTGTAAGCGCACTCAGTGGCTGCTGCACTGTACGACGAGGTTCTAGACGGTGTGGATCAAGAGGTTATCAATGAGGCATGTCAGGCGATCTCGTAGTTTTCTGGAGTTGTTGCACGTGCTAAAGCTCAGAACATAGTGGGTGCTGATTACCTATGGAGTAAATTCGTGGTGGAAATGACTGCGCCAGCTGTGGGTGAATTGCGTAAGCATGCGATGGACTCGATGGTGTGCGTGTCGGCTAGCCAGGAGCTCGCAGCCCTAGGACGTGAGTCGTCAATGAATTTTGCTCATGTGCTCCAGATTCCCGTACCGCTGCTAGTAGAGCGGCTGCACGACGAGGTATCTAAAAGCGAAATTGTACCTACGGACTTCAACGCTGTGCTAGCGTGTATTCTGCTTCTTGTGAAGCCGGTTGACATGAAGATTGACCAATTTGGTGAAGCGCAGCCCATGTGTGCCCATGTCCCGGCGATTATCGATGGACTTGTGAAGTTCTTTAGCGCTGACACAGACCACCATGTTGACGAACGGTGTGTAGCGGGGGACGCGCTTTGCCACCTCCTCACATCCCCACCGTCGCGCATTGTGGAACCTTCGCAAGTTAAGGTTCTTATCAATTTATTCACTCGTCTACTGCTTCGTGACCCAGTGGCGGAGGTGCGTGCTGCCTGTTTACATAGCTTAAAGGAGATCTCCGTTATGTCTGTGTATTCGACGACGTCAATAAGTGGAAGGCCGCAGTGCTGGGGTTCATGCAGCTTTTGTGGTGGAGATTTCGCTGGCAAGCTCATGGTTGTGTTAACAACCACAGCCAGGATGATGATGGCTACACTGGAGTAGCGGCCATTCTGTCAGCCCCAAAACGCAATTTCGATTCAGGTTTTGAGGAAGCGTCGGTGGCAATCACGGAGCTGTGTCGAGAGGCGTCCATTTTTCAAGCTACCATTTATCTTCTCGTTGATATAGCGTAGAGAATGACGAAGGCAAACAAGGTGAAGCCGGATGCTGTGGATACATCGGGCCTGTTACGCAACAGTGTCGTGTTGATTATATCCTGGATGCGGTAACCAAGATCATAGAGATGAACACAAGGGATCGTATCAGCATGGTGTTCTGCGTGCAGGATTCGTCGACTTCCATCATTTTCCGCCTACTCACAGCAGTCGAAACAGCAGCATCTTGAGCAGCTGCATATTCGACTGGAGCCCAACCTGGGCTTCTGAAAGACGCGAATCTAGCTGCTTGTGTTCGAATCTATCGCACGTTGATGCAAAACGAGTCGTCAACCATACAGCAGCGGGTGGTAGATACGATCACACCAGCATTCTTGGATATCCACCCGCCTCAATCAACTATACCGCTCGTTACAGCAGTTATCGACTCAGCAAATTCCGATGTAAGTTACTGCAGCTTTCATTTGAGAGCAGCGAAATGATTCGTCTGGCCCAGTCGAATAATATGTTGTGGGCTGTTACCAATCCAACAGAAACGGCTCTGGTTCATGTGACTGATCAGCAGACAGCGTCGCATGAGCAGCACAAGAACGCGAATATGACAGAGGCTGTGATCGAACTGCCAAACGTGGCGTGACTTCCTGTACAACGAGTCGAGTTGCCAGGTGATGGGTTTACACCGAGTCCTGCCACCCCCAAAGATGATAGTACAATGGGTGGAGTCGGGGTCAACGGCTTGATAGATATGCCACCGAACAACCCAGTTCCGAGCGCAAGGCATAAACGCTTGACATGAAGTCTTTCTGGCGAAAGTTTTCTCATCTTGGTCGGAAGAAAATACCCCAAGAGGCCGGAGAACCACCGTGCTTGTTGCACCAGGAAGAAGTGGTCGGTTAACAACACGCGTCACATCAGGAGTTGACTACTTTGAGGGTGAAGATGCTCTGACAGGATTCACACGCTCTCAGGGACTTCTGGAGTCGGAGATTGGGCTCGATTGCTCGATACAGCCGACTCGTGTCGATACAACGGAGGCTGATTTAGCAGAACCGACCTGCGGTGGAGCAGAATTGCGAATCCATGTGAAAACGATGGTCTGTCACTGCGTCTGACGAACCAATGCACCGTCGAGTGGACAGTGGCGATATCAATCTTACTCCAGATGCACTAGAAGCTGGCTACGGATCTGACGAGCTTGCTGAAACAGAAAACAACGAAGCAAACCCAGATCAGTAGGATTTTGTCGAATATGTTGATTCCAGTGGTCGTGAAAGCGAGGAGGAAGCCCAAACATTCGATGTCCTTCATGAAGTGCTGCGTTCAATTGGAAATTCTGGCTGGAATGTCTTCAGCGAGGGAAATGCAGGTACGACAAATAAACTTGCCTACAAAATATGTAGATGGTGAAGTACTAACATACCTGTGAATGCAACAGGAAATCTGGTGATTGACAAGGCCAGTGACTTGTACAATGGCCCGTGGGGACCTACAAGATCTGCCGTAGCATTTGCGGGTTCTCCACTCGGATTGTTTTTTTTTTCCACTTCCTACCGAAGTCAATGTGGGTGGATATCACTGCGGAGACAAACAGATATCGATCGCAGTGTCTTCCTGCAATGGCTGAAGAGAAGCGGGGCAGACTACTTGGAGCACAGCAGAAGGACCCAACGATCAGTGTTCCGAGTTTGGAAGCTATTCAATATTCCAGGACTGCCGCGGCGGTGTGTGATTTGACCTCAAAATGCTTGACTTGGAGGGTGCGTGACTGCAACTTGAAGTGATCGTCAATGAAATGCACTGTAATCGAAGCGAACGATAGCGTTCGAGCTCCACAAGGCAACCGTAAAGCCTGCTGCGCATCCACTTTTGAAGTGAGCAATCAAGATGTTTTGAAGACGTGTTTGACCGCCGTTTGCTACTTTCGTGGCGTGGGTTTTCAAGGTGTTGCCAAGGGGCAACATGCCATCAACACGTATTGGCGATTTTGAATTGGCAGCAATTGCCAGTAGAGTAGATACAAATATTTTGAATCCGTCTCCTTCGAAAATGCTAAATGGTCTAAGGTCCATGCCGCACATGATTGCTGCGGCTTGACACAGTTTGTACTTATCCGTAGCTGACACTGCCGTAGGAGTGGCGAATCCAATAATTGAACCTGCAGTTGTATTTGCGTCTTCAATTGAACAACTCTTGGTGTGGCTATTCAGTGTTGATGTCCCTTTCACAATGTCATGCACATATGTATGATAACAGGCTCGACATGCTCCATACTGGCGACCAAGCGCAGTAAATGAATTACCACTTCCCTTCTCCATTACGTGCGAAAAGTACTTCCAACGTTACGATCGTGCCGAGGAACAGTTAGCTTGCAGGACTAGAGCTGCGTGACTCGAACCGACCTTCCGTTCATGGTCAATAGCGCGTTTGAGTGAGTTCAGATCCAACGAACGTAGTTTTTTCAGTTTCCGGGAGAGTTCATTGGCCTCACATGCACCAGCCGCGTCCGTATCACCGTCGGCAGCATAGTCACGTGAGGAGGCCGATCGGGGCACGAACCAATCCATTCAGCCTGGAACAGCCAGTAAGCTGGCAGCAACAACTAGAAACAGGAGCGACAAACGTGGGCTGGGCGCTGGAGTGGAACACGGCGGTGCTGCAAATAACGGATGGTTGGTAATAGAGAAACCCCCTCCTGGCGACTTCGGCCATCCAACGCCATCCGTTAATTCCGGTCGGCTGTCCGTACCCGTCTGTTTCAAACCACTGGGTGAGTTCGGTTGACCGTACCCGTCCGTGGTTACGGTCAAACTTTATTCGTTCGGGTACGGTTGCCCGTTTGCGACCTCTGCACCATCAGCTCTCGGGCGTCCCGCCAGCTGCGTTCCTGCAACCATTGCTCCAGCTTCGGGTTCCCTGGACTTCTTTTCGCCGAGCATCCCCGCCGATCTCACAGCGGTGCCTGCACGCTACCTCCGGCATTTGCGTCCAATTCCATACTCTCAGGTCCTCAAAGAAAAGTTCTCTGTCAGCACGATCGTTGGGTGTATAAATGTTAATCAACAGTCCTAATCGGTTACGATGAATTGCCCATACTCATTGCGCCCGGCTCTGCTCTTGCCACTGGTGGTACCTCTTGTTCCTTTGGAACGATTAATATACCAACCCCGCCAACCGGCTTGCTGCTTGTACTTCAAACGTTGTGGCTTGTTCTTTTGTCGGCAAGCCCCACAACCATCTCCATTCCGCCTCCAATTGTTGTTTTCGCATTTAGTGGTAATACAGGTTTCCTGTACAAAACTCACATCTCGTTGATCATCCCGAGGGAGTCGACGCCAAGCTCTCAACCATTTTGCTCGCTTGCCCTTCCGGAATCCTTGCAAATTTTGACTCAGAATAGGCACATTTCCACTCTTCTTCATTTGTGGCCATTTCCAAAGGCCGGCATCTTCGAACTGATTCTCCAGCCTGAAATGACGCCCATAAACAGCATTGCTTCCGTGCATTCGCTGGTCGTCACGGAATAGAGCGTCGTTTACAAGACCGCCCTTAATCATTTCGACGGTCTTCGCCTGCACCTTCAGCTGCTGTCAGCTCTGAGAAGAATTGCCGAACAGCATCCAATTAGGTCCTCCTGTCACCGTTTCCACTGGATCCGGAACGTTTTAGTTGCGGAGTTTGAGCTGTGTGTGCATTTTCATTAGCTTTTGGACCGATGGCGAACTGGACGCCTGTATGTTTGGGAGAGTGTTCAGTTCCGTAGAGAAGAATACTAGACAGAGCAAGTGTTTGCCAAAGGCTGCTTTTACTGTCGGGGCCGTCCTTCTCAAACGTTCACTTCCTGCTGATGTGAGAGCGAAGACTTTGTCCCACACGCGAACATTGGCCAACATCGTGGGATAATGAGCTTCGGTCTGCGGATACTGGGTCCTGTTCAGGAGTTGCGTCCAATCCCACGCGAGGTTTTGGAATTCCTTGTGTGCTGGGTTGCTAGAAGCGGCCAGTTTAGAGAGTTCCTCTTTGAGATACTCTTTTCTCCATCGCTTCGTCCACCTTATTACCACTTCATCCGTTGTACGTTTTCGAATCTCTGTGGGATATGGAAACTCGCGTACCAGTTGGGCCAGCAAATCCGGAGCTGCTATACCTGCCCACCTTCATTATTCTGCAGAGGATGTTGGTCCTGCAAAAGTCGCCTTCGTCATGCTTGTCCACATTGGTTCCAACCGTGCCCCGAGTTGCTCCCAGTTATTCTCTTCCGATTGGGGTCCAGTGCTATCGTCGGTGTCCGGGTCCTGCGCTACCTTTGCGAACTCGAGCAGCAAGTTCCTCGTCGGGTTCGGCGGTTCGGTTGCCGAGGCGCTCTCACTCTCTTCGACTTTCTTTAGCGGCAATTCATCATTTTTCGCATTGACTACCACTCTTGGTACATGAACTTTACCATCGATGTCGTTGTGTGGCCACGTTTTCCCGTACTCGATCTGGGTTTTGGCGGTGTCATCATGCCGGTTTCATCTGACGCTGATTCTTCCGTGTCCGGAACATACTCGGACCATGGGCTGTACTTCTCGATTTCCTTGTGCTCCTCTGAGTCTTGAGAAGCTAGCTACCCGTTGAACCGCTCATCCTGTTGTCGGGTGGCCGCCTGTCATTACCGTAGCGCCGCTTTTGACAACTGGTATCGTTGCATGAACTTAGCAACCGATTCGCTGTCTGCAAGATCATTGCTGCGTAGCCAACTACCCTCCTCGCGTGATATTTGCTTAACTGTGTTTACTAGGAAGCCAATTAGCTTATCCTTGCGACTTCCTCCTGCGTCCAGTATTAGTTGCAGCTCACACTTGAGATCGTGGAAGATAATTGGCCCCGCTTGCATGAGCGCACGTAGAGCCTCTTCATCACCATCCCAATCCCCAGGCTGCCACGGCTTTTGCAATGCATATTCCTGCGAACTTCCGCTCTGCAGTCCGACTGAGGATGCACTTTGGGCTGGACGTTTGGTCAGGGAGGGCATGGGCTCGTCTGGAAGAGAAGGTCCGTGAAGTTTACACTTCAGCACATGCCTCTTGTGAGATTTTGCACCCGTATCGTATATTATAGTTAGTCCTGATCCGGCGTGAATAGAAGACCACATGACCTGCTCCGCTGTGTCCGCTCGCGTGAGAGTTCGTGAGCGAGCGCATGCGGTAACCAAAGGGCACTCGTACCCGTTCATGCTTTAGGGCCGCGTTTCTAGTGAAGAAGATGAAAACTACGTAGTCCGTGTTCCCGTCATAGTGCATGGTCCCAGCATTCTATCCGCACCAGCTAAATAGCTTTTTCTCTGGGTTGATTCGCTTGACGCTTAGCCATCACAGCTGTTCTAACTGATTTCAATACGCGTTCCGTCGTTCGTTGGGATTGGTGGAGTCGCTCCTGACCCTTGAGTTGCATGTGAAGTTCGCCTTCGATGTTCGCTTGCAGCAATCAACTGGAGCTCAAAGTATCCTTCTGACTCTTGAAGATTCATGGCTATGGGAGGTACTGTCTTACACAGGATGTCTCCAGCCGCTATTCCTTCGATGACTCTCCACTCGTCTGCCGTGCCGTCCTCAATAGTGTCACTCGGTTGATATGGTCACTTTTCCGACTATACTAAAAGTTTGTATGCAGTTATCTAGCCAATCATAGTCATATGGGATATAATTGATTAATCGAATTGCGTTGACTATGATAATTTGCCAATGCACATATAGAGGGTTAGGTGAGTCCTGTAAGCCAGCCGTTCCGACGTATCGGGTCGGAAAACTTCGAAAACTATGTGTATTGCCATTCATTTACCAAGTCAACTACGTATCACTTGCATATTTGCCTTTCATCCGACAAGGGACATGGGTTTAGAAGAACTAGAGCCTGGCAACACTAAGCGTGCTAAGGCTACGGCTGTGGCAACTTTTAAGAAGTTCTTAAAGTCTGAGGGTGTTGGTGATGAGTAAGTGCGTACCTGTATAGAACGTGATGATAGTGGAAAGTGTTTTGTATCTGTAATGGATAAGTTTGGTATGTTTCTTGCATTTACCGAGGGCAAAAAAGGCAAGCTGTTGGCTCGAAACACTTCGATGCAATACTATCGGCAAGCTAAATTATGGCTACTCGGTCAGTTCCCTCAGCACCGAGCTGCACTAGAAGCACGGTTGCTGAAAATGGGGAAAACACTTGACAACTTTTGTTTGAAGAGAGATGGTGGTGGCTTAATCAGTAAGGCGCCGCCATGCTCTAAGCCAGATTTGAAAAGAATGCTTGTATATTTGTATGTTAACGCAAGTTGTTCCAGTGACTACCAATACGCTGCCTTACTCAGCTTGCTCTGGTACCTGTTTGGCCGAGCGTCGGACCTTGCTCTGCTTGCGGAAGCAGAACATCTCGATCTATGCCGGCAAGGTGCTCTCCGTTCGCTTCATTCGCCTGAAGACGTCCGAAGAGTAGGGCCTATCGCTCTGCCCGGATTCAGACTTCAGCACTTGCCCGCTGCTTGCCGTGGCGCTGGCGCTTCTCAGCCAAGCTGCGCCGTCTGCGAATGTCATCGACAATCTCCCCGAGCAGCCAAGCCAGAACGCCATACAGCTGTCCCCGGACGTGCCGTGGAGATGCTGGACCATCCGACGGCGGCGTGGACACGACTCCAACCATCTACGCCCACGTGAACCGCGTTCTCGATCGCGTCGCTAAGTCCGCTGGTGTGGAGGCTGCTCTGACCTCTCACTCGTTTCGGCGGGGTGGAGCTCAGCACGCGAACGCGTGCGGGCAGCTGACAGCGCGTTGGATCTTCGATCGCGGTGCCTGGGACATGACAACAACAAACAAAGGGTTTAATTACATCTTCAACACCAGTGCGCAAGACCACAAGATCAGCAAGATACTCAGCGGCCACGGTGCTGAAGCCAAGGTCGCGCTCCAGACGCTGAAGGCCTTCGACTCCCAGACGCGCACCAAGGTCGACGCTTTCCAACGTCTCCTGTTCGCTACCTGTCAGAACCTCGAAGCAACAAGACACAACGTCAATCAGCCCGTCCTCGATGTCCTTACCGCCTGTGTGCTTCGACACTATCCACTGCTGAAGGAACTCAACACAGAAGCTCCAGCTATCAAGCGCGTGGAAGCTTGCGTACTTCACAGCGGTAGCTCGGTGGCAGACCTCCTTGGCTGGTCGACGTATCTGGAATCCGCGGCCGCTACCTGTCCCAAGCACACCAACAGCAACACAATACCCACAACAGCGCAAGCCACCAAACCAACGGAAATATCCGAGGAGCAGAAGATCATTCGCCATCAAGCTGCTGTCATTAACCACTTTATGGAGCACATCCAACGCCAAGATGCGCGGATGGACGCGTTCGAGGCCAAGCAAAACAACGATCCTGTTCTAGCTACAAGCAAACGTAAGGAGCCAGCGAGCACAGACACTGATGTTAGCAAGCCAAAGAAGAAGCAACGCAGGTCGTCGGCGACTCACCTTCACGCTACCTGGTTCGCGTGGTACGCACAAGAGCCGCGGATGTGGCAAACGCCAATCTCGAAGCAGCAGAAGTCCGACGCCAAACTGCTCGTAGCCTTCATGAATCTGTTCTTGGACGACGGGTTCGAGCTGGACGCGACAGCATCGGACTATCGCGATCGAGTCTTGGACGTGGGCAAGCAAGCGGAGACGGCGGTGCTGGCGTTCCTGGCCGAGCGCAAGATCACGTCGCGCGGATCGGGCGCCGTCCTCAAGCACCTGCGCACCCTTCACCGCGCTGGAGTCCTTAACGCCAAGATCGAGCGCCATCAACGTCTGCTGCAGACCGCTGCCATCAAGAATCCTGCTCCTGGATACACACAGGATATACCGGAGGTAGTTAGTTTGCAAGCTAACCACAATACATGAATACATCTCAAAGCAAGTAGTGACAACGGCTGGAATGCTGAGCGTACAGGCTGTACAGGCTGTACGGCCTGAGAGGCCGAGCCGGAGGTCTGCGCAGTAGCGTGGAAAAAATGTAGACTGAGCGCGAAGGCTCCTCGTCGGCCCGCGAGAGTTGATGTGTGTGGCTGGTAGCCTGCGTGTCTGTACACTAGCAAGTGGCAAGTTTTTATTGGTAAATAAGTAGCCAATAGGCTAATCCCAGGGATGACTGGTTTCCGGCATCCTCGTAATATCCGGACAGATGTCTCGTTTTCTGGACTATCTCAAAATTCTGACCTCATTGTTGAATTTACCGGCTCGAGAGCCATGTGCTAATTGCATGTTTATAGTAAAAGGCGTTTTTCTCAGCCCACAGGCCGTTTCAGGCGATTTCCTGCCGCCTATAGACTAGGCTAAAACAAGCTTTCTGTCGGTTCCGATCTCGTTATTGTTTCCCCTAAACCAAGTACACCACTTACACATAAAATACAGATCCCAAAGATAAATGTACCAAGATAGTGGTGCACGTCGGAGACGTCCGCAGTCGGATAAATTTTGGTATGGATACATGAGTTAATACAGCAGTGGCTCGGTTTGCATAATTATAATCGTTACAGTGCAATGTAGCCATATGTACATGATTTTGACAGTGGTACAGTGTACCATGTACACGACTGACCACTATAATCGGTAGTTTCGTGGAAACCTTTTGCGATCACACACGCTTTGAAACTCTCTTTGCTTTGGCGCGTACGCGCGCGTTGTGTTGGCTGGCCGTGCATCACGACAGCGGTCCAGAGTCGCATGCGCACTCTCCTCAAGCTCCACTTGCAGCGCTGGTGGCTCCATGGCGGCTGTACAAACTGAAACAGCCCTTTCGACTATATACGGCCAAAGTATGACATTCGGTAGAATTTTAGTTATCAACGTCGCGCTTTCTCCACAGAGGGACGTCGCCCCCATACTTAGTGCACTCAAGTACAGGGATGCCTAACCCCAGGAAGATAACCTCTCATTATCTTACATTCACTATTGAACTGTCGGTCCATCACTATCCCCCTATTAAATTTCCTTGACCTCCCCCATTAGCTTAATGGGGGGAAATGGGCAAAAAAAAACATATTAGAGAGGCCTGCTGATAGCCCAAGTTAATCTTCAAACGTTTTGCAAATCACATTTCAGGATCTATGAAAAGTTTCACTGAAAACAAGATGATGGTAGGGGGGGACGACGCCGTCGTATGTCGATGCATCATCAGCGTTTTTCTAGTTGAGTTTTAGATGCATCTCTCGCTCACCTCGCAATTTACTCGTCAACGCTCGCGTAACAGTTTCCAAGTCTGCCGAATCCAACTCATCCATGCGTTTGTTCCATGCGATAGCAATGGTTGCTGCCGTTGTCTTATTAATAAGCGTCTACGCTGCGTCAGGTGAGAAGATGGCCATCTCCATCTTTGATCGTTTGGTCACGAAATACGAGTACGACATCCCTACGCAGAGACGTTTGAGAACCTTGAATGAGCAAAACGAAGAGAGGACCCATACGTCCGTCTCTGAGGAGATTGCGTCTTTGGTCACTTTCCCAAAAGGCTCAGCACAAAAACTGAAGCGCTGGCTGGGTGACGGGAAAACCCTCAACGCCATATTCACGCAGATACGGCTTTCTAAGGTCGAAGAGAACCTGTTCGACAATCCACAATTTCTCACGTTGATGCAATCCCTGGATGAGTTCAATGCATCAAATTCTGTGAAGAGATCATCGCTGATTCCGACGTTGCAGGCTCACTATGGCAGATGCTAGAAACAGCGAAATATGTAGACAAGTCCAAAATCTTTGCATCGAAACTGAAAAGAGAGCAGCTCCAGACCTGGTTGAGCACAGGGGCGTCTCCGATTGATATTTTCAAGCTGCTACGTTTGGACAATGCAGGGTATAACGTACTCAGTGATCCGTTGTTCAGCACATGATCCAACCAAGCTTACCTCAAGATCTACAATAAGTGGGAGCCTGGCAGTAACGTGAACTTGGCAGATACGCTCCGCATGTCGTATAAGGACTATGGCATCGTGAAGATCATCGAAGCAGCGATGAAGAATCCGAGCACGGTGAAATCGCCGAAAAGGTGCAGAAGGCACGACTCGAGTCATGGCTGCGCGAAAAAAACTTCCCCAAGAATGTTTTCAACGTAATGATTGATCCAACACCAGCCCAAATTGGGAGAACTCCACAAAGCAAAATACTCCACGAGGCAAAAATCAGCAAAATACCGGAAGATCATCTCCAAAACTCGGATTCCCATTTGTGGACCAAATACCTGGATCGCTTCAACATAATGTATCCCGATAAGAAAACGAATACGATCCAGATATTTCGTGCTTACTACGAAGACGAAGCTCTGGCAAAGTTGCTCATTGCGGCGAAGAAAGGCCCAACAACGGAGAAATAACTTGTAAAAATCTTTGTTGTATGCGTTGGTGCATGAAATAAAAGACCCAGCAGATGTCTCCAAGCTGCTGAATATGAAGATGTCGGATGATATGATGAAGACATACACGCAGAAAATTAACTGGGCGCTGACTGATGCAGGGGATAAGCTGTTCGACAATCCACGAACATGGCTCGAGTACGTGGACTGCTACAAATCTAAGCACCCTGAGAGCAAGAAATCGACAATCGAAATAGGGGCAGGTCGTTAGGGTGACGCAATTGTGGTGAGACTAATTGCAGCATCCAAGGATACCACAAAGAGGATGAAAATTGCTGAAGAATTGACCGATACGCAGTTACGACTCTGGTTAAGCACTGGGAAAACCCCTAGCGAGGTGTGAGTGCTCCTTGATCAGGGTGGAAATAAGGCTTTGATCAACAGGCTGAAGACGTACATCCTGAGATCGACCACGGGAGAAAACAACGTTATTCGAGATACTCCGCATACGAAGCTCTCGAGAATTCTTATTGCGTGGAAATCTGATCAAAACTCGCCATAATGCTCCGGAAGAGTCTGGTCACCAAGTGGTTGGAGACTAAAACAAACCCGACAGATGTGTACAAGCGGCGCAAGGTAAAGGGAACAACGCAGGGCTATGCGGCGAGACTTCTTTACGAAAAGTACGTGAAGGATCATCACGCGAAGTATAACCAGGTCACTAGTAACAAGTTTGTACGAGGTGCCTCGCTTGACGATGTTTGTTCATGCCATCTCCATACATTGGACTGGTATCCACATGACGCAACACACACCGCTAACCTCAAACAATCAAATGCCTTCCAATCGAGGTGAAATTAAGCGGCCGTCGCTTTCTCGCGTAGCCGGCGCGATCGTGCATTGCATTTCGTATCCGTATTCGTCGTCGGAGCTTCAATCGGTGGTGCTTGAGTCGTCGTAATTGCGGTTCAGCCTCCATTGCACGACGAATAGTCCACAGGCATGTCCGACGTGACAGTCGATCCAACGTCACCACCTGGATACTCGTCTTCGCAGTTAACTCCATGTACCACCATCTTATCGTCGATGGAGATCTCACAAGGGCCAACTTGAGTGAAGCCGCCGCCTCCGTTGCCCAGCCACTTGGCCAACCCATCAGTAGGAACAGGTTGGCGGGTAACATCAGCCAGAGTGTGGCCACACTCATTGCCAGAGCCGACCATATCCAGTACGACGTCCTTCACACTCACACCCTTTTCTTCGGCCATAGTCTTGAACAAACCACGTTGGTCTCCTCCCAAACCGATGTCCCAGTAATTGTCGATATTGACGACCCATTCCGGATTAGGACTATCTTCCCACGAAGGCGAGGGCTCTTCAAGGTACCCGTGAGCGTTGACACGTGAAGTGAATGCCACACGGACAACACCAGACGGAAGGGCAATTCCAGGGAGCATCGAGTTGAGACGTTCCGGTTTCTTGGGCAGACTTCGAATTGAAAAGTGAGTTTGTACTGGACTCGGAAAGCTCTTCCGAAGGCACATCTTGCCCCCTTTGCGCACTGCAATCCGTGTTCGCGTGCCTTGTCCACGTTGTTTACCTTTGTCATAGTCACTCGTCTTAGTTACCACTGCCGTCTGCTTCAGAGGAAGGAGGAGAGGTTGTTACGACCAGCCCAAACACTACTAAAAGGACAGCTGTACTTTGCCGTGGTCTTTCGTGTGGATGGATTTTCGGTGGAGTGATATCACCCGGTGTTCGTGCTGCCTGCAGCTTCGACTAATGCAACTTGTAAAAGCGGTACAATTTCGCTGGGGCTGGTCTGGGTGTACGTTTCGTCGGTGCACACGCTTCACTTCTCCACGATCAGAAGCTATCCATGTCGATTCGACGACCTCGAGATTAAGCGCGGACGCCTAGCGAAATTCCTCACGGGCGTGCAGGTCAACACATCAACACGATGTTGTTCACCTCCTATGGCAGTCGGAGACGAGCTCCAAATTTCAGAGGAGTTACAGCTGAGGAACCCACCAGAATTGAACCATCAGTACTGCTGGCGATTCTCTCAGGCAGCGACAGTGACTGGAACAGCAACGGATGAGAGATCGGAGATGAATCCACTATAACACTAGCCCAGGCTGAAGACGGCATACACTGGGAGCTAGCGGAGACGATCAATGGGATCACGGGCAACATGGAAGATCGCGACAAGATGAAGCAACTGGGGGCAAGACTGGGAGTGGTCTTCAAAGCACACCCGCGAGTGCACAAATTTCCGTGGTGAGAGAAGGATTCAGTCAGTAACAGACATGTTGGCAAAGCGCTCAAAGGACAGCCTTTTTAAAAGACACAAAGGGGATCTACGAAAAGGATTACAAGCTGCGATCACAAGACTGGAAAGCAGGGGGAGACAGGATATCTGGCAATTCCAGATAATGCAACTCAAACCCAAACAGCTCTGGGATCACAGGAATTCATTGACAGATTATCAGATCTGGGTGGGATACAGAGCAGTGGTCTGCCAACTCAATCTGTACTTTGACGGGCGGGAAGAGAACAACGGGTGCAAAAAGCTCGACTGCTGCAACATGCACAAAGAAACACTGACGCACATTTTTTGGGAGTGTCCATACGCGCAGGCCTGCTGGCAACGCCTCATCCGTCAATGGACTGGGCAAAGCTGGAAGACAGACCAATTAGTGCAATTCATCGCACACTGCGCCCAACGGACAGCGCCACCGATATCGCAGGAGATGAAGAAGAGGATAAGAGCACGGTTCAAAGATGATTCGGCGGTGTACGAGGCGGAATGGAAGCGAACCTGGAGTATTCGCAGTGCCGTTTGTGTAGCGACGCTATGGATTCAACGCAATCAAGAGGTGCATCAAAGACAAAAGATTTCGATAACGCAAAGTGTACAACAGTTTTGGGCTTCCGGAATGCGTCAACTTCGTGCACTCGGAAAATGGGAGCTGAGTCGACCACATACTAAGATCCAGGGCATACGGCTGCAACTCAGCATCAATTTATTATTAGGTCAACCAAAGGAGGCTCCAACACCAGTGGAGGGTCACGATCGGCCACCGGATCTACACAAGACACCGGCGTTGATATCATGGCTAAGGAAATTCCAGACATCCAGTGCAGCATAAGCTAAATAGACAGTCTGAACCTCTCACATCAACACGATGTTTGATTGAGCTTCTTCACCAACTTCAATCGCTTCATGGCCAACTCGAGATAAAACTTTACGTCTGCTTGGGTAAAGGCCTAGGTTTGCAATTCTTGCTTCTTGGCTGGGATTTCGACCGTGAATCTCACTCTCTGAATCAACTTCAGTTCTCTTTATTCCAGTAACAGCGGAAGAATACCTGCTTCAATCGAAAGCTACGTACCGGATCTGCTCTGATGATATTAAGAACTTTTTCCCATCTTGAGATTTCTACAGCACTAATAATAGGCTACCATCAAACTATCAACTATAGTGATAGATGGTTGATAAATCTCGATGGGTCTACATTGAGATGCATCAGTCGTATGATTGCTGGGCCTTAGTCGTCCATCAAAATCGACTCGATTGTGTTCTAAATGTGCATGCACCAGTGCGAAATTTGAGAGCTAGCCAACACTTGATGCTTTCAGATGCCGTCATGGAGCAACACTGGGGCTTCTTATCGCCCTGGTACAAAGAGTTTAAGAACCGGGGCAGGCTTTGGTGGTCAAGCTGGCAGCATAACTTATGGAGCGAGGAACCTCATGTTCTAGAAGTGACTTTACCCATACATCGAGAACAATTTATTGGATACGAGGTGAATAACGACACGTTTTTAGCCAGACTTGACGTGAATTGCAAAGCGCTGGTATTGTTGGCGGCGGTAGCATACGTGGATCCAGCGGCATGGAAGTATTAGGTATCCAAACATAGTGGCGTGAATTTGGGTCGCCCAGAAAGCTCATCATTTGAGACGGACATATCTCCCCAATACGTGCTGGAGGTGAAACTAACCGGAAAGGGAACGCCAGAAGAGGTCGATGCACTCAAAAATGACCTTGTCTGGTTTTGCGGAACTCATTACTTTGAAAACCCTAGTGCCTCGTTCATTACGGCATTGGCCAGAATTGGTGGTGGCGAATCTGCGCAGCGGAATATTAAAATTCCAATCCGTGTGAATTTTACTCATTATTTTTATAGCGATATGCATCATTACGTGCGAATGTTGTATGGCATTGCCGAAGCGGAAAGCGTCATCAACGAGTAACGGAGGCAGTACAACCTAAACATTTCAGAGAAGGCCGGCATGTGTCGATGCACTTTTGTGATGGAGCCAATGTTTGCAAATCTAAAATTCTCTGATGTTACTCCCGAGATGTCGAGAACGCTGAAGAATTTGATGGCAAGCAACGTGCGCTTTTCGGGGATTTCGATGGATCTGTCCATGACCGTAGCAACGTCAGCGAGTGAGCGGGAAGCGAAGATAATTTTTGGTCAGCTCTTTACAAGTATGTTTATCACCGGCACAAGCAAACAGTCTGCGTTGGGTGCTCTTCCGATAAAATCAGGGCCGTCCCAAGTTGGAACGATGGAGT
The DNA here is from genome assembly GCA_014706105.1 of Phytophthora quercina. Taxonomy (NCBI): domain Eukaryota; phylum Oomycota; class Peronosporomycetes; order Peronosporales; family Peronosporaceae; genus Phytophthora; species Phytophthora quercina. The sequence goes on along the minus strand of JACBOW010000001.1, from coordinate 706,086 downwards.
TACAGGATTTGAGTGCGATGCGGCTTCGCGAGTTGCAAACAATGTGCTCCACCATGGTCCTAAACCAGACGACAGCAAGCCTGGTGATTAACATTACGATGCGTGAAAGAAACATGATAGGGCACGGGCGGGAGTGGGCGTGGCTAGCGTATGCGCTCTTCTCGAAACGATCCCGTGCACGGTCTTCTCTAAAGACGCTTAAGCTCGTAGGGATCGAAAGTATGGGCGTCTACGAAATCGAAGAATTCAAAGCTGTATTGGAGTCAGACAACCCTGAAGAATATCTGTTTGGGACCCTACGAGGTCTGGTAATGGAGAGAGATGCTACATTGGAACGTGGTGCTCCGATTCTGTGGCAGTTTGATAGAGAAGATAAGCCAATTGTGAATTCCGAACCTTTGAGTTTTCAGTGGCCGATTCCAGATGTGCGAATATTTAGTGATGATGGTACGAGCGAGTGGGTGTATGTCCTGGTTCCAAGGTATGATTGATGCCAGGTGCGACGTGATGATTTGGTATTCGACAAAGGCTCTACGGTTGTACCTGATCGACGAGGGGTAACATCGCTTGCTATCATGTTTGGCAATCCTCTTGTTTCCGGTGGCTTGCCAACATTTTTGGATTCAATCGGTTCTTCTCTCACCAACCTGACACTCTGTTTTCGCGAAAAAGTGGGGAGGGACGACATTTGTATCACTGAAAGCTGCCCCAACTTGTATACATTAACGCAGTCCAACGACTTGTTGGATGTAAAGCTCGACTTTACGGAGTACCACATGAGAAACGAGCCAATTGCGAGGGGGTACCAAGATTGGAATGATCTCACATCGCTCACAGTAGCTTTGAGTGACAACAACAATCCTCTCAGCAAGTGTGTGCAGCGAGTGTTGCCGGGGTTGGCGAGTTCCGATAGTGGCCGTGAACAGCATGTTTATTCACTATTGAAAATGCTGGAGGTGAACGAACGTTTGGAAATTTTCAAGATGATCGTTGAATTCAGGTATCGTGGCATGATCGACACTTGTCAGGACGCACCACCTCCAACCACTCCGCAACTTGCTCGATCCACCTGAAATGGGAAGGAAACTGGCGTTCTTGAGCGTGCTACAACGCAAGGTGGAGGCGAAGAAGTCGTGGAATGGGTTACAGAAGATTGTTTCGCGAGGTCAAGTCACAAAGGATCAGTATGTGCTCGCCAACATTTTCGAGCTCGCGACTTCCCCTCGGCGCCTGAGAGTTTACCTTGCATTAACGTGAGGTATATTTTCGCTACCACTCCCGTTGCAGGTGTACCTAAGGTAAAGTCCACTGCATGCTAAACCAAAACAAATGGAGTTATCTTTCGTCATGCTTCGAACTGGAATTGAGCAATATTTGTTTTCGTCTGCATTCTTTTGGATTTCAGGTTGAGTAGCATTACAGTCATTTAAGAAAAGGAGCTGTACCACCTCAGTTCATGATTCTAATACCTTAGCGATATCAGACAAGAAAACCTGTGTGCTCTTTCGGTTGTTGTTCTGCACTGCATTCTTGCCTTTGATCTTCATGCTGATCTCCAGGCAAACGTTCGCGCAGAATTGCTAAAACTGATAATTGCAGTCGGATACTTCGAAAAATCTTCGAAGTATCCGACTGCACACCTAGATTTTTGCAACTGATGGTCATTGATAAAGATCTTCATTTTTTAAGGAAAAATGATTTAAAAAAATCCATATATATATATATATTAATTTAAAAATAAGAAGGCCAAGATGGGTGACTTAACATGGAGACATAGTATTGCCTACGGGTAGATCGCTCTATGGTGTAACCTCAGAAGCGATCGCTCCAGTGCCATAATGGTGTAACGTAGGCGTGTTGTACGCTGGTCATACGGCTGACAGACGTAGTATCGTTCTCACAATAAGAGCGTTTGGACTGTTATTGATACTCGCTTGGGTAAGAAGCAGAACCGTACAGCAGTGCTGACTAGACTTTTGGCAGATAGACAGAATTACGCATGAAAGCCACTGATATCCAAGCCCGTGTCAATATAACACTATCCGTGTGCATGACATGCAGTAGTTAGTAGAAAGGGATACTACTCGAATCGTGTCGGGTTTTGACGAACACTCTTCAAACATGCCTCGAACAGTGGGTGCACTTGCTAGCTAATATCTGCCCGTTCCATTCACTAGAGTCGCAACAACGCGGCAATCCTTCCGCGACATATACAGACAGTATTGCTGTCTCTATGTGCTTCACTTACGCGAACATTTGCATCTACTTCGTATAAAGTTATGGCATCTCGAAGTGACGCCAATCTTCCAGTACAGGAAATAAGCTTATGCAAGCAATGCCGACTCGCACGTGCTACCGATCTGAGTCAAAGCACTTCAACAACTTCAATACTAAGGCGCGCTTTGCACGCATGCTTCTCTCAGCGGTGCGTATTGTGTTCATCTTGACGCAAAGCATAGCAACGAACGCAGTTACCGTAGATCATTGAGAGCTTACGATCCGGAAGTAGATCGTGCACGTTAACTACGGTAATGCCATAGCCACCATGGCTTTGGCAAGGATTCACACCTTTTGATTTTATACTGAAGGATTCTGCATAAAGCAGGATGTGCTTTTTCTTGCGTACAATATTCGACCGTTGCCACGTACAACTCCTACGACAATAACAGGTAGCTGGTGTGCAGTCTGCAACAGGTAACAGCAGTCTTAGCTACACTAAAAGTAACAACTGGCAGTGAAACTAGCCGTACAAGGCAGCAAAGCTTAGCTTCAATCGGTAGCAACCTCTCGTACCTTGAAATTGAAACCATCGTAGCTAGGGTCTTAGCCGTCGTCACGAGTCCGCCCCGCTTTTCGATTGCGTCGCCTCTACACCTGGGTAGCGAGTAGGCTTTCTTTAGAGCTTTCCGCGCCGAGGCAGTACGAGTCATCTCACCAGACAGCTACTGGCAGACCAGGACCGGGCGTCCTTCGGATAGGAACAGCGGGGTGGACACGTTATCGACCCCCGGGATGTGTCTGTGGGCTTGTGTCCTCCAGATAACCAGTACTTCTTATGCAATATGGACGCCAGAGCTCATAGCGTTGGCACCGCCAACGCTTGGGTCCTTTTTTGGCTTCTACGACCAAGGCGTCACCACTAGACCAACCATAGCCCCCGTGGTCTTACGCCCAGGTCCCCGTCTTACCCTACCGGTTCACGCGCCCTCGCAGTAGGCAGAGCTAACGCGTCACAAACCTTTCCATCCTGTTGAGATTGTTCATCTGATCGGGCTGCTCCTTGCCCGAGCATTATGTCCGATGAGGGATGGTTTTGCCATTCCTTCTTCTTCTACATGTATATCTATAACTTCTTCTTGTTGGTATAGTTAAGTTAGTTGTACACGCTGAAATCTTACTACAGTACCCAAAAGCTTGGTTGGTTGGTATAAACAAGCTTCCATGATGCATTCAGCCTAATTCGGTGATCGTTTGTCGTGCATCGCTCAATGCCACTCATACCACACTGATAGCCTGGCCTCTCTGATAGGGGGAAATGGACCCGATTTCCTCTATTATATCTCGCGCTCATCCCCCCCGTAAATGGAAAACCAAATTTTTCAAGGGTTCTTATGAGCCGTCCTCGCACTAGCAGTTCGTCTTCAGATGGCTGTGCAGCACTATTTTGAGCTCTTGCAATGTACGAGGAACTGTGCAAGGACTCTCACAAACAAAACCACCCGAAAACCATCATGCCAAGAAATTTGACGACCAAGTTTTAGCGCAGTCACGATGTCAAGTATGGCCTAAAGGTTACAGACTTAGACCCGCAGACTTCAGGCGTACTGGCTGTAATAAGTACTGATGGTGAGCCTACGTCGACAGCGCGCTTATCCGGTCTACAAACTCGATTGGATCGAGCAACTCGATTCCCGACCACCCGCGTTTTGTGTGGCTTGTACCAATTGGATTGTGTTGCTCAAGCAGAATACAAACGCCTGCGTGACGATCGTCTTGCGAGGGACTTGACGAAGCTGGTAGGCTGGCTTCGGCGCCAGTTTGGTATGATTGCTCAAATGCGTACAACTTGCCCCAAGTTTGTTAGTACGCGTTGGCTGTCAATGCACAAGGTTACTTCCTGGTTGGTTACACACCGAATTCGTGTTCGAACAGAACTGGGGAATAAAGCTCCAGACTTTGTTCCGGACGACAAACGGTGGATAGTGTTGCTGTCGCTAAATGCAGTCGCAAGTGTGTTGTCAACCACGTGCCAGCCCCTTCAAGGTTTAACTACACTAATGTTTATTATCGGAAGTCGAAGAGGGCTGCCGTCCCCCTCTCGTCCCTGTCTCGTCCCTGGCCCGTCCCTCAGACATGCAAACTGAGTTATCCAACTGTATACACTGGTACAAATTGTACCAAGGTATACATATTATACTGACAAATGTACTCGTCAAACAGAGAAGAACAGAGCGCGCGGCATGCGCGGCACAGCAAGCTCACGGCAACAAGAACAGGTTGTCGCGCCAGACGTCGTACCACTTTCGAGGCACCAGGAAATCAGGAATTGCTTCCTTTTGTACGCACCAACGGCAAAAGAAATACAAAGCGAGTGCTCCAACAGGACAAACTTCCACATTGCGATGTATAATACAGGATCCAAATTCACGGCGACCAAACTGGTTCGTTTTGCCCTGTTATATGATCATCACAAGCGCGCGGCATTCAGTACATCCTTCGTGCTCCAAAATTACCCTGAATAGGTCAGGTAGTTCCAGGTTCCGCGCAGACTCACCTCTTAGAAGGCACGCATGACACAGAAAGTGGCTCATCCGGTTGCGCAAGTCACTCCCAGTATTTAAATTCATGTAGTACCGGGAAATGGAGACAAGATCGTTCGTAGTGCAATAACCATCTGATAACGAACCAACGCCACGATCGGCATACACACGCTTGTTTTGTTTCTCGCGCTTTAACGACCATTATGGTACCAGTCATTTCAATGCCAGTCATTTTCGGCAATGCCACGGATTGTGCAGGGCAAACGTCGAGCCTCGTTCGCGGCGGTGGAGAAGCTTAAAGTGATCAATGCGGTAGGCACGCCACCAGACATACGCAAGGCAATCATGACATTATATCCTGATCTGAGTCCTGCTGCCTACGACTCCCGGCTTGTTATGGCAAAATGGATCGTGATTGCGAATGGGTACAAGAAGTGTTATGGTCAACTAGACTAGTCGAGGCTAGTGATTTAGCAGCGGCAGATCTAATCGGTCTCCTTGACCGTCAGTGCGTTTTAGATAGAAACATTGGAGACGTTGAGTCCGATGACGATATGGTCGAATATGGTCACTTTTCCGACTATACTAAACAATTGTGTGCAGTTATCTAGCCAATCATATTCATATTGGATATAATTGACCAATCAAATTGCGTTGACTATGATGAATAGCCAATAAACATGTAGGGGGTTAGGTGAGTCCTGTAAGCCAGGCGTTCCAACGTATCGGGTCGGAAAACTTCGAAAAATATGTGTATTGCCATTCATTTACCAAGTCAACTACGTATCACTTGCATATTTGCCTTTCATCCGACAAGGGACATGGGTTTAGAAGAACTAGAGCCTGGCAACACTAAGCGTGCTAAGGCTACGGCTGTGGCAACTTTTAAGAAGTTCTTAAAGTCTGAGGATGTTGGTGATGAGTAAGTGCGTACCTGTATAGAACGTGATGATAGTGGAAAGTGTTTTGTATCTGTAATGGATAAGTTTGGTACACGTGTATCTTGCTCTGTCCTTCCCTAGCCTCACCTTCGCTGTTAGAGAACCGTGCTTCAGCTCCACTCTCCTATATTTGGCCTTCACTGCTCACGTCCGGGAACAATCTTGAATGAGGGTCGAGCGGCCAGCTGCGCTCTCGTGGTCTCACCTACCGAGGCCTGCCGTCGTCTACCGCCCTATCCTAACAGCGCACTTCACTCCGCACGCCATCTCCGTCCTCGTGGCCTCCTGGCCGCATGCTTCGTTCTCCTCGTTGCCCCTCCTCACTCTCAAACTCACCCTAGCCGTTTGCATCGGGCCGCCCGCTTGGCGATTTTTCTGCAACCGTTGATCTCAATCTTGGCCTCTAGTTCCCTCCGTCCGACGGTGGTAGTAGCCCGCTGGTTCGCCGCCGCATCCGCACCCACGTCACCCACTTCGTCGCCGTCCTCCATTGTGGCTGCCACTTCACTCCGACGTCAGATCACTCACGTCCTGCTCGTCTATCCGTCGCCCCCCTTCACGCCCGCTCGTCGTGTGACGAGCTACCACACTACACCATCTTCAATTTCAAGTTGATTTTTGACGGCGCACCACCACCCGACACGACTTGAGTGCATACTGTACCCGAGGTGAGAGTGTCGAAGGTGACCGCAGGCCTGTCGGTAAGGAATCGGTTGGGGCTTCAATCGGTGCGTTGGTGACAGTGGTGAGGGAGCATCCGTGACAGCAGTGGTGGGAGCATCAGTCGGGCGTCCGTCGTGGAAACCGTTCCAGTGGAGTATCCGGCGACAGCGTGCAGTCCCGGACTGCCAGGCCTACGTCTGTCGACTGGGTCGTTATGTGCACCTTGCAGAAGCGCTGATTCAGCCTACACCGCCGTTAGGGCATATAGACCGCTTGGCGAGTTAAATACCGACCAATGCGTCGCCCGACGAGTCAAGCTGAACGCACACGGGCTGGTCAGGAGCGGCGGACGTAATAACGACCAGTTAGGACCACGGACATCGGGTTTCGAATGGGATACGGCCACGGTCGTCACCCGTGAGCTATTTCCCCTGTTACCTGAGCTTCGCCCTAGAGCGAAACTAACTCGTGTGGATCACGGTCATCGGGCGTGAGCGTCCTAGCAGGAGCACGCCTGCCTACACCAGTTTGAGCCGTGTACGCTGAGTCGTGGTCATTTGTAGAAGTAGTTTGTCTTCATCTCCGCTGTTTACAGTCCGATAGTGGTTGTATCCACCAATCTACACCATCACTTCTTCATCCATCGTGTTTTCCTTAGGGTCACAATAGCGATATTGTTATTTCACTCATGATTACTATGGCGTGGTAGAGTCATTACAAAGTAGCAGTTACTACATTACTCTGTTGGCTTCTAACAACATCAAGTCAAATATCCCCATCTGCATTGGAGAGTCATTGGCATACAACACCATCGATCATTTCTTTCTATATCCACTTCGTTAAAATGCTCGGAACCTATTTCGACTATAGATCCAAGTTAGTTGTGGCGGTCCACCACTAGCGGTCTCACCATCAACTACGATCATACCCATCTTCTGCAGCATATTCACGACTTTTTCATGGTTGTGTCCACGGTTTCCAGCTGGACGCGCTTGAGCGCGTCCATGGTCTCCAACACCATTGACCAACAGTTTAGAACACAGCCCACAGATGGTCTTAATAGGGGGGCCATACATTGCAGAAAAACGTGCTCAACTTTGGACCTTGCTCATGTTCATTTCTCCGACCACTTTCTGGATTAACTCTCAAATAACCCTCCTCAGGAGGTGGCTTGACAAGCCAGGCTTGTAGCAGTGTAGTTCCAATTTCAAGGTAGATTTCCCTCCTCCTCTTTTCCTTGTTCATCCTCCTGATATCTTCATTATGCAATACCCGTTCATAACCGCTAGATTTGCTGCTTTCCACACGAAAGAGCATTTTGATATGACCTAGGAATTAGTATGGTTTTCACCACACCATTTTTCTCACATTTTCTCACATTACATATCCTGTAAGATCTGACAGAAATCACGATATGAAGAACAGGAACGGTATATGTAGCGTATTCGTGCGCTTCCTCGCTTCTGCTAAGTGAAGTTGTATACAGAAACGAGGTTAACCTCCTTTTCATTTTGGCATATGGCGTCGACAGTTACAACTTCGCCCGATTTTGGTTTCCAGTTAAGTCAAGATATTATTTTTTACGCTAGCGAAGATTCCTGCTGTGGTAGTTCATCGAAATAATTTATGCAGATGCTAGCGCTGTTCGTTCAGAATGTTTTCGGAAGTGAAGCGGCCGTGTAACTTTTTCGGTCTTCCCTGGTCCAGCAGGTTCAGTTTACGATCTCTTGGAGCATTTTGGGGTGCTTGGCGGACTTGGTGCAGGCCCTGGTTGAGCTTGGTGTTGGTGCTGCGCTTGTGGTAACGTCTCCATCCAGTCATGAGCATCCACCTCGCCTTGAGGCATCATGTGGTACAGCTTCAGCTTGCAGATACGACGCAACGCAATTACGTCGCCAGGTGAGTACGGACAAACGTGGCCCGTCGCGGGTCTCTTCCGAGGCTTCCAGAGTGCAACTTGGAAGGTAGTAATGTTCACAGAAGAACGGTCCATGGCTTTCAAGCGGGCATTAGCTCCAGCAAAATCTCTTTGTGTGATCATATCGAGCAAGATCAGACGCCACAAGCGCGGTGTTTCTTCGACTTTGTAAACACACATTCGAACGCGGATCTTGTCATCGGGCTGTGGTTTGTTTTGCTCGATATATTCACGAACAGTGTTCACGTGGACGTGCGGTGGCTCTGCATCTTGCGCAGTCTGTGTGGCAAGCAAAGCATCAAGCGCTGCAAGCGGGTTTTCATCGTCCGACATCGCATCTTGTTATGGAAGCTCGCGTCAAAATGTGGAATGGGAAGCTTTGTCTGTGCTTGTAGGAGCTCCAGAACGCATAAGCAGTGTTGGAATGAGGTTACTTGCACGTTTGCGAGCTCGGCAAACTCGACCAAAGAAACGGCAAAAAACGGATGGACATGCCCAGGCAGTTTACAATAGACCACACCGCGACCGAACGCGCGCACTTGAGGACGAGCTACGCATTTTTACTACGGGAAAGCTGAATTCAATGGATAGGGGGCTTCAGTTTGTAATTCCGAGTCAGCGAAAGCTGGTTGAAGTGCGTGAAAACGTTGTTGCAGCAATGGATGAATACCTTGGAGTGGGGAAAGTTTGCTGTGTGTGTGAACTTGTATCAAAGGAAGAAGATATGAAAATGCAAGCTTTGTCCGATGATTTGATAGAGGTAGTGTACTCGGAGGTGACGCTGCCCATGATTGTTGCTGATAAATTCAATATTTTTGTGTAGCGCATGCTGCGAACGCTGCGAGTACCACATGATGTCGAGATTCCCGATTTTATCCTTCGGCAGTATGATGCATCCGGAATACATCCTGCATTGAGTGGGGTTATGCTATTTCGTGATGGTAAGTCCGTCATTGTGCTTATCAAGGATTCAATACATAGCTAATTTCGTTTTGTGTGCAGGTTTTGTCGCTGGCAATGGTAGCATCACAGCTCAAATTTGTTGTTCTTGCCTTGAGATACTCGTGGATGACAACAACATGCTACCGCCTGCGATGGCGATAGCGAACGGTAACTATATTGGGTGGATTCCGGAGGATGAAGGGTTATCGAGCTTATCACGTACGGACGAGCAAGCCATTGCACTGGTATCACCATGCGTTGCGTTGTCTACGGTGACTGGAGGAGCTTGCAAGACTGTCAAGTCACACCACTATGTTGTGAAAACCACAGAAGGGCCCCTTGTTGAAATGTTGCCACGAAACGTTTCATCTCGGGTGAGAATAACCATGGTAGGGAGTTTGACTTCAGATCAAGAAGCTGCTTGTAAAAAGCGGTACGAGATGAATGTGTCCTTGTGTCGCCGTGTAGTTGCGTTCTTAACGGAAAACAATATTGAGTATCGAAAACGCCGTCGTAGCTGGAACTTTGATGATGTTCAACGTTATGCATCTACTGGCGTGATTGTAAGACGAGCAGAGACACCAACATTTATCGAACAGCACGAACGATGTCGTTGATGCCATCCGAGACACAACAACGTATGGAAACACAGGATCTGCCATAGGAGAAGGTGATATGTCTTCACTAGAAACCAGTTGGATAGCTTCATCAAGCTTAATCCTACAGCCACCCACGTCTTGCGATGATGTGGTGGTAAGTCAAATTACTACGTTCCGTTTACGAAGTGGCAATCCAGCGTTCATATGTTCCCGACACTGTTTCCTAAAGGATGTGGAGGGCCATATGAAAAAAGGGCTCGCGCGTTGTCAACGACAAAATGGATTCAACGATTGTTTCGTATTGCGGGACGTCTGTTTGAACAGCATTACGTGTTTTTTCTTCTGGCTTTTGATTTCTTGGCTCTTCAGAGCGCACGAAAAGCAATGTATATCAAGCTACATGTAAATTCTTTCGCGTTAGCAGCTGGAGCAATTTCAGACGAGACAATTGAGCAGTCGATCAAGTATCTAACGCATCGTTTTGAGTCGCGATCCCATGGGCGAAAGCCGGATCCTCCGCCACGGTGCTTAAACGCTGTTGTTAACCTTCGCAAGGGTTGACTACGAGCGAAAGCGCGTTCTATGGATCAAACCTCAGTAGAACTCGCGCTCGGCATGATAATTTTGGTTATCTCAAGCGCTTCGGGCCACTATAACTGTTTTTGACCGTATCGCCCGATTCAGCAAGAACCTATTTCACAGCGGAGAAAACGAATCGCTTCTCAGCGGATGTCGTGAATGCAGCCAATTTGCAACTATTGCCAAACCGTGCGGACCGGAAGCAGGTTGCAAGATACAATCCAATGGAGTGCGCATTGTATTTTGAACACGTCATGAACACCATAATAGAAGTTAACCTGGGCTGGGATCAGTCTGCAAAACGACCAAACGTGGTGGAGGTCTTTTCGGAGTCGCGCGAGCGTTTGGTGCTGCTGTTGAGACACAGCAAGCAGGTGATTTGCATGGTCATTTTGTCGTGTGGCTCTATGGATTTCCTTCTACAACGGACAAGATGAGAAGAGCCCTCTTGGACGATGCGGACTTCAGATTGTGAGTACTGAAGCGGGTTGACAGTATTGAAACAACGGAGATCCCAGTGGTTTCTGAACAGGAGCGATGCCCGACGACTGGATGAAGCAATATTGAACCGGTTACTACTGGCATAGATGCTTTTCGAAAGCCGTTGCCGGGTCAAAAACCTCGTGTCTCGTCTCGGTGTAATAGCTGTGGTCGGGAGTATAGTGACAAGGACGTACTCGATGCTGCGATTAACTCCACTGCTAAAGAGTTGGGCATCAATTTATCTCCTGCTCGCATTGAGATTCTTATGTGCCGGCCTCTCAGCACCAAGAAAAACGACAGTTCCGCAACCTTGACCCGCAGTGCTGTATTGAGAGACGTGCAAGTGCACTACTGGCATCATACGAAATCGTGCTTCAAGGTAACAGTGTGTGTGGCGTTTGTTCCTTAGAAATCCTCGATTCATACTAATTGTTCAACTTTTAATGTTGTTAGAAAACCAGTCGGACACCAAAAGGAACGGTGTGTCGTTTCCTTAAGCCAGCCGATGTTCAGCGGGGCAATCCTTTTATCGACAGCGATTGGAACCTTCATCTACACCGCCCTACTGGGTCAGAATACGTTAATCCATACAATACTGTCATCATCTGCACTTTAAAGTGTAACCATGATGTTCCGTTTGTATTGGGCTGCGGGTCAAAGAATATTGCGGCGTATGTTTGCAAGTATTGCGTGAAGAACCAGTTGCCAATTGAAAACCAGTTACGTTTCTCGCTCGCTGCGTTCAATAAGGCGGCTAAGAAGGCAAACCAAATGCCAGCTGATACATCATCAGAACAGCGCGGTTATCGAATACTCGTCGAAGCTGTATACGGTTACAAATGGACAGGAAGTCGCAGCTCCGATGACCGCGCTTCATATTCGCCGAACATCTCCATTTTGGTTCTCTCACGAAGCCGTTCACGTTCACGTGGGTAAAATGATAAATGCGCAAGACGACACGGAGGAAGTTTCAGTATCTCATTCGGACGAATCCGCTAGTGATGCGTTTGCACGAATCACGCTGGTGAATAAACAGTTCAAGCAATATTGGAGACGACAAGATACTCTCGAATCTGTCAGCTTTATGACGATTTGTGAGTGGTTCACAGTAAAGCGTGCTCAGCATGAGGTCACTCAGTTTGAGTGAAACCCTTCTCGAAAGATTTTTGTGTTGTCGGGTAAGCAACTGCCTGATATCGAGTCTGAAACAACGTCTGATGAAGATCGTGGTGTTTATTATCGCTCAGTGCTGATGCTGTTTAAGCCTCACCGAGAAGATACATTGCTACGAGCCGAACAAACGCCTGATGATGCTTATCGTGAATTCAAGCAATCAACCATGTTGGAGTCCATATCGCAGATGACTGTCTTTGAAGAAAAACTTTCAGACGTCTTTAGAGCTGAGGCGAGAGATCAAAGCATTCGAGAATCACGGAAAGATGAACTACTTCGAACGCGTCCACCAGCTAGTGTGCCATGGGAAGGCAGTGATGATGAAGAAAGTGAAGGATCTGTTGTCGACTCTGAGGACGGTCTCCAGACAGACTTTGAGTCAGATAGTACTATGGCGCAATGGCTCGAAGCTGCAACTGCTGTTTTGGATGCGGCGCCTAATCTTCGAAGTGTCGTTGATAGTGTGAGTGCCAGCTACTCGCGACCTCATGATGTGCTTAGTGTTGAGACCAATATTCCGAGCTATCTGCAAAATGTTGTTACGGAGTCGCGTGGACAAGACTTAACTTTTACATCCGGAACAACAGATTTCATTGCATCGTTCCCAGAAGCACGAACAAGGTTGAGCCAACTGGAGGAATGCTTTCAGCCGATTTCATGGATTCCTCCAATTGAATCGGATACCGACCAGATTGACCAGCTCCCAATGTTTGCCAAGATAGCAGTCGTGTCGCAAGCATTCAAGCTCAACTTTTGGCAGCATGCAGGTTTTGAAGTTGCTGCCAGGAACCTCCTATTTGAATACCTGCGTGACATTGATGATGAGCTTTCAGAACCAATTTTCCCAAGTGATTTTACTGGCCAACCTTACGCTCTGAAGCCACAACTAGTCGCGTATCTGGGTGGTGAGGTGGGGACTGTCAAGTCAAGAGTGATTCACGCGATTCTGAAGTTTGCCGAACGATGGGGTCGCGTTGGGACAGTAGAGACGATGGCATTTACTGGGGTCGCGGCGATAAATATCCGAGGGAAAACCATGCATTGCTTTCGCAACTTAAGTCTCAATGGAAGGCAGTCAAACGCACCGGCCAGCCTTGAGATGAAGGCACCGTTTCAGCAGGTAAAAATGGTTATAATTGACGAGATATCTATGACGGATGAAGGGCTGCTGGGTAATACAGATCTGGCAAGCCGTTTCATGTCAAAATCTCCTGAAAAATCATGGGTGGTAAGCACACAATGCTGGGAGGTGACTGCCTCCAATTACCACCAGTACGCGGAAGCCCATGTGCGTTTTTCTTGTTTAACCTCGATTACTTCCTTACTTATAATGACATGCTGTATTGGCAGGCTTTATGGTACCGCGCGATACGGATTCGCCGGCAAAGCACGCTGGTTATGAAGTATATTCGGCCATCAACTTTGTCACCTTCCTGATCGAGAATATGCGAGCAAAAGTGGATAAGACTTACGCGGAGATATTGACAGAGCTCCGGTGGGGGAGGCTCTCCATTGCACACATGGATCTACTCAACACAAGAGTTCGCGCTTTGACTCATTGCCCACAAGAAGATCAACTCTCAACAACGTATCACCGTCCTCTAATTGTCACGACAAATGAGTTACGAGCTGCAGTGAATCACGAAATGACCATTGAAACGTGTGCAAAGAGAAAAGCTACACTATACGAATGTGTGGCACAACCGGCACGACGCACACAGCACGTCTTTGGTAAAATTGTTGGGGCGAGAGACGATCAGACTGATCGGATTCCCATGAAGTTTTATTTCGTTGTGTGGATGCATGTCATGATAACGCGAAAGCATCCACAATTGCGAGATGCAGAAATAATCGCTAACTGTACGCTTGGAACAATCGCGGGGCTCGCACTATCACCCAGCGAAGACGCTAGTGTTACGTCACGAGTTGGAGAAACAACAGTGAAAAAGTTGACGGTGCTTCCAGATCTTATTCTCGTTCGCATTCACGGTTGCACTGAAATCCTGGAGAATGGGTTTCCTCCGGGTATAATTGGTGTACCTCCTCTCAAAGCTCAAGTCAAACTGACTAACCTCGGGCACGTTTCACAAGCACACATCACTGTCTGTCTATTTGCGCTGGATCCAGCTTTTGCATGCACCACCGAAAAATTGCAAGGTCAGACTTGCCATGATGGTATTGCTGTCTCAAGACTGGAAAGAAGAGGAGGTGTTCCACCACAAACATTTTACGTGGCGCTATCACGAACGACTGCACTCAATAAGCTTACACTAACTGAGACTCTGACTGAAGTGTATATCGCTAAATTTAAGCCACCGATTGAAGCAGTCCAAGAAATGGAACGCCTGCAGAAGCTTGTGGTAATGCCCCCGTATTTTCCACAAGCCGAAGTTTCTCGATTCCTAGCGTGGAGGGCAGAAAATCCGTTTCTGGAAGAACAATCGTCGTAGGATTTCACATCATTCAGTCGACGAACGTGTCACATTGTTTTTGCGTGTTCGTAGGTAAACCACGAATTGCACAAGAAGATAGGTGTTAACGTTGTTTATTTCATTTATTGCCTGTAGTTCTGGCGAAAGAGACAATGTCCACTAGCCCCAGAGGACGCTTAGCTTTCATCTTTATAGGCTAGAAAGGCACTACTGCTGCATACATCAGACTCAAACATCGTCCGTCTGATCCTTTCGCTGAGCATGGTGCTGCTCCGTAGTCTTGTGACGGTCGAAGACTCCTCCTCCCACCAGCGCCAGTCCAGCGATGACCCAAACAATCCACCGTACTGCTCTCCTAGTACGCGGGATAGATGATCTCCGCCTCCAGGTACAGTCACAATATATCGGACATTGGCGCCGGCGTAGAGAGCAGAGTGCGGCATGGCGTATGACTCCATGTGCACCGCCATGATCTTGCCGGTCGCGGCCTCCACAGCGCTTGTAATACTGTACTCCTGCTTGTGGTCGCCTGAGTCTGAGTCGTGCATGGAAGCTCCCGACGCCACTTTTCCGAAGCAATTGCTATCTATCCTGCTACCTAATTAAAGATGAATGAAACGAGTTCATTTGCTTACTTTAATCAAGTCATATCTGAGTGTATACTTACTGAACCGTTTTAAACTGGACCTCTTTCTGGAGAGCGATTGGCTCTCAGCCTACCGCAGAGAGAACAAAACGGCCGAGTTCTAAACATGTCATTACAAAATCATTTTCAATGTATCCATTAGCCAACGATCCTTTGTTTTACTTGATTAAACTATGTTGCATATAAATAAACTCAAATTGTGCGCGGTCCAGTTTCCACTCACTTCCGCATCTGCCGTCAGCGCGTGAGGCCGCCCCCCCCATCTCGTTCCATGGATTCCTCCCTCTCTTCTCGCATGGAAAGCGCTTTAGCGACGCTTTCGAGTGCGTGTCTTGCTCCTCATCCGCACCAAGTCATGTTCCAGTCCATACACAACTATGCAACTCGAGTGGGGGGATATCTCAAAGTTCAAGTGGACCACAGCAAAACAAAGAAAAGCGGCATCTTCCGTCGCAGTAGCTTATTGTCCAAGAAGAAAGTGAAAAAAAACAAGAAGAGAAGCAACTTTGGCAAGATGAAAGCTCACTCAACCCCTAACCTTGAGTGGGATTTCACTAACACCGAACCCTGGGGAGACATTTTATCCTCAGATAAAGAGGTGGAAGTGTCGTTAGATACGGCAATAGCCGCGTTTCAATCTGTGATGGAAAATGTGAAGAATTTCGTCACAACTTTCGCCAAAACGGACAAATTCGTCTTCCATTTGGCAAGTATGAGACGGATGTACTTGGATTTACATGCCATTGGACGGAAATTGGATTATGTGTTGAAATTTGGAGACTTGAAGGAGAATCAAGAAGAATGGGAGAAACAACTCAATGAAGACCAAGAGAAGGAGGAAGGAGAACTAAGTACAAGAGCATCCAAGAACTCTCTCCCTTTTGCAAGGAACATGATGCCTCATGAACCTATGGAAGCGTTGACGTTACTGAAATTTGAAATTGATTATTTCAAACCCGGAAATTCTGTCAAACATGTGGCGAGTATGAAGAAAGTCTTCTTTTCTGTAGTGAGGTCATCAAATGGGAGAGTTGCAAAGATCCCGGATTGGTACATTCCTCCGTACGCGATGAATTATTCACGTGAAAAAGTGATGGAAGGATCAGTGGGGACGGCACATCGTGGTGTTTGGGTGGATAGGAAGCCACCTGATGGAAAGAAGCCGGAGAGGGGCGAGGAAGGAGGTGAGCAAAAGCCTACGAGGTACCAAGTGGTGGTGAAGCGACTGCTTTTCCACGCAGACGCTATTGAATTCTTTCGACAGGAAGTGGAAGCGTGGTTTGCGATGGATCACCCGAATATATTGAAATTGTACGGCGCGTCACACTGCAGTCGACCTGCACTTCTTGTGCTTGAGGACGCCACGAACAGGTCTTTGTTGGACTATATCTCCCACCAGCGCCAGCTCCAATCCGAGCGTCGTCAAGACAAACGCAAACATCCTGAGCTGGAGCAGCTGTGGTCTTACCAAAACCAGTGGCACGCGTTGTGGAGTTTGTTCTTGGAGGCAGCGCGGGGCTTGAAGTACTTACACGAGGACAAAAACCTTGTTCACAGCAACTTGAAAAGTGACAACATTCTGGTGACTGCGGACGGACAGGTGAAGCTGACGGACTTTGGACTGGGCATTCTGGCACTGCAAGACCAAGCTGTGCAGGAAACGACTTTCAAGGAGCTTGGCTGGCGTGCGCCAAACTGCTGGCAGGACAAGAAGCTTCTCCGTCGACCGGCTTTTCAAGATGATATCTATTCGTTCGGTTTGTGTGTGCTGGACGTGCTGGTGCCCGAGTTCTCGTCTATCGTAGAAGACAAGAACCCAAATGGGCCTAAACACGGTGGCGATGAAGAGTTCAAGCCGCTGGAATCCAGTGTTCTGGAAATGATGAGTGACGAAAGACACAGGGAGCTCATCGCAGACATGTGCAAGGCAAAGCCAGAAGATAGGCTGACCCTGCCGCAGGTGATCTCACGTATGGAAGAGTTGCGCGATGTGGCTGCTCGGGGCCCTGCAGATACGAGTGAATGCTGCATTTTGTGATGAAACTGTGCGCCTCAAGTGGCATGGTTGCTGCCAAGACAATATCTGCCGATGGTGTGGCGTTGCCGTTCTAGTTATTTGGTTTTCATGCCTGCCGAGATTTGATCGTTATTTATGCGCATCGAGCATGAAGGATTGATTATTAGCGTTGCGCCAGTACATTTCGTTATCGTCATAATTACTTTTGCAGCGTGCGATATTGTAGCAAGGCGCGTGCCTGCGTCCAGCTAAGCCCCCTACATCATGTATCATCAACCCTCTGCATCTAGCTACATGTACTTGCACCTAGTGATTCAAAGTTACCCACGCTAACTTCAGTCAGGGACCAGCAGATCTTCTAAACTAGAAATCCCACCCATTCAAGTGAAGTGCTCGGTACGGTTCACTTTGCAACCCCAAAGCATATACATGTATCCATCGAAGTCACATTGCTTTCACTATCTTGTGGTGCTTCTCCCTGTAAGTAGTACGCTCTACCTTACTGAAGTACCAGTTAAAGTTGCTCTAAAGGTCGCCTGCCATACCTTACCCTGCACGAAGACAAGCGTACATTGCATAAAACACACGAAATACGTGGCATTCCAACGGAAGTCAGTACAGTACTTACTTAAGTACTCAAGATGGCGGTCGCTCCTCGCGTCGGAGGAGGCCGCGTGCTGCTGCTTCTCGCCGCCAAACTCGTGCTCATCTTCGGTTGCGCTGTTGGCGTCGTGTTAGGGCTCTGTGTCCTCTTAGTGTGTCGCGTTCGCGAACATGACGCTGCGCTGGGACTCGCGACGTCCAAATTGGATTCTCTGTCCTTACGCAACCTTTCCTCACTCGAGGAGCTGCAACGTTCACACGAAACCTTCCTGCACGTGTTCGCAGTGCAGTTTTCTTTGGCTTTGACCTGCTTCACGTGCATCTACGTGCTCAAACAGGTAGAACAGCATGTATCAACTTTGTACTTAAATAAGTGCGTATCATGGGACTAACGTTAATCTACTTTTTTTTATTGCTAGACGTTCGCCATCCCCGGTTCCGCCTTACTCAATGTATTTGCTGGAGCTGTTCTACCTTTATCACTGGCTTTCCCATTGGTTTGCACTCTTACAGCGTGCGGTGCATCCTGCTGCTTTCTATTGTCCAAGAATTTGGCTTCAGAGGAAATTGTTCTGAGTTTAAGTGAACGTCTGCTGCCTGGTAAACTACACACGTTGAGACACAAGATCGAAGATGCCAAGGAACGAGGCCAGTTGCCATTTTTGCTGTTGTTTCTGCGGGTTTTCCCGTTCACGCCCAACTGGTTCCTCAACAGTGCGAGTCCGTGGCTGCAAGTGCCGCTGAAACTATTCGCACCCTCGGTGGCGTTCGGTTTGTTACCCTACAACTTCATCACGGTGCATGCTGGTGTTATGTTGTCTTCGCTTCGGAGTACGAATGATTTGTTGGATCCACGGACTATGGGACTGTTGGTACTGCTTGCAGTTGGTATGCTCATCCCGGCGTTACTGAAGAAGAAAGCTAAGGATCGGGAAGAGAAGAACAATGCAAGAGAGGAGCTTGAAATCGACGGCAGCAGCAAGAAGATGGATTGATATGTCTATAGCTATGTGTTGTACATGAAAAAATGCAACTTCTGTGCTTATGTGACGCTAGCTTTCGTGCGTGCTGGGCATTTTCAAGTTGTTGAGTCCACATTACACAAAGTTTATATTGCCGCCCTGTGCTTGATCTACTGCTGGCATCTCGGCTGGATTCTTCGTGCTTGGCAGCTTCACCTCCAGGTTGCTTTCTTTGTGAAGTGTGTTATCGAATGCCTGGATGCAATGCCGGATCTGGTCAGCTGCTGCGATGCACCCTTCAAGTTGGAGTGGCGCCAATTTCTTCGCATCAGCACCAGCCCGAGGTAGCAGTCGTAGTCGCGAGGCAATTTCTATAATGCCAAGTAGTAGACCACGAATCTGGCACTCCAAGGCCGGCTTTTCGGAACTAGCTTCATCGGGGTCTCGGTCAGGAACACCGGCGACAGGAGCTGATACGGTCGACTCCGATCTTGACGCCGACGGAGCCTGATCACTTAGAGCTTTGTTGATCTCTTCTTGCACTTGTCTTTGCAGCCCGAATGAGTTGTCGTCGTCCAAATTCATGAACGTCCGGATTCGTTCCTTTAAAATGACTGGATGTTGCTCGCTCGTGGTCCAGGTAGTAACAAGAAGTGAGCTTGAAACCAGCATTTCTTCAATCTTGGCTGCAATGGCGTCGTTATAGCGAATCGATGCCTGATTTTGCTCCTCAAGAGCATTCATGCCAGTCGGAGGGGCAGGAGGTACAAACAATGTCGATGGTGGGGCCAAATTAGCACGAGCAAAACAATGTTCCAATAAATCACCAGGCACTTGACTCCAGGCCTGTTCCAGCAACCGCGCGGCGTCCAGCAATGTCGGTGGGTGTCCAAAGTGCACTCCGCCACCATGATCGTTTTCTTCAGCCGCCTTGAGCGCGGCTTTCACCTCTTCTGGGGCGTTATGGTACGATAACACACTCTGCACGAGCAAGTACTTATACTTCGCCTTGAGCGCAGGGATCACACCCATCCCCAATGGTCTACTCCACCACATCTTCGGGTTCATTGTCATCACAGCATCCACCGTCTCAACCGAAGTCTGCGGTACCGACAGAGGCGGCGGTAGAAACACCAATCGAACGCCATCTTCTTCAAAATCTCCTTGATGTCCAGGCCGCTCGCCATCCACAACCAGCAATACCGGATTACTCGTTCGTTCACGTACATAAGGCACAAACACGGAGCTATACCAACTTCCGAACATCGGTCGGTCCAGCCACGCTCTCTCCTGCATCAAGTACGGCAACGGGAGGTTGATTCCAGCACCGTCTAACGCCTCCTTCCCAACCATGCAAACCGGTAACGTCAACCGTCCTGTAGAGTTACAACACACCACCAACGTCACTCGATTCCTGTTCACCTGTCTTGAAATGTCTACATCAAATGGTAGAGCATCATAAAACAATGAGGTCTCTTCAACTGTAAAGACCCACTGCGGGTCATACCGCGATATGAGACTGTGTAGCTCCTGTAGACTCTTGGTTTCTCTGTGTGTATCTCTCCTAATTTCATCACTTTTGACGTCTCTAGAGCCCACAAAGGCTGTACGGATGCCGTATCTCTTGCTAAATTTGTCATACCAGCCCCAGCTGGCCTTGAAGTCGTCGGGACTGATGCCCATAGCTCTTGCTATCAGTTTAGCCTTGTCAATCACCATAGAGGGTGAGATCTCAGCTTTAGCTCTCTCTTTAGCGTCGATCCAGGCTGCTAAAGTCTTCTCCAGCTCTGGGAAACGAGGTGTAGGTCGTCGATGCACATGGGCTCTCATATTTAATACTGAGGAGGCACTGGCACGTGCCTCAATGTCAGCAGCTGCATTGACCACTCGACGGATGGACTTCTCGTTGACGCCAAAGTCGCGCGCGAGCTGGCGTAAAGAGATCGGAGGCTTGGAATGTTTGTGCTTGTGGATGATCTCCAGGCGCTGCAGATCATTGAGCCGCGGGCCCACGCCGCGTCCGCGCTTCCGCGTCGGTTTGTCGTCCATTTTCGCAATAATGAAGATATAGTTGCATATACAGGGAATTCATGTATACAAACATCTAGTGATGTGAGTTGTTAAATGAGGGGATAATGTACATCAACTATACATCATATTTACGTTGTTGACACCATCTTCTCTTATTCAAATTGGAATTGGAAATCAACATGGCTCCGGGTGAGACGAGGAAGAAAAACTTGGTTTAATACGATACTAAATACAATTGCTTATAGGAGGTCGCGTGCGCAAGGAACTGGAAGAGTGCCAGAAAGACTCGCACCTGTCTGGCGTCACGGCTGTACCGGTCAACGCTGCGTCGGTCTCACAGCTGCGTGGCTCTATCGAGGGGCCAGAAGCCACACCATACGAGGGCGGCCATTTCGAGCTGGAAATTACTATCCCGACCAAGTAAAATGCTATTTTATTTTATTAATTATTAGTTTTTTAGATGCTAATTTGTTGTTTGCTAGATACCCGTTCGAGCCGCCACAGATGCGCTTTATCACGAAGATATGGCACCCCAACATATCGTCACAGACTGGCGCCATTTGTCTGGATATCCTCAAGGACGCGTGGTCACCCGCGTTGACCATTAAGACGGCGTTGCTGTCTATTCAAGCTCTGCTCTCAGCTGCGGAACCCACGGACCCGCAGGATGCCGAGGTGGCCAAGATGTATCTCCATGACCATGAGCAGTTCCTCAACACTGCACGCTTCTGGACTGAGAGTTACGCCAAACAAACGGATACAGGCGACGATGCTGCACTCTCCAGACTCATTGATATGGGCTTCCCTGCTGTACGAGGAGCAATTTTTCTGGTGTTATTTGGTGTGCAGCTAATGGCGTTATGTTGTTTCTGACTGTTGTAGGATCAGGCCAAGGCTGCACTGCTGGCGGCCAATGGCGATGAGAACGCTGCGATCGAAAAGTTGGTCAGCAGCATGTAGCTGCTTACTTTGGTACTGTTTCAGGACGTTCGGCTTGCTGAATGTACAGATTACTGGCTTGCCATATTTTGCTGTATTCAGGGCGTTATTTCTTCTTGGATTTAGGCTTCGCCTGCGTGGTGCGACTCGCTGTCTTGGCAGACACATTATCTTCGAGTTTTTTCTTCAGCAGTTTGCGTTTGTCGCCCGTGAGTTTCTTCTTTGAGGCGGTGGAGCGCGTCATCTGCTGTTGAAACGCAGTCCGCTCGAACTTTCGCACAGCGTCACCACAACCGTGAACCTCAGGCAGCGCGTGGTCGTAGCAGAACTTGAGCTTGCAGAATTTGCACACACTTCCCAACATAGTGGTGCTCTTCTTGCAGCGACTCGAGCTTTGGAACGCGCAGCTCGAACTCGTGCTGGCTTGGCGAGTAAGGAACTCCAGCTCATCCTCGCCGTCTTTCAGTTCGTCTACCGGCGCAGTGTTGACAGTCTTGGCCTGACCCTTTTTCTTCTTGTTTTTCTTCTTGTTCTTTTTACCTGGAGTTGGCGTCGGTGGCGGGGTAGGCTGACGAGCGAGTCGACTCATGTGCAGGTCCTTTAACAGTGAATTGGCAGTCTTCAGATCCTCGCCGTCGTCCGAACTGCTTGGCTTTGACTCTCCTTGGCCATTTTCGTCGTTGCTTTCGTGCTCCTCATCCGAGCTATCACTATCCGCCATCATCTGGAAAACACTCTTGGTTGCTGGAGCCTTATCTTCCATCTCATCTTCTTCCTGTTCGCCCTCGTCACTTGCTGCGGCAGCTACTCCTGTTTTCTTTTCAGCTGCCTGTGGCTTCTCGGTTTTGGGCGCAACCTTCTGCTCGACTGGTTTTGGAGCGGGAACAGATTCCGCCTTCACCTCTTTCTTAGGTTTCTGGGTCTGCTTAGGCTTCGTGGCCTTGGCAACACTACCCTTTGATGCAGGTTTTGATGAAGATGCCGTGGTGGGTGCACTAGTCTTCTCACTTTCAGCCACTGGAGCGCTAAGCGACATCATCAGCCCCTCATCCACCGTTCCTTCGACAATATCTTCCTCCAGATATTCTTGAGCACTTCGGTACTCGCCGAATTTCTCGAAGTGTTTCACTAGCACAGCCAAAAACTTGTGTGAGGAGATTGTGTCGGTATCGCACACCACTGCAACATGGCGCTTCGCACGTGTGATAGCCACATTCATGCGGCGGTCATCAGCAAGGAAGCCCACTTGTCGCGAAGCGTTGGAACGCACCAGACTCATTACGACCGCCTCCTTTTCGCAACCCTGAAAACCATCGACGGATCGAATTTCAAGCTTCGGATAGCTTTCAAGCAGTAAAGCCTTTAGCGCCTGCACCTGCTTGTTGTACGGCGTGATCACCGCGATCTCGTCCTCCTTCAGACCCGCATCTAGCAGTGCACTAACGTGCCTTGCCACGACTCGCGCCTCACCCTCGTTGGATTTTGAGAGCTGGAGAATGACATGACCTTTGTCTTCGTCATCATTAGCATCTTCTTCGAGCTCGCACCCAGCCGTGTCCAAGAGCAACAGTGTAGCATCCAGCAGCTCATCATCCTTTGTGATCTTAACATGGGGCAACTCATGCAGCTTACGTTTCGCTACACCCTCGAAACTTTTCAGCTCTCCCTTGTACATTGCTTGCGAGCTCCATTCGCTGATGTTTTCGTGCATACGGTATTGAGTGTCCAGCATTTTTACGATGCTTTGCGTGTTTGTGTAGCTCGTGATCCAATCGAACAGCGTCACCTCCAGACCTTTTGCTGCTGCCGTCTTTGACTTGATGGTGGGTGGCAGCTGCAAATGGTCACCGGCCAGCACGCACCGCTTCGCCTTTAAAATGGGGATCCAGCAGGACGCCTCGAGTGCCTGTGCCGCCTCATCAATAATTACCAAGTCGAATGTCACATCCTTGAGCAGCTTAGACGCAGCTCCCACGTTGGTGGCGAAGACCACGTTGCTGTGCTGCACAATATCGCCCACTACCTTTTGCTCCCGCGTTCGTATTTCCTTGCGGTTAGCCTTCATCTCACGTCGCAACTGGTACCTTACACTTTTATCCCTTGTCTTCTGCAGCTTGGTCTGCATGACCGTCATTTCCTTGCGAATATCATTCACAATCTCCGTGCCTTCAGCGCTCTCAATCTTCGCATCCAGACAGTACTTCAGAATCTGCGGCAGAACACGCGCAGGATGTCCTACACGTGTGAGTCTTAATTTCGTCCCCAGCGTCGAGCAAGTCCTCGCTAACTTATCGAGTACATTATCCACTGCAATATTCGACGGTGCACAGACCAACACCTTCAAGTCAAACTTAGTCACCGCTTGCAGAATAAACTCCACCACCGTCGTCGTCTTGCCCGTTCCAGGCGGACCATGAATCAGCGCCAAATCCTTCGACGCCAACGCAAACCGGATGGCTTCCACTTGAGACTCGTTCAACCCCGTATTAAACGGTACAAAATCTGGTAACGGGGTGCTCCAGATCGGTTCTCTCTCGGAAAACACGACATCTACCACGGTTTGAGCAGCTCCGAACTCAAACTTACCCATTTGATCCAGTACACTGCTCATTTTGATGAATGTTGCATTATTCACCAGTCGGTCCAGTGTAATGCCCGCTGCAGTACCTAATAGTTCCACTTCATCAACATCATCTTGTTCACTATTAACAGCCACAGAGATACCTCTCTCCTCGACACGTGACACTATTCCAGTAGGCAGTTTGTCCCCTGTAGGAGCACTTTTGTGTACTCGGATCTGCACCAAATCCCCCACTGTAAATTGGTGTGGTTTTGCTTGACGTAAATTAAGTGAGGGGAACGAAAATTGCAACAGTGTGCGACCAAATAGTCCCGTGGAGTAGCGAGAGAGGGTCAAATGTGTCAACACATTCGGGTTTTCGTTGTCGTCGAGTGTTGCCAGCTCATATCGCATGGTCTGCACCTCCTCTTGCTGCTCCATAGACAGCAGACGACGCGTAGACGCTAACCATGACTCCAAAGACACAGGACGCAGCGCTCGCGCGTCCGCAGCCTCACTCTTCTTGGGCATCCTCCCAACGGATACGTTACGCAAATTGTACACAATAATATTGTGTGTCGGTACACACACTATTTGTGCATAAACAACACATATCGGCTAAGTACGATCTAGACTGGTACATTGTACCATCTTTTTGCGGAAGAGGACCTTTCAAAGAGCGCGACACCTCATCACTAAAAGTACCGGTATCAGATCATCGCCATGGCGGTGGGGACGACGGATACGGACACCAACGGACTACGACGGCGCCATGTTCAGGGAGAGAATCAGACGGCAAATGAGGCGCCCGATCGCACGTCGCCGCCGCCGCGTCGTGCTCCGAGGCCTCAAAAAGGTTTCGTGGAGCTTCTCATGTCCCCACTAAGCTTCGTGTTGGGCGATGGGGAACCTGAGGATCCACAGGCGGCGGCACGCAACTTCACGCACAGTTTGCGTCGACGTTATGGTGAAAATGTGACGCCACGGTTCGAGCACACGTCGTTCCGGGACGCGGTGTCTACGGCGCGTACAGCGTCCAAGTTCCTATTGGTGTTCCTACATTCGAATATTCATGATGACGCTGACACGTTTTGTCGGTAAGAGCACAAGACTGATTTTTTACAGTTAAAGAGCATCATTCTGATTGGGTAATCATGTTGATGTTTTGCAGTAAGGCCATGTGTACGGAAAGGATGAGTGCGTACCTGAATAACAGCGACTGTATCGTCTCGTGGGCGGGCTGTGTGCAGCATGCTGAAGGCTTTGGAGTGAGTTTGTCACTGGGATGCGCTACGTTTCCGTTCCTGGCACTATTGTCCTGTGTGTCGCGAGGTGTCAATGTGGTGGAGAAGATCACAAGTGAGGAATCAGATATCTTAAAAGGGTTTATAGGGTTGTTTTAATGCTGATGATGCTATTTGATTGTTGTTAGCCAACTTGCCGGCGGAGGAGATTATTGAAAAGTTGAATGCGGCGGTGGATCGCAACAATCAGATTTTGGCCACGGCACGTAACATTCGTCAGCAACGGACGGAGACTCAGATCCTTCGAGAACAGCAGGACAGAGAGTACCAAGAGTCGCTCGCAGCAGACCGTCGTCGTGAGCAAGAAGCCCGTGAACAGGCTGAGGGTGAAGAGAAGGAGCGGTTGCGGAAGGAGGAGGAAGAACGACGTGTGGAAGAGGAGGCTCGGCGTGCAAAAGAGGAGAAGGCGCGTCAGGAAGAGGAGTACAAGGCTGAGATTGAAGCTAAGCGGGCTCGGGTCGCTGACGGCCCCAAGTCGCGCACCCCACCACCAGGCGCGGACTACAAGACGGCAGTGATTAAGTTCCATCTACACAACGGCACCCGTCTAGACCACATCTTTTACGCGCACGACACGTTGAAGACTGTGCGCGACTTTATCGACGTCGAGTTCTTTGACCGCGAGATCACGATCCGAAACTACGAGCTGGCCACGAACTTCCCGAAAATGGTGTACGGCCCGGAATTGCTGGATGTCACCCTAACCGATGCGGTGCGTTGCTATCTTTTCGTTCTCGTTGAAGTTGTGCTGTACTCACCGGATGAACTTTTGTGTGTTGCTAATAAGCAGGGTCTCGCGCCCCAGGCACTCGTGTTCGTGCAAGACCTCGACTCGTAGGGACCTATGGAATGCTAAATGCCAGCACGAGCGAGTGACATCCCGCTGGGATAATTTTTAAACAGCACCGCCTTGCCTTACAATGGGCAAGCGAAAACAAAGCAATCAATGCATTAATGGATTGAGGCAAGCGCTTGTCAAGCTACTCTATAAGGGCTTATATCGCTTGAGCAGCGAACTCTAATGATCTCTGAAAACTACAATAGTATTGTGTGGAGTGGGTTCTAGCTCCTCTATAGCTGGAGTACGCGCTGCTTTCCCGACGCTGCACGGTACATGCGATCATGCAGAGCAGCGGCCTGTTCATGAGACTCCGAAGCCACACCAGTGATAACAACTCGCTCGACACCCTGCACGTTCTCGGACCAGCGCAGTGAGTCAAAAATGCGGTTCGAGGCCTCCGCGATGTCTCCACTCGGGGAGAGGTCGAGGTAGGCTCGTACGCGGTCCTTCAACCTCGCCAGCTTGCCGTGGAAGTCAATCACTACCCAGCGACTCACATCCTCTGTGGTCGACGCGTCCATTTTCTCAACTGCATCTGCCTGGTACAAATACGTATCCACGTCGGGAGCGTAGTGCGTGATCATCTGTCCTGGTGCCTGTTGTGCCTCCTTGGTCTGCATTTTAACTTCCGTCTGAATCGTCACCACTTTGTACTGTCCACCGAGCAGCTCAGCGTTCTCCTTCAGCACCTGTTCCAGCGCCTGCTCCGATATACCTCCACGACGGAAGACAATGAGTTTGCGTTCCTCTGGGACGATCTTGACCACCGTCGACTCGATGCCGACTACACAGCATCCTTCCTCCGTCGCTTCAATGACACTCAAATTCTCACACGAGCCTAAATCATCCATCACGTGCTTAGCCGTCGTCGGTGACACGTGTCCGAATCTATTGGCACTCGGTGCCGCCACGGGGACCTTCGCCTCCTTCAGTAGAGCCTGTGCAATGGGGTGTTTGGGGCAACGGAGACCGACAAATCCCGTGTTGGCCGACAGTGTTAGCGGCAGTTCGGGGACCGCCTTGGCGATGAGCGTCAACGGACCAGGCCAGAAAGCTTTGCCCAAACACTCAAAGGCTTGCTGACCTGTCGGTGTCATGTCCACGAGCTTTACGGCGTCTTCCAGAGCAGGAACGTGCACGATCAGCGGATCTGTGAGAGGCCGCGCCTTGGCTGTAAAAATGGACAGAACGGCCTCAGGGTTGAGTGCGTTGGCGCCTAATCCATAGACGGTCTCTGTAGGGAAGGACACGAGCTGTCCGAGCTGCAGTTGCTGCGCTGCGAAGGCGAACCCTTCAGCGTCTGGTTTGAGCAGACGTGCCATGACAGTGTGCAGACGATTGCGAGCGCTACAGAGCGAGGTGATGCGTCGCAACTGGTGCGAACGGAGGACGAACGTCTTGGCTTGAAGGTGGTGCAAGTTGCAACGGCTGGGGAGCTGTGGTTGCTGAGAACGAAGAGCTGAGTGATACAGAGAGCACGAAAATGTCAAGCGCGTGCCTTTGGTGGCTGGTCGACGTTTGGTTTGACAGGCTGAGACGTTGGGTACACTGTACCAATGAGCGGTATCAGATTCTGATCCCATAGGTGCTGTAGTTTGCTTGGCAAACTTAGCTACATGTACCCACATACTTTCCATGCTATGGATACATGCCATGTGTCTTGGCATTTTAGCCGCTACTTCACGGCTGAGGAGTCCATAGCCATGCGTTTGTATGATACATGTATGTCAAACCTAGCGAAAGGGAGCGACAACCTTTGTATGCCTCTCCCCCCGCGATCAAACTTGCAACGTCGAAACCTCCTCATTCTCATTTCCACCTTCAAGTGCTCAAGTCATCCCAAAAACACCAATGAAGTTCTTCCAGGTCCTCGTCCTCGCCATTGCAGGCGTCTCTGGCTAGGCTGCCACTACGACTGGCACAAGGCCACCACCGGCACAACACCGAACACGGGTGCTACGACTCCGGCTGTCACCCCTGCCACTGGAACTACCAGTGTTGCTTCCTCCACCAGCGCGACAGCCACCCCCGCTACTGGCACTGCCAGCACTGGCGCCACCACCAATACGGGCTTCAACGCGCGCCTCATCGAAAAGATACCCACCGGTAATTCGGCAAAAGCTGACACAACACGCGAGACCACACAAGTCAAAGGTACCGCCGTAATTGCAGGCAAAATACTTCATCCAAACTTGAAGCAACGGGGTCACGCGAGTTTTCAGTAATCTACAGTAGTGGTGGTGTATTGTGTGCTTTGTTAATCTACAGTAGCTTGCAGATCGATTGGTGCCGCAGTCCCATCGCCTGCTTACAAGAAGTACGCGCCGACCGCCATGACGGCGGCGGCGGCAGCGCCCATGCTGATCTGAGACGCACCGCTGGAACCCGAAGCGCTAGCAGAAGCAGAAGCCGCCGTCGAGCTAGAGTCGCCCGTGGACGATGATACCGTAGTCGTCGAGTCTGAAGACGAGTCGGTCGTCGAAGTGGTCGAGTCCCCGGCGTCAACGGATCCAGTGGAGCTCGAGGACCCCACCGACGTGTCGACCGCAGCGCTGCCCGTCGCACCAATGGTGGCGGTGGAAGCACCCGCGCTTGAGCAATTTGTCCCGACGGCACTTTGGGCTGCAAAGATGATTGTGAGCAAACGGAGGCGTGTGCAACACGAGAACTAAGTGGACAAAGCTGCTTGGTGATGGCTCTCATGCTGCCTGGTTACGATCAAGGTTACTTCCAAGCTGTCTTCGACAACCTTGACATCCCCGCCTACTTTTGCCAGCTGTACTTCTTGATGAAGCGATTCTTCGCTCTGTACTGGCGCACCCCCTTCACCCGTTTTGCAATTGTCCTAAGACTCGCAATTGTCTGCACTCTGGCCTTCCTACCTTGTAGAAACTTCGCCCCAAAAGCTGTGGTTACACGCAGTGGGAGCCAACAATAATAAGATACGAGAGTCAAACACTGCAAACACCTTAAAAGAAACAGGATTGCTGGGTTGGTTGGAAACGGCCCACTGGGACAATAATACTGTTCGCTGGTTTCAACGCTTTGATTCCTGAGGGCTACACGTGGCTGTACACGATCGTGCCCCAAACGATTATCGTAGGTGTGCGACTACCAGAGGACCCAACAGTCTCAACCAGTACGAAAATAATGTGGGCTCGCACCTCGGTTGGCCGCTGACATAAATACCAGCCACGAGTATTCCGTATTCACTGCGCTATATCCATCACCCACACAAAGAGATCAAATGTTGGAAGAGGTAGATACCAATAAAAAAGATCCAACGAGTTCATGCTTCGTGCAACTGAAACATTTTGCTTGGAAGGCAGACACGTACAATCACACCACTTCAACATCACCCTTCTCACAACCACATGTTCGCATACAATGGTTCATCCTACCCACCGCACGTTCATACCCAGCTGCTCATGCTTTCTTACCGGTATCAACGCATTGGACGCCACTATTTGAGACCGTAGTCATGTTCGTATGGTTAGCCCGAGTCGCAACTCCACAAATCTCTATCGTATGGTAGTTGCTGGGCAAAAGCGCATGGAAAACTCCATCCCCGCCGCACAACTCCCCCCCAAGCTCCGCGATTCAACAGCAAACAAGACTTTCCTCATTCTCAATCCCACCTTCTAGTGCTCAAGTCACAACTCTGACACCGGTGTCTGTGCATGTAATACATGTACATGTACAGGCAT
Source organism: Phytophthora quercina (assembly GCA_014706105.1). Classification (NCBI taxonomy): domain Eukaryota; phylum Oomycota; class Peronosporomycetes; order Peronosporales; family Peronosporaceae; genus Phytophthora; species Phytophthora quercina. The sequence goes on along the minus strand of JACBOW010000001.1, from coordinate 675,986 downwards.
TCCCAAAGTGGTAGACTGTGGGAAGTAATAAAGGGGTTTATGCTGACTAACATGGCGTCAAACTCATGTCGTGGGGACCATCGCAGCTCCACACTGACAGTGCCAATGCAAATCGAATGGCACGTCCAACTCATGTTGTTGATGCATGCACGCATGCATGCGAGTTCTATTGGATCTCACAAGAGCCAAGAGGTGACACGGCTTACGAAGCCTCGCGCTTCGATGCGGCTGCGCCCCGATGCTCCGTGTGAGGCATCGCACACTTCGCGACTTTGCTGCAGTTCTGAGCTGTCAGCTCTCGCTCGCCAATCAGCTAGTGAAAATCGTTTTCGTCGACAATTCGGACAGACGAACCTCGAAGGACACGGGACGTCCGGTTCGGCATGACATCTGACACAGCTGAGCTGATGAGGATGAATACGTCACGCGTGAGCGCACTGCAGAGCCCTCATTTTGAGCGACATGGTACATGTACGTCGCAGAGCAATGGGTGACGGCCGAAACCAAACAAGCAAGCCTGCATGAGCAGGAGAAGCTCCATCGGACACGGAAGTCCGACGGCGCTTTCGATGACAGCGATTGCACCGGAACCGCTGGACCTGCGGGTCAGCGGATCTTGCTGCTTCGCGCATAGATCGAGCAGACGGCAGCGCATCCCCAGCGGTACATGTAGTGTCCCCCATGGCAAAACTGCACCATTGCTGGCAGGAAGTGCTCGCTTGCTCGTACGGTATTGCATACGACACATCTCCCTCTGCGTCGGCCGTATTTTATCGTCGCTTCTTTCCCTCCGCGCATCGATTCTCACAGGCTATCACTCCGTCAAAGGTGTCCTTCTCTCGTTCAGTTTGATTGACGAGATCAAGCGGACCTTGCCGAGGGCACATTCCTCTGGTGTACATGTACCGTACCATGTTGAAGCGGAAGCCCACGACGTTTGCTTCGATGAAGCGTCAAGCCAAAACTCTGACAAACCTGCACCCGCTTGTCCGTTCTTGAAGAGGATATTTTAATCAGAGAGATCACGCATAAAAAAACACCGGAACCGTACGTTTGGACGGTAGCCAGTCGCGGCATACAAAAACAAAGTGAACGAAACGGCTGCTTCAGTTTTCACTTGTCTTTCGTATGTATCGGAGCCCATCATCTTGTCGTCTACAGGTCTGTCTCTTGTGTGTCAAATCCAAAAGAGACGGGGTGAAGGATCCGCTGCCTGCACCGCGGCGCGCCAATCCGGTGTCCGCCATGGCTCCGCGTCACCTGGTGAGACTTTCGATGCACATGGACGCATCCGTCTCTGGCCGATTCACTATCGCCGGCAATACGGAGCCGGCGCCGCCGACTTAACCTATGTCAGCAGGGCAAATTGCCCAGTCAGCGTTGCACACACGTTCTTGCGTGTGTCGTGATTGGCAAGCAGCCATGACTGGAGCAGAAGTGAGTCCGTCGAATGGCTCTGTTCGCCAGGCGATGCAGCCGATTAATCTCGCGATGTGAGCCTTTTTCCACGGCAGCCACGTCCACTTCTCGTTTTGCTCGCAGCTTTCCCTTCAACGCAAGAGTCGAGACCGTCAGGCGTTTAACACCACGACGCGATGGCGTTTTTCACGTCCGAGGACCTCAAGATCGCCTTCAACTTCTTCTGTACCGTGTACGGCATCGGTACGCTGGGTCTCCCGTCCAACTTTGCCCGATCGGGTGTCACGCTTGCCACGCTTGCTCTGCTCTTCATGGGATTCGCCAACATTTGCTCGTGCGTTGCCATCTCACGCGTCATGCTGGCTGCCCCCAAGAATGTTAAAACCTATGGTGACGTCGGTGAGTGGTGCTGCGGCCAGATCGGCCGCTATCTGGTGCTCTTCGTCCAGTTCGGCGTGTGCTGCTTGGTGCCAACCGCGTTCCTGGTACTCGGCGGTATTCTGCTCGACGGTATCTCCCCCGACGCCTTCGACCAGCAGTACTGGAGCATCATCATGGCTGCCATGTTGCTACCGGTTATACTCACGCCGACACTCAAGGAAGGTGCTGCTGCCGCCTTCGCTGGATGCCTCGGAACGCTTCTTGCTGACGCGATCGCTCTTGGTGTGCTCGTGAACGGCATTGGTTCGGACCACCCGTCCGTCATCAGTCCCGACTTCGACTTTGGTCAGGTGGCCAGTTCGTTCGGTAACCTTGCGCTGGCCTACTCCGCTGCTGTGCTGGTGCCTGCTCTGCAGCGCGAACACTCGCAGCCTGAGCGCATGCCCCGCGTTGTTGCTACCACTATGGCGTTCACGGCTTGCCTGTTCCTCATTATTGGCACGGTTTCGTACTCGTTCGTCGGCTGCCAGATCCCCGGTAACCTACTGTTCGCTATCGGTGGTACGGCGCTTGACCTGGATGCGAACCGTGGTGCTGTTGTGCTTGCCTTCATGTTCATGCAGCTGCACATCACCATCGCTATGTCGGTTATCCTGAACCCTGTGCTCTACATCGCTGAGCGTGGCATTCTGGGTATGCACAAGCGTCCTCTCCTGCCTGAAGTGGACGAGGAGAGTCCGGCGTTCAACGTGATCAACACGCCTTCGCAGCCGAAGGACCGTCCCTCGGCTATCGGCAACACGGGCCCGTCTGTCACCTCGCTGGCTGACGCTGAACACGATCTGTCCCCCGAGGCTTTGGTCGAGGAGTACCACAACAGCGGCCCCATCGTGACGGCCAAGTACATGACGCTTCGTATTATCATCGTCGTGATTCTCCTCACCATCGCCATCATTTTCAAGGACCACTTCGTTGACTTCACGGACTTCGTTGGTGCTTGGGCTGTGTCGATGGCTTGCATCATCTTGCCGATCTTCTTCTACCTTAAGGTGTTCTGGAACCGCACACCGTGGTACGAGAAGATTATCGGTGCGTTCATTATCGTTGTCTGCGCGGGTCTTGGCGGGTACGTTACGTACACGACGGGCAAGAACCTGTTCCTGGACATCGTTACTGACAAGACGTTCCAGTACTGCCCCTCGGGCTACGACATGGTCGTGTACACGAACGAGACCTTCTACGGTAACAACTAGAGCTCTCCTGTCCTATTGTGATAGCGCGCTGTTGTGGATTCCCATGATACCGTGCTGTTACTGTGGGCGCGCTCTCTGTCTTGTATCCAGCATAATAAACAGTATGATTCTATTGACATGTGAACTCGAAGTGTGTTAACCCTTTAATGCATAGTGCACATGTGAATGCGGGCATCAATGCCCTGTAACTTGTGACGTTACCGCTGTAACTTTAAGGGAATTTGTAAAAAAAACAAAACACTTTGTACTGTACACGCTTTTTCATCCCACCAGTGAAAACAACGCCAGCACTCGTCTGCTTTCGCTTATGCCTGCATGTACATGTATCGACCCAATGCTACCGCACGTTAACGGACGCAGCATGAGGATTCACTCCGAAAGGTGTCAGCCTGGTCCACCACCGGAAAACCAATACCACATGTACATGAACATGTATTTGTATCGGACCATTTACGAGCGGGTATGCAACGTTTGAAATCGCCCAGATAAGGCGAGGAGGACACCAAGTTTTTCAGCAAGCCGCACGCTTCAAGACTCGCGCGGTATTTTAATTTAAAAATAAAATAGTACGGTAACGAAAGGTGAGTGGCGACAGGTCGTGTGACTCGTGATCGTCAGCGGCGACGGCCATGACTGACTCCCACCATTTCGCCATCGAGGATGACCGTGAACTCAAGTGGAATGGGACAAAGGATTCTCACCGCAATGGGCTGTTACCAATAGCGCTTGACCTACTGTAGTGAAGTGTTGAGTTTTGAAGTGCGTGTCGTACGTGATGCTTTCGCTAGTTTCTCTAGCTGAGCCCGTGCATAGATTGCCATATGTCGCCTGCCACTCGCGCAGCTTAGTGCACGAGAGAGCAGGGCCACGAGCTCAAATGTCAATGTCTGCAGCGTCTGCTGGCTGCACTTGCAGCACCAACGGACAGTCCGTCGGACTGTCCTGGCAATAAGCCTTCGTTAGCTGGCGATGCAACACGCGCTCTCGCTTCGCTCGGCAAAAGCCCGGACTTTGTGACAAGGCACTTCTGTGCTGGTGCATTGTCGCTCATCCCCCTCTATTCGTCCACAGATCCGTCTCTCATCCACACAGAAACGAGGCAAATGCGCGCGTCGCACACAGCGTCGACCACGCATTGCTCCGCGTCACGAGCAGAGACTTCTTGCGTCTCCCTCGTCTATGAAGGCACCGCGCAACATGGAGGCGGCATCCAGCTCCTTGGCGAATCGGCTGTGCGAAAGCCGCCAGCTCACAAGGCCAGTCAGATACCGCGCAGGCACGTTCGGTCTCCGTTGATTGGAAGCATGTGCAGATCGATGCAAGGCCAATGGTCCCGCCCGCCTCTGTCCGGTGCTTGGACCGAAAGTCTCTCCGTGTCGGCTTCTGTTCATTTCCCATTTTACCTCGTTGACATCAAGCCCCCCCTCCCCCCCACACACCGGACGGCGGTTTATCTTCGACAATCAAACCATGGCTTTCTTCACTCTCGAGGACTGCAAGATCGCCTTCAGTCTCTTTTGTACTGTGTACGGCATTGGTACGCTTGGACTTCCAGCCAACTTTGCCCGTTCGGGTGCCCCCCATCGCGACGGTGGCGCTGCTGTTCATGGGTTTTGCCAACATTTGCTCTTGTGTTGCCATCTCCCGAGTGTGTCTGGCGGCACCCAAGAGTCTCAAGACGTACGGTGATGTGGGCGAGTGGTGCTGCGGCAAGATCGGTCGCTACATTGTGTTGATCGCACAGTTCGGCGTGTGCTGTCTGGTGCCGTGCGCGTACCTGGTGCTCGGAGGTATCTTGCTGGAAGGAATCTCGCCGGGTGCGTTCGACCAGCAGTACTGGAGTATCATCATGGCTGCCATGCTGCTGCCTGTTATCGTGACTCCGACGCTCAAGGAAGGCGCGTACGCTGCATTGGCTGGTTGTCTGGGTACTGTACTGGCCGATGCGATTGCTATTGCTGTGCTTGCTGTGGGCATTGGCAACGACCACCCGTCTGTGCCGCACCCGGACATCAAGTTCAGTGAGTCAGCATCCTCCTTCGGTAACCTTGCGCTGGCCTACTCCCTTGCCGTCATGGTGCCTGCTCTGCAACGTGAGCACTCGCAACCCGAGCGCATGCCTCGCGTTGTTACTACCACCATGATCTTCACGACCTGCTGCTTCCTGATTATCGGCGAGACTTCGTACTCGTACGTGGGCTGCCAGATCCCCGGCAACCTCCTGTTTGCTATCAACGGCACGGCTCTGAACCTGGACGCGAACCGTGGTGCTGTTGTGCTTGCTTACATGTTCATGCAGCTGCACATCACCATCGCCATGTCCGTGATCCTGAACCCCGTGCTCTACATTCTTGAGCGTACCGTTCTGGGCATGCACAAGCGTCCTCTCCTGCCTCCAGTGGACGAGGAATCTCCGGCGTTCAATGTTATTAACACCCCGCAAGGCCGTGTTGGTGAGAAGGAAGGCACCCCTACTATGATTAACGGCACCCCTTCCATTACGTCCATGGCTGACGCGGAGCACGACTTGACCCCGGAAGCTCTTCTCCACGAATACCACAACAGCGGACCCGTAGTGATCATGAAGTACGTGACACTGCGCATCTGCGTTGTGGTGATTCTGCTGATCCTCGCCATTGTTTTCAAGGACCATTTCATGGATTTCTCGGACTTCATCGGCGCCTGGGCTGTGTCTCTCGCGTGTATCATCCTGCCGATCTTCTTCTACATAAAGGTGTTCTGGAACAGCATCCCGTGGTATGAGAAGATCATCGGCGCGTTCATCATTGTCGTTTGCGCTTTCCTGGGCTGCTACGTGACGTACAAGACCGGCCATGACCTGTTCCTCGACATTGTTAGTGACAAGACATTCCCGTACTGCCCCGATGAGTACGCTGAGGTCGTGTTCACCAACACGACCTACTACGGCAACAGCTAGGCGCCCACGGCTAGTTTCGCTGCTCCAACTGAAGGCAGATATGCTGTTGTGCACAGCGCACAGCACCGCATCTCCCTCGTGGTGGCAATGCTGGCCGTGACCGTCCTGTTGTCGCCCTTCATGTTGTAGCTCCTCATAGCTCGTAGGTAAATAAAACGGAATGATCTATTGCAAACAAAATGTTCGTTGTGTTGATCTCTCCGACAGACCACACTTGAATCTGTTTCATAAGGAAAACTGTAGTTGCAGCAGAATTGCTAAACTTACACAGTCGTGCCGCAAAGCTTTTTGACGATACCTGTGAGGATTTTGCGTCCATACGGAATGTAGCTTGCCGAGTACCTGCAACGTCATATCAAACAAACACCAGTTCTCAATCTAAACGATCAACCTTCTGTGTTGTTCAGAGCTAATTCGTACCAGACAGCGGCCGCACACTGGATAAGCACCAGTAACAGAACCACTAAGCCGAGCTGCGGCGCCTAATGTTTAAATAATACGACGTCACCTACAGCCGATTCAACCCCCCCAAGCAGTGTACGTACCGCAAGGGCGACAGTCAACACGATGGCAATCATCACCAGATAAATGATGGTCGCAATGCGCCGAACGGGTTTGAACATGAGTTTCACCTGCTGCTTGGGACCCACCAGGAAACCCGAACTAACCCGACAACACACAACGTCAGCAACCACCACAAGCTTGAATAATAGACCATCGTCGTACCCGCAGAGCGAGATGATGTTGCCCAGACTGTAGGTGACGCCAAATTTTGTGCCGTTATCAGAACCCGCGATCAAGGCGAAGGTCGACTACCAAGAGTAAATAAGAACGTCAGTGCCCATCCCCCATAACACGTTAGCTCCCGCTCTCTGAGCGTCCTCCTCAGACTGCAACAGCTAATATCATTACCCCGAAGCTCACGATATACCCGAGTACGAAGCAAGACCCGAAGCCGATCAAACGTTGCTGTCTGGTCAGACTTGGACACGTGCTGGTGAGCGAGTCGACCTCGGACGTCGGCGCGTCCGACTTGGTGGTCGCCTTCTTGTCGCCCGTCACGCTCGCTAACTTCTTGCTGGCATCGCTCGCCGCGCCCGCCACTTTGTCGCCGGCGCCGGTGATCACCAACTTGATCTGCTCCATCACGAATGTCCAGAAATGAACAGGATAACGGACGAAATATGGGTTACAAAACGGGGTACGAAAATCAAGCTGGGGGGGGAGGGTACGAAAAACTACATGTAGCCATCTACTTCAACTGACAAAATATGGACAGTGAAATGATTTGTTTTACTTCTTCATTCAATTCTAACTTTAGTTACCGTACTGGTACACATTAATTCAGGAATTTGGAAAGGGATCTGGAAAACAAACATAGGTTTGGTGACTTTCGCTATTACTTACCTACAGTATTAACTCGATACCTCACCTTTTGCTGTCAATTCATTTGTGCATTCGCTAGCGTACAGTATATCAATAGGAAATGCTCGTTAAAATGTAAGGGATCAAAATCCCAGTGTCTCGGTTGAAGAAAATTACAGATGAACTATCCGAGCCGAGGTCAACATCATGAGGTAGTGAGTGGTATTACAATGCATACCATACATCACTCGAGATCGTAACGTGGGCGCTCTAGTTGGCGCCGTAGAAGGTCTCGTTCGTGTACACGACCATGTCGTAACCCGCAGGGCAGTACTGGAATGTCTTGTCACTCACGATATCCAGGAACAAGTTCTTGCCCGTCGTGTACGTAACGTACCCGCCAAGACCCGCGCAGACAACGATGATAAACGCGCCGATAGCTTTCTCGTACCAGTGGGTGCGGTTCCAGAACACCTTAAGATAAAAGAAGATCGGCAAGATGATGCAAGACATCGACACAGCCCAAGCACCGACGAAATCCGTAAAGTCGACGAAATAGTCCTTGAAAATGATGGAGATGGTGAGGAGAATCACGACGACGGCAATACGGAGTGTCAAGTACTTAGCCGTCACGATGGGGCCACAGTTGTGGTACTCTTCAGTCAGAGCCTCCGACGACAGATCGTGCTCGGCGTCAGCTACATAGTGAGGTGACAGACGGACCCGCGATAGCTGAGATACGAGTCTTCTCCTGCGAAGGCGTGTTGATCACCTCAAACACCGTACTTTCCTCATCAACCGGGGGCAGGAGAGGACGCTGGTGCATGCCCAAAATTCCACGCTCAGCGATGTAGAGCACCGGGCCGACATAGCAATATTAATGTGTAGCTGCATGAACATGAAGGCAAGCACAACAGCACCGCGGTTCGCATCCAGGTCAAGCGCCGTGCCACCGATAGCAAACAGCAGATTACCGGGGATCTGGCAGCCCACGTACGAGTACGAAGTCTCGCCGATAATCAGGAAGCAGCAGGTCGTGAAGATCATGGTGGTAGTAACAACGCGAGGCATGCGCTCGGGTTGCGAGTGTTCGCGCTGCAGAGCAGGCACCAGCACAGCAGCGGAGTAGGCCAGCGCAAGGTTACCGAACGAACTGGCCACCTGACCAAAGTCGAAGTCGGGACTGATGACGGACGGGTGGTCCGAACCAATGCCGTTCACGAGCACACCAAGAGCGATCGCGTCAGCAAGAAGCGTTCCGAGGCATCCAGCGAAGGCGGCAGCAGCACCTTCCTTGAGTGTCGGCGTGAGTATAACCGGTAGCAACATGGCAGCCATGATGATGCTCCAGTACTGCTGGTCGAAGGCGTCGGGGGAGATACCGTCGAGCAGAATACCGCCGAGTACCAGGAACGCGGTTGGCACCAAGCAGCACACGCCGAACTGGACGAAGAGCACCAGATAGCGGCCGATCTGGCCGCAGCACCACTCACCGACGTCACCATAGGTTTTAACATTCTTGGGGGCAGCCAGCATGACGCGTGAGATGGCAACGCACGAGCAAATGTTGGCGAATCCCATGAAGAGCAGAGCAAGCGTGGCAAGCGTGACACCCGATCGGGCAAAGTTGGACGGGAGACCCAGCGTACCGATGCCGTACACGGTACAGAAGAAGTTGAAGGCGATCTTGAGGTCCTCGGACGTGAAAAACGCCATCGTGTCGTGGTGTTAAACGCCTGACGGTCTCGACTCTTGCGTTAAAGGGAGAGCTGCGGCTAGACCGGAGCAAAACGAGAAGTGAACTTATCTGCCGTGGAAAAAGGCTCACAACGCGAGATTAATCGACGGCACCGCCTTGTGAACAGAGTCGTTTAACGGATTCCGTCATCCAGCCCTGCATGCACATCATGCAGCGGAGGAGGAATTAAATTTTCTAAGTAGAGTGACATCTGGATGAAATGGTCGGTTGCCTATTGTAATCAGTAAGTGTACTTTGCAAGCTACCTCACTCATACTGGAGCAGTCTTTCACTTGATTCGTGAATCATAGATCAACTTTTTTTATATACAGGCTCCAATCTACTTACATACTTTAACTCCTAGTCATCTCGATCGAAAATGGGCAACATCTCAGCTGCACTGACGATTTGACAGAAAACGTCTTGGCAGCAACTTGCTGCCCGGGAGCGCATCGCTCGCTTTCCCGCTCCGTATCAAAGCAGACTATCACAACAAAACAGAGATTGATCTGAGGAAAAGACAACAGCAAAGCTCGGATATCTTCCAGTTTTTCTGAACCGTGGCGAGCACGACGACGAGGGCATTCTTACGGATGTGTGATACTGTAGTTGTAAGCTTACCGAGTTGAAGCAGATGCCAGCGGTGGTGGACTACAGGTACACGAGACGATCGCTATTGAAATATAACTTAAAAGTTATGGTGCCCTCGTGGTCGTCTTATTAATACTCCGGAGTACAAACCTGCATTTGCACGTTGATTGCACTATGGATGTGGAAACCAATATCAAAATTGATCACGAACGGGAAGACCATGATCGTCCGTGATCAACTGTGCCTTAACAAAAACTACGAACCGGCTGTGTTCGAGGAACTTGGGACTTGGAGGCTATACATGTACATGTACATGTACATGTAATACATATATTAATAATGTACCACAGGGAACTTGATTTATGTCGCACAAAGCAACATTTGAGTGCTTCGTCGCAGTTTCACGTATACATGTACGTGACGTATTACGTCCTCCGGCGTTCCTCCCGCTTGATTGCGTCCGATGGAATCGCCCATCATCCATTGCCTGCGCCGACTGAAATACCCAAGCCGCATCATTCAGGGCGCACCGAATGTTCGTTTGCGAAAACATTACCAGCGAAATTGATTTTAAAAAAAGATCCGTCGTACTGTAGTGCCGTTCAAAGCGCACTGGATCCGGATAGCCTCCAAAGACCGTTATTACAGTACCAACAACAGCCCATAATTAAGTTTAAGCAGTGTAGAAGGACGTATACAGTAGAAAAAATGGTGATCATAATCATAACATGATACCATTTTCATACAACGTGACCAAACATTGTTTGGTCACGTTGTATGAACCCTGTTACTTGTAGTTGAACTTACCTAATTCACGTGCCCAAAATCAAATAACTTCGTGACTATTAATAAGCCAGTTCTTTTAAGAAATACTGGGCATCCTGTACAGAAAAAGAAGAAAATTTCTCAAAAATAATTTTTCATTCAAAACGAAAAAATCGTTAACCCGTTTTTGAGGGGTTTTCATCGGCGCAACGCGAAACTTCAGCGTCTTGACTTCATTTGAGCCATTCCCCCTCCAAAACTTCAAATTGGTTGCTAAGTACTGACTATTCTAAAATATTTTCTCGGGTTAAAAAGTCAAATGTCAAAAAAATATTATTGTATAAATCGATTTGACTTTTTTTTTTCCCACTAATCATCACTTTTGCACGGCCTAATTAACACTCGAACACTATCAATTGAGAGTCTGACGGGAGGTGCTGCCGATACAAACTTTGTTGTTCCATCGAAATTGCTCTTGACCGTTCTGTGAAATCAGTGTGGAAGTAGAGCTATCTTTACGAGCCTCTAGCAACAAACAAACCCTCAGTAACGATAATTTCGTTCTGAAAGGACTCAAAAATGATTAACGGTTACATGTACAGGATGGCTTGTTTTGCTAGCTACTACGTCGTTTCAATCTGAAGTGCTACACGTAGTTATGGTATAATATCCACTCCATTCCAACCCATACTCGTTTTTTGCAATCTGGACGCACGCATGAAAAACTGGCAATACCCAATGAGAACGATCAGTGTATAAATGTTTAGCCAATGGTGAAGCACTCCGGGCTAGGGTAATTTTCCAACCGTTCCGACCATATTAAGTTGAAATGTTTCCAAAATATTTTTTATCCAATACAAACATCGGTATAAATACATATTTTAAAAATATCAATCGGTTTCTGACCCACGTCGTCGGAAGAGAAGTTTTCCTTTAAAGTGAAAACTGCAGGCGAGCTAACATGTCGATTGCGTCCCTTGCTCCTGGCAACAGCAAGAAGGTCAGGGCCACGGCGATAAACTCCTTCAAGACGGATACAGAGAGCATGACCCTTGATGCCGTTCACCAACACATCGACGACGATAAGACTGGTAAGGTGCTGCGTGTTATTCTGGACAAGTATGCACATTCGCTAGCAACGCAAACAAGGTTCGAGCGACAAATACATGTCTAGCATACTATGGGAACGTCAAAAAAGGCTAGTGGATAAGAATCCACTCCAAGGGGCACTAGTTAAGCCCCAGCTGCAAAACGTCCTATCAGTACTCGGGAAGTATTGCAGCAACCGAGAGGAGGGCGGTGACGAGAAGAAAGTATCCCCGTGCTCGAAACAAGACGTAGAAGCAATCGTTCGCGTACTGTATTCCTCTGCTTCTACTGAGAGCGAGTACCTCGATGCTGCACTGGTCATCATGATGTGGTACCTGTATGGTCGCAGTTCGGACGCGGAGAAAGTTGAAAAGCGACAGATATCAATCCTGCCAGGTGAGTGGGATTTTTTTATCTTGGTGTTCTCATTTAATGTGCTTTCAGACATGTGTGAAGTTAAATCGGCGTGGATGTTCGTTAGGCGATGTTTTATTTCTCCAATTTAAAACGAATTAAAACAGCTATGCTACAAGGAATCTCCTTGTTCAAGGACCCCACGAGCTTTCTTACATGTCCTCTCCACGCGCTAGCCGTAGCGCTGGTCATGCAGAAGTCGCCAAGCCAGCGCATGTTTCCTCAGTTTATCACCATGATGCTCTTGTAAATGTGCAAGAGCTGACCCTCATACAACTCCTCGAAATTGACGGTAACCCGTCATCGCTTGAGGAAACACAAGCCTCATCATCACAGCGGTCGGTTCCTGGTGCACAAGAAGCGCTGGCAAATTTGCGAAGCATTCGAATGACACCTGATCTTACCTCGCACTCGTTCCGACGTGGGGGAGCCATGCATGTGAACGATGGAAGTGTAGCCGAGAACTGGATCATTGATCAAGGCGGCTGACAGCTAGATAAGGTGAACAAGGCGTTTGGCTACATGCTCGGTACGACACGAGCTGACCAGCAGGTGTCCCGCGTTTTAAGCGGGTGGAAGCCAAAAGACGGTGCGCGTCTACCATCTCTAGCAGCTCTTGACACGCCAATTCTAGCTCGCGCTCACAAGGTGCAGAAGCTGCTTTTCTCGAACACAATGGGCTTTTCCGAGGCAGCGCTCAACCTTGACGAAGACGTCGCCGATGTCTTAACCGCAACGCTTGTCATGCACTTCCCTGATATGCTACGACTATACGAAAGCAGCCCACTTATCACCAAGATGCGAGAATTTTTGGCGAACGAGCTGTTGGCGAGGGTGAGCTGCTCGCGTGGAGTATGACCACCCGCAAGGCATTTATGGAGCGTCCGATACCAAATGATTCTTCTGTCAATGAAAACGAACAATCACCCGCGTTAGTTGATCTCGTCAAACGTCTGACCAGCAGATTGATGTCTTGATCCTGCAGAACAATAGACTCGACATACGAATGTTAGCCGTTGAAATGCAGCTACGTACACTTTCGAACACCACAACGCCTGATCCTGCGTCCAACGATGTGGCAGCAGCTGCGGCCGAACAACAGCCCCACCTGGAACTTAAGCTTGTACGTTCGAAGAAGAAGGGATCTCAGTCGATGGCTGCAATCGGGTTCGATGGGTTCACTGCTGAACCCCGTGTGTACGCTTCGCGATCTGTCAAAAAGACAGCATTGTACGAGTACAGACACATCACCGGCTATATGATGTTGTTCTTACCATCAGGGTTCGCGCTGGACACTTTATCCCCTGCATCCTGAAGTCACACGGATCTTCAGCAGTCGCGGCAGGCATGGCGCTGAAGGCACTTCGGCAGGTGCAAATGTTGGGAAATTCGACGACCACATCAGACAGTTCCACGATCGGGTTGAGGGTGGTGACGTGCTCGACCCTACGCCGCCTGCTGCATTGCCATACATTGATTCGCATTGTATTCTTCCTTGTCTATAACAAATATAGGTACAACATCAAGTTAGAGGAAGGATATTCAGCCAGGCAAATAGAGCACGAATATTTACCATCTATGAAGCGATTATGTCGTTGTCTTGAGGACGACGCAGGTTTATCCGTCTCCAGCTTGAACCTCGCTTTGGTGCCGTCACCAATACAATGCGGCCGTTCAAGCGTAGCCATCTTCTCTGACGTCCATACAGGTGGAAATGGACACCGTGATACTCAATGCACTGTTACAGAAGGTAGTGTGAGCACTGGAGCTCTTCATGACACAGCCAACCAGAAACCTTACCTCTTCGACTGACAGCACGACCAGAAGCCCATTTTGTACCGCCACACACACATCGACAGACGCTACGGCAAAGTCGTTGGCCACCAATACGATTCCTTCCGACGAACTTGGCACAGACGCCTGCAACGACACGCTTCGCGACCTTGTCGTTGCCTCGTCATCTTCGTGTTGACGCCGTCACCTTCATAGCCTTTGCCGCCATGGTATCTCGCTTCCCATCCTTGCTGTCTTGCGCGCTATCGTCGTCGGTGCAGTCGCGGCTGCTGTCTTCGGCCACGGGGGAGTGAGTCACTCGCTCAACATGTAACTTCGGTCTACTTTTGTACAACATTCAGCCGAGTCGTCCATATCTGTCGTGGATTGCAGTTTATTTAACACGATTTCCACGCATGGTGGTCACCTCTGAAAAGTACAAATAAATTCGCAACTAATTCCGGAAATGCCTTGTTTCGGGCCAAAATTGCACTGTAGGTTTGGTGCTATCTAAAACGGTATGTGTTAAAATTTGAGGGCCTGGCAGTTCCTAGAAGGCTCATAATGCCATCGCCAACGAAGGCGTCTAACAGCAGCTACCAAGAAGATAGTTCTAGTGGCCGCGCGTTTCTTTGAAGTTTTCCCTACCCCTAACGGTTCTGTCTTCCCTTATTGGTGGAAATAGCTTCCTACTTCCGCTATCCTTTACAGCAATCGAGACCATGCAGCGCTGTGGCTGTAATAAAGAAGGTGTGACCCGTACGAACGTGCTCTAATTGACCTCGCTGTGGTTGCAGTCATGACGGTCGCAGTGTGGGAGAGAGGCTTGCTCGGCGCCCTGGTCGTCCACGAGGGCATTGTCGTCAACCAAACCAGCATCTGAACCGGCCAGGAGAAGCTCGCGCACCCAATCAAACCCAAGTTGGTTCATGAGCCCCCCTCCTCTCACGCCCACCCCATCTAATCGACGTATGCCGGGTACAAAGACATTATGGAGTTTTTTGGTGAGCAGAGTGACCGAATTGAGTATGTACGAAAACATATCGGCAGCAAGAAAAGCCGACGTTCTTCATTGTTCTGGGATGTGACAGCGCCAAGTCGAGAGGAAGCAAGAACGCGCACAGTCATACTGAATCTATATATGACCCTTCTTACATGCATTGCTGAGTCACTTTGCGCAGAGGAAGCTGCAGAGCCATCACTCCAATTGTTTGCGTTGCGGTTGGGCAGAAATTCCACTATGGTTGCTGCCAGTCACGAAACGGCAAATGACGCTCAGCGTACAATCCAACAGGCCATAGCACCTGTTTTGACTGCCAGTACCCGAGGGAGCACGGAGCGACGGACCATTCGAGCTGTATTGAGTCGATGTTTCACGTGGAGAGAGATTCATCTAGCTGCAGAAGTGGTTTCTGGTCTCAATATCTGTAGAAGGAGTTATTGGAAAGGAAGGCGCGACTACGACCTGCTACCCAGCATTGGTACATTAGCGAAGCCAAAGTGGAGACGTAAAAACTTCGTAGAGTCGCATATAGACGCGGCGATCAAGAGCATTTTGGCGATGGAGAACGTGGCGTTTGTATCTTGGGGGACCAAACGAATCAAGGTTGATGGTGTATATAACGACGTCCCGAGCATTTTGCGTCGGCGGCCGATAAGATTGATGTTTGAGCGGTACGAGCAGTCTAATCGGAATTGCGTAGGCAAGTCTACGTTTTATATGCTTGCATCAATTTTGACAAATGGAGAAGTGCAAGCTCGGACTACCATCGACTATGTCACTGGCTTTCTTCTCAATGACAACTTTGATCTGTTGGCGCGAATTGTTCGCAATATTCTTCCTGATCAGTTCGAGAACTTATAAAGCAAGATAGATACTCTCAAAGCGTGGTTGAAATATGGAACGGTTGGTTACTTTGAAGATGGTGCTGGTGAAAATAACCCTCCTTGCGCTCGACACTTGATTAAGTTTGGGCTATTGCGCCCTACTGGCACTAGTAGAAACACACGGCCTGTTACCTGTAATTGTTGCCGCGGGTTTCATCATCTTATCATGCAGATCAAACAACTACATGAAGAAGGTGCCGCAGATGAAAATACACTAGAGGAAGTAACAGATTGCCACACGAAGTTGGAATTGTTGCTTGGTCATCGTCTTCGTGTACTCAACCAACCAAGAGCATTGCACGAACGTTTTGAAGAAATGAAAGCTCGCTGCGTGGGGAGTGAACCGACAGAACCCTTGTAGTTATCGATTTCAAAATGAAGCTGAGCCGGTCATACTTTGGAGAGAAAACTTCGGAGCATTATGGGAAAAGGGGCATGAGTTGGCACGGAGATATGGTACGGTTCTGGACAAAGGAACATCCGTCCCAAGATGCGGTTGATATCAAGATTTACTTCGACCAGATACCGGACGGAGACAACCGACAAAACAAAGAAGCAGCGTTGCCTTTTTTGAAGCTCTCATGATGTCGTTCAAGCGAACCTTGCCGTCGATCATAGCAATTATCGTCCAGAGTGATAATGCCGGTTGCTACCAAAACGCATTTGTCACAGTCATGCTGCCTGTGATTGGGGCTGCGCACGGGATTCGCGTGGCGCGATATGTCCATACCGACAGGCAGGACGGAAAATTGATGTTTGATGCGCGCTTTGCATGGGCCATGAAGAAGGTTCGAGCATATATTCGGCAGGGAAACAATTGCGCCACACCAAATCAAATTGTGGCAGCGTTAAACGCAGACGGCGGTGTTGTTGATTGTGTGGCAGAGCTCATTGCGTACGACCGGCAGAAGTCCCAGCAACTGGGAGTGAGCGCCAGGAGAATCGCACAAGGTCTTGGATCAATTAGCTCGAGGGTGAACGATGCAGTTACACTTTTCTGATGGAAAAAAGTGTCGTTGACAGTGCTGGAGATTCATCAGTGTTTCATTGCCCTTCTGTACCTTTGTTCACGATCATATTTATTCGTACTCCGGCGTCGGGGAAGGTGTTCTTGTGTCTTCAAAAGTGTCTTGAAAACAATAGATGCACTGTGGAAAATGACCAGGATGCAGATGGGGTTGCCGATGTCGTCGACGGAATAGTTGATGAGGAGAGTGGAGATGGCGAGAAAAACAAGAACTTGAATTAGCTGTCGATGAACCATACCAGTCAGATGACAGTCCAGAAAGTGAAGATGATGACGACAGCCCTGACGAAAGAGATGGAGAAGACGATATAGAGACTGAGCTCGGTGCGAGCAGCGCCTGCGAGATACCAGACGCCATTGGTGTCATTACGGGTGTGAGCATTACAAAGTCGACTAAAACCCGAAGAAGGGCTAGAAAATGGAAACGAGCTGACATACCTGCTCGCGAAATTCGATCTCCAACGATTAACGCACCTGCGGAGCGCGATATCGCTTCCTATGCAAAGCGTTCACTAATTAAAATGAGAAACGCCGGGGATCTTGTGGTCATTGAGGCTGGTGGACTTCCTCGCGAAATGGCCGAGATGAATTTGAGTTTTCCATGTAGTCCGGCAGGTGTACCATCGTTAAAGCAAGGCTGGGCAAGGCGGCCTGCGTGGGGACAAATGTACGGCGCACACTAAGTTAAGCGATACGAGGAAGAAGTTGCCAAACTGTTCCGACAGGGAGAGGAACACAGATCTCGTAAGTTAGGTCCAGCTCGAATGCTTGAAGTGCTCATTCAGAATCACCCCACACAATATGATTTACCCAGCGAGAACGAAATTCGGTCGGAGATATCGAAACTCGCGCGTTCAAGACAAAAGAAAAGACCACGAGAGGTCTTACAGTCTACAACCGACGCTGGTGGCCACAGCAACGAAGACGGCCAGACGGGACGTCGACAACCTACGAAGGCTTGCTATGCATCCTTTTTGGAAGATGTTGTCAAAAATGACCCGGGCATCAAGCCAAAGCTAGCGCTCGAAGCGTTCCGTGTGGATTTCCATGAGTTCTTCGGAATTGACTGACTTCAAAATTACGACTAAGGTATCATCAGTCAAGCAAAAGCTGAAGAAAGACGTATGTACGATACCCCGACAAAGAAAAAACCAAATTGCAATTGCGACGTTATGCCACCTTGACGATTGCAAGTGCTTCGGGTGCTAATAAAGGTGTTCCGTGTGATCGAGTTCAGCTGGAAGTTTTCATAGTGGTCGATAACGTTGTCGCAAGCGAGACGACAATTTGGGGACCTTGATGGATCCAAGTATTTGATACAGATGCGGCTCAGCACCAGGGTCATAAAAGTTTCCCGATGCGTACATGTTCTCGTCAAGGTTCACAAATGGAGCGTCGTGTGACCGAACGATTGAAAGTAGACGCATCGTATCCTTGGCTACTTCAGTTCGCGATGCCATCAGCATTTGCAGTGAGCACTAGATATTTTGTATCAATAAAGTCACCGGCACTTACGTTGTACTGTGGTGATATTCTGTCTTCTTGAAAGCTCAACTGAAGAAGATCTACGACGCGGTGGATCAAATGAACGTGCTGTTTGGTGAAACGAGCAAGGAAGAGGAGATCTTACTTGTCGACTTGAAAAACGTTTTGAACAAGACTCAATGTTTACATAGCAAGCTGGGCGCCGAGTAACAGTGCTAGTATGAAGAAGTCTGGGAGCTTGAGAATTTGTTGATCGTATCCAACTGGAAGCTATCCGTTCATAATTGATCCCGCCAGCGCAAGCACGATTTGAAACCAGCAGTGAGTTCATCTTCGACAAGGCAAATTTGTCACTGCGGTCACGAGCCTGTGTTTCCTCAACCCTGAAGGTATTTTTCAGACTGACCCAAGAAAAGAACTTTACTCATTTTGAGGCACGAAGTGCTTCCTGACAAAATCTCAATTCCGGCACCGCGGTGACTGATACGAGATAATTCAGCACGTGCAACAGCTGAAGCAAGCCGCCAACGCCCAAATACGCCAGCGATACTCAAGTCGGCTCCTTCCAACAGCGACCGTGGATCCTGTGTCGACATTACCACCCCAACAAACACTTTCCATTCCATCAAGACTCCCTGATCCCGTTCAATCAGCGAAGCAATATCTTGTACACGTCATTCCGCGACCGATTGAAAATGCCCACTAACGCTACGGAGCCTCACCTCTGCAATAACAATTCCGAGTGACAGGTAAGTTGCCATCGTCACAATTTTACTGCATCTACCAAATTGTCGCCTGATATGTACGTACATCTTGTTGTTGCAGACCGCGCTTCTAATTCCTCCCTTGACAGATCTGATCAAGTCGAACGATCACGCCACAGACCAACTAGACGATGACTGGCGCGGCGAAATGCTGTGAGTGACTTGCTTGTATCAGGGGTAAAATTATGAATTACTAACGTGCATGCATTTGAAATGACTTATTTCTCTCCAGACCACTATCTGCATACCAGAAATCCAATGTTATACCGGAGAAAGAGATGCCAGACCCCGTCGTCGCCACTGATACACCAAACACTAGCCACGTACCTCGCTCGATAAACGTCGGTCTCTCGCGAGCATAACGGTAGGTAGCTCAAATTGATGATGCGCCACCCGTACTGGGTCTCCGAGTCAGCACTTATGACGCACCATCGCCTTACTGCAAAAACCAGGGCCCTGTGCCTCCGAAGGCCAAGACTCCATGGAATCTCTGAAACGCCACCGTCGGTCGATCGTACTGCAACCCAACGCCTTCCCATCGTGCAAACTACCTGTCCAATCCAACCCTGGCTACTGATACAATCCCGACATACCAGGAACCTGTTGTTCACCATAAAAATAATTGCCGATAATTATGAAACACGTTGGAGAGTTGCCTAAGCGAGACTTGCTTACTGCACTGAGCCCACCAAAGTCGCCTTCTCGGTGTTACAGTTCATACGAGACCGTCACTATCGATGTCCTAGTGTTTGCAGAATTCCAAGTCCACGGTATCAATGGTTCTGACGTCGTCCGCCTTGGGCTATACTCGTAGCGCATCATGTTCAGATACTTGTTGCCGTTCAACGCACACTCCGGATCCTGGATGCGCCTGCAGTCGCTCACGCAGTGGCATTGCGCACTCCTACTGACCGAAACACTCTAGTTCGCGTAAACAGAACTCATCATACGGAGCCTCTTTCCAAAGTGCATCTACCGGTAACAGCAACGCTGGGGTCACCATGGCAATGAATGTCTTCGTGGTGGAACTAGCAGATAACATAGTGTAGTTTAACACGCACGAGATGAGGATATAGCCGAGTGGCGATCCACACCAGAACTTCCAACAAGTTACATTGAACCTCCAGCAAACGGTCTACAATCACCAAATGCTCGATAATCTCGTCGGACACAAGTTCTTCTTGTCGCATTCCTAGAGTACCATACCCTGTGTCACCACTTGAGAACTTGTAACTAGCAACGCACCAGCGCCGTACACGTACCAACTTCACCACCTGGCGGATCGGCAGTGCCACGCCCTAAAGTACACGTCAAAGCGTGACGCCATTGAAGTTTCCAAACACTATTGATAACACCATCAAACTTCGACTTCGCTTCATTGTCGACGAGACGACCACGGAATAATTGACTACCTCATGTGCGAATTCGTCAAGTACGTCTTCGTATTCGAGATCATATCGCACAAGAGCAAAGTTCCATTCGGTCAGATCACGAGGCGTAAAGCGATACTTAGTAGTGGCGCTACAGATCAACGAAATTTCGCTTTGACGGCATCGTCGACACACACGAGTCGATCACGATCAGCAGAATCGCGCCAAGTAGCTGTCACGTTTGGCGTACTTTCAGGACCAAATTCGCTCTCCAGGGCGGTTGAATAAAACCACAGCGAGTTCCTCAGTCGACGATAATCCATGTACGCAACTTTCCCGATCGTAGCAAGGGGAGAGAGGGTATCGCCCCACTGTCGTAGCAGCATTCATTGACGCAACGAGTTAATTTTTCTTGACCCCGAGGAATCCCAAGTGCTAGTAGGCGAAATCACAAAAGATCACCAATGATACATGTAGACGATCAGCATGCATGTGTCCTATTCATCTGGCTTGAGATTGAGCACCAACCTTTCAGCGTCGTATGATCAATATACTCGACCTGTTCGTGTTGAAAACAGCAAACAATACTGCACAATCTTGGAAATAACGTACTCTGTTGTCGTTTGCGCAAAAGGTTCTTGCCACTTCCTTTGAGTTCCACGGTGATAAATACTCCATTTTTGCTTCCCACGGCTCAATAGAGCACTACGCGCTAGATCGACGGACTAAACTTTGGGGGACACGTCTCTGATCAAGACTGCAGAGCATCTTGGCCACGCGAGGCTCCCAGTCGACGGCGACTCACCGGCGACTCAGCGGCGCTGTTATAAGTGCTTTTCCGTAGCATAACGCAAGGTACGTTTTACTCGGGATGCCGTCTGAATGGCTAAAACCATCTACAGTTGCATGATGTAGAATATTGACGTGTGAGGTCGCGGCCACCTTGGACTGCATCGATGGAGTTGGTGCCTTTGACACCGCGTAGTGCATGGAAGACGGCGATATTTTGGGCGGGGCATAGTTCACTCAAAAGAGAAAATAAAGTAAAGTATATTTTATGCAATAAACATGGGTCGATGTCAAGTGCGGAATTAATTCACTTTTCAGATGCCCCACCAATTGGCATATTTTTGTGACCATCATGTACAGAAATGGTGTTAAAGGGGTTTGGCCAGTTTAGTATGACGAGCCAATTATTTGTCAGGAATCAAATTTAACACGGTCTGACTGGGAAAATCCTACCTGAAATTGGCGGTTTACGTAACACCCGCCTAAAGTGATTTTGCTTTGGCCTTACAAGCATGTGTCGACCGCATCCCACGTGTCGAAAGAAATGAAATGTGATACATTGTCGCACAGCTAATTATACCTGCGCCAGACTCAATTTTGCTAGTCAGCGGCATAGAGTGTGTCCGCATAACATATTATGTCGAGTCTACCGCTTCATGTGGTAGTGCTGTAACCGTGGTCAAAAGGCGTGTCCACTTGTCCTTGTCAATGGCGGTCTGTCGTAGGTGTTCAAGATCTTGGGCGCTTCGGAGTCGATGGTCACAGCCACTGGATACAAGGTCCGCATCGAGAACTATTGGCAGGGTAGTGCGTGGCCGGCCACGCCACATACCTGCTTCACTGGGCTCGAAGTATGCAGCCATTTCGACGTGTGCTGGGATATCGGGACGGCGCAGGATGTGGCCAAAGAGGCCCCATTGTGTAGTCGTGATGCGATGTCGTGGCGGTTGTTCATGGCACATCTGGTAAATCGTCGAGTTATTATAAATGGTGGTGTCGTAGGCTTCTAGATCCGTCTCAAAGGAAAGTTATCACGGATGTCCATACTCACCCGAGGCTTTAAGCAACTACTTTATGGATGACCATGATCACCCGTGGGATTCGTTCGGACACCCATGGCTACCCGAAAATTTAGATTCGGTTAACCGTAAATCCTATGCTCAGTGTGTTCATCATGATGCCCAACCTACAATACGCCTGAATTAGAGCGAGCAACAAGTACAGAGGGGGACAGAAAAACACACGAAACACGCCACTTTGCGAGTTGCTCTTCTTCCCGCAGTACTAAACCTTCTCGGGATGTTTAGCCAACCGTACGACATTTTTCTAAATTATTAACCAATTGCTAGTTGATAGGAAATCGGTGGCCAGCAACCTCAGCCGCGGTGTTCGGCATCGTCGTTCGTTTCATTCACTGATGCCGCGAGAACTGCGCGCCTACACTATCGCTGAAAAGCGGCAAGCCATCACCCTTGCTGACGAGATCGGCGCGGATCCTGCTGGTATAGCTCTAGGGTATACTAGACGGACCGTCCGGTCGCGGGTCGACAACGCCGTGGCTGTACGAGAGTTCGAAGACTCTTTAAAGAAGACAACACTACAGGGCCAAGGACGCAAAGAGATTGTGCCATTCTCTCTAGCGCTGGTGACCTTTATGAAGGACAAGCGGCGGAAACAACAGGTAGGATCTACTTATTGTGGCAACACCTACCAATAGACTAATGATTTTGTTCTGTCTGAATTTAGATACTGAGCACTTCGCACATGATCGAGTTCATCAAGTGCAATTACTCGCAATGGTTGGAGAATTATCTCGCCATAAAGAAGAATGAGGACGCTGGCTACAACGCCATCATGCAGTTGTGCCAGCGCTTCTCTAAAAGGTGCTGTTTAAATATATTTTCATTGTTATGGCATGTTTTGTTTGAATTGATATTAACGTCTTGTGCTGCATGTAGGCACGAATTAAAAAGAATCGGAAGTTTTTTTTCCTACAATATAAGAGAATTAAAATTATTCATATGTAAGAGCAATTATGTAAATAATCTTACCATCAGCACGTGTTGTCAGCACCGCTGTCAGCCGAGCTGAATCCTTTTCAGCTTGGGCTGACACTGTAGCGTCCCCACCACGTTCTGCCCAGCTTTGCCTGGGAGGCATGTCAAAGTACACTGCGGTTTCATCAACAGTGTATATTTCGAAGGGGGCATAATTGGCATACGCCTTCCAGAAATCTAAACAAAACTGGGCGCGAACCTCCTCTAACTCCGCATACGACTTTTTCGCACTCGAGATCGAGGAGATCGAACTGTCATCGTATCCTAAAGGGCACGTATACACCGTTCAAAATAACGGGTGAATGGACCAACATGTGTGGCCAATTTACGTTATAGGACTCCTACGCTACGAGGTCGACGGGTCATCGGTGCTGCTGCTCGACAACTTCGACAGCCACGTCTCGGAAGAGGGCATGCGGACCGTAGTGGAAGAAGCGTGTGCCGCCGTTTGCTCTCTTCCTCCTAGCAGCACAGCAGCTTGTCAGCCATTAGATGTAGGTGTAATGGGCCCTTTAAAGAAAAACATAGGGGTTTATGGCTCCGTGAGCCCGTTCCGGCAAACAAGGCGCCAGGTAAGGGTAAGCAACCTTCACCGAAGCCAAAAGAGAAGCGAATTGCACTAACGTGGTACACCTACTGATGGGCCATACCAGATCATGAGCCAAATTAGAATGTCATCCCATTAGATGACTCTATTCGAAGTATTGACCACTTGATTGGACAAACGATTTATTTACCAAAACATGGGCCAGAAGATATTTTGCACTCACTTCATAAGATATCACCCCAGTGGTGGCAACCAAGACGACGAAGGCGCAGTTCACGGATAGAGAGCTAAAGGAAGCTGTTGACCGCGTCATAGCCGGTGAGACGCTGACTGCTGTTGGCGACTCCCCACCAGTATCGCGGAACACGCTGAAGTGCCACGTTGCGGCTCGTAAAGAAGGGAAAAAGATCGAGCGTCGGCGCGGCGCCCTGGGTCTGCTCCAGTGCTGCCAGATGAATGTGAGGCATATCTTGTGACTTGGGTAGAGGCAATGCAGAGACGCATGGTCCCTGTGCAGCCGTGGGAAGAGCTGGAGGCGGCTAACCGCGTTCACCATGTCATGCACGGAACAACCTACGGTCTGTGACGGACCTAACCTCGGGTTGGTATAACCGTTTTATTGATCGTCATCCCGAGCTTTGGATGCGAGCGTCGGAGCCTCTTTTACGAGCCAGACTAAGCACCAACACCGTTGATAATACAGCATTTAGTTCGCTTTTCTACAAGTTAACGAAGCTCGTTGTTGAGCACAATCTCGATTGAAATCGCATTTTGGAATATGGATGAGACGAGTTTCATTAGCAAGTAGTATCGGAGATTGCAGAACTGGAGCGACAGGCCACGGTTCCTTTGCCATCATTGTTGTTTTCGGACGATAGCGCGTTGGCGTGCGTTTTATATGAACATTTGTATAGGTTTGGCCTGGCCCATCGTGCGTAAACAAAAAATATATTTCACCTCGCTTGACCCTCGCGTTTCTCAACCACGATTGGCCCCGAAACACCGCCCACCAAAATTAAGTTTATTCTCTTCTGATTGGCTGGTTACTGCTTGCAGGCCGTCACCTTGAATTTTAGTGATACGATCAGCGGTATTCGTTAGCATACCCCCATCAATTGGTATACCACGTTATCAAGAGAACCATCGCGGCCTGGAAGCTTTGAAGACTAAGACTGTTGTGAAGAGCTTTACAAAAGCTCTGCCGAGATTCCCCACGGTCCACGTTTAACTTCGAGCTGCGTGTTGAACCTGCAACCAGTCTCGTCTTTGGCAAATAAACAGTTTTCTGGCCACTTTTGTAACTGTTTTTTTTTGTTCCCATCGGCAAATATTAGCCAATAAAAATGTGTGGCGAGTTACAATGTCGTTTTCTTTTGTACAGGATTTGTTAACAAGTGTTGTCGTCTTTATTCGTCGTGATCTATATGCCATCCAGAACTGCAGGGATTGCGTGTGGCGACAACTGGACGCTATGAGAGAGGTGTCAATGGAGCTAAAATAGCTAGAAATGCAATCGCTGGAGGCGTGGAGGCCATAGTTCAGAAATTGACGGGGGCGTACTTTCGGGGCATGGCCGACTTTGTCGGGATTATCCTGGGACCAAATTTCACCAGATTCCCCCTAAAGTCACTAAAAGCCACCATATCCTGATACGTATCCAGGGACCCCGACCAAAAGGAGACAGCGAAGCATTGTGAAGAAAACAGCGTTTGTTGCAGTGTGTTTGTTGCACAGGGGTTTGGATCAAAGGAGAGGCAATATTAACTGGGAAACGGAGCAAGATTGTGCGGGACACCGAGGACGTAGAGCTTGTCGTCGTCGTTGATGCTGCGGCTGCGGGCACTGAGGGCCGTTTCGTCCATTATGTCTTTACAACCGCATACGTGTTTAACTGTGTCGTCGTGTGTGTTAGTGTGAGCAGTGGAATAACTTCTTTGCTGTGCTTACTATTAATATTGGCAGCACTCAGCGAAGACAATAAAATGGAGCCAAGCAATATATACTAGTGTCGCGGAAGGCACTATCTGCTCGAGGCAACGAGTGTTCATTTTGCTGGTACTCTCTACGTTACATTCCGCGAGTATACGCGATGCAGGTGTGACAGTTTATGCTGGACTATGTCACAGCGTTTCTAATCTGATAAACGTGCATCGATGTGCGTTGTGCATTGTTATAGGTGCTATGGAGGACAACCTAATCTACAGGAAAAAAAAAAAGCTGGTATGAGTCTGTGTTTGGGCTTTCTCGCGATGCTCACAATTCGGATTGGTGTTGTTTGGACCACATCCTCGCTTGCGCTTGTTGCATCTTGTGCATGGCGGTCCTACTGGCTTTGTGGTGTTTTGATTTTACTGATGTGGGCGTGCACTCTGATTTAGCTGTGGACTGTGCATTACAGATCCGTGTGCTATATTGGCCGCATTTTGGTTTTCTTCTGCTGTTGACTGTGCGCGCCTGAGACGTTCTGCATTGAGCCGACAGCGAAGCTTGTTCAAGTCCAGGTTTCCAGCTGGATTCATTTGCAGATACATTGCAACGATATTCTGCCATATCCCGTGGGCCCCTTTACAAAACTTGTGGAGTGCTCTAGCAAAGCATCCAACGTCTTCTGGTCCAGAATGTTGTGTCGGGTCGTATGGGATGAGCTATATGCTTCTGTGCACAATGGCCGGGAGCTCACTGTCGATGGCGACGATAAAACCAAAGAAGACGATCCATGAGGGGTGGTCATGGCCGAAATAGAATTTGGAGCTGCATCAATTGGGGCTGCTTGACCACCGGAGGGTTTTGTGTCGACGACAACCTCTGTGGCGTTGTCTTCGATTAGCAAAGATGCTTGACTAAGCAACGTGCCTCCATCTTTGTTATGCTTCGCATACTTGTAGCTGACTGCCCGGCGCAACGAGCCCGAACAACGGCCTAAGAAATCGTCGCTCTTGCGATTAATACCCATGCATGTCCAACCCGCGAAATCGTAATCCGAGCGAAAAACTTGCTTCACGTGTTTGATGCCTACCGGTAGCAGAAGCAATTGAAACAGTTCTTCCTGCAGCGCTTTCTCGTTTGGAAAGTTGACATCACCGTTGGTTTGTAGGTCACTTTTCAAAGGCAAACACCAGAATAGGTTGCTGGTTTACGCTTTCGAACTTCGTTTTAGTTGCACATCGATTGGTCCAAAGCGTCGAGTTATTGCTCGATACCCACGGGTTTGAAGTTCCAGATTGGATTGTCGAGTCTTCTAATTGCCGTGTTGTATAGTACTGTCGCTATCACGTCACAAGACGCCCACTTGTAATCGTTTCAAGCAAGTTGTTCTGCCCGCAGCATTTTCAGTAAAGCGAACTCATGCGAGGAAAACTCCGCGGAGCTGTCGTATTCAGTTTCCACGCCAAAGTTTTCGACAAAATCTCGCTGTGTCAAACTCTCGCGGCCGTGATTTAGGGAACCGATCATCTTCCGGATATCGTTTGTACCATGTCGGTACGAGGAAGTTCCCCTCGGCTGTGTCAGCACGCAACGGGATCATGTCGTAGAGTACTGCCCACGGCCGGTTAACGAGAACTTCTCCACCACCAGGTCTATACAAGTGCTGCAAACCGATATCGATTGGCTTCGAGGCAAGCAATTGACTGACATATTCTAGCCAAGGCATGCCTGGAATCACACCGCGACACTCGAGAGCACTACGACTCAGCGTAGTAAAGTCAAACCCGAAAAATTCAGGATTTCGTTTGAACCTAGCTCCCACTTTCAGGTTATGCTGTCATCACAAACATATAAGTCAGTCCGTATACGCTCATGGAGGATGTCAGCCACTCGAGAACAAACCTGTGGCAGAAAAATATCGAGGAGACCGACCTCAACTGAAACGATTCGATCCAGACGTTTTCGTAGCTTGGAATGATTTGCTTCGAGTTGGCTTGTAGATGTAACACGCACCGAACTACCACCTTCCTTACTTTCCGTCGCATAAAGATCACCCAGGCGAATTTGTCCAGCGTTGCTGCTGCTACATCTGTCCCATTCGACAACAGGCACCCGGATGTTTGATGCTCGTAATTTTGCAACTGCGGCAGTAAGCATTTCAGCCATAACAGTGGGAGAGCGAAGATTGTTTCCCACATCTTAAAGTGCATTCGAGAGGCACTTTGCAATCCACCCTCGCTGAACTTGATCACTAGTTCTTTTTTGTTATTCTCTGGATAACGTGAAACGGGTCCTGCTTCACAGCGACGCTATCTCCGAAGCGTTTTTTTTTTAATGAGGTTACACATGCCGTTCGCATGATCACACACGCAGAACCTCCCCAGAACAGGTTGTCCAGCCAACGTTACAGCAACACCTTGCAATTCTTTTTCTGTTTCCTCGTGATTTTCGGACCGAGTGAGACCTCTTGTCATCACTCGACCTATCTCATTTTGGACAAGCAGAAGTATACGCACACCCGAACCTTGAGTTTCGCTTCCATCAGGCTCACACACTTTCAGCTTGCCACAGTCTGTGAGTGGTCAACTCTAATAACTTTATTGCACTTCGATGCAGGCGTGGTCGCTTCCAGCGGTCTGGAGCATACATATGTCTGTGCAAGCCACACCTTTTGGAGAGTCTCGCTGTCAAGGCACGCGTGGTTAACCATGTACTGATCTACCGAATGGAGGAGAGGAGGGCTGTAAGAAGTGTTAGCAGCTGTGCGTTTTCGATCTCTACGGCAGCAGTAACTAGTAAAATGTAATACCGCTTTTGTCGCCTCGTTATGTCTGTTGCTCACGACAGCCCATTCGTAGTTAATGCCCTGTCGTACACACGATCAAACAAAGCTAACGACATACCTGACGGGTAAGTTAAGAAGCAGGGGGATGCTGGCAGCACCGCTTTCGATGAAGAAAGATAACAGTGATCGATGGTACAGCCAACTCCGGATATAGTGGAGGTGTTGGGGCACACAGTCACCAAGCTCTCTTATAGATTTCTAGCAGTTAAAAGATAGAACCTATTATTTAGCATATAAAACTACAATACTTCATGGAAATACGTGGTTGAAGTCTGTCGCTTTAACCTGATTGCCATCGTTCTGGCAGCATCGACGACCTTCTACACACTGGTGTCCCCCAATCTGTGAGTAAACATATATACATGCAATTTATGAGCCGCTTTCAGTGCCTCGATGTGGGAAAAAGGCCTCTTCCTCCACCACACTGCTGTCACTGTTCCTTGAAGCTTGATCGCTTAAGACGTCACCCTCCAGGATGCTCTCGACGCCATCTTCGACCGCGACGTAGCTCTCCACAGTCAGGTCATACTCCAAATCTAGCTTTGATGTTAGCACGTCTAAATCGCCAAGATCCGTCTCTCTAACTGGATCGCTGTCGCGCTCCACCCTAGCGCTCATGCTACCCGATACAATCCCGGTGTGTCGCCAACAATGACGGATTGTAGATTCCGAAACAGCATTCCACGCATCCACGACGAATTTAACCGACGTCAGCAAATCCAATCGCTTTTGAGGGCCAGTCTGTCCGATGTCCCACCGCACAAAGAACTTCTTGTACTTCAGCTTAAGTTTACGAATAATGCCAGCGTCAATTGGTTGTAGGTACGATTTAGTGTTATTTGGCAAGAAGTGAATGCGGATGTTGTTCAGCTCAATGTCAACATGTCCAGAGGCATTGTCGAGTAAGAGAAGTACTTTACGCCCATCCATCTTCAATTTGAGCGCCCGTACCCACTTTAAAAACACTTCTGTCGTCATCCATGCTTTTTGGTTCGAAAAATATTCCATCGGAATTGCACCGACATTTACACCTCGAAAACAACGCGGTCGTGCTACAGTATTGATCACGATCGGCTTTAACTTTTCCGTCCCCGTAAGATTACAGCCCAAACCAATACTTATTCGAGCTTTGTCCTTCTTTTTTCCTGGAACGGGTTTGGCCGCTAGCGTTTGGCTAGGTAACATGCGATAAATCACAGCTGTTTCATCCATATTAAATACATCTTGGGTTTGAATTGATCGAGCAGTTCCATTAATACGGTACGCTGCTGACCAAGTTCCGAGGTGTCCACAGAGACGGACTCGCCATGCATTCTTTGCAGCGTAACACCATGGCGAACTTTGAAGCGTTGAATTCATGACAGCGAAATAGTTTCCTTCTCGACAAGCTCGTTCGCTTTAGCTTGCAGAACGTCGTCGGAGAGAAGACCCTTTAATTCTTGAGCATGCACATACGCCATTAACACCATCTCGATAGCTGCGTGCTGGGGCTTACGTTTCTTCTTCTGTTTCCGTTAGGAGTGCTGCCAAGAAGCCGGTTTAGTGTGTCGAATCTTTCCCAAATTCGACACACCTATTCTCTTCCCAAGATGTACTGCAACCCACCGCTGGAGATCGACGTGTTTGAGACTTGGGTTGGCTATGTGATGGCGGCGGAGTTCATTCTTTTCGAAGATAGTGAGGTGTTGGCGCGAGGAAACCATTGTGCTGCTTCCGATCGTGTTTAAAGTGAGCCATGTATCTGTCGCTCTCTTACATCGCGTACATTTGGAATGGTGGTGAAACGCTCTTATAATATTACAGCCTTATGGTCAGAGTGACTTATTTTTACTATGTGAGAAAATTAGGATCCCATGGAACCGTTCTAGTAGCCGTGTTCCTCTTATACCTGACGCCACTATTGCCGGAGTTGTCTGTAGTGAATGAACGGCCTGAAGCGCAACTGTACCTCGCCTAATAAAAAGTAGTCTTGTGCGCGACGTCGTGAAAAGTTCTCTGCAAATATTCTTTACGTTCGGAGTGCACTTACCGTTTTTTGTAGTACAAACAGGCAGTCGATTGGAGTTCAATATCTCGGGCACTCATGTGGTTGTATGAAGCTGAAACCACTCAGACAACATTCCATTTCGCTGGGCCTCAGGGTAGCAAATGACGGGTGGAAACTTCTTTAATACAATGGCATCTCGTATTGCAGTCCGAGCCGGGTTAGCCCTCATCGACATTTCTTTCCATGTTGACTTTTGTTCGAACTATTCCTGGCGGCGGCCGGCGGTCAAGCCACTTTCGGTTGTCCGTAACCAACCGTGCCCTATTTTTGGTTGTCCATACCTGTCCGAAATCTATAGGCACCTAGAAATTCGGTTGACCATACCCGTCCGTAAAGATTCATCGTACGGGTATGGGTAACTGTTTACGACCTTTCGTATACAAAACATACTAGGCCGTTCATCGCATGTTCAAATCATGCCCCATTTAAGCAAAAAAAGAGAATAAAATGCCCCATTAGATCGCTAAACCGGTTAGCAGGTAATACACAAGTCACTGACTCAATAACAAACAGTCGATCAGATACGGAGCAACTGGCATGGAGATGAACAAAGTGAGCTTCAATGGAATGACTTCCAGTTTGACTAGCGGCATGTCTTTGTAACTACGATCTGTCTAGTTACGCTGTTGCTGTTCACAAACTATATCTGCGTCCCATCCGAGTCGTCGTTGCTGTCGTTGCGACGGGAACGATCGTCGAGGGACATACGGTGGCGAAGTTGCTTGCGGCGACGACACTTCCCTTGTGAAAGTCGACGCTTTCTCGCCTTCTCTTTCCAAATAGCGAGTAGGCGGTGCTCACGCTGCGCATACTCTTCAGCGTCGTCCTCATGAAGCAGGTTGTACTTGATGTGGAAACTCGTGAGGCTGACGCATACCTCCAAGATGTCATCGTACAGCTCTTCTCCCCAACGGTACTTGTCCGAGCAAACACGCCAAAGCGAACAAAAGCGCCCAACTTGATCACACGATCGCTGGAGATGTTATCGTCAAACTGCTGGTCGACTCGAGAGAGGTTCCGTCCCTTCTTCGGGTGGATGCATCGCTTTTGCTCGGCAAGACCATGGTAACCTTTGTCGACCAGCAACGCCCACTCATCAGTGAAGCTCGGTCTCAGCGGCCCTTCGTCAGCGAGGTTGCGATCAGTTTCAGTCTTGAGGCGTCAAGAGTCGTGAAACTAGACGTTGTTACGAAACATCTTAATATCGGGCGTGTTACCACGTGCGGGGTCACCACAGTTAGTCGCAAATCCGCGCGGGTCCACCGAGACCTCAACCTTGAGACGGTACAACGTATGTTCGCCACTGTAGTACGGCATCACCTCGGCCATGGTTCCGGCGGGGCGGTTCGACTGCTGAAACGTCACGTCGGTCACATAAAGAGCGCACAGGATGTGCTGGAAGATGCGACCCGACGTGACCAAGTTTCACATCGTGCACCCGTCGGCCTTGGCGCGCACCATGTCGTCGAAGAGGCGCGGCACAAGCATATGCAGAAATGCAGTGATCGTCTTAATGAAGGTTGGCGTCTTGATGCAAAAGATGTCAGCGTTCATATCCCACGTGCCTCCGTGCTTCATGACGGACAGCGTCATGAAGAACACGTCTTTCCCACCAGATTTGAGCGACAGCCACGACCAACCTTCCAATAACGTGTCATATGAGGACGCACGCTGGCCCACAGGCGGTTAAACTCTCTGGGAGAAAAGTTCGTGAGGCGGCGGACGGCTTCTGCCCCGCCGTCGTTGTACCAGGAGTCGAGGATCGGGCAGGGCGAAGGCCTTTGTCGTCAGCGTCAGTGTCATGAGACGCCTGGCGAGAGTAATACTCAGCGAACTCAGCACGTCACTCGATCTCACGGTCGTTGAGCAGGGCCAGGATTGACTGCTGGTGTTCTTGCTGGAGGCGCCGGGCACCACGAGGTGCAATTGGGCAGATTGAGCGTGGGCAGGTGAGGAGAGGTGGCGACGTGGTGGCAATACGATTATGAATCGAACGCAGTAATGCAGCACACAAAACACTGAGCTTTTGCATACAACGCTAAGTGCGACGATGGCCGCTCAGCAGGCAGCCACTCCGAGAAGCGTCGACGTGCACCAGTCAATGTGCTAGAAGCTCTCTCGGCTGCCCATCCTTGCTGGTGGCAAGTTGCTTGGGTCTATAGACATATGTTAGTCGGCTGCTGGTACAATATTGAAAGGGCGCCGTATAGGAGGAATTGAAGTGACGTACAACACATGGACAATATCGATGATGCTGGACGCACACATACTTGCATGTCAAAAAGGCAATAGTGGCTTTGCAATGCAATGAGTGACCGCTCATCTTCCCATCTCGACAATCTTCTATCCGCGTCACGAGACAATCCAATTCCTAGACGATTTGTGATTTGCGGCAGGATGACTTGCAAGAGAACTACCAACTGCTATTTAGGTAATTGGGTGCCTTCCAAAACCTACATAAAACGGTTTTATCGAAACGTTTCGGGGGGCCTTTAGGTTCGTTGGTGGGTCGATCAAAAATAGGCCCATCACGTGCAAATAAAAACCTAGGTCAAACTCAAATCAAAATGAAGCTCTGTCCGGTGGCCTTTGGCCCATTCGACTCAAATATGTTGTATAACGGTGCTGTATGCTGGATCGCGTCGTCGTCGTCGCACGCAGGCTGCGTTGAGTGATTTAAGGCGCGGTAGAATTGAAAATGAAATTCGTGCAAGCGCTGGAAGAAGGAAAATTGCCTTCACTAGGTGACATATGGGATGCATAAATCTCTTCCGCATCGCACTTCGTTATTGCTAAATATGGACTTCAATAGGCCACACTATAGAGAACTTTACCCATGAATAATATTTATTTTTGTATCGAGCAGAACGCGAATCCATTGGACTTCGGTATTTAAAGTTTTGTAGCAAAGCAAAATGATTGGCTATATTTGCAGATCTAATTACAATACTTGACGGTCGTGATATTTTGTAACCATCAGTTGACCCAAAAAGTGAGTTGCGCAGGAGTTGACCTGCGCAGAATTTGACCCAAAAAAACCACTCCCTCTCTTTCTCTTTCCGCCTTCTTGGACACGCATTTGTCCTGTTGTCATGCTGTATTTGGTTGTGTCGCGCTCTGCACCCCTGGCACTCCCGTCGACGCGCTTGGATACGGTGGATCGACTTGGCCTTCTACGATAGATGATATAGTTTAAGCAAGATATATATATGTGGAGACTGCTCAACGCTGGATGTGAGGTCACTCCCAGTCCCCACGATGTGTTCTTGGCCATCGACCGCTCTGAAGGGTCGGTAACAAAATCGGAAGCACTTTTATATTATGTTATTGAAGTCAATTTAACCCCTCAAACGCGAGAGCCTGTATAAGACACGATATCAACAAAAGCTTAACTTGTATAAGACACGATATGAAATTTAACTTGACGTTTGTATGGGGTATACAAACTTTAAGTCTACTAGGGGGATGGGGTGCCTGAGCTGTCTCATCAAATCTTCCCGAAGCGTGCGATAGACATGAGACAGGAATGAATATAAAGCGTACATACCTGATGTGATGTAGGCCACACTCCTTGGGGGAGCACCGATACCACCAATTCTCCCTCAT
This sequence comes from Phytophthora quercina, assembly GCA_014706105.1. NCBI lineage: Eukaryota > Oomycota > Peronosporomycetes > Peronosporales > Peronosporaceae > Phytophthora > Phytophthora quercina. The sequence continues at coordinate 641,910 of JACBOW010000001.1, read as the reverse complement.
TCAAGAATACACGGGCTTTCGAGCACAAAGGCAAGTTTCACGGCGCGTTGGAAGCAACTTAGCGGAAGACGGGTGATACGCGAGACGACCGATAGGGCTGTTGAACTTCCACACGTACTTGTACCCGGGGAAGACGTGGAATGACGTGCGGGGGCGTGGACTATTTCGTTGGGGAGAACGCGTTGATGCGTTACTCGACATTGGTACGTGCTATTGCTGAATATATGAAGCCGGATACAAGCCTAACACGTACGAATACTGTAGAAGCGGTAAGGAAAGCTTCGACGGCTAAGGCGGATGCAACGACTGATGCGCAACAGCAGAGCAAGACGTTGGTGCGTAAGGATCATCGAGTGCTGGCAAAGCCGGTGCGACTAAAGCTCTTGCTACCGCGGCTGAAGCGACTGCTGGTGTCGACGCGGATGCCACGGCCAGTCGAGCGAACGCCACGGATTCCAATGAAAGTGACAACCAGCATGGTACGAAAGATCGTATCCTGTATAGTTCATGCAAGTACTCGAACTTATCTTGTATGATATGGTTTAAAGTTACTGTAGATAAGCCGTCGGACGCAACCCAACACCTTCAGCAACCCGACCGTGAAGATGTTCAGCGTTCGCTGCCGAAGTACGTGACGAAGAAGACGGAGATCTTGTAACATTCGTAGAAGAGGGCAAGAGTGAAACTTGCAGCAAGACACCGAAGGATGTGTGGTTGTCATTGCAGACGGGGGAAAAAATTAGAACCATGCCATTTTCGGATGAATAGCATGCCATAGGGATGAATACCATTCTATGCCATGGTTTCAGCAAGCACAATTCTATAGAAAAAATAAATTTTAATGAAAAATGTATTTGCGCACTTGGATGCTATGGGTTCAGATCGCATATTCTCTAGAAGAAGAAAGACTACAAAGATTTTTTTTAATAAACTTATCTGAATCTTGATACTCTTGGGTGCAGCTAGAAGATTCTTCCGAAGAAACTGACCACGCGAATTCGGTTCTATACTGTGTAAAACGTCTAAATTCCGTTGCGTTTAAAACGGTTATCTTTCCAGTCAGGCTATAAATTACGTGCGCATTCAAGAAAGGCTATTTTTCCGCTTTTTTTTCACCTCACTAGACACAAAGTACAGATATTATACAGCGCAAGAAACCGTGATTGTAATTTGTAGCTGGCGTCCGTGGTGAACGACAGTAGGCACGAATGGTAGGTAACATGTAGAGAGGTCCAAGACAAAATATGTACTATTATCGAATTTGCCATGACCTCCCGACTCGCCACGAACGAAACAAGTACTTCGCTGCATTCAAGCGCATGAGGACCTCCTACTCGAACGCCATCACGGTCGTCAACGATCTTCACTGTGTACTCACGGCCCGAGACACTGAAATTCGGGCTTTGCGTCGGGTCATCGCGGACCGAGATGCTAAGATTCAAGATTTGCGTCATACGATCGCGGCATATCCCGAAGATTCACGATCGCCACAAGATGACGTTCAACCGCAATCGGACAACGAAGATGACTCATCGGACGGTCTCTTTGGTGACACGACGAGCGAGGACGGCAACGGCACGGACGAGGTCAATGGGGGATACGTCGGTGACGACGATGATAGCGGCACGGAAGAGTCTGAAAATGACTCGAGTTCCGACGAATCTGAAGCCAGTGGATTGGGTACTGACTCCCTCAACGACAGCACTAGCGATAACGACAGTGATGACGAGATTCCGGATTGGCCGACGTGGCGTGCGGGTCATGATGATGCAGACACCGATGAATCACTTGCGGACGGGACTTATGATTTCCCTTATGATTTGACATATGACAGTTAATAATTCGCTTTTGTAGGTGGCATGGATAAATACGTTACATTATACACGTTTAGGTTTTTCCTGGATATTTGGTAACCGCCTTATTCTGAACACAATAATTTTAACCTTGATTTAACTCTATTGAACCGTTATTTGCTGCCTCTATCGTTCAGCAATTTTCTGTAGCATACACGTATAATTGAAGCGGTTTGGCAACTAAGGTTATTGAGCGACTTGCTATTGTCGAAAGGTGTAACTAACGAATCTTCTGTCCGCAGTGGGTTCGACTTTGTCCAGGCCTTCTTCGGCTCACACTTTCCAATTGGCTTCGTTCAGCAAGCACTTCCGTCGCGGGTACGCCTTGGCAAAGCCATTCTCTACCGGTTTTGCCTCAGTGGCAGCAGTACATCGACCCGCCGCTTGCCCCCAGCGCCAGGAAGCCTTCATAACTTTGTTTGAGGGCCGGGAGGAATCATGGAGGCTGACGCGGGCAATATTTCTTCGAGCGAAAGCCACGTCTTCAGTGGTGACATCATCCCTACATCGCATCACCGCCGTGGTCATGCTCGAGAATCTGTATCGCCGGCTGAGCTGATCCAACCCGTCCCACGGATCAACACAACGCAATCTGCAGCGGATCGCAAATCACGCCAAGATCTTTGGTTCAGTTGATGATGCAAAACGGTACCTTCAGTCATGCGAATATACGGCATTCCGTGAAACATCAACTTTTCGCCGCACTACAGTGCTGATTTGCGTATCGCACATGGACTGCAAGGCACAAGGGCGTATTGCAGAAACGCGGGGTGGGAAATTCGTCCTCGCTACTAGTGGTTATCTCGCAAGGCATCTCGTTGTCGACACATCCGATGCCAGCAGCTCTTCAGATGATGATGCTCCTACCAATAAGCGAGCCCGAGCCAGCACGAGTGGCTTCGAACTAGACGTTCAAAGACAGATTGACGCGAGTTTCAGCGGCGACGGTGAGGCCCTAGCGGAGGAATTTGGGTTTTCGAACTCAAGCAGCGAAGACATCTATGAAGACAACAGTTCCGACAGCAACGGTGACAACAGCAATAGCTCAAGCAGCAATAGTAGCCGGGAACGCAACCGTGTCAACAGTAGTGACTCCAGCGACGATTACTCGCCTGATAGTTCGAGTGTTTCGAGAGATGACAACCAAGGAGCCCAGGGTGAATATCAACAGCGTTCGGGTGCAAGGGTTACAAACCACAATGCAACCCACAGCCTTCGAGATTTCAAGACGAGGGAAAAGGCACGAGCCGCTTTCGACGGGTTCGGTAATGTACATTATCGACTCCAAAACAACAACCGCACCACGGTGTGGTACATCCGCTCTTCACATACCAACTGCCCTGCCAAAACCACCATCAAGAAAAACGGAAACGACTCCATTTCGGCAAAACTTACTAGTAGACACGGTTGTCCCGCTAAAACAACAACGAACCGGTATTCATAAGCCGCTAGGCAACGAATTAAACAACATGTTACTTGGAGGTCAAGGTCCTGCGAAGTGCTTGACGACACGTACCGAGACGACGAGGAAATGTTGCAGCTTCTTCCAGATGTGGCTCCACTCAAAAATCGATCCCAACAGCTCCGTTCGCGTGGTGCTTTGACATCAAATCTATGGCATACATGATGATGTGGACAACGCCCAAACTTTGCAAGACCAAAGGTGTTTTCCTAAAAGGTATGACATTCGGATCTGGAAAGGACCAGAAGCGATTTCGGAAGAAGCCATTCAACTACCGAAACGAGTTATCAGTTCTGGACATTTTCACGGAGAAATTGGAAGGAAACGATGTATCTTTGGCATCATTTTCACCTCCCGCACGCTGTTCCGAAATATTGCCCTCACGATGGTGGGCCAGCGCCATGAAGTTTTAGGAGTGACCGATGGTACATACAAAACTGATTTCATCAATTGAACTTTGGTTTCCTTTGGTACTTGTGGCATCCGATACACTAAGTACAACGAGTATCACCACAAATTCTACCCGGTGGCTTTCATGTTTTTGCGCGCTGAAACGACGTTCGCCTACACAAGATTGTTCACAGTCGTAAAGGATTTTGCTCTCGCCTTTTTCGGTGGAAGCTTGACTTGTGCATTTGGATCTATAAATCACTCCTGGGCGATCGCAAGTGGATTTCGCAATATTTGGTCGGAAATCATCCTGTTGAATTGCTGGCCACACTTGGACCAAAAGTCAAGGGAGACGAAAGGATTGTTGCAAGACAAACAAGAGTACGACGACGTCATCAAACCCCAGCTAAATCAACTAGAACGCGCTCGAAGTCAAGACCAATTTTTCGCCCTATCCAAGCTCATTGTCAAAAACTGGCGGAATCGAGATGAAGACGGTTACGCTGACTGGCTTGAAGAACAATACCTAACGGATCCGTGGGATCTGTGGTTCATCACAGCAAGCTACTAGCCAGGAATAGTCCCCAACCAGAACCCAATCGAAGCACATCATAGGGTCATAAAGAAGGTGGCAGACGGTCACCTACGCGCAGCTATTTCTCATGTGCTGGCTGCTACGTTGCCAAAAATATTGATTCACTGTGGGCGAGACGACAATATGGATCCTATCAAGCCGTATGCGCCTGGGCCGATCGACGAAAAAGTCTACCAAGCCGCCAAGGCCCTGTGCAAAAGCGAAAACCACTTCCCTCGCCACAAAGGGAAAACGAAGCATGCAATCGCGCGAATCGACCGGTACTACTTCAACACTGACTACTATGTCGTCAATGGCGAGAATTCGTATGGGCTGAAGGTGACGAAGGCCAGGGCGACAAAGTACGCAAAGACTCTGGATGGTATCCTTCAAACCGACGAGGTTGTGGCAAATAGACAGCTCTCCTACCTGTCCTTGCACGCCGTGGACGTCCTTACACAAGTGCTTCTTTACCATGACTGGGGGACTCCAATCTGGACGATACGAGAGGTATCACATCATTGCATGAAGTTTGTCCGGAGATATCTACCTAACTCTGTTATACTTGTGTATGACTCTGTACAGGTCGAAAGCCTTCGCTCCAAATTCAAGTGTGACTGCAAAACTTTCTTTCACAATGGCTGGATGTGTGGTCACGTACTGGCATGCCTACACCTTGTCGATGGCGTAGATTTCTCATTGATGCTGAAAAGCTGGCCAGTCAGAAGGCCATCGGGTCTCCCGAGGAAGAAAAAACAATGTCTGGATCGCGAAGATCTGCCACCAGGTGAGTATACAGGGCGCTCTCACTACTCGGCTTATCGAAAAGCCGGCCAGTGTGATCAACTGGAGTGTACTTGATACGTGGCCAACGAAGAACAAGAAAGGCGAGATTGAGGACCATAATTACGTGGGGATTGTTGAGCCATCGTTTATGAAGAGAGGCGCACGATACTGGGACGTGTACTTCGCGAAACGAGATAAAAAGGTGACAATGACAGTTGAGCGGCTTGCGACCACAATCAACTATTCCTACAGAATGGGACACCACATCCTGCCCTAGAAATCGGCATAAGCCAGTCTCGCGGCGCGTGAGTGTGAGTTTTACGCGCAATAGCGACAGCCGCGGTGAGAGCAGCTGGCGATGAGAACGTACTTGTATAATCGGGCTCAGCCAGTTCACCATAGTGGCGAATGAATAACTGCATATTTGTATAAGTAGCAAAATTCACTACGTGTCCAGGCAGTGCTGAAGGTTTCTCGCTTCCTTAGCAGGCTCCTAATAAAAAGAATTAATTTTCAAATTTACTTTCGAGTCATCAGGTTTATCTATAATACACATCATTTCTCCTTAAAAAAAAACAATTATGGCATGCAATAAATCCGGTTGGCATGGAAACCATCTTTTTATTTTTGGCATGGAAAACCACCTTTGGTGGCACGGAAAAAATGCTCAACCTTGTAGACGAGCATACAGGAAGAACATAAACCTACAGAATAAATCCGCACAAAGAACACCCCACGCTCGATTCCAAGATGGACACACAGCGCCGCCCGTGATGGCGTTGGAAGAGGCCATGCGATTCTATTTTGTCCCAAAGTATGCCTAAGCTGTACTATACTTATTACTAAGAAACCTAACATGTATGCTACATGTTTAAAGAACATTACGGTAAAAATACGTGCAAGATACGCAGCACCAAAGGAACGCTTATTCCACTTCCGTGTACCATGTAAGAAAAAATACATGTAATCGCGAATCAGGTTTCCTTTTACGAGATTTGGCACTGGTAGAAATGCACCATGTTAGCGCCATCGAAGCAGGAGAAGAAGGTTCGAGCCCAGAAGACGACTACCCTATGGAAGAAGAGGCCAAACCTTGGCACTTACCGGTAGTGCCAAAGCGGCGACAGCAGTGTATACATATCACGATCAGCATCAGCGAAAGCAACGACGCTGTGTTGGGTCGACAGGCTTAGCAGTTGTTTGAACCAGATTTTATATCTTGCTTTGAGTATAGTGTGGTTGCCTCTTCGTTACAGCTGATTTCCTGTCTAATTTTTGTTCTAAATGTCGCTACAGTGTTGCAGTGCTATATCATATGCTGAACCTGTTTCTGCTCGCCCTGGAACATGATCTTGTACAGCGTGGTCTTGATATCTTGTATAATACACGGTTGCTGTTGTTAACCATCTTAGGTGTTGGGTTCCGACCAGGCTATACACATACACGACACCCAAACATACAAAGTTGAGTATTGCAACCCTTCCCGTTTAATTGCGTTAGGGCTGCAGGAAATGGGCGCACTGGAAATCGGTCGCGTTTGAGGGGTTAAAAAAAAAGTGCTTAGATGGACCAACTATTTTGACATAACCCCTAATCCCTCAAAATACATGAAATTCGCCAGACCAAGCGCAGCGCGCAGTGCTGCAAGACTAGGGTCAAACGGACGGGCTCGGCCAAGCAAGGTTTAGTATTAGGGTTTAGACTTGCCAAATACGCTTCCAAAGGTATAGGTGGGTCAGGGGTCGGGTGTAAAGTTGCTCGCAAGTTGCTCGATACACCCATTTTATGTCGAAATAGTTGATGCACGTGATAAGTGCCTTAAAAAATCAAATTAAAAATCACAGATGTTCGATCTTAATTCTGGTCAAGCAAAACCAGAGATTTGGACTTCCAAATTTTGTTGACCACGTGACCAAACATAATTATTAGCAGAGTAATATTGATTACCGACGCGTACGCACAAACCAGGACTCTAATGGGCCCCAAACCGAAAACAAGGACCCCAAAAAGGATTTCCCCTAACATTATAACCCTATTTTCCCTTTAGGGTGAAAATATAATGGGTTATAGCCATTAACATCCTAGTTTTCTTTATCTTCACCAACGTTAACAGCGATCGCTATTGAGCCGGTCGTGGTGAGTTTTGGCTTACCACATCGCAAATTTGGCTCAGAATCGCATATTACATTCACCTACGGTCTTAAGTGCCTCGCGAACATCAACACCGGAATGAAAGGAGGGTATGTTGTTTGGTAAGAAGTTTACGTTGTTTGGTAATTACTCGGCGCCACGAGAAATTCAACTATCACTGCAATTAGGTTCCCTGTTTTCAAGAAATACTGAAGTACATGTACTGTAGTAGATTATCTGCTTACAGGAAGTACGCGCCGACTGTTATGACGGTGGCAGCAGCAGCGCCCAATGGGATCGGAGACGCATCACTCGAACCCGACGCACTCGCAGAAGCAGAAGCCGCCGTCGAGCTAGAGCCGCCCGGGGGCGATGCTACCGTGGTTGTTGAGTCTGCAGTCGAGTCCTTTGTCGAAGTAGTCGAACCCCCGGCGCTTACGGATTCTGTCGAGCACGAGGAGCCCGCCGACGTGTCGACCGCAGTGCTGCCTGTCTTGCCGATGGTAGCGGTCGTACCACCCGCGTCGGAGGCAGCCGTGCTGGTGGTGCCGGTGGAATTGCCACCGGTAGCTTCAATGGTATTAATAGAGGGTACTGTCGGAGTCGTTGTTCCGGTGGTGGCCATCACAGTCGTTGTGGTAGCCTGGCCAGACATCAGCGACGGCAAAGGCGGCGACGATGAGAACGTGGAAGAACTTCATTCTTGTTGAGGGGAGTGTGGAGGAATTTGGTGGAGACTTGAGCACTAGATGGCGGAAATGAGAGTGAATTGGATGGGGATAAGTGTTTCCCCTCTTGCGAGTTTTGTCGCGGAGGGAGAGGCATGGGAGCGGATACGGAGCTTGTTTTTGGATTGCGGGGACGCACATTTTTGTGATTTGTATTTTTGTTCTTGGATTTCATTTCTTCCCATAAATACCATTTTGCAATTTATATATCGTTGACAATTGCAATTTGGTGACGTCGTAACTTGAAATTTGTATACTGTGTTTTTAAAACTTCGATGCAATACATCATGGCAATTATATTATCTTCAGCAATTGATTAATTAAAAGGGACGGTCTTCAATTAACATGTAACGGGATACTACTGGATAAGTGCATAATATATTGTCCTGGGGCTATACGCCCTACCATTCGTGTTCTAACCAGACGCGGGGCAGTTCTTTGCCAGCCTACCCTGGTGTCTACGTATGTGTGATGTCCATACAAATCTAGATATTTGGAGTCTCACGTCCCGCTAGAAGCTTGAAACTGACCAGCTTGCTGTTTCCATGAAGCCGATTTCGATCGAAAACTTTTTTTATAGCGAAAATGCTGCTCATGGTATTAGCCGGAAACGTTCATGCAGGATCCTTTGTCCTGGTCATCGTTTGGCGGTCTTTTTTTATTAATAAGGATGTACAGGTAGTGTATAACTCTTCGAGGCTGAAGGATACCGGTGCTGCAGCGCATGATGAAAGAAACGTGATTGTAAACTTACCCACGTTCGCTTTCGCACAGTCAAAACCACTCCTTTTACAAAGAGACAGCGTTTGTAAGAAGAAGAAAACGAAATCGCAGGATATCCCAGCGTGCACCCGTGATCAAGCGATGCATAGTGATAAGCTATCACCTCGAAAGGTTGGGTTATCTTTTTTTTTCGCTTGCTGTTCCAGGGATCGACCGATCAAGCGAAATAAAATCGGTGGCTCCTAAATAATAGGAGAACGTGATGAAGCTAAAACCGTTATGGCTACAGAGTATCAAATTCACCTTGTTGTCTTTTTCGCCAATCAACATCTACCACACTTTCCTTACACAGCTTTATTACATTGCGGGGCATCTTAAAGATCCACCTAATAATTTATCACCTGGTATCCCTGATGTTATACATTATTGAAGCATCACGGGAAATATATCCGTTGCGAACCTATGATAACATGCCCTGTCTAATGTGGATATATCAAATGTCTCTTATTAACAGATGTCGTACTGTAAACCTATTCGCGAATCTCGCCAATACGAAACAGAAAACCGATTTTAGGGGGTTGATTCAGAATCCGATTCGGCTTCCTATTGGCCAGCATGTACATGTACTTCAGTACACGAAATCAGTATTCTGTATTCGTTAAATCAATACGTGACCTCTCTGGCGTGTCCACACCATTAAAGCGTTCCATACGCCGCCATGAGTGCTCTGTTCCCGGCGCCCGTGCGCTCGTACACGACCTTCTCAGACGCTGCGCCGACATCCACCGCTGCTCCCGCGTCTTCCCAACGTGTAGTGACTGCGTACATTCCTCGCTACCCGCTCCGCATCAAGCAGCAGTTCGTGCCGCGCCGCAATGAAGACTTTGGCGACGGCGGCGCATACCCGGAACTCCACGTTGCCCAATTTCCATTGGGAATGGGTAAAAAAGGTGGAAATGGGTCCAGTGCTAAAAATAGCAGTGGTACTTTAGCTCTCCAAGTACGTGGCGAAGATGGCAAAGTGAGTTATGACGCCATTGTGACCCAACAACACCTAGATAAGACTAAAGTGTACACCAAGTTCAGTGATATCGTGGAGAAAGATGGAGATGCTTCAGCCTTAGCGCTGCCCAGCAGAGATGAAGAAGTGGAGACGGCCAATCGCACCAAAGATGCACTGCAAGCTCTGGTGCAGGGTAAAGTGGCCAGCTCTTTACCAACCAATGTGGGGCGCCAGAAAAGCGTCAAGGAGACGGCCAAGTACATTCGGTACACGCCCAATGATCAGGGTACGTCGGGTGCCCCCAAGCAGCGGATTATCCGCATGGTAGACGTGGCGAAGGATCCAATGGAGCCACCTAAATTCCAGCATACTAAGGCGGTGCGTGGACCTCCGTCCCCTCCAGTTCCTGTGCTGCACTCGCCACCAAGGAAACTTACGGTGGCCGATCAACAATCGTGGAAGATTCCTCCTTGCATTTCGAACTGGAAGAACTCAAAAGGTTTTACTATTGCACTGGACAAACGTCTAGCAGCTGATGGACGAGGACTTCAACAGGTTACGGTGAACGACAATTTTGCAAGTTTGTCGGAGGCGTTGGCCATTGCAGAACGGAAAGCCAGAGAAGAGGTGAATATGCGTGCACAGGTGCAGAAGAAGCTGGCTATGAAGCAGAAGGAGCAGAAGGAGAGTGAGCTGCGAGAGCTGGCGTCCAAGGCGCGTATGGAGCGTGCGGGTATCCGTGCGGATAGCGGAGACGAAGATGAAGACCGTAGTCGTAGTCGACGTCGCCGCTCGTCCAGTGCTGGCAGTGACCGTCGGCGTCGTTACAGTGGCGACGAGGATGGTGACAGTGATGCTGAAGGACGACGGGAACGTGACCGAATCCGTCGTGAGCGCAAGAAGGAGCGCGAACGTGAAATGCGCATGGAGAAGCTGGGTAAGAAGGGCAAACTCGCGCGTGATGAAGACCGTGATATCTCCGAAAAGATTGCACTTGGTCAGCTCCAAGGCGGCGGCAGGGCCGGTGGTAGCGATGGCATGTTCGACTCGCGATTGTTCAACCAGTCTCAGGGTATCAGCTCAGGATTTGGCCAGGAGGACGAGTACAACGTCTACTCGAAGCCGATGGTGGATCGTGGCAAAGCTAGCGTGTACCGCCCCAAGGGTGATGAAGGTGCTATTGATGCAGACAAGGAATACGAAGAGCTGAAGGGCGGTCACCAGAAGCGCTTTAAGGCCGACAAGCAGTTCCGTGGCACAGACGCTGTAGCACGTGGTGGTAGTCGCGATGGGCCTGTTCAGTACTCATACGATAACATCAAGGATGAAGACGACGAAGACGCGAATAAGACGCGTGCCTCTGGTGCTCGTCGTGATGATGCACGTCGCTCGCCCGCAGGTTCTTCGCGAAAGGCTCGTTCGCCGTCGAGATCGCCCCCACGGTCTCGTGCCCGTTCACCATCAGGATCTCCTCCTCGCTCTCGTGGCCGTGGCCGATCTCCCTCCGGCTCACCTCCCCGATCGCGAGGTCGTGGCCGCTCTCCGTCTGGATCACCCCCGCGTTCTCGCGGACGGGGTCGTTCTCCGTCCCCATTCCGTGGTCGCGATCGTTCGGCATCGCGTGGACGTAAGCGTTCGTCTTCTCGGTCTCCTTCGTATTCCCGAGAGCGTGGTCGTCCTCGTGCACGTTCGCGTTCACCTTCTTACTCGCGTGGTCGTAGTAGCCGTCGACGTTCGCCGTCTTACTCCCGATCTCGGCGATCTCCGTCTCACTCTCGGTCTCGTAGCAGGGGTGGTGATCGCAAGCGCCGCCGCCGTTCGCCCAGTGACGACAGTGACGACGACCCGTTCGGACTGGATCAGTTCCTAACTGATGCGAGGAAGGGGGGCGGTGGCAGACGTCACTCGCCTGGTCGTGAACGTCGCCGCCATTAAGGTTGAGCTAACGCCAGAGATTGGCAAAACAACAACAACTCAAAGCGTGGTGTTTGAGAGGCAGTAACCCGGTAACGTGCTGCGCTAAATACATACATTGAACTGATGAACCAGTGTGTGCGTCGTTTGATCTGATAGGCCGAATCATTCCAAGGTAGGTTTCGGCACTGTTGAGAGGAGAATTTTCACGCAAATGAGTAATGCTCGAACCGGAATATATTCTTATGCACTAATTTACAGAGGTACGCACAAAGCAGGAGCAACACCTTGCAGCGCAAGACTGGCACCCAGCTTACAGGAAGTATGCGCCAACGGCTATGATAATTGCAGCGGCAGCATCCATGGTGATCTGCGACGCGTCACTCGAGCCTGAAGCGCTCGCTGACGCAGAAGCCGCAGTTGAACTCGAATCACCAGTGGATGAAGAGACTGTGGTCGTCGACGTGGTCGAGTCGCTGGAGCCAACCGACCCAGTCGAGCTGGAGGAGCCCACTGAGGTGTCGACTGTAGAGCTTCCAGCACCGACAGTTGCGGTGGCACCGGTTCCCGAGGAAGCTGTGGTAGTGCCCGAAACAGGAGCAGTCGTAGTGGTGTTGGCTGTATCAGTGACAGCACCCGTAGTCGTGGTTGTGCCGGTGGTGGTGGCACCAGTCGTAGTAGCTGCTGCTGTGGTAGCCGAAGGGCTTGTAGCCTGAATCGAGACACCAGCGATGGCAAGAGCGGCGATGATGAGGACCTGGAATAACTTCATTGTTGGGAGGATTGTTGGAGTGGAAACTTGAGCTCTGGAGAGTGGAAATGAGAATGAAGTGCTTTTGGCGACAGAGTTGATGGGAGAGGTATGCGAATTGGTTGCTCTCTTTCGCTGGTTTGCCATGCGAACACCTGCCTTGAGAAGTTGTAGCGACCATGTGCGTCTCATATGGTCAACATGCTGTTGCCAAGACCGCTGCTTTTACTGATAAAACAACAACTGCCATTGACATGTGGCTATGACCAACCAGACCTGAGATGGGCGTGCACGGTGTACATTCACAAATGGTTGCCTTCTGCAACAATACTTCGAAGTACGGTATATGAATTTTCACGCCTGACCAAGCTCAAGAGGCAGTATTTTGACCAGACTATCCGCTAGTGCTTGGCTTTCGTGGTCTTGGTAGCCTTCTTAACCATCTTCTTCTTGGCCGTCTTGATCTGCTGCACGTGAATGATAGTGGGTGTAGCGTTTTTGCGAGGCGTCGATGATCTCGTAACTCGATCACTGACTCCAGCTCCACCTTCCGGTTGCAACACGTGCTCAGTATATTGCACATTGCTCTCATCTGGGAAGCCTGTGATATGAGGAAAGTTGATGAGGTATCCCTCACTCACATTGAAGTGGGTCATGTAGAACTTGAGTTGCTTCAGATCCTTCGTCTTGAGGTCCGTTGTAACCGCTTTGAGCTCAAGGATCACAGCTTTGTCCAACTTCAAGTACAGATCCACACGTCGAGTGGCAATCCTCCGTCCCTTGTACTCGATAGGAATTTCCACCTCTGACAAGACTGTCACACCTCGGTCTCGAAGCTCCCGAGCCAGAGCTCGTTGGTACGTGGCCTCAAGGTTGTAAGGACCGAGTACACTGAAAACTTCGTTGCAAATGGCAGGAAGTTGCTCATTGAGTTGACTAGAGCTGGGGATTTGGGTTAGATGCTCAGAAGATGTGTCTTTTGGTTCTCCAAAGGAAATCTTGTGCAGATTCTTAGTGACCTCTGCGATGGCATCGCGGATCTTTTTAGTCTCCGCTTCTTGCTCGAGTTCCTCTTGGTGGTTCCCACGATCTTGTGTTGCGAAGGTTTCTGTTGAAAAGAAAATGCTGGCGCCAACAGTGGCTTCCTCCTGCTCGCGCGTCTGGCTTCGGGTGTTCATCGTGTCGGAAATCTTCGAATGACCTTCGGCAATCTTCCAGCAGGTGATGAACCAATACAAACTCCAAGTCATTTTGGGTTGAAACCACTGATTCTTGAACGGATTTTGCAGGACAATCTCAGGACAACTAAATTGCCCAATGACCGAAGTGATTGAAGAGATTTTTTTTCTCGAAAATCGATCGTACTGATCAGACCCAGGGAACCAGCGATTATCCACATCAAATGTTGTTGTCGCCCAGTACCTTGCAAGCGCCAAGATGGGGCATATCGTTGGCTGTAGTGATTAGCATGTACGTGACGCGGGTCCCGTGGCCGGTCACCACTCTGGTCATTTTTCATGTGTGCAAAGTATACTCTCAGCGAATCTCCACGCCACTCAATATGTGAATGTCTGACACCGAATGCGATCGCAGAACGACATATAAGATTCCAGGAAACGATAAGATATACCCGAGAGAAAATTGCATCACTTGCTGGCAGCGCCATCAAATGGGTGGAGAGAAACTCGTAAAACTCAAATGACAGGGGGCCTTTTTCCACTTTGACGTGCCCTTCTCCGCGGGCTTGGGTGGTTGCTAGCTGGCGTTTCAGTCTTTTAAAGAACTACTTTTCATTCTCCATGACTGGCCCCATTTGACGTCCGTTTCTCTGTAGATGTTGAACCACCCGGCACGGTGGGTGTTGAGAGCAGAGTAACTTAGCATTGAAACGTCAGCTTTACGAAGAGTGAGGAGCCATGTTTCAAATACCTCAGTGCCAAGATGGTCGAAATTAAGTGGGGAGTCGTCGTGCTATCTGGTGAGAAGACGCTTTATACGTCGTCGAAATCGCTTCTCAGCGAGCCCTTCCACGTTGCCGGCTCGGATGGCAAATGAATCTGGAATTAGATGGCGATGATTTTGGCTGTCCCACGAGACGAATCGACAGTAGGAATTAACGTACGCGGCGCGCGAGCTTGGGCATACGGTGTTGTCCCAAATTTGTTCTGCTTGGCGCCTTAGTTCGGCAAGACCGTCTGCGTGTGTGCTCTCCATTGTAAGTCGATTTATGCCGCGGACAGGTTGTCCTGCAAAATCGCCAAAGAAGCGGTTTTTGTAACGTCCAGCAATATTACTACGTATTGTATACTGTAACAGATTCCATTGATTTCGGTTTGGAAAATTCATGACATTGTGTCCTACACTAAGCCACGCATCACAACTCCATGTCCTGTAAAATCTGGAGAATGAAAAGCGGCAAAGTGGGACGCGCGCCATCGTTGTCAGGGTATTTTGTCGTTGAGATTTTGCAAGACTAAATCCAGGATTCAACTGCGGGATGATAAGAAAAGTTAAAGCACTTCCGTCATGGTGAGTTTCCAATGAATTCGATATCGAAATAAGTCGGCCTACAATTCAGTGGCGAGTTGCTTCGTACTCGGAATAAACTGCATCCTGGATTTTGTATCGAAAAAATGCGGTCATTGCAGTTGCTTGCCAATGCCGAGGTCACCGCCGCTTCTGAGGGATCTCAAGAAATTCTTCTCCACTCGCTCGGCTACGCTCGCCTAAGTCGGGTTCTCTTGTTTTCATTTGCTCGCTGAAATAAACGTACTTACGAGGAATTCATCTGAGTTCATGTTCTCCCTAGGATGTTTTGTCACTATGATCATCGCGTCTTTGTAGCATGTGAACCTCCTCTGGTTCGTTCCAGGCCTTACAAACTCAAGCTTCCACCATTTTACCAAGACCATTGTCTCGCCTTACATATCCCCCGTGAGCAAAAGTCGAGTCCTTATCTTTGATGACAGCATTCAAGCACTTCCTTCAAGTGGTAAGCACCGGTGAGGAGAATGCTATTCATGGTTGGTCGTTTAAAAATCGTAAGGGCCCCTAGCCCCGATCAAGTCGACAGAGGATCGCCAACGAAGGAAAAATTGTCAAGTCGTGGAAACCCAAAAACCCATGAATAAGCTTGACTTTGCAATCTGGAGCTTGAGTTCAAGGTTCTCCAAACTAGCGACGCATTCAGATTTTTATTTAACGACGCTTGATGAGGCGAAGGGCACCTCAATACAATGGTATGGCCTCGAAAGGCTCGCCAGAACGTAGCGCGAACAACAACATAAAGTAAACTTTTCAAAACGGATGAGATAGTGTCGCTGTGTTGTACACTGTACAGGTAGTTACGAACATGCTACCTAGGGACCGTTGCTATTGCATTCGGTCGTGTTTGGATTTCCTAATGACCTGGTTAAGTTCGGTTTTTGTTTTTGCATTGAGGGGCACGGTGTAAACGTCAGCTCTATCGGGCTCTTGACCACACACTCGGAATGATTACACTCTACTGTGTTGTTGTGACTCTGCTGTGGAGAGGTGAAACCTGCCGGGGATCGAGCCATGGGGTGGAGGGTTGCGAACCATTCATCACCCGCTTGATCCGAACGCGAGGCCAGCATCAATGATGATGCAGTTCCAGATATTCATAATCGACGCATGATTATCGAGACAAAGGGAGCTGATAATGTTTCCCAAATATGTGCCCAAACTGTTCCAAACGTCCCAAATTCTGAATCGTTTCTGCACCATTTAGGTACAGATTTGGAGCGAAATAATCGTTGGCAAAGTGTAAAACGATCATAAAACCGTGCCAAAACTGAGGAGCAACTAAAAAACTTGAGAAAATGTACGAAAACGCATCTTGAGTGTGCAACGGCAGAGTCCAGGCATAAAACAAGCGCGCAATCATCTTCCTGCCAATTGAGCATATTACGTCTTCCACGACGTTCCCTGTAGAAATTCAACAAGGCCAGTAAACTACTCGTCCACGACCATGCTCTAAGTGAATTCGTGAGGCCTCAGAGAGACCGTTTTGTGCAACCAAAGCGAAGCGGAGGTCTGCAATGGTCGGCGCGTGGGCCGGAGTAGTTGCCCTAACAAGGAGGTACTATCTAATTACCGACGCCTTGCCCGCCATGAGCGAAGCGAAATTGGCGGTGCAAACGAGGAGCTCACGTCGGGAACGTGATTGTGAACGAAGCGTGCGAGAACCAAGCCAAACAGTGACAAATGTAATTCTGTCCCAAATATGTGCCAAAAGCAAGATGCATTTGGAAAAAGGTTTGGGATTTGTGGCGTTTTTGGGGTGCATTATCCGTCTTCGAGACAAAGATCATCTTTGAGATCGTTTGGGCGGAAAACGAGACTGAATTATCTGGTACGGTAGTGATCACAAGAGCAATGTACTGTTCGTAGAAATCGTTTTTCGTTTCCGTATTCACTTTAAAATTTGCGCTCCTGAGCTCAAGATCAGCTATGGGCCTTCTCCACATCATACTTTTGATTGCTGCTGCCTTCTGTGCTAATCAGGGCTCGCAATTGGCGTAGCTCGGGCTACCCGGCCCGCCCGTAGCTATCACCCAGACAAACTCAGGTACCCGCGCCTACCCGACAAGGCGTATCCGGTACCCGTACCCACCCGCTAATCTTAATGATGATGAATGTGCATAATGGAAGTGTTGGAAATTGTTTGAGGAGTAAGTGGTAAGTGCGCCACATAGAAAACGAAGTTGCTCAAAATTTAGATTTTGAAAAAGGTAACTACAGTAGCTCTGTAGCTACGTCTGCATCACTGACTGCTCTTGTTCAGTTCTCAATTTATGCGTACTCCATTTTTAGACGAGGTTGGTGGGTTCTATAGTTATCTGCGGGACCGTAGCTCATCGGGGAATTATTTCGGGTACCCACTCCCTACCCGAGAACGGGTATACCCGATCTGGGTTCCCGATTGCGAGCCCTAGTGCTAACGTCGACGTTACATATAGCTCGGCTGGGGTCAACGTGGAGGTAGCCACGTCTAACTTTCTACCGCTGCCCATGTTATCAAAGACCTTCCCACCAAAAGATTTCTATGGATTGACATCACGGCGACGGAAGACAACGAGGAGAGAGGAGTCCCTACTTCTAACCTTGAGAGTCTCAAAAGCGTGATAACACCAGCGTCAATCCCCCAGACTACCCTCGATCGCTGGGTGAACAACGGGAAACTAGTTGACAAGGTCTTTGACCAGTTGAAGCTCAATAAGGCAGAAATTAACCTTATCGAACACCCACAATTCCCTACCTGGGTCAAGTACATCGAAACCTTTAATGCGAAGTACCCTGGAAAGACAATGGGCGTAGTAGCGAGGTTGAGGGAACACTACGGCGACGTGCAGTTAGCTACATTACTGAATGCGGCCAAGAAGGTTCCGAAGACAGAGCTCGAAGCCAGCAATTTAGAAACGATATGGCTTCAGAGTTTGGCGGCCCACACAACCCCAGATGACTTCTTCAAAGCGCTAAAGCTAAATTCTGCAGGGGACAAGCTTTTGGAGAACCAGTTGCTCACCACCAGGACCAATTTCATGAAGGTTTTCAACGACAAAATGACCAGACAGAAAACGACTTCGTTTGCGACGCTGACAAAATTCTATGATGACAATGGAATGAGCAAGATGATTGAATCGGCTATGGCGAGTCCAAGTGCGGTGGATATCGCGAAAAGATTGCAGAATCAACTTTGGCTTAGCAAGGGGTACGATCCTAGTTACCTATTCACTCTCTTAAGACTCGATAGACTGAAAAATATTTCCGACGTCCCTCGGTTTGACGCATGGATCAAGTACTTGGGAGATTATCGCTACAAGAACATCAGGATGGACAGGAATACGATGATCTCCACGTTACGATGGCACTTTAGAGACGATATTTGGCCGACATGATTGTTGAGGCAAGCAAGAACCCAAGCACTGAGGCTATTGCCAAACGAGTGGAGCGTGAGTTGTTCAGGTTCTGGCTGACCAACTATACACCCAACGGTGTCTTTGAACGGCTGAAGCTTTACTGGTCCCCTGACAAACGTTTTGGAAAACCACGGCTGAATACTTGGGTCAATTACATGGACGATTTCAACGCAAAGTATCCAAAAAAGGAAACGACCATGATCGATACATTCAGGACCCAATTCGGCGACAAAAAGCTATCGGAGATGCTCACGAACGCGAAGAACGTCCCGAGTTCCGAGAAAATGGCCACAGATTTAGAGAAGGCGTTGCTGATCAAATGGGTAACGGAGAAGAAAACATCGGCCGAAGTTGCTAATATTGTGGGTGAATCTGCGGACGGAGAGGCGTTGCTGAGAGCCTACCTAGCACAAGTCTAACAATCATCTTCGTAGATTGAGCTCCGATCAAGTGGGATGCTAGGACTCCAAGATGAGAAGTTGTGTCTTCTATATGACTTTTATGGGTTTTTTCTTCCTATACATGTAGTAGCATTGTATTGTAGTTTAAGATGTCTTTACAGCTATAATGGTGATCTGAAGCTTTACCTTCTTCTCTTGAAAACATAATTGTAAGTATGATATTGATGATGATAAGGTATATTGGATAACTGATCTATATCGCTGAATCCGAATAACCCGCGGCCGATTAAGCGAACTGCTCCGCAGACCCTGATCTGCTAACGCCGATGCGACGTAAGGGTGATAGATTGTTTAGTCAACATTACATGCAAATTGTATGATACATGTAGCGTACGGCGGAAGCATATTAACACTTTTGAAAGGTACAACATGGGATTACTCGCGCTGCCTCCGAATGTCGATGAACCACATAGCTTTTGAGCTCTCAACATTCAATGTACTAAGTAAATCATAGCCAGCATCGTCACCACTTCTGTTGCCCGTGGACAATGATTCTCAGTTCTCTCACTTCGCACCTCGCTTTCTACCCAAGCCCCCTCCCCCGCCCGCTCAAGTAACAAACAACTTCCTACAATAACCATGCGTCTGATCTACGTCTTGCTGATGACTCCTTGCAAGATACGACAAAATCTCGGCGACCATGTACTCGGAGGACAAGCTCGCAACGATGTCGAGGTGGGAAAGTGACTTACGCAGCATTGATTCGGAGAAGGTGGTAGCAACGTCCGTATGGGCAATCACCACGCCTTCAGCACCATGCTCCAAACACCTCAGTTGGTAGCCAACATCTTCGTGGTGAAACGATCGGAACCTCCAGCATTCCAACAATGCGTCCACACCACAACTTCCATTGACGTCGACATCAGAGACCATTGTCCTCATCCTGAAAAGCGTTATACGAGTCACCATAAAAGAGCACGCCTGATGACTTGCAGGTGCGAGACGTTTTGGGTTGCGGTTGGCACATCGATGTGACATCAAGCGGATGGTATCCTTGGGGGGGTTCGTTGTTATTTGTCGTGGTTGTTTGCCGGGCAGCTTGGGTAGTGCGCATACGGAGCTCGTTTCTGGGGATATGAACGAACCAGTTCACATCCAACCTTTGTGCTGCCCTAAAGGCAGCTGTATCTTCATAGCATGCAATCCATAGAGCGTTACCAGTTTCCTATCCTCGTTGTATTGTTCTCACACCATTCCCCATCGGTGTACGCCTGCTGGAATAAAAACGTCATCGATCCACCAGAGGCATAGACTCGCGTCAGGAACTGCACATTCTAGGGCAACGTTGACCCGCGGATACCGAGGGTCAAGTGTCCCTGTACCCCAGATACTGATACCTGAGTGAGATGGTAATGGTACTGGGCTGTATGTGGGTGACAGGCATAAACAGCTCGTTACAACTGTACAGGTAGGAGACGTCCTGCAGATCGTTCCTTGCAATGTTCCAATTCTAGGGCAAACAGATGTCCTGCATACTGCGCCCAGCTCCTGCCTCGTACAAGATTCACTACGTCGTCTGCGTGAACTCAGAGACTCAAATTAAGTCGCACCATAATCAACCATGGCCCAATCTCACGTGATTCAAAGCTTCACCATACCCGGTTGGTCTACCCCTATCCTTCGTAATGTCATGACTCCTTCCTGGTACAACATACTCTTGATCAGGTATCCATAGTTGGTCATACAGAGCCTCTAAACCGTCACTAATCTCAGCGTAGAGTTGTGTGATTGCCGTACGTGGGTTCGGACCAATGCCATACCGATGTTCTTGGGTATCAATCTGTTGGTCCTCGTACGCACGGCAGTGGGGGTCCCATCAGTTGTCGAGTTGGTGCTTACGTAGATTAGTGTGGAGGACGTTGGCGATGGAGCGCCAGTAGAATCATTTTTGGGAGTCGTCCCACCCAAGTGACTTGGTCATATTCACGACGGTAACGCACGCAGTCTCTCGCGTAGACCCGCGAGATCCCTGGTGTTCAATCCACTTCTGCTTTCGTCTGACATTGCGAGAAAGGCTTGTGTACGCCCCACAATCGGTCTATAACTGTCGTGTAGCAGGTGTGCGGGGTCCCAGCACATGATGTTACTATACGAGTCCAGCATCGTTTCTCCGTGACTTCTTGCAGCTCAGTGTCCACATCGGCAAGCGCTTGGCGTTGTGCAGCTAACTGGGCATCTGGTGTGGACTCATGTTCCTGGTAGGACCGAATCCACGTAGCCGAGAACGTCCCACCAGGACGCATGAGAGCTACCATGGACCGTATCTCCACTCGATGTCGGTTACTGTATTTGATGTGGGGTGGGCTCTTCCTATTTGCAATCGCTCGGGCTATCTCGAGGGTCTTGATGGCCGCTTGGTTGACACACACCTGAGTTCCAGAGTCCTCAGATATCGCGAGTCCAACAATAAGTGCGTGACATTCGCACCTGGTAGATGTCATATCTGCCCAGTGGATCCAGCTGTCATACCGTACTGCACTACCCGAGAATCTGTACAGCAGGCCCAGGTCATGTGCTTTGCCCTCGACGTCTGAAACACTGACTGTGTGCCCTATCAACGGACGGGAGTTTTCCTGTGGACATCACCGCATCGTGACGACGCCGACGAATGACTCCGCAATGAGGTCACGGCTCATCCAGTAAGAACCCGTGAGACATACTGTGGTGTCAATCCAGATGATGACCCGCTGGGTCTCCCTTTGGCGGGCAGATATACGACTTCCACTGGTACACAAACGTCGGCAAGTTCCGTGACTTTTCCTTTGGGTCTTACGGACCACACGCCACTGTCGGGTCGCTGCTCGTGCCACCATTGTACGTAAATTTCCGATCCATAGCCTAGTGGGTATCGTCCAGCCTATATGCGGAGATAATGGGTATGAACTCGCATCACCCGTCGGACGGATACCGTTGAACACGAGGCAGTTGATCATGTCCCGACTGGATGTAGCACCCAGACATTTCTTTGTTATTAGTCAGTATGAGGTCAACGGTGAGGGCCTCAAACTGCGAGGATACAAACTTGGTCAGCCCATCGGGATTTGGTCATTAAAAACCCGGCTCCAGACTGGTGTACTCGCGTATCTGTTGCCGTGACCATCGAAACGTATGAGCGAGAGTATCTCGCCGCTCCACGTCCGTCCCTCAGTCGTTTACCAGGTCTCCTACGTATCGAATTTTGTGGCGGTACTCAAGGATTTCAGTCTTTGTTGCTTGTCGATTCTGGAGGCGTGCCGTACTCGGCACAATTCAGAAGTCTTCATTGTAGCACCTCCATTGCCAGGTTGTGGCGTGGAGATGCCCCTTAATTTGCTGAAAGGAAGACTTCGAAATCATAGCCGGCGGCATGCCCATTGTCAATTGTCCGCTGATTCTTGTATATCTCTCGACCGCATCAGATTTCCAGCGGCCAAACAATTTTACAGCTAAGCTGTCAAACCCGGCATTGAAAAGCGCCGTCGCACCACCACTACGTAGCGAATGCGATCCGTAGTTTTCGGGAGTTTGTCCAGCAAGCTCAGCAGCATATTTAATCGCCTTCACGACGTCGTGAACTTGTAAATTTTGAGTCGCATCGATCTTGCACAACAGGGTTTTTGCATCGAGGCCTAATTGTTCGTGGTTCTTTACGAGGTACCACGCCGCTAACACTGGACAGCACCATCGATGACCAGATTTCGCCATCACACGACTGGTGCCTACTCCAAACTGATCGGACTTGCTCCCACGGAATTTTATGCCTACAGAGGAAGCATACCGTTGCTCCGTCGCCATATTTCCACTCTCGTCAACGAAATGCACATCGCATCTCTGGATTGCATACGGCTGCACCTTCGAGCCCTGAGCTAGGTATTCAGATCGTCGTAGTAAAAGAAGTAGCCCAGCACCGAAGCCCCCATATGACTCGGTGCTGGGCGTCGGAAAAGTCGAGGTAATAGTGCAAGCACTTGAGGATTTCTGTGGTAATTGGGGATTTTGGGTTGCTTGGGGGTCCGACCTTCGCATTCCAGTGATCGCGAGCTGGTGACCTGGTGTGAGCCCGACGCCATATCCGAGCATTCGCAGATGATGCCACGCAATATGGCTGATTTTCGACAACACGGTTGAGGCAGAGTTGCCGGTTTTGGTCATTCCCCAGCCAAAACGCCAGCAGTAGGTAGCAAATAAAGCGAGTTGATAGGAGTGGCGACTTGGTTCTGGTGGTAGCCATTTCGGAAAGTTAAGCCATGTGCACCATTTGCTCCACTGTGCCCATGTACTCGTATACTGGACCTTTGATGTCGCGGCCAATGACTGGGATTGAAGTTTCTCGAAAAGTTGATGTAGAGTTTTCTGCATGTCGGCGGCACTGCGTCCTGTTGCCACACAAGGAAAAATTAGTCCACAGTGATAAATGTGGTTCGGTCCATGCTCGTGACGCCGCGTCAGCCATCCAGTTGGAGGAACCTGAAATATGCCCTGCCGATACCCGCAAATTGAAATATGCTTCGGCCAAACCAATGGCCGATTGATTTATTGGCTAAAAGAATTATCGGAGTTAGACGATTACACCAGGTGACCGCGGCCGCGTTGTCGCTCCAACACTTAACATGGATATATTTTACCATCAGCTTGTTGTTGCCACTTAGGTCCCCATGTCCAAAGCGCGAGAGCCATGCTGAGATGCTCTCTAGTGTTAATGGAGAACCCAGCGCCGCTACCCAGGACTTGATCGATTAGCGTCTTCTCCTCCAAATCAAATTTTATCTGGATAAATGAGTTACTTGCTGGGACCAACACAGCCAAGCCGTCATTTGACGCATCCATGTATAACTCAACGTGAGGTTGCGGCAAGTCACCAAACATGGCTAATGGTAATTCAGCGAGGCAACCGTGCTTCAAAATATGTTGAAACCAAACGAGATCGGACTTCGCTCCATCCGAAAGTGAAACCCTGCCAAAGCGAGGAGCTGATTTACACTGTGACTGTAG